>JAPFBL010000292.1:0-749675 GCA_026182355.1 Hermatobates lingyangjiaoensis
TTATTCTATTTTCTATTTCTCTCCCCCCCCCCCCCCCCTCAAAATACTGCCCCCTGGCATGTGCCGCCCCTCACCCCTTCCTAGCCTTTATTAAATCCACTTGAAATAAACTGTAAATGCATAAATGTAGGTGTCACAATGTAGAATGAAACAGTTAAAGCTGAATTGTCTACAGAAATATGAACCCAAATAAAGAACGAATCATTCTTTTAAGCCTAAGATAATCACGCAAAAACCCGAGTTTGTATCACAACAATGTGAGAACCAAAACAAAGTTAAATTTTAATGAGCAAAAGAATTTCAGTTAAGTTTGATACAGATTCTGTCATAGGTAAAAAAAAAATTTGGCTAATCTCAGTAAAAAGGAAGAATTAGTGAGGAATCGGCTCTAATTAGAACCTTGTAAAGGGCAGGCAGTTGCGCTTTGATTCAGAGAGCTGTAAAGCAATCTTTATGACTGCAATAACTGCAGATTCAATCTTCTCTCAAGCCTCTCAGCATTTTTATTGCTTGTTGCTTTATGGCCGGCCAGATTTTTGTTTATAAGAGATTTAAGTGGGGGGGGGGGGGGGTGGGAGGGGGAAACTACTAGGTGGGTTATATAGCTCCCTGGGGGGGCGAAAGCGATGCAGCCTGCATTATCAGCTTTGCTCCACCAACCCCTAACATCTCCTTATAGCATTCATCACGTCATTTATAACCCTAAAAATATATATATATATATATATATATATATATATATATATCGTTTCACGATGAATCACAAACACAGAACTAAGGAACAAGCACACTTACTGTCTCTAATTTTCAGATGAACCGTCATCAGGAGAGTTGAGAAAGGGACGGTTGGAGACCGTCGCACTTCACAAGTGCGCTTGGTGGTACTTTCTCAGATTTGTATCTATCAGTTAATAATTTAGGAGACTTACTCAATTTTAATATTTTAGATATTTACAGGTTCTTCTCTGTTTAACCTGTTCTTTAACTAAAACAGTTATCTCCTCGTAATCAAAGCTGTCACTATGTTCACCTGACAACTCTTTTACATGCAACTAAACGTAGTTATGGACTTATTTAATACCTTTCCATTTTTGTAAATTTATTGATTTGATTTTTTTTTATTTTCTTCTGTTTTGTAGTTTTTTAAATAAAACCAAATCGTGTAGGCTATGACATATTATTTGAATATTGTGAACTACTGCATGCTAAAAATTCTTGTTTTTTTATCAGAGTCTATGAAGTTTTTATATATATTATAGGTAGTTAAGATAACAGTTACCAGTTTTTAACAACAAAATATTAAGAAAATATAAGAAAATGTTCAAGAAGCGGAAAAGTTGAAGATAAACACAATGTTAGCGAGGCAAACAAGTAAAGAATTTTCTTATCGATAAGTCGTAGGCATGAATTATTGCTAAAACATATTCAAACACTAATAATTATTTTGATATAATCTAATTTTAAAAACTTTCTTTTAATAAAGTTCAAATATATAGTCAAAATCAATACAATAGACATTGATTTTTAAGATTGTTTGAATAAAAAAAAAAGGTTGATGGTTTATAAGCTTTAAATTGAACTGTTAGAGGCAGACGGGGGCGTAGCTCAGATGGTAGAGCGCTCGCTTAGCATGCGAGAGGTACCGGGATCGATGCCCGGCGCCTCCAATCACTTTTTACTGCTTTAATCACATTTATTTCAATTGCGAATACCAGAAGTAGGTCGATAAACAAATGTCATGTATAAGAGAAGTTATGCAGAAATTAACGAAACGATAGTAAATTTTTTCCCTATAATTCACATTAAACTGGAATAACTTATTTTTAAAAAGTGTCATATTTTATTTAGACTACTGAAATAGGTTGCGTTAATATTATGATTTGCATAATAAACTTCCATGTCATGCAATCATCTATATTTTTTAACGATTAACAAGTGTCATGTTTAGTCTATGATGAAGTTTTAGCAGATCATCTATCTCCTTTTTGTGAAGGAATATCGATTCAGGCATCACTAATAATACGTTTGGCCTCAATTTGGCTAGCTTAACTTTAGTACAGTTTTAACCGTCCAGCGTATACAACCAGTCTGAATATTAATGAATGTCTTATTATTTCGCTGTATAATTGAAAATTAAATTACAGCAAAATAAAAATCAATAATTTCATTAAAAGTATTTTCTGTTCTCTTAACTAATATCTTTCTTCTCAATTTAAAAATAACGATCCAAGTCAGGTTACCGCAGGCCAGTTAGCCTAATCAAATTTGTTTGTAAAAGGGAGATACAGTTGATAACCAGAATTACGACATGCGCGACTTACTGAGATACGTACTTAAGACGGATAGGATTTTTTGACCGGATTACTTATTGGTTTCCTTATTGGTTTAAATAATTATCTTATGTTTTCATAAAATATTCAACTAGACAGCCAGTGGGGTAGCAACTATTTTTGCCACCCTAGGCGGTCGTAAGATTTGCATTTAAAAACAAAAATGTACAATTCAAATCGTAAAAAAAATAGTTCAATTAAATTAACTGCTATGCAAATAAAATATAATAAACTTTAAACCACTTTAAACAAAAAAATTAATTTTTGAAAATTTAAAATCCATTTATTACTTTAATATATGTAAAATATAGTGATCGTGAAAAAATTCGATTTCGAGATTTTGACGGAATTACATGTTTTGAGGTCCCGGAAGTTGTTTTATGAAGTTTTTTCAATGATGTCTGGGGTAGCTGGGTATGTATCCAAAGTTTATGGTCCAGCTAAGGTCCAGAATCTTTGATGGATCAAAATGATATTACCATGCTTAATTTTTACTCCAAAAATCTATAACACAAGTAAAAGCTTTAAAATTTGTGATGTCATATCATTTATTATAGATCACAATAACAACTTATAATTGTAATTATGACGCTAGAATGTATTTAGAAATATGCCTAATTTTATGATAAAAAAGGTATGAAATAGCAAACACCTCAATAGGTCGAATTCCTTAACCAATCATATCATAATTCAAATCATAATTCGAAATCGAATTAACCTTAAATTAATCTAAATCAGCTTAGAAACTTTGGTGTTATATGACCAGTATTATATGTTACGGCCACGAGAATAAAACTGCGAAATAACATACACATTCCAGCTTTTGAAGAACACGAATTTTAACAGAATGCGATTCGGCTGAAATGTACCTTTCTACAATACAAAAATGAAAAAACACGTATAGTAATATTTTAAACAATATATGTTGTCAGTTTATAGGTTATTATTGGTAGTCGGCAACGCTTTAGGTGCAGTGGCTGTCAACAAGGGAACATACCATACATTGGTCAAACATTGCGCCCTTTGTTATTCCACAAAATGAAAGATTGATTCTACATTGGGAATCATATATTGTTTCTAACTGAAGCGTATTTAGAGTAGAGATCTTTAACGAATACCTGACATCGTACAGGCTCGGTACCGACGTTTTGACGGGCTAATTAACCTCAAACTAATCAGTTTGAAGTATCGAATTTACAGTTCGGATCGCGAAAGTACGTTTAACAAAAAAAAACACTGAGCTAACTGGAACATTATGTGTTTATGTTTTTTCGCCTCGCGAGGCAACGTTTGTGAGTTCTTCACAGTTACATAAAAATCGTCTATATACATTGCCCATTTTTTCATGCAACTGAAAGTATAGTCTTTACTAAAATGAATTCTGCACACCTGTTTCAGGTGATAATATAAATGAAAACATGGTCAAATATAAATAAGAAGCAGACTTTCTTGAAAATTCATTACTAAATAATCTTTTCATGTATTTATAGATCATTTAAGATGGTATATTTAGATATGTTAAAGACGGATTTTTATAACTCTGTTTTTGTTTTAGTATTTACTAATATTGAGGAATATCAGAACTCAAATATAAGTCAATATTTAAAAAAAATTAAAAGAAAGAATGTTCAAATTAAAAGAAATTGAAAACACTCGTACAGAAAGCCCGATTGAAATTTTTAGCAATAATGAACTCTCTGGATAACAGTATTAACTTTTACGGTTCAACTCAAACTGTGCTACATAGTTAATAATACTTGAGTTTATATTTGTTTATTGAAGTATAAAAACAAAGAATAACTTCCACTCTGAGACTGGATTGATATTGCTTGCTCTATACAATCCAGAGGAGTCAAGTAGCACAATATTGATGTTTTACTGTATGTGCCTTTCAGTAAAAAGAAGTTTTTACACCCCTTGGTCAAAACTTTCCAATCCCAACTGGGGATTTGATTCCGACGAAAACCGCTTGTTACGGTTGAAAGATTTTATTTTATTTTTTTTTTCATTTCTTATTGTGGTTTGGACTTTGATAGTTATGTCACGTGTTTATTGTGAAATCTTGTTATATACATATATATTTCGTTGAATAATTGACCATATTTTGCTTAATGATTATAGGGAACCTATGAAATCATATAACCTGCAAAATCATATAACTTACAAAATCATATAGGCTACGAAATTAAATAACCAAGGAAATCATATAACCTGCCAAATCATATAGCCTACGAAATTAAATAACCAAGAAAATCATATAGCCTACGAAATCAAATAACCTACGAAATCATCGAACTTACGAAATAATATAGCCTACGAAATCATATAACCTATGGAATCATATATCCTAAGAAATCATATAGCCTACGAAATCATATAACTTACGAAATCATATAACCTAAGAAATCAAATAGCCTATGAAATCATATAACTTACGAAATCACATAACCTTTGGAATCATATATCCTACGAATCATATAGGCTATGAACGTTTCTGCCGGAATGTGAGTTAGATGACTTTAAATCATTTGGGTATGTGAGTCCTTAAAATACAACACTTTATTTAAAAATCCTGCAGTCTAGAAAGAGATTAGCCTGTCAAGCTAACAACGCCAACTATGATTACAATGATCTTCGTCAAATTGACGTCAATGAATGAATGAATGGGGTCCAAAAGAGAAGGAAATGTTTATTTGGAAAAGTGTTTACCGATGGATTGATTGATAAAAGTGAATGGAAGGAATAGCCAAAGCGACCTTTGTCTGCTATTGTCCTGGATAAAGGAAGGGGAGGGGAGGGGAGGGAGAGAGAGAGGGCAGGCCGTTCAACAATAGAGGCCCTGATTTGGCCTCGTCCAACAAAAAAAAAAAACAACATGTAGTCACAAAAAAAGAAAAAAATCCCCACTCATATGAAATTCAGTAAGGAGACCCCTCATTAGGTTAGGGGGTGCAGGGCCTCTTCTTAACACTTCCTCCAAAGGCATTAATTTAAAACAACCCCCACAGAGTATCGTCCCTTTGTCCTGTGCTATCTCATTTTAAGAGAACAAAAAAAATACAGCAACCAACTAACTCTGATTTATTCACTAACAAAATAATTAACAAACTCTAGCTAAATCTTAATTTATGAAACAGAAATGTATAACTGTATGTATTTTATAGATATCACTCTAAATGGTTAGATCTATGTGACATTTTATAATTAGTTTCTTTTATGTGTTTACTGTGATATAATTTATATATAATATATATATATATATATATATAAAGATTTCACATAAACACGTGAAACAACAATCAATGATCAAACCACAATAAGAAATGGGAAAACAAGACTAAGATCTTAGTCTTGTTTTCCCATTTCTTATTGTGGTTTGATCATATATATATATATATATATATATATATATATATATATATATTGTGTACTTCGGTAGCAGTCCTTCCTTTATACATGATTGGTTATACACGACTGAATATTGTCGATCGATGATCTTCTTCTCCAACTTTTCAAGTTTGCGGAAAATTAATTTTTCGTTGTGAGAACAACGGTTCAAGGAATGAATTCTTCTTGTCGACGCGTTTCGACTGTCTACTGCAGTCATTTTCAAGACACAAAACAGGTGGGTTACCGGTCTCCTTATATAGCCGAGAGTCAGGGGGGGTGAGCGCTGATTGGCTGTGCTATTGTGGTTCTTCCTTCTCATTGGTTATTGGTTTGGCCTATTGCTGGGGCTTGTTCTCCGAGTAGCTTGAGTACTCTTGACATCCCAGTTTGTTGTCTATTGATTATAGGGCTATTTTTGGATATTTCTATTGCTTCATAGATTGGGAGTCTATTGCAATCATTGGTTTGCCTGATGATGGTGGTGTTTTCTGTAAGGTCCTAAGGTACGTCGTGTACGAATACAAATGTAAAAAAGGAGAGTGTGAGCTCCTGGCTAACGCCAAGTATATCGGCATGACGAAGACTACGCTTTCCAGACGCCTCACCATGCACCTTCAATCAGGAGCTATAAAAAACCATACCAGACAAGCCCACAATTCCGACCTATCCCGCCAGGACCTTACAGAAAACACCACCATCATCAGGCAAACCAATGATTGCAATAGACTCCCAATCTATGAAGCAATAGAAATATCCAAAAATAGCCCTATAATCAATAGACAACAAACTGGGATGTCAAGAGTACTCAAGCTACTCGGAGAACAAGCCCAGCAATAGGCCAAACCAATAACCAATGAGAAGGAAGAACCACAATAGCACAGCCAATCAGCGCTCACCCCCCTGACTCTCGGCTATATAAGGAGACCGGTAACCCACTGTTTTGTGTCTTGAAAATGACTGCAGTAGACAGTCGAAACGCGTCGACAAGAAGAATTCATTCCTTGAACCGTTGTTCTCACAACGAAAAATTAATTTTCCGCAAACTTGAAAAGTTGGAGAAGAAGATCATCGATCGACAATATTCAGTCGTGTATAACCAATCATATATATAATATATATATATATATATAATGCCTTGCTTATTTGCAAACAACTTATTTCATTGGCAACATGTAAACCAGCTCACCAAATAATTTATTTTTGATATTTACAAAGGATTCGACGTTTCGGTCTACATAAACCATTATCAAGGAAAAAAAACATAAACTAACTTAATTCACAATAACATTAACTAATAAGCATTATTAAAATAAATTAAAACACTCTAAAATTTACATCAAAACTTGACATAACTTGTATCAACAGGTTTGTTTTCAGCAGGTTTACCTTAAACCATTTCTAATTATACTACAACAAACTTACACAACATTATTTACCCTATCTAGTTCTTATCATGTATGTAACTTTAAAATTCTGGAAAAACAAGTGGCCTGATCGTTAAGGTTTGGCTTCTTTTCTTTTATGCTCAACGATTCAATAATATGCAGCTTCCTTTGGTCATTTTCTTGATATAATATTTCAATACTGTACTCTAGTGTTTTCCTATTTAGCTTTATTTTATTGATATTCATTGTATGTTCTTTTGGTGCTACAGCTGCGAGGTGCATTGCAAGTCTAAGTGAAAGTTTTGTAGTCGTAAAACCAATATAGCTTGATTTAAGGAGATCACATTCCCCTATGATGCAGTTGTATCTGTACAGTACATTGATTTTCTGTAAATATCGGATCCTTTGTAAATATCAAAAATAAATCATTTGGTGAGCTGGTTTACATGTTGACAATGAAATGGAAGACTCATATAAGACAATTAGAGAAGGTATGTAGGAGACATACAAGGTTATAAATAAGCAAGGCATTCAACGAAGTGTGTTTAAAAGAAGGTCTGCTCCCAAAGTATACTAATATATATATATATATATCAAACCACAATAAGAAATGGGAAAACAAGACTAAGATCTTTCAACCGTAACAAGCGGTCTTCGTCAGAGTCAAAAACCCAACTAAGTTGTCCTTAGGGTCTAACCTGAACGTTATCGCAACCCTGCTAGAACCTGATTTTGGTTTTGCATTCACTTGTTGTATTGTTTCCTGTTTTATTTATGTTGAAATAGTTCTGTTCAGCTTTTTTTTTTCTTTTGAGAATTGTTATATTCACTTATCACGATTTTGACCAGAATTCTTATCAGTGTTAGACCAGAAGATGACCTATGATGGTCGAAAGCTTGTCTGTTTTTGAGACATGTGAGTATTGTATTAAAGTCGTTTTTCTACATGCTTTTTTAATAGTTTTGTTTGTCACGTTGACATATCTCTGGCCCATTTTATATGGAAATTAACTCCAGTACATCGAAAGTTAGTAAGAAAAATCGAGGCTATCAGCAGAAAGGTCGTAAATGCAGAAGCTGCTGCACATTTTAATTCCATTTGTTTACAAGAAGACCTACTGCCCACTTATACTAATATATATATGCATATATATAATGATCAAACCACAGTATGAAATGGAAAAAAGATTAAGATCTTTCAACCGTTACAAGCGGTCTGTTTCAAAAATCTTACAAACAAAGGATTTTGTTATATGATACATAAGTATGATTCTTATATGATATATAAGTATGAAGAGAATAGATTATCGGCATGTAGTCAATTGATATAAGAAATTTCACGTACTTTTAACGTACTTCTCTTTCATTTTGTTTGTTATGTTCAATTCTAAGTATCATGAATTCTTGTTTCTTTCATCTCATAGGAATTCATACGAAAAAATCTGGAGTGGCCTACACTCTACTTTACTATAAGTAACTCAATGTCAAATTTCTTGAGTATATAAAACATAACGTATCATTTAAGCATAACATAAATATCTAAATAGGATATAATTATTAGCATTGCATTCGTGAGGTAGTACAGATAGTGATTGAAGGACATATCAATTTATAAGCTTATTTTTGTACATCACAAATAATTTATTATTTGCAAATAATTTCATTAGTATAACTACAGCAGTAATATCATTTTTGAAAAACCAATGTGAACATTTCTTGAAACGAAATATTATCCTACAAGAGAACATGGCTATTGTTCAAATAGCCAGTAGATTTCTTACATCGTTTACTTAACATCCTTCTACATTGAATATTAATGTAAAATTTTCAAATTTAAAACAGTAAAATACCCTTTTTTTCTCTGAAAAACATCTTAAACAGCGAAGAAAATGTTGTTTTAAGGTGATTTGTTAATTAAAGATGTACGATAATTACAGTTATTAATCTCTAAACGAAAGATTTATATTTTGAATTATCTTTTACATTTTTGGTTTTTAACAGAATTATTATACTGGGAATTTTTATGGCTTCTTAGTATTTAATAAGATCATTTTCCTTCCCTTTGTCAAATAACATATATACGATTTTTTTTTTAATGAGTGTTATCATTTACCTGCACAATATTATTCCTCTTACATCTCTTATAAGTCAATAATATATTTTCATTTTTCCATTAGAAACATCAATTTCATCTTAGTGGATTCGCTCAAAAAATTTCTAAGTCAATGTAAACAATGTAAAAAAATACAAAAAATTCGACAAGTATAGCAGGTGATCTCTTAGTCTAGGATAAACAAAGAGTTTTTATATCGTTATTGCTGTTTTCCGTAATTGAAACTTCATGATTTTTTTTTATGAATTGCTAATTTTTTGTTCCATTTTTGGTCAAATTTTCATAATTTTTTAACGAGCCGTTTGGCGTCAAAAAAACATTTTCTGAAAACACAAATCGTACTCTAACGCCCCTTTAGCGAATGTAATTATAGAAAAAAATATCTCAACTCATTGTCCATATAATGTTCTATTTATAGACATAGTTTCATTCTTGTCCGTCAAACAGTATGGCTTGTATCGCTCTCACAAGGTTTGAGATTGATTTATAAGTCAAAATTTGTACATTTTATTGAAAAAAAAATATTTCCTGTTGATATAAAATTTTGAATATATTTTTCGTTTGTTCCTTTTGTAACCTCAAAGATAATGTTAAAATCTCAAAACTCTAGGGTTAGTAGTTTAGGAAAAATAAATGTTTTAAAAAAAACGGTTTTTGGCAAAAAAAGTGACTTTCCCATCATGCATAATTCTTCCCAAACAATAGGGATCTTCGTCTAAATGGGGCCCATTTTTGTGTAAAATATCAACTTGATCCATCAAAGATTCTGGACCGTAGCGTGGTAACAACCAATGCTAACACACGCACCCACCCACGCACCCACCCACGCACCCACCCACCCACCCACCCACACACACACAGACATCATCGTAAAAACTTCATAAAACGACTTCTGGGACCTCAAAACATGTAATTCCGTCAAAATCTCGAGATCGAATTTTTTCACGATCACTATACTTTACTTATAGTAAAGTAAAAATAGGTCAAAACTTCATAAAAATTTGGTGATAGTGTTCAACTGAATTATACATTGTTAAAATCAAAAATATACATAAAAACAAACAAAAATAGAGAAAAGTTATATTTCAATTGAAAAAATTTACATTAATAAATTTAGAAAAGGAGCATTTTAGAATTAATTTATATTAAGTGCATATTTGCTTCAATTAAGTAAATTATAAAATGAATTTAATAGCATGACATTCTTAATTGAACAAACCAATTAAATTAATTAGATAATGATAGATGACATGGTCATTAAAACTCATTACATTAAAATAACTTATGATAAACTTTCGTTCAAATCATTTGAAATATTTACCAAGTCATCACAATTAGTATATAAAAATCAATGTAAATACAAACAATGATTAATCATATTAATTGGCTACCTACTGTCCATGACACTGAGCACGAACTTCCAAAAGTAAATAGAATTAGTTCCATAAAGAGTAACTTTGATTATTATTTTTTAATTATATGTTGATCAAAACTGAAAAATATATAAACAGTTTATTTCAGTTTTGTATTCAGAATATTTATAAACATTTGGGCGAAATTAATTTAGGTATGACCAATGTATAAAAATATTAGCACATATATTACCTTCACAATTAAATTTTAATTGATTAAACTTTCTTAAAAAGTATAGTTTCTTCAACCGTCGCTCCGAAAGTGCGCTTAGTGTGTACCTATCTCTTCCCTGTTGATGACGGCTATACCGAAAAGTAGAAATTGTAAGTCTGTTTTTTTTTTTATTTACTATGTCCTTATAGTTTACTCAGAAACGTTTATATATATAATTAATGTTACAACTAGAAAACACAAAAAAGAGAGTAATACTGTCTTGTCGTCTTTATTTGAGAACTTTCTAGAATTTGAAGATATTGGGGTATCAATGGCCAGTGGGAGGGGGGGCTCTTACGATTTTTTGGGGGGCAAAAATAGTTGCTACACCACTGCATTCCTCAAGTATTCGTATAATTAGTTTATTTCTACCTTGACTTTATACCTTATGGACAGTTTGGATTGAGGTATAAGGACTCATTACCTCTCAAGTGATATGAAGTCCTTTCCTGAATTGAAAAGACCTGTTGATGAAGATAAATTACACGTTGTAGTTATTTAGAACTCATTTGCATAGTCAGGCTGACGTGGTCTCTTAGTTAGTAGCACTCCTAAGAAGTATCATCAAGTTAATTGGTGTCTAATTCGACTTGTACAGGACCCCGGTGCAGGTAAACCCTCTTTTCAATACCGCCTTTTAAGTCCTTACCTCAGACGTATCTCTCAACAGTCTTATTCATTTACTTACATTATTTTCCAATTCAGTTTTTTTTTGTCTCTTGTAAGACTAAAGTTACTAAAGTGACTAAAGTTAAAGACTTTCATTACTAATTTTTATTTTTATTTTTAAGCCGATCCTCTAGCGGGTGATAAGTCAGCCCTTTTTGTTTGATCGGTGAATTCGACAGTTCTACATTGGGAGTCCTAAATGCGTCCATATGCCCAAGGTGGACCTCGCGGTGAAGGGTCCCAGACACCACATCAGACAAAGAAAAAGAAAGATAAAACAATAGGTAACAATAAGCCCAAAAAAAAAGTTACTCCATTGAGTTCAGAGCGTAAATTTTTTTTCACGATTGCTAATGGAGACACCAGGGTGGACCATCCCCCTCCCCTCCCCCCTTACTACACCACTGAGGTAGACTGAGTAAGAGTGAGAGAGAGAGAGAGAGCGTGAGGGAGGGAAGATGATAGCCGTCTCTCCCTCTGAGCATGCAAAGGTGAGCTTGGATTTGTTATTCGGCCTTATCACAAAACCGGGCTTAACAAACTTGATATATAATCAGAGAACTACATAGAAATCAACTACACCTACATGTGTCATGCCTTTATTAAGTATAAATATATACCAATCTTTTTTGATCTTTGATCAAATTACAAAAAAAAAAGGATTTTTTTTTTCTTTTTATAAGAAGTTACTAACATGTAAAATTTGAAAGATTCTTTATTTATCTAATCAAACAAAATAAAAAAGATCAGTTAAATAAAAAAAGCAAGTAGTATACTACAAGGGAGATGTGTTCTTTGTGTACATAAACAGGCTTGACTCCTTTTCACCATGCCAAAAATACCAAACAAATTAGCTTGATTCTATATGGGGAATATACTGAATATTACTGGGTCTACTGAAATAGGAATGTACAACATTCTTGGAATTCTCGCATGAAGGAATCCAGGGTTTGAGCAAGCTATCAACTTGAAATCTCCGCTAACAACTCAAGTTAGTCGACCTCAAGACTCCTGACTCTTTAAATGAGTTGCGATTACATTATCTGAATATGTACTCGTATATCAAATAAAGAGTCTTCCTGTCTGTTAGCTATAGCAATAAAACTAGAGACATTTGGATACAAAGAAACATATGGACCTTATATACATTTTTTCGGGAGAACTAAATACGTATTTTTTTTTACAAAAAAACAAAATTTTACTATTTATTACAGAATAAATATTATGTATTAAATTGTGGATCGCTTATCCACAATGGCGATGCAAGTGTACATTACAACCTATTTATAGGAAAAATAAATCATGATTTTTAAAAAAAAACTTTTTCGGGATATATATGAAAACCAATTTATAGACTACAAAGTTTGTCTGTCTGTTAGCTATAGAAATAAAACTGCAAACATTCAGGTACAAAGAATCGGGGAACTATTTTTTTTTTTTTATTGTTTAAACCGATCCCTAGCGGGTGGTAAGGTCAGCCGTTTACCGGCTTTTTGTTTGATCGGTGATTCTACTTGGCAGTTCTAAATTTTGCCTAACTCAATCTTTAACGAGTACCTGCTGACATCGTACAGGCTGGGGACCGACGAGTTAACGTCTCTGAGAGACGACGTCACCTCCCGCGTGAATAAATCGAAGACCGGGTGGGGATCGAACCTGGTTCGTAATATTTGCTTCCCCCCCCCCCTCTGGCCATTGATAATCTGTTAACATTCAAAACTCCAGAACGTCCTCAAAATATTTATTTTCATAGAGTTACAATCAAGGATATAATTTTAGACTACTGTTACTAGTCCCAGACGTTCATCTTATTACAGTACTCATATACATATACAGTCATCATCAAAGGAAACGAAAGATTTTTCAAAACAAAAACATATGATTCAAATCATAAAAAAATTGCTAACATAACTCGCTACGCAAATAAATATAATAAATTATCAACTCCATTTAAAAAAAAAACAGTTTTGGAAATTTTAAAATAAATTTATTTTGAATTCGCAGATATTACAGTTGAAAAATCCACTTAAAACATTATTATATACATAAAACACAAAAACAATTACGATCTTAAAAAGATATTTTGGTATAAAATTTCAGATTTTTTTGTTGGCTTTTTATTATTTTTTCTTATTTTCTATTTCTACTAACTCAAAATGCTCCCTCCACCCTGTCACGTGCCCCTGGGGCGTAGTTCACGAGGAACCGAGTAGTTTTAGCTTCCTTTGTAACAGAAGAACCAACTTTTATTATTTTCAAATTGGTTTTCTATGAACTTATTTTTTGTTTTTGGTATACTTTTCTAAAAAAAATGATATATTTGATATATTTATTGATATATATCAGAAAAAAAAAGGTGAAAACATTTCATTAACCAACTGATATCCAACTGATATTTGAACAGGCACTGCAAATAACACTCCATTTCTGAGTGTGACAGGTCAATTGGTGGTAGATGAATGAGAGCGAGAAATATTGGTGTTGTCAATGGCTCCACTTGAGGGATTTCAGGCAGGTGCCCACATCATTGAAGTGCTGAACAATGTATTCGAAGACTGAAATGAAACGCAATCCTCAGGTAAATAGACAAATCAAAGTCGCCACACATAAAAAAGAAGCTTTTTTTTATTCTACGCGTTTGAAACACTTCGGGTTCATCGTCAGGTAAACTTCGGAAAGGTAGGAGTAGACGACCGACCCGAGTCCAGACTTTAACTCAAAGTGTTCGAAAGCGTAGAATAAAAAAACTTCTTTTTTTTGTGTATGGCGACTTTACCCATATCTGTTTACTCCAGCATGAGTAAATGCCGAACAATTACGGTTTACACAACTAATGATACTAATATTACGCAACAATATTTTTTTCAGCATGCGAGTTCTGGAGCAAATATGTTTGTTTGTCAACACCCACACTTATAAGGCTTTCACATTTTAGTGTTCTTCTAGGGCGAGAATAGTGACTCATTTACTATTTGGCACCCATTTTAGTATTGGGCGAGCCACATTACCTCTTGATTCTACATTGGAAATCCTAAATTTTGCCTAACTCAAGTGTATTTAGAGTAAGGGTTCTTTAATGAGTACCTGACATCGTACAGGCTCGGGACCCACGGTTTAACATCAAAAGGGCAGCACCTTAAACTGGTCGGCCTGATTTGATTTTGGTGAAAATGGTTGAGAGGCTAAACAACACAAATAAAGTCAAAACGGGTTTAATGTCCTCTCCGAGAGATGACGTGCTGAGATTTACTCACCTCTCACGTGAATAAATCGAGGATCAGGTGGGTATCGAACGCCGGACCTGCCAGTTCAGAGGTGAGTACGGTAGCCACTGAGCTAACCTGGCTCCCCAATGCTGGAGCAAATATGACACTCTGTTTTTGAAACTGCGGGTTGCAGTCTCAACCCTGCTCATACATACTCACATTGTCAATAAATTAATTAATATTTACACAAAAAACTCTGAAAAATATCATAACCAGTAGGAATATTCAAAAACTTTTGAACAATCTTCATAAAAAAAACAAACAAAAAACAGTGTATTATTTTGATGAATTTGATGACCTACTATCTGCTGGATAGAAACATTGAACAACGAAAAGCTATTGTTACATATGCAATAGATGATAATATTCTTAGCACTATAAGAAGTTCAAGAACTTATAAATGGAATATTGATGAACAAATGGTCAAACTTTTGAAACCTTCAGAGGAAATCACTGTGGAAACAATCAAGAGAGAAAGTTCTTGTTCCACAAAAATTATAATATTATCAACAATAAACTTATTTTTATCATGAGGAATGACAAGTGGTGTCTTTAGTAGTGTCATTGCTACAATGGAAGAATTTCCAAACTACAATAAGGATACAGGAAAAAAAAGACAAAGATGTTTCAACCGTAACAAGGGGTCTTCGTCACAAGCAAATGTCTAATCCCTACTCTAAATACACTTGAGGTTAGGCAAAATTAAGGACTGCCAATGTAGAATCAGTCTTCTTAGTGTGGTATCACAAAGGGCTAATGTTCGCCTTATGTGCGTTTCCTTGTGGGATGAAATTGCAACCTAACATAACATAAACAACTTCAGAAGAAATCAAAAAGGTGTCAATACTGGGAGGTAACATATATGATCCAACAAGGCCTACTACCGCATCCTCAAAATGGAGAGATACTTATATTTCTGTATAACAATTAAGAACTTTTAAGTTTAATTACTAAGGTGATTCATGTAAATTTTTAGTTCAGCACTATTACACCTAACTGTTGCTTCTAAAAATGATTTCTAGTCCAGATAAACAATTTATTTCATTGAATATTTTTAAAATGGATTATTGGTTTGATTTAACAAAACATAATAATTTAATAAATATGTTTCATCTTTCAATATGTCAGCAACTATTGAGGAATAATCTTATGTAACAGAAATGATATAAATAAAAATCTTTTAAACTATTATTTATTTCACAGATGAACGTAAAGAAGAATTTTAGTAATTTAGAGGTATAATTTGGTTTATAATATAATACGTTTGTTGTTATTCCAAAACAACAGATAAAACCATTTGGTCAAGTAATGAAACAAATTACCGTTACCGATTATTATGTAAATGGCAGATTACCGATTATTAGGTAAAGTGGCCGATTACGAATTATTAGGTAAAATAGCCGATTACATATTACTTGAAGATTAATAAGCCCATTCTAGGTACAACATCTTAAATATCATATTATTCCTTTTGAGAAAAAACAACAAAGGTGAAAATCTTGACTGATGCTACAAATCAAGTGGAGCTCTTTAATTCTAAAATGACGTTAAAAGCGTATACAATATATTATTTAATTTCATTATTTTATATTAAGCAATAAATCATAGCATAGAAAATCTGTTGTTGAACTAAATATAGCCGGGATAAATCCCGTGTTAAAAAAGATACTTAATACGGGTCTTTTTCTGATGTAATCCCTAAAAGTAAGAATTGTGTTTCTTTTTTCCACGCAGTCCCACCTGTCGCAGGTGCACGGCACGTGCCGCACCTGCCCCCTATTCATCTCACTTCAACACATTACTAGTGAACAAATAGTCATTTTCTTTTCATTCAGAAGAAAGAAAAATTGAAAAAGAGTAATTTCAAATAATAAAATTTATTTTTTTCATAAAAAAAAGAAACAATTTATTCCTTCTTATTGTGATGAGATAATATTTCTCTAATTGTTTGGTACTCACTGTGCTACATGCATGTTTAACTTGGTATTCGTGCTGTTTAGACATGAAACTGTTGCATATACGCGATATTCGACTATAGACAGAGGAATGGAAAGTGGGCGGCTAAGCTTTGTTCTCACAGTGGAGATATGCAGGGTCTTGACTGATGCATTATACCAGAATAATAGATATACCACGTGGTTTGCGTTGATATTCCGGACTGACATGCAGTGAGTGTCACGTTGACATGCCAGACTGACACGCAGTGTGTGTATCGCGTTGACATGATAGACTGACACGCAGTGTGTATATCGAGTTGACATGTCAGACTGACACGCAGTGTGTGAGTGTCACGTTGACATGCCAGACTGACATGCAGTGAGTGTAACGTTGACATGCCAGACTGACACGCAGTCTGTGTAGAGTTGATATGACAGACTGATACGCAGTGTGTCCCTTTGACATGCACCACTGACACGCAATGTGTGTGTCCCGTTGACATGAAACACTGACACGCAGTGTGTGTATCGCGTTGACATGATAGACTGACACGCAGTATGTGTATCGAGTTGACATGTCAGACTGACATGCAGTGTGTGAGTGTCGCGTTTACATTCCAGACTGACATGCAGAGTGTGTCCCGTTGACATGAAAGACTGACACGCAGTGTGTGTATCGAGTTGACATGTCAGACTGATACGCGGTGTGTGACCCGTTGACATGAAACACTGACACGCAGTGTGTGTATCGCGTTGACATGTCAGACTGATACGCGGTGTGTGACCCGTTGACATGAAACACTGACACGCAATGTGTGTATCGCGTTGACATGTCAGACTGACACGCAGTGTGTGAGTGTCGCGTTTACATGCCAGACTGACACGCAGTGTGTGTCCCGTTGACATGAAAGTCTGACCCACGTTCCGTTTTTATAGAAAATATCATGAAAAAAATATCAGCATGTGATTAAATAAAGACAATCTTTAAAAATTTTACAAATTTTAAAACAACATTAAGCTGAACATAATAAAATGTAAACTAATAATTATTTCAAATCAAAAGTAAAGTAACTTAAAATACTATCAAAACAAGCGGATTCAGATATTTTATATACCTATATCTTCTGATGAAACACTGAAATAAAAATTCTTGAATATTATATACAGAAGAAGTATGGCCATGAATAAGGCTGATGAAATAGCACTGTAAAATTTGATCCAAGCATATAAACAGAGTAGGAAGTGAATAAAAAGCGGGAGAAAATGTTAAAACTTTCATTGCATTATTGATGTCTTAAAGAAAAGTTTTTTCCGCTGTTGCTGCAAATAAAATAAAACGTCCTTTCCAGACTTACTTTTAAAATAATATACCAACAATATATCAACAAACTTGAATATTAAATAATAAAAAAAAAGTTTTGTACTTTGTAAAACAAAAATCTATTGATTATGGAAAATAGAGCATTAATAATTAAGACTGGAGTCAGTATGAGCTGGAATCTATATTTATTTTAAGGACTTTTTAATTATTTTCTTTATATTAACTGTATCATCTTTCCGTTTTTATAGTGAATATTATGAGATAAATATCAGCAGGTTGATTAAATAAATACAATCTTTAGAAATATTATACATTTTTATAACTTCAATAAGATGAACAAAATAAAAAGGTAAACCAAAAATTAGGGGTAGTAATGGAGTGATTAAGCACCTCGAATAGCCTCTAGCACTCAACTCCGACTTTCAGTCTTCACGAGGCTACCATGTTGCCTGCTAAATGCAGGGACAAGCGAAAGAGGGGAGGAGGTGGCCAGGGGCTGGGCCTCACCGCCTTCTTTTCACATCCTTCGAACTTCCCAAATCCTTTCGTCTTATCCCAACCCCAAGCCAAGGCGTTATGCGATCCGTTATGCCAGATGAAGTATTAAACACTAGCAGGTACTCCCATATATGAATAGTAGGTAATCTTATGTACAGTAGGCCTAGGGAAAAGTTGCAGTTTCATTATATAGTTTCAAGAATTTAGACTGTTCTATAATCTACATTACTGTAACCACCACAATCCCCAGTAACCTGTCCTGAGAGAACGCTTGTGGCCACTTTCAGAATGGCTATGGGGAACACAATCACCGAATCGGCGTTGTGGGCCCCGAACTCCCGATGATAAGGAAACAGCGGAACTCCTTCACGTTATTCAGAACTGCGGAGGCCAGGTAGCCCAGTCAGCGTGCTCGCCTTTGGAATAGAAGATAAGGGGTTCGATACCCTTACTGGCGATAACATGATGTTTCCATTATGTAATATTTCTAAAAACTATACCACTCATTTTCATTATACAAAGGATATTTCTAGGTACCATATTCTTTGATAAATCAAACAGCACAAGCTGTGGAGTAAACAATAAACGCATATACCCACTTACAGACAGATCTGGTGGTCAGTGAAGGTTCTATCAATCTGGACCGTTAATAACATAGATCTAAGAGAAAGATCAAAGAGGTATGTACTTGTATAAATACGTATACAGTCGTCATCAAACAAAAACCAAAAATTTTTCAAAACAAAAACATATAATTTAAATTATAAAAAAAATAGTTAAATTAATTGGCTAAACAAACAGGTGAAATGAACCCCTTTAAAAAACTAATTTTGAAAAATTTAAAATAAATTTATTTTTACTTATCAAATATTAAAGTTGAAAAAAAACGTTTAAAAACAGTATTACACACATAAAAAATATGATGACCATAACAACTCATTTTGGTATAAGTTTTCAGATTTTTTTTTTTGGATTTTTATTTTAATTTTGTTCAATTTTCTATTTTTACCTCCTCAAAATACTGCCCCCTAGCACGTGCTGCTCCCTGTCCCCTTGCTAAACCACTGAGTATTTACCAGGCTGTCACTAATGTAAAACCCAAATTCTATGATTTGTCAACGAGTATGATGCTCTTTTTACTTACTGTAAAGTTGAGTGTAGGCCAATCAAGATTTTTTTATTTGCTAAAGCAATTATTACATTTTCATCATTTTTAGCACTATGAAAGCAACAAAATTTAAATTAATCATTAAATTAAATTCTCTGTCAATAATTTCATAGTATATTCAATTATAGTAAAGTTCTTTGTAGACAACACTAAATTTTTTTAAGAAGTTACAATTGAGTCATCAATTAAGCTTATTTCAAATTTGAAGAAAAACAACCCCCCTCTGTCTTCACTTTACATATATAATAAATCAGAAAATTCAACCAAGAAGGTATTCATACCCTGAAGATGAATGTTGATCATTCGAAATATGTCGACTATAGGAGATACATATACGTAATTTATTATGTTAATGAATTCTCAATTGTTAATAGAAAATGAAAAAAAAATTAATATCCAAATGATTACTTACTGAAGAAGAAAACAAAACCTGCACATACCTGAAACAAGAAAAAATGTGTTCACTACAAAATATATTTTCGTTTATTAATTTTTATCTAAAATCAATTTTAAAAACTTTTAAAGTAGTCAATCTTCTTTACATCTCATTAAAATAAGATGCATATTTTTGGCTCTACAGTAATTATATCATAATGGGTAATAAGGAGTGTTGATTTTTTAAATAACAGATGGTACAATACTTCTAGAGATTATAACCTTCCATAATCTTCACTTAAGCAGTTCATTGATGTATGCTACATATTTTTTTTAACATATTTATTTACAAATATACAACTACGCATATGTAGTAAGAGATTACACAACAATTTCTATGCACATGAGTAAAGAATTTTCATTCTTTCAACTGGTTCAACTTTTCACTTTGTTTTATAGAATATTATCGTAGTAGTACATCACTCGGCCATCTTCTCTTGAGACATCTTGCGAGGATTCTAGGAAAGTGAGGAGTAATCAAGGGTTCGTACAAATGGATTTCGGCGAGAGGAAAGGTTGTTGTGAAATGACTTACAACGATCAGAGGCTAAATTTTGAATTATTGGAATTTTTTAGGTATTTATGAAGTGTATAGTTTTTGACGTAATAAGGACCATTTGTGATAGTGTGGAGGATTTTAGACTGCAATGACTGTATTCTATGAGTATTGAAAGGTTTTGCAAAATCCTCATAGTTCAAGTCCGTAAGTCCAGGTCGGTTTCAGTAATGTTTTGTATAACATTGCTTTGTTATGTAGCGTCAGTTTCGAGTGTTTCCCTAGAAGTCTGTACAGTAGTAAGACTCGTCACAAGGACAGATAGATATTCTCATTGTCTGAGGAGCTTTAGACACTAGTATCATACATATTAGCACTGAAGCAATACAAAACAACAACAAATAAAATTACGCTCGTTTATTTCAAAACTGACGAATATTCTTGACGTCAAGGTTTTAATATTTTTTCGCCAATACCATTCATAGCTGCAGAAATTTGTTCAAAAATGCAAGTTTAAACAAGTACATCATGTTATATTCTTACATATAGTGTGGTATTTACTCATACAAGAATTACGGCCCCACACAAAAAAAAAGTTTGATATGAAACTAACAACGCGTTTCGAACACTTAGTGTTCTTCTGCACTGTTGAGAGTCGATTACGAGAAAGAGTCCTTTCCAGTAGGCTAACTCTCAAGAGTGCAAATATTAACCTGAAGAAGAACACTAAGTGTTTGAAACGCGTTGTTAGTTTCATATTGAACTTTTTTGTGTGGAGAAGTAATTCTTGAAATACCCCAATATTATATTCTTACTAAACTAGGCTGTTTGTATTATTGTAGAATATAGAGTTCAAGTATTAAATAAGTATTAAATTGAGTATTAAATAAGGTACTAGGGTACAGAAGAATCAATCCCTTATTTTATTGAGTATTTTTTGACGCTAATAAGGGAGGTTTGATAGAAGATAACCCTAGTGGCAGAAAAAAGATAGTGTGAGAGGGGCGGCAAGTGCCAGGGATAGTCATTTTGAGGAGGCAAATATAAAAAAAATGAAAAAAAATAAAATAATAGAAAACTAACAATAAATCTGAAATTGTATACCAAAATGAGTTATTTAAGGTCATAGTTGTTTTATGTTTCATAATAGAGTTTTAAAACGGATTTTTAACTGTAATATTTGCAAAAAATATATATATTTATATTAATTTTTGCAAAACTGTGTTTTTTAAAGAGATTGTAAGTTTGTAATATTTGTTTGCGTAAGGCAGCTAATTTAATTTAAGAATTTTTATAAAACTATTTTAAATTTTTCAAAACTGGTTTTTTAAAGGGTTTGAAAGTTTGTAATATTTGTTTGCGTAAGCCAACAATTTTTTTTTATGATTTCAATTATACGTTTCTGTTTTTAAAGATCTTTGATCTTCTTTCAAGATGACACTATATGTATAAGAGTACTGTAATAAGATAAAAGTCTAGTACCAATAACGGTAGTCTAAAATTAGATCGTTGATTGTAATTTCATGAAACTAAATATTTTCAGGATTTTATGGAATTTTTAAGGTTGACGGATGATCAATGGCCGAGGGAAGGGGGGCAAACTTACGACCGCTCCGGGTGGCAAAAATAGTTGCTACGCCACTGGATAACCCAAAGGGAGGTTAAATAGTTTACTAAGACAAGGGGGCTAAAGATTTAATGGACTGAGTTACTGGGGCATCTATAAGGGCTGGTATCGATCCGTTAGATTACTGACGATGGGCTCCATTAGCTGATGATGCCAGCCATTCATACGGCGCGTAAACTGACTTGTACAATCTTATCTCTGATGTAACTCAACTTTCCCTACATGGCGTGCTTATGTCACATAAACAAGCATTCCAGCAAAGAGGAATGAATGGCAGTTTATGTATATATATATAAAAAGCTTTCACATAAACACGTGAAATAACAATCAATGATCAAACCACAATAAGAAATGGGAAAACAAGACTAAGATCTTTCAACCGTAACAAGCGGTCTTCGTCAGAGTCAAAAACCCAACTGAAGTTGGGTGTTAGTTGGGCTTTTGACTCAGACGAAGACCGCTTGTTACGGTTGAAAGATCTTAGTCTTGTTTTCCCATTTCTTATTGTGGTTTGATCATATATATAAACGATCCAAACTGAATGCAAATTAGCTCAAAAACGAAGAAAAGCAACACACAGAGAAAGAGACACACTTACAAACTCAAATTTTCGGATTATCCGTCTTCAGGAGAAAAGAGAATGGGCGACCAAGCATGCCGGAAACACAACCAACAACACAACAACGCCGTGCTTGGTCGACCATTCTCTTTTCTCCTGAAGACAGATCATCCGAAAATTTGAGTTTGTAAGTGTTTCTCTTTCTCTGTGTGTTGCTTTTCTTCGTTTTTGAGCTGATATGTATATATATATATATATAAGCTTGTAAACCACAGTAAGTAATTCAGGAAAAATGACTAAGACCATTCAACTAAAACATCTGGTCTTCGTCAGAGCCAGGCTGATCCTGACGAAAAGTACTTGTTTTGGTTGAAAAATCTTGGTCGTTTTTCTGATTTCTGACTACAGTTTCGACGTTTATATATATATATATTTTATATATATATTTGTAAATTTTGGTAGTAGTTCTTCCTGTATACATACGTTGTTGAAAATTAAACCATTTTTAGCTGAAACTTGCTTTTTAATGAGTTTCTCGAGTTTCTAATCACGGATTAGGAAAACAGCTTTAATCCTCTCCAAACCCCGCAACACATTCCAGCTTTCTTATAAAAAGCAATTATGTTTCAAAACGCATTCATATCTTGAAAATGGCTGATGACAACAGAAACATGTGTTCATTTAACATGTCGACTAGTAAGTTATTGTATTATGTGGATACACTAACATAATCGTTATTGAGGAAACTCGAGAAACTTATGAAAAAGCAAGTTTCAAATAATTTTCACTTTTTATATGCAAGAATGAGGCACTACTTCAACGGTCTCTTCAAACTTGATACTTTCGTTACGAGGGCAATAGCCTCTTCTAAGAGGTTTGACAGCTAGCGGATAGTTTTTTACTTTTTCTTACTGTACTCCTTTGTTTCCCCAAACATCCCTTTCTGGTCATTAGTCCTTTCCTGCACTTTCACCCTTTTAAAATACCACTCTTCCCTCCCACTCTTCTCAACTCCTCACCAGATGTTTTCAGCATCTATTGTTTCAGTTGGTTTTTGACTCTGACGAAGACCGCTTGTTACGGTTGAAAGATCTCAGTCTTATTTTCCCATTTTCATATTGTGGTTTGATTATTTATATATATATAAAGTTCAAATACAAAGACGAGTAAAATACAGAATAAAGAAACACAATAACTCTAATTTTCGGAAAATTTATTTTCCAAAAAATTTGTCACAAGGAAACTCAGTCAACATAAGTAATAGCAAGCTCGTACTTTTACTTTCAGTAAAATGAAGTTACTTTCAGTGTACTTCATTTATGTACGTTTTGTTAAAATTAACATAAACTCAGAACCAGTAAACCCTATAATATTCCGAATTAGGAACCCTTAGGTCAGAATTGACCACAAGAGGAGGATCTCCTGGCAAGCAGAGCTGCTAGTGGAACAGCGGCAGAAGATGCAAGCGATATGAATGAGAGACCTGGCATACTAGTTAGTGTGATGGTTCTCCCAATCGTGGTGAATTAACATCGCTTATGTTGTCAACAACAACACCAATCAGAAGGAGTGTAATATTATGACGCGCTATGGGGCACAGTTCTCTGTTGAGTACTATCCGGTCATGGGCACACTTTTTATCAGTCAGCGTCTTTTGAATGAATTCATGTAAATGTAAAACATGTAAAATAGTGGCCAGGTGGGGATCGAACCCGGACTACCACCCAGAGGCTAGCTTAATATCTTCGTTAGTTTCTTAGAATGTTCCAATATTTTAAAAAGCTATTAACAATTTCTTTTATGCTATTTTCAAACCTGATTCTTTTACAGTTATTATAATTATTACATTTTAAATTAATTATTTCAAATATTATATAATTAAATGAATTTTATATATATAACAATAGATGCAATTTCAATATAATCTCTAAATAATAGAAAAAAAAGGAAAATAGTAATATTAAATTATTAATATTTTATACCAAAATTATTTTTAAGGTCGTAATTTTTTCTGTTTTATGTGTGTAATACTGTTTTTAAACGGATTTTTCAACTCAATTATTTGTAAATTAATAATAAATTTATTTTAAATTTGGTGAAACTATTTTTTTAGTGTGGTTTATATTTGTTTGCGCAGCCAGTTAATTTAATCAAACAATTTCTTTTTTATGATTTGAATCATATGTTTTTGTTTTGAAAAATCATTGGTTTTCTTTGATGATGACTGTATATGTATGGTATACTCGTATGAGCACTGTAATAAGATGAACGTTTGTGACTAGTAACAGGTGTCTAAAATTAGATTCTTGGTTGTGATTCTATGAAAATAAATATTTTGAGGATTTTCTGGAACTTTCAAGGTTAACGGATTATCAAGGGCAAGATGTCAAATCTTACGAAAGCCCTGGGTGGGAAAATGGTTTGCTATACCACTGAGTAAAGCAACTGAAAAAGAACCTAAGACTTCTGTTGGTTTTTATATGACTGTTTATAAGAAGGGAAGAAGAGAAAAAGACAAGTAAGTGTTGAGGATTAATGTAAGCGGTGGAGTGAGAGAGACAGACGCCTAGGAATGATTTAGAGCGAGCGGGTAGAGGACGTCACGCAGCGACTAGGTACGTGACTGCACACAGCCGAATGCTTTATGCTGGTGGCTTTTGTGTCAAGAACAAGTCACTAACTATTCCCTTGAGTAATCACAACTAATGCGTATAGGCAATAACTCAATCTCCAGCCATATGTCGCGACAAATTTACAATTCAATTATATCTCCTTCTGACGTGTATGTTCTCGATGAAAATAGATGGAAAGGGCGTAAAACACGTCTAATGAATACGCGACATAAATAATAGTTTTCATTGAAAACATAACGGATGTACCAGTTATATATAGTAGCATAAAAAGATTTCACATAAAGACGTGAAATAACAATCAATGATCAAACCACAATAAGAAATGGGAAAACAAGACTAAGATCTTTCAAGCGTAACGAGCGGTCTTCGTCAGAGTCAAAAACTCAACCAGTATTATCATCATAACAAATACATCACACAATAGTCAGTAATAGTCTATGGTATATAGTAGCATATATACAAAACTAAAGTTTATCAGGACTCGGTCAGTTCTTCAGATTTGAAGAACCTGTTCTCAAAGCTGAAGAACTGACCGAGTCCTGATAAACTTTAGTTTTGTTTCTATTCCACGTAACATACATATGCAACTAGTATTATCATCATAACAAATACATCGCACAATAGTCAGTAATATCACTATGCAACAGTAGAAGTGGTCTTTTACACCCTATTCTACAAGTTATCTGTACACATAATACTAACGTTCAGTAATAAACAGCTTGTAGTTGTAGGCAACACTGCAGATTACAGTGGTAGTCCCACAAGGCACACATAGACCAAACATTGGCTCTATGTGATACCACACAATCAAGATTGATTCTATTTTGGGAGTCCTAAATGATGACTAACACAAGTTTATTTAGAAGTAGGAATTTTTAACGAGTACCTGACATCGTACAAGCTTGGGACAGATGGCTTAACTTCCTCTCTCGGGGGGACGCGATGTTCAGATTGAACATCCCACGTGAATAAATCGAGGGTCAGGTGGGTATCGAACATCGGACCTACCATTTCAGAAGCAGGTACGTTCCCACTGAGCTAACCTCCCCTCCCTCCACCAATAAACAGCTAATGTATACATACGAGTATAACATATAACATATGTTATATGTTATTATACGAGAATCGTAAAACATATGGGTCTAAATAACACAATATATAGTCCGTTGGTATATAATACATTAACATATAAACTATCAGTAATATCACACTATATTGCTCTCAGTACTACACAGTAATGTTAATCAGTGTTCAAACCATAATAAGAAATCAGAAAAAAAAAACAAGGTCTTTCAACCATAACAAGCGGTCTTCGTCAGAGTCAATCTTAGTTGAGATTTGACTCTGACAAAGACCGCTTGTTAAGGTTGAAAGATCCTGTTTTTTTTTTCTCATTTCTTATTATGGTTTGAACACTGAATGCTATTTCACATGTTTATTGTGAAATCTTGTCTATATATATTACTAAATTCTTAAACTATAAGTCTCTATCACACAATATTGTTGTCAGTACTACACAGTTAATGCTAATATAGATTATCATATATCAGCTATGAGTCATGTAATACTATTATCATTCAATATCTCTTTAATAAAATATTTTTAGGTTTTGAACCATGGATTTATTAAAGTAAATCAAATACAATACACATGAATAGGTTTATTAGCTAAAATCAAATACAATACACATGAATAGGTTTATTAGCTAAAATCAAATACAATACACATGAATAGGTTTATTAGCTAAAATCAAATACAATACACATGAATAGGTGTATTAGCTAAAATCAAATACAATACACATGAATAGGTGTATTAGCTAAAATCAAATACAATACACATGAATAGGTGTATTAGCTACTCAAATATATCACTTCTGTAAACAGATATTATTTAATCAGATTCATCAATATTGAAGCCATTATTTTCTAATATTTTCATTTTGTCGATGAAAATACGATCAGAAACACACACTGTCTTTAGTTTTCGGTTTGAACCGTCTTCAGAGGTCTCCAACCGTCTCTGTACCAGTGCTCTTGCTTTCCCTCATTTATCTCTCCTGAAGACGGTTCAAAACGGAAAATTAGAGATTGTCAGTATGTATCTTTTAATTTCTGTACGTTTCTTTATGTAATACAGTAATCTCTCCTACTTCGTGGGGTTTGGGTTCCAGACTTTACGGATAGTACGTTATACCGTCAGGACCGAGCCTGTACGATGTCAGGTTCTAGTTAAAGATCCCTACTCGAAATGCACTTGACTTAGGCAAAATTTAGGTCTCCCAATGTACAATCAATCTTCATTGCGTAGAGTCACAAAGTGCCTATGTGTTCCCTTATGGGACAGCCACTACAACCTACACTGTTGTCTACTACTACTACAGCAAAAGAAATAGTATCATGTTTTCTTTACATTCCAATTTTAATTCTTCACTTTTAATTTAAAAATCAAGATATTATTATTCGAAAATTACGAAGTAATAACCGAAGTTATTTTAAAACTCAATCTGTTTTCGCATAGCCGATTACAGTTACACAAAACTGGTGTGACAAGGGTTACTTGGGCCAATGCTCTTAGAATCACTTAGTTTTGGTTTTGAAAGTCCATTAATGACCCCCATTTACCCTTGTCAAAGTAGACTTTATCAAAAGGGAAATGAGTAAAATCACAGTCAGTAAATGCCCTACACTCTTCCTCAACAAAACAGAATAATACATTTTAGTATTTCTTAGTAAAAGTCACGAGTATTAATATTCTTTAAAAAATATTTGCATAGTATGATAACTACACATGATGTTATGATGTGTAAATAACCATTACAACAATAACCAATATAACAATCGTAAATAACAATTATAACAATAACCATTAATAATAATGGTAAATAACCATCATAAAACAATCGTAAACGACCATTATAACATAATGGTAAATAACCGTTATAACATAATCGCAAAAGACCATTATAACAAAATCGTAAATAACTATTACAGGATAATTATAAATAACCGTTGTAACGATAACCATTATATCATAATCGTAAATAACCATCATAACATAATCGTAAACAACTGAGTTGGGTTTTTGACTCTGACGAAGATCAAAATTTGTTGTTGAAAGATCTGAGCCATTTCTTCCCATTTCATATTGTGGTTTTATCATTGATTGTTATTTCACATGTTTATGTGAAATCTTGTTTTTTATATTTATATCAATGATCAAACCACAATATTAAAATGGGAAAACAAGACTAAGATCTTTCAACCGTAACAAGCGGTCAGAGTCAGAGTCAAAAACCCAACTGATTGTTATTTCACGTGTTTATGTGAAATATTTTTATATATAGTTCCATGCAGTTGAAGGAACTTATATAAATTTATAACATGCACTTGCTGTCTCTAATTTTCGGTTTGAACCACGTTCAGGAGAGATAAGACATGGAAACTAAGCGAACTGTACAGAGACTGTTGGAGATCAACAATGGTAGCTGCATACACGCCAGGTCACAGAAAATAAGATAGACAAGAATCAATTTAAAATTAAGTAAACGAAAGGGAATATGAAAAAAAAAATCTGGAGTGGCCTACACTCTACTTTACTATAAGTAACTTAATGTCAAATTTCTTGAGTATATAAAACATAACGTATCATTTAAGCATAACATAAATATCTAAATGGGATATAATTATTAGCATTGCATTCGTGAGGTAGGTAGTACAGATAGTGATTGAAGGACATATCAATTTATAAGCTTATTTTTGTACATCACAAATAATTTATTATTTGCAAATAATTTCATTAGTATAACTACAGCAGTAATAACATTTTTGAAAAACCAATGTGAACATTTCTTGAAACGAAATATTCTCCTACAAGAGAACATGGCTTTTGTTCAAATAGCCAGTGGATTTCTTACATTGTTTACTTGACATCCTTCTACATTGAATATTAAAGTAAAAATTTCAAATTTCAAACAGAAAAATACCATTTTTTTCCTGTGAAAAACATCATAAACAGCGAAGAAAATGTTGTTTTAAGGTGGTTTATAATTGAAGATGTACGATAATTACATTTAATAATCTCTAAACGAAAGATTTCAATTTTGAAATATCTTTTACATTTTTGGTTTTTTATAAAATTATTATACTGTGAATTTTATGTCTTCTAAGTATTTAATAAGATCATTTTCCTTCCCGTTTGTCAAATAACATATATACGATTTTTTTTTTAATGAGTGTTATCATTTACCTGCACAATATTATTCCTCATACATCTCTTATAAGTCAATAATATATTTTCATTTTTCCATTAGAAACATCAATTTTATCTCAGTGGATTCGCTCAAAAAATTTCTAAGTCAATGTAAACAATGAAAAAAATATAAAAAATTCGACAAGTATAGCAGGTGATCTCTTAGTCTAAGATAAACAAACTGTTTTTATAGCGTTATTGCTCTTTCTCATAATTGAAACTTCATGATTTTTTTTTTATGAATTGCTAATTTTTTGTTCCATTTTTGGTCAAATTTTCATTTTTTTTTAACGAGCCGTTTAGCGTCAAAAAATCATTTTCTGAAAACACAAATCGTACTGTAACGCCCCTTTAGCGAAAGTAATTTCAAAAAAAAATATCTCAACTCATTTGCCATATAATGTTCTATTTGTAGGCATAGTTTCATTCTTGTCCGTCAAACAGTATGGCTTGTATTGCTCTCACAAGGTTTGAGATTGAATTATAAGTCAAAATTTTTACATTTTATTGAAAAAAAAATATTTCCTGTTGTCTTAAAATTCTGAATATATTTTTCGTTTGTTGCATTTGTAACTTCAAAGTTAATGTCAAAATTTCAAAACTCTAGGGTTATCAGTTTAGGAGAAATAAATGTTTTAAAAAAAACGGTTTTTGGCAAAAAAAGTGACTTTCCCATCATGCATAATTCTTCCCAAACAATAGGCATCTTCGTCTAAATGGGGCCCATTTTTGTGTAAAATATCAACTTGATCCATCAAAGATTCTGGACCGTAGCGTGGTAACAAGCAATGCTAACACACGCACCCACCCACCCACCCACACACACACAGACATCATCGTAAAAACGTCATAAAACGACTTCTTGTACCTCTAAACATGTAATTCCGTCAAAATCTCGAGATCGAATTTTTTCACGATCACTATACTTTACTTATAGTAAAGTAAAAAATAAAAACATAAATAGACAAGACTGAATATTTTTTTGAGAATGGTAGCTTGATTTCCTATGCCTTCAAGTAAGTACTTAAGTACTTATTTCAAGTATTCAAGTATGTACTTAAATAAGTAAGCTAGCTGTTAAACATCTATTTGATATAGTTTCCTCCTCTTCATCATGTTCAACACAAGACTCTGTAAGCTAGCTGTTAAACATCTATTTGATATAGTTTCCTCCTCCTCATCATGTTCAACACAAGACTCTGTAAGCTAGACACCTTCTTTTGTCATAGAGGATTGAAGTAAGCTCTTTATGACCCTGCTGTGGATTGTCCTAAGAAATATGACCGTCGCTACTGCCTGGTATGCCTTGTTATTAACCCTGACCACTACACGTCGCCTATAAGTCATCTTAATTATTCCCTTAACTCTGTCAGCTACTGTACTTCAAGTAATTATCTTTATCACTTGAACAGCACTAAATGTGATTCATTCTACACAACTTTAACAACTATATTATTTAACCTCCGGAAGAATGCACCACCCATTGGTCAGAGCGCAGAAACTTGACTGCTACCATTCATGCCCGCTCCAATGTTCTCCTTTTGAATGACTGTTGTAGTCTTTCAACCTTTATGCCTGCTCCCCAGTGATGACATCTATACACCTTTAAAGCCATCTTAAGTATCACTTATTTGATTAATCAGGGCTGAAACCGCACCTCGTATTAACTTGATATCAACTGGAGGAATATAGAGTACCCCGATAGCGTAGTAGTCATGTTAGTTTTATATGCTAATCTGTGATTTTCACTAACTTATTCATTTTTTCTTTATGTTTTCCTCACGGGTAGTAACTCTATCATGGAGTTTATTTTTGTAACCTGTTCCCTTTTTAGTTACTGGTTTTCTCACTTTTAAAAGTTGTGCACTATATAAAAATATAATATAATACATATATATATCAAAGATCAAACCGCAATATGAAATGGGGAAAAAAGACTACGATCCTTCAACCGTAACAAGTGGTCTTCGTCAGAGTCAAAACCCAACTCCACTCTGAAATGCGACTCTGACGAAGACCGCTTGTTAACGTTGAAAGATCTTAGTCTTTTCTTTCTCTGATATTTGTCCAATTCATTTTTGTTTGTATTGTTTATTCCCCAGTGGGTGAAACGTCAGTCGTTACCGGCTTTCTGTTTGATCAGTCATTCTACAGGTTCTACATTCTAGTCCAAATTTTTGCCTAACTCAAGTGCATTTCCAGTACCTTTAATGAGTACCTGACATCGTACAGGCTCGGGACCTTGGGCTTAACCTTCTCTCTGAGGGACGGCGTACTTAGATTTATTTCACTTCCCGCGTAAATAAATCGAGGGCCAGGTGGGGATGGAATCGCGGACTACCAGCCCAGAGGTGAGTACGTTAACCACTGAGCTGACCTGCCCCCCACTTTCAGCCTCTTATTCTTCTTCTTTTATTTTCGTTTAAAATTTTTATATTTACTAATAACTGCTTATTTACGTGCTTCACAATTTTCCTTTAGTAGCGCTAGTGTCACTCAGTAACAGTCTGTCAAACACTTGGCTTTCTTCATTTCTCTTGACGAGAGTATCATTGAGAAATTATTGAAAACATTCAGTGATTATACACAAAAAAGATTGAAATGTATCCGACCATCTAATAGAATAAAAATAAAATAATTTTGGAACTCTGTAAGTTTTCCGGATTCAAATCAAAATATCATATGTCATTATTTCAGTTATTATAACAAACTTTTTCACAAGCATAAGTAAAATTTCATTGGATGAAGAAAACTATAAACTTTCACATTACTAGGCAACCATCAGTGTTAACGTAACAAAAACTTCCACAATTTCCTCCCCTAGAACAGTACTACAAGGTGAAAGCCTTATAAGTATGGGAGTGGGAAATCAAACAACAGTTTCTACTATATATATTTCTTTAGGCTTTGTTTATAAATATAAATATATCATTTTGAAAATGCAACTTCAGTATGGCATACAAACAATTCTCGACCTACAGTCAATCTTTTTTAAATTTTAAACGTTATTGAAAAAAAGTAAAACCAATTGCACGTAAGTAGAGAATTGTCCATATGCCATACCAGTTATCCTGGTAATATATATATATATATATATACTTAAAATAAATTGTGACACATAGACAAAAACATAGACCGTAAGGGCGGTCGAAATATTGAAAAGCGAGTCTTTGTTATATTTCTGTTATATTTTATATATATGTTATATATGTTATATATATATATATATATATATATATATATATATATATTGGCTCCTGGGGGCACGCTCGAAACCTGGCTTGAATTTAAATCGTTATTTATTTATTTATTTTTTTTAAATATTTTTTATTTATTTATTTTTTTAATTTTTTTTAATTGTTTTATATATTTTCTTTATTTTTTCTTTTCTTAACCTTTTTCTACCTTTCAAAAACATTTTTTTTTTATTTTTGCTCTCGACTTCCTAGTTCCTTTTTTATTTGTCTCCTTTGCGGCAACACTGCTTTAGCCCTCACCCAGTGAGTTCTTTAGTTGACTGTCGTCCCTCCGTCAATTCACTTCTTCTCCTGAGGACGACCGCCATTACGGTCGAACTATTGAAAAGTGAGTCTTTGTTGTGTTTTTGTTTATGTGTCACTGCTTATTTTAAATGTTATTTGTCCTGCCGGACCGTTTTTCGTTTATCATGGTATATATATATATATATATTCGATGTTATTGAATTGATTGAGGAGGATGTGACTAACATTGTCTAGCACCTGAGATAACAAATGGAAGTTAATGGCACTCTAATAGAAAAGCCATCAGGATAACTGATCAGACTAGTCAGAGATAATTGAAAAAGATTAGAGGAGTTATATTAGGGAGATTGGAAGCACGCTTGTGTAACAAGAGGTCTTATCAAAGAAAGAGCCTTTGCCTATCAGGAACTACTTTGAGGCAAATAGAGATAAATTGAATTTGAGAATTTTGAAATCGAAAGGAAATAGATGACAAGCTCCTGTTTTTCAAGTACTTAGCCACAGCTATAATCGGCGTGTTGGAAACATAAGTAATTAGTTATCAGTAAGTTATCTAAGTCGCATATGATAAAAACTAACGATATAGCTCAGCAGACGGGAAAACAGCAGGTATTGGTTTTAACATATAGCAATATAACAGAATATCGAATTATATAGACACAAAACTAAAGTTTATCGGGACTCGGTCAGTTCTTCAGGTTGAAATTAAACTCACAATGCCAACTTTTCGGTTTTTATTTAAAATCTTTTTCATAGACAGAAGTATAAATTTTGAAACAGATAAACAAAGACACAGTGTCACGTGTTCATTCAAACTAGGCAGCTGTTGAAATTCATAGACTATTTTTCACAAATTATTACAAAATAATTTGTAATATAATACTTAGTTTATCTGTTTCAAAATTTATACTTCTGCCCATGAAAAAGATTTTAAATAAAAACCAAAACGTTGGCATTGAAAGTTTAATTTCAACCTGAAGAACTGACCGAGTCCCGACAAACTTTAGTTTTTTTTCGATTCAACTTTTTTCTTAGTTTTTACTTGTATATCAACCGTATATATACAAGTATCGACTTGTCTGGACCTGGTCGAGACTGAAGTGTGTGCTGCTTTTGATTTCTCTATGTTTCTTTTTCTATATTGAACTATATTTGTCCGTTTTGGATCGTATTTCCAACGAAAAAGTGTATATATATATATATATAACTGAAAAAAAGAAACATAAAGAACGAAAACATTTACTGGATCAATATTATTTCGAACCGAAGTTCATCATCAGGAAGACAGTAGAAGGAAAGAAGAAGAGGTACTCGTACGTCCGTTCAAGATTGTGTGTTAGTCGCCTTCCACCCAGAATCTTGAACGCACATACTTCTTCTTCTTTCTTTCTACTCTCTTCCTGACGACGAACTTCGGTTCGAAATATTGATCCAGTAAGTGTTTTCCTTCTTTATGTGTTCCTTTTATCCCAGTTATTTTACTGTCCATATATATATTTATATACATGGGAAAAAAAGACTATGATCTTTCAACCGTAATTGTAAGGTATTGTTTAGGACAAAATATCAGTTACAAAATATCTATCACACAATCAGACCTGTATCAAACCCAAACATTTTTAAATGCACACCTATCTACAGAACATGCATAAATCAGTTCAAACCATGATGATTAGAAGCTGAAGTAGTAAAAATAAAAAAAATAAAGGTTATTGAAAAAAAAATGAAATAATGGTAAATTATTAAAATTCCGTGATAAATAACACAAATAGTTGGTGACTAGAGAAGATAAATATAATGTTTTATTTTAGAATATAAAGAACTATGAATCACGACATAAATTAGAAAACGATCACGACTGAAAGCTTGGAAATTTTTTTTTCAATATATTATCCAGTCTTACTTAATTAAATTAAAGAATTTAAATACTACATTAATATAATTGTAATAGTACATTCAAATTAGATTTTGAATAAACAAAAGTAATAAACTTGTATAAAGATTTATATCAGCTGGTAGTAGATTATGTTATTTCTAACTCTTTTTTTTTGTAACATGTCCTGTTCAACCCCCCACCCTCTTTTTTTCTCTCTGATCTCACTCTTTTACTCGCAATGCGATCTCATTCACGCCTTCACACTTGAAGCATACATATGTTCAATTTTTCCTTATAAATTTAACTGTTATTCTAAAAAGAAACCTTTCTTGGCCAAAATATCTTAGTTTCATTTTAGAATAACTTTTAATATATTTTTTTTATATAAATTGCGCTCATTTTAATTTAATTTGTTCCGTGAGAAAATCTTATTCTACAGAAAGGAATGTTCTTCATGGATTTCTAACCCGAAGCAGTCAAGATTAGAATAATTTTAAGGGTTGCAGTTATCTCTATTTAAATTTTTATAACTTAAAAGCTAAAAAAAAATCCTTAATTAATTTATAAGTGGTGTATTTTAATTATTTTTCTACTAATATAGGCTGTTAGTTGCATCCGTTAGAATAAAACGTTTATTCTAGCTATAGGAGTTTAACTCCAAGATCGACTTTTTTCTTCACAATTGCTTCAATTTCGTGATATTTTCCATCAAATCTCTCCTAATAGGAGTAATTATTTTCAGAGATGTCGTAAGATCCAAGGCGACTACTGTAATTACTCTATCTAATTTCTAGACAACCTGCCTAATGTCATGATACCTTTCCAACACGAAATCCATTAAGATGATATCCTAGAAAAAAGAAAATAAACCCATTAAAAACTACTTTCGTTCATTTATTCAACTACCAAGATGTATTATTATCCAATATATATTTAGATAACAATTAGAATACACACTGGAAATCATTTAGACGAAAAACCAAGGACGAAAAAAGTTTGAATATCAAAGAGACAGAGAGACACGCTACCTCCTGACGACACCACAAACTCGAGAACTTAGTGAATTCTAAGTTCTAACCACTCGAAAAGTGGTTATTCGAGCGTACACATTTATAGGCATTGGTAAAACGAATATAATTACAAAATTTTTGATTTTACAAAAATTTGTGAAATTTTTGTTGCTGTTTGCAAAATATAATTTACGCATTTCAAAATTTGAATTGAGTTGCTGTTTGCCAGTCGAGAAGAACTCATCATCTTCTTCTTATCCTTCTCCTGATAACGAGAGGTCGAAATAATGAAGTGAGCTATGTATTGTTTCAAAGTCTTCTTTTCTTGCAATTGTTTGATAAAATAATAAAGAAAATATGGAAAAATCGCGTGGGTACACACCCACGAATGAATATATCGAAATTGTCTGTAGTATGTGTTATTTATCTTCCATTACTTGTTCTCATACAGATAGATTTAATCAAAATCACAATCTATTTACTTAAAAAAGAGATTGATAGAAAAATTAAAGAGAGTAGTAGACATGTATGGATTTTAGGAATGTTTATTTCGGAATTTTTATTATGAAATCTTATTACTAATGTATTGGTATACAATATATTGTGTTTCCCATTAGGAAAGCAAAGCAGTTGCAGGTGAAAGGACAATGAAAAGTGAGTTTTAGTTAGGACAGGAATACAGGAAGGGTGCACTGTTAAAATAACTTAACCTATGCATCAAAGGGTTCAGTAAGATCATTGATATACAAGAATATAACAACAAAGTTTCTATTGGGGGGGGGGGGGGGGGGGGGGGCGCAAATTATTTCAAAATTACCATCGACTTTATTAAAATAACCAACTTCAGTTTGTACTACTCTTATTTTAGAATAGTGACGTAGCAAGGGGGGGGGGATCCACCCCAGGTGGCACATACCAGGGGGGCGGCATTTTGAGGGAGGGGGAAATAAAAAAAAAATTTAATTATAAAAAGCGAAAAAATCTAAAAATGAGTTTTTAAGGTCTTAATTCTTTTTATATTTTGTGTTTGGAATACTGGTTTTTAATGGATTTTTCAATTGTAATATTTGCAAATTAAAAATAAATTTATATTAAATTTTTGAAAACAAGTTTTTAAAAAGGGTTGAAAGTTTATTGTATTTGTGTCCGTAGCCAGTTAATTTAATTTAACAATTTTTGTAGGATTTGAATTAAATGTTTTTGTTTTGAAAAACCTTCGGTTTTCTTTGATGATGACTGTATTTGTATAGTTGTACTGTAATAAGATGAAAGTCTGGGACTAATAATAGCATTCTAAAAAATTAGATCCTTGATTGTGATACCATGAAAATAAATATTCTTAAGACGTTGTGGAGTTTTGAAGGTTAACCCAGGGGGAGGAAAATCTTGTAACCTCCTCGGGCGGCAAAAATAGTTATTACACCACTGTGTTAAAACAGAATGAATATATAATACAAAATTCTATTCCTAAAAGAATGAAAAAACAAAAAAAAAAACAATAGGAAAGCATAGAGTGAAATACACAGGGGATATGAATTAACAATAGGCCTAAGTAATCTCAGGAGTGTTTGCAATTTGTCTAAAACCTCACCGGAAAGCTCTAGAAAAGAGAACAAAAAACTAGGAGCTTTCGAGTTTTCCTTGCTTAAAGAGAAGTAGTGTTTGAACTTATATTCACCCAAGATGGAATTAAATTTTACAAATATTAAAAAAAAGTGCACAACTTGTACACATCTCAGTATATATTTCATAATATTTGAATTTTTTTATATGTTTATAGAAATTATTTATAAAAACGAAACCATAACTAAGCAAGGTATAGTCTTTTTTCAAAATCAGTTCTTAATGATATTGTTTGTATGTATGTTCATTGTAAAAATCCCGTGATTGAATTAAAAAGAATGAAAGTTTATTATTTGCTTCTTTTATCAATTCAAAGAAGAATATTGGCAAGTTTTATAATAAAAGGAAAGGTTTGTCACCTTAATTTTCGATATTCCAACATATAAGAGAATTAACATGTGCAATCTGTTATAGTGTGGTATTTACTCATAATGGGGAATTTAAAAAAAAATACACCACAACACAAAAAATGTTTATTTAACGTTGATATACATCAAAAATACGTCTTCAATAATAAAATTAATAATCAAAAAATAATAAAATCAATAATCAAGAATAATAAAAAAATACGTCACAACACAAAAAAGTTTATCAAACGTTTATAACATGTTTACAAATGTAAAAAATTACCTTCAAATAACCTAAGAGGTAAGATCACTGAAATATGAAACACGCCCTTTGAGGTCATCAAAACATGCGAATCCGACGAAAAATCAATGAAATATATTTTATGGTCATTTATTATAATTAGCAGGGGTCGAGCATCAGGAGAATAGATGAGTCATTGGGATCAAAGTGAGGATATGGTATGAATATTAACACGAAAATATTTCGCAATCCATTTAAACTAAGAATAACTACAAAACAATTTTCATTACTAGTGCAATCTGTTATAGTGTGGTATTTATTCATATTGGGGAATTTCAAAAAATTACGTCTTCACATATAAAAGTTTAATATGAAACAAACAACGCGTTTCAAACACTTAGTGTACTTCTTGAAGTTTACATCAAAAAATATACATATCTGTCAGCTTAATAACAGAACATCAGAGTGAATTATTTCAAATTAAATACAATATATGAATGTTGAATTGCACTGTTGAGATTTTTAACAAGAGAATTAGTGTCGAGATGTTGATACACGAGGGTGACTTAGGAAGGACTAAGGGTTGAAGGAGTGTTGGTAAGGGTGGGATAGGGTTTGGAGGAATGTAGCAAGTCTTGGCAGGTTATTTCTTTGCAAAAAATCTGCAATCACAAGTTATACAAAAGAGGCTAAGTTCATACTGTTGTCATTGCTAATTTTAACAAAAGTGAATTGTTAGATTATGATGTCAAAAGACACTCGTGTGGAGTTCCCTCTATTTCTATTTGACCATACTTCTTCTTTCATAAATATATGTTTTTTATATTATACTACAATCGGACCACATATTCGCTCAGGTGAATATCATTTTATATGAAACAAGTTCAAATTTCTATGATCATCTGATGTGTTAAACCATCAATGCATGGCTACATATAAATGCTAATAACAAACATTACAGTTTGGTGCTGTAATGCCATGGTCTTGGATACAGTGTTTGTTGGCTACCCACATTGTGGAGGGATATTGCATGATTGTATATATCTTTAAATACATATTTTAATTGAGCCAGTGACTCAGGGGAAAAATGGCCAACCCAGATAAAAAAAAGGCCACCTACTGCAAGCTTGTATTTCTTGTGTAACCAACACAGATAACTTGATGATATTTTTAATACCACTGAGGTTAGTATGATTAATATTAGAAATAGAATAAACCGTCTTACCATGTATACTGGTGCTTCTTATGAAGATGGGTGTCACCTACCTTCAGAAGAATACGAGAATATCTTCAGAAGAAGCAGCAGTATAAAGGAAAACAAGGTAACACATTCTATTTCCAATATTAAACAGAGGACTTGACTCAGCTCTTCATAGCTGTGATCTACGAGGTGTGTAAATAAAGTAGTGAGACTGGCAACGTCGCTTTCGATCTGGCAACGCTGGAGACGCGTGGCCTTGAGTAGCGTCAGGTGCACGTGTGATGCGCCTCCAGTATGAATCTGAACTCGCCACAGTCATTTGTTTGTCCGTAGCGTTGGTTTTCGTGAAATGGTTTTTTCTTGAGCGTTTTAAAAATGAGTGACCTCAAGTTCGCAGCGGTGTGCAATCAAATTTTGCTTCAGACTTGGACATAATGCAACCGAAACTTTTGAAAAACTTCAGGAGGCCTATGGAGAACGTGTTTTATCAAGGGCACAGGTTTTTCGGTGGTTTAAGGAATTTTCAGAAGGAAGAGAGTCGATTGAAGATGAACCACGAAGCGGAAGGCCTTCAAGTGCAAACACGATGAAAATGTCAACAGAGTACGGAGCCTTGTGGGTTCAGATCGACGCTTGACAGTCAGAATGATCGGGGAACAGTTGGGTCCTCGAATGACTTCGAAAAAGAGTCCTTCGTGTGCGGCCAAACATCAAAGACAAATGGGTGTTGCATCACGACAACGCGCCCTGTCACACTGCCATCTCAATAAACGAGTTTTTGGCCAGTAAAAACATTCCTGTTGCTCCTCAGCCTCCTTATTCACCAGACTTGAGTCCTTGTGACTTTTTCCTCTTCCCGAGATTGAAAAATCACCTCAAGGGAACTCATTTCGGGACACTACAAAACATACAAACTGCTGTAACCGACCAGCTGAAGGCCATTCCAGAATCCGAGTTCCAGGAATGCTACAATGATTGGGAAGGACCGTCTCCAGCGCTGTGTGGCTTCGAAAGGGAACTATTTTGAAGGTGACAATATCACATTTGTAATTATATTTGAATAGAAAATTTAAAAAAAATCAGTCTCACTACTTTATTTACACACCTCGTACATACATATATATGATTATGATCTACGATTTTAAGCGAGAAGAAAAGAAATAAAAAATATGACGATCGATTTAAATTTCGGCGAAACTTATTTATAGAGTTGTTAGATTTATAGCATATTCTTGGATTAACTTTATGGAATTCAAGAATAAATCTTTCGGAGAGTTAGTGTTCAATTTACCTGAAGTATTGAAAACAAGTTCAGAAAACTTGAGAAATTAAATAGAAAACGAACGAAAATAAAAATTGGCATACTTTTTCTAAATGAATATGTCTAAATGAAGGTCTGCTCCCAAAATATACTAATATATACCTATATTTAATATATTTTATAAGGTCTCCAACCGTCTCTGTACCAGTGCGCTTGGTTCAACCAAAAATTAGAGACTGTAAGTGTGTGTTTTTAATTTTTCTATGTTTCTTTATGTACATTGAACTCTAATATATATCAACCTCAACCTAAATTAAAAATGCAATTTTTTCATTTTCATTGAAACGTAATTTGGTCTCACACACAAGATTAGTGTGAAGTTAGATATCCGTCTCTCTATATGTACTAAATATCAAACAGAAATTTAAAACAGAGTTCTATGAATTAAAAATTATTCTAAAATAAAATCTAGAAATAGCTGAACTGCTGCTATTGAGGAATGATTTTTAACTTGTTTCTTTAAAATGTGCAGCTCAGATATCGAAATGAAAAAAAATCCTTGAATCACAAATTTGAACGCTTATAAGCTTTAAAGGAGTTGAAAAGTTGGTCGACAAAAGACTGTTAGTTCCTAATTTTTTTTTATGTTGGAGACATTTATGTAATTCATTTTTAAGGAGGTGTTTGTAGTTGAAGAGAAACGATCAAGGAAGGAGTGTGGTGTTGTTCGGATAAGCACTACTCAAGAGTAAAGGCACTTGAAAGTGCATTAACATAAATACTAAGGGGGTTAACATTTTCAAGAAGCTCCCATTTCTCCATTTAAGACAAATTGCTGAAAAAAAACTCCACCTACTATAACCAACAATCCATTCGTTCTCTGTTTTACAATATACTCGTTACACAACTGTAGAGTCGACATTAGGTGAATGATTGAAACAGCTTGCGATCTAAGTGATAAGTCAAAGAACTTTATACTTGAACTTAAAAGTTTTGACAGATCCACCGAAATATTTGATTGAAAATCAAGACTAATGCTGAGGATCAGGTTAGCTCAGTGGTTAACGTACTAGTCTCTGAACTGGTAGGTCTGGGGCTTGATCCTCACCTGGCCCTCGATTTATTCACACGGGAGGTGAATAAATCTGAGCACGTCGTCCCTTGGAGAGGATGGTAAGCCATTGGTCCCAAGGCTGTACGCATATTAGGTACTCGTTAAAGATCCCTACTCTAAATACAGTTGAGTGAGGCAAAATTTAGAACTTCCAATGTAGAATCACCAATCAAACAAAAAGACCGTAAAGGGCTGACGTTTTTAACCCGCTAGGGGATCGGCTTAAACAATAACAAAAAAAGAAAAAAAAGTTCAATGCAAAGGGTAATTCTGTTTTAGGCTAAGTTAGCTCAGTGGCTAACGTACTCGCATCTAAACTTATAGGTCCGTTGTTCGATGCCCATCTGGGTCGAGCACGTTGTCCCTCGGAGAGGACGTTAAACTGTTGGTTCCGACGTTAAGATAAAGATCCCTTTATTCTAAATAAAATTGAGTTAGTCAAAATTTGAAACTCCTAATGTAGAATGAACAAGTACACTAAAATGTGTGCCAAATAAGAAATGAGCCACAATTTGCTCCCGTAAAACAGCATAGGTGTGTGGCGCTGGAAAACAAACAAACGGAATGTGTTAGTCATTCGAAAATGGCTCTTGGACAAAACTGAACAATCTATTCGGCAAGTCTTTGATAAGTCCTTCTTAGTTACATTACCACATTAATTCAGCAGTAGTGAGTCACTAGACTTAAACTGCTGATCACGAAGTGCCCTGTACAATGCAGGGAAATATTCACTGGCGTTGGGATGGAATCACAATCAGACGTATTCATCATTATGATAACAATATGCCAGTTCTAAAAATATCAATAGGAATTTATAGAAAGCAATTTCCTTTTTATATAAAATTATATTTGTGTTTATCGGTTAATGGATTTAGTAATAATACTGGGCACAAAAAGGGACGAATGGTGGAATAGTAGTTGTTGTAAAGGAGATGGTGAGATACAAAGGAGGCTGGACTGGTAATGTTATAGCGAGCAGTAGACTGGGATGTTAGTCGTGACTGTGAGGAATGCCGAGGTCTGAGGTACCCGCCTGCGGCACTCAAGCACCAGTGGGCCGGCCACCTCTTTACGACCCTCTTCCCTGTCGAGGGATATATACTCCCTACAGCTCTCTACCCAACACAACACACTCTCTTGGTAAACCAGTTAATGTGCCTAAAGATTACCACTTCATCTTCATCTTCAAGACAAACTCAAGAAAAGGCTAGTTACAAGTAAGTCATGACTTGTTTACCTCCAGTCTATGCTTCAATGCAACAATTACTAAGCAATAATGCCACCAAGTAAACATGATCAACTTTAGCAAAACAACTAGCAAAAATCCTTCTATATTTACAACTAAGAAGAAAACTATGAGTCTCTTAACTTATATTTCATAAAAGAAAATTATTTGTACACTTAACTCAAATAAAAGTGAAAATTAAATATATTATCTTTAAGCAAAAAAAAAATTTTCACAATAGAAATTATATAGCTACTCGTATATTATAAGCTCCTTCATGTTGGCCCCAATATATATATATATATATATATATATATAATATATATATATATATATATATATTGGTATATATATACTCGTATTATCGAATCTGTTATATATTTTATATATATATATATATATATATGTATGTATATACTGGTTTCTATGATTTGTCCGGGGGAAGATATATGATAAGTTTGATGGTGAACAATAGTCAGAAAAAAGTGAAACTCATGTTATCTGTCAATCCCTTTTCCTATTTAAACTAGTCAGCGTGTTAATATAGACCAATGGATGCATCTTTTTGTCTATAAGTCCTATTTTGTTCAATAAGTCCTATGCTATTGTCTATATCTATACTCGATAGTTAACATAGTAGTCAGTAAGTCAAGAAGTACTCTGTATTGATGTTCAAATATTATTTTATACTCTTTCTCATAGGAATATTTTTTTTTTTTTTTTTTGGTCGGAGGCGAAATGCATTTACGCACATTGTGCTGGGCTCCCAGTTAAAACCAGACTGCCAACTAAAACACCCCCTTTTCTTCTAGAATACTAGCCTGGAACCCTTTTTCATAGCTATTATTAAGTGATGGTAATCTGTAAAAACTGGGATTAATAAACTGAAATCAGTGACTTAGGTGATGGTGTTAAATTCTGACCCTAGCGTACTGTTGATTTGACTACTCGTGGCAGCTCTAGTGAGGCAGAAAGGAGTGTTATCGCATATAAATCACAACGTTACTGTAAGAAAAACCAGTTTTAATTGAGAAAAGGTATGAAAATACTCGTATTTCTTAATGACTTTTGCCGAAATAAATAAAACTTTAGGATTAGATTATGTAGAAGGCAAACAGAAAGTGATTAATGGAAGAGGTCTGGATACAATTACGGAACCAAAACCACAAGGGATTACTATAACCAATTAGGCTAAAATTTGAGAGGTTTATACAAAGCAAAGCGAACTATAACTGTCTTCATTAACCCTGTGAGGCAAGAGGACATGAAGGTTAATGGCAAACAAACGGGATGAGCGAGAGAGATATCTGACGGGGCCTTACGTGAAGAGGGTTCACCCTAATACTCCTTTCTCTGGAGCAACTGTCTGGGATTACTCTAAGCTCTAATTAAGCCTCTGTCGGGGGGATTCCAGCTCTATCCCTGCTTCAAGATAAAACGCTCTAATTAACTCCTCCTGCCAAATAACAATTCTCCTGACCACCCCTTCTCCTCAGAATTCCTGCATTCCCAACTTTTTCCACTTCTTACTCCTTATGAAGCAAAAGCAAAGAACTTAATAAATTTCTATTTAAACAAATATATTTAAGCTTTCTCAAAAGCCTGTTATAATGAAATTTCCAAATATTTCTCTAAATAATGTTATCTTGTTGGCATCATCGTAGGGCAATACTTTCACATTAGCCAACCCCAATATTACTCCTTCACTTATTAACTACTATCTTAATTACCATAAACAACAGTAATACTTCTTCAAAACTTTTTGAGAGAAGCCAAGTCGAGTATAGACTCTGCCTGGTGCCAATAAGACAAAAACAATTGAAGCACCCCTTTATTAAACAGAAGTGTCAATCATAAAAGAAAGTTCTATTCATAATTATTCACAAATATATAAACCAAAATAGGCAGAAATATAATTTTGTGAAAATAATATTAGCTGGGTGCATAATTATTGCGACTTTTTTTTTTCAATAACTTTGATTGAACAAAAACAATAATATTGGATAATTAAAATGTTTTAAAATATTTAAAAACATTTTTATTGTGGAATATATTCACCATATATTGAATTATCGGTTCCCATTTGCTCGCTAGCCTGTCGATTTCACGGGTGAAGTAATTACTGTTCTTAGCGCTAATACACTCTTTGATGGCGGTCACTAAGTCAACCATACTGTCGTAAACTTTGTTGCAAGCCAATTTTTCATAGAACAATTAACAATTAACGCTTCAGTTGGGAGAATACAGCGGATGAGGGAGCAGGTTCCAATCTTTGTCGACGATAGCTTTGTCAACGGGACGTTCGATATGATCGCGCTGCACTCCGACCTATCTGGAAGTAGTAAAGCACAATATGACGAATATACAGATAATTTTTGATAAGCACTCTGGAAAAAAGAGGATAATTTGAAAAAATATATATAAAAAAAAATTAAACAAAACGTTATTTTATTTGTATTGAAATTTTACTTCAATTTTTAAAATTTATTGAAAAAAAAGCCGCAATAATTATGAACGCCTTAATAGTAAAAAGTATTAAAGGATTGTTAATCTTTGATTGTTATCTTTTAAGTACTTGTTTGTTATCTTGACAACTTAGTCAAAAAGGCAGATCATGCAACAGGAGGACAGAAACAACAGTTTTAAGACGGCACACTTGCAATTCAATAGGAGGACAGAAACAACAGCCTCAAGACATTATACTAGCAATACAACAGGAGGACAAAAACAACAGTCTGAAGACAGTATACTAGCAATACAAAAGGAGGACAGAAACAACAGTCTCAAGACAGTACACTTGAAATACAACAGGAGGACAGAAACAACAGTCTGAAGACAGCACACTTGCAATACAACAGGAGGACAGAAACAACAGTCTCAAGACATCATAATACATACGAGTACAATCAAGACTAGACCAAATACCACTGCATCAGAATGTTATCAACTTAGTAGTATAGTATAATTTTTATAATATGCTATTATAAAAATGTATACATAGTATTTATTTCAACTATACTATTATACTATATACTATAGTAGTAGAGTATAAATTTTACAATATACTATTATAAAATTGTATAAATAGTTTTTATTTTATAGAATACTACTAAATTGATAACTCTGTGATGTAATTGAATGCCTGATGTAATTTCACTTTTATGCCTGAAGAAGAACACTATGTGTTCGAATACTTTGTTTTTACCGTTAACTTGTACATGTGGTGACTATTTATTGTCTTTTACCCTGTAATGAGTAAATAACACATAATAACTGACTGCACTACTTTAGAATAGAATTGTTAAATGAAGGTCGGCGTGACCTGTCAATTAGTTTGGAACCGACTTTCCTTCTCCAACCTCTTGATATCATGTGTTGAACAAAAGATTTAAAAAAAACAATGTAAATTTAAATTTAAAAACAAAACGTTCGATGTTTTCTTTAAAGAAAAAAGCAGTTTTAGTTGATGCTTAATTTAACATCAAATGTAGGTTTAGATATATAAAGAGAAGGTAGAAAAGTAGTTTTCTAAGCAGTCGATAGCTGTTTAAGGGGGTGTACAAAAAAGAGGTTTTTATGGGAGGAGAAGGTGTGTGGGAGGGTGGGGGGGGTTCATCTGTCAGAACGGAGGAGAAAGACTAAGGCTTTTTGCTAGAGGGAAAGACTAGCCTGGCCACCAATACAAAAAGAGAGGGGGTGCAATAAATTCTGGTTCTCAGTCAGCCAAACCATCGTGTTACTATCTTATCAGAACAAACAAAAAAAGAAAAAATCAAATTCGCTCAAACCCATTGTTTACACTCAACATTGGATGATTCTCAGTCCTAGTCATACTGATATACTTGGTGCAAAAACACTTTTGTATCAATACAGCTTGAAACACAAAAGCTCTTCACGTTATGGAGTAGTAAGTAGGAGGGGCATTTTTAAAGGCGTGAAAAAGAAAATATAAACAACTAACAAAAAAAATCTAACACCTAAAATTTTATAAGAAGAAAAAAAATTACCTTGTGACATAAAATAAATAGAATGTGTTAATTGAGACTATATATATATATATATATATATATATATATAATATATATATATATATATATGATCAAACCACAATAAGAAATGGGAAAACAAGACTAAGATCTTTCAACCGTAACAAGCGGTCTTCGTCAGAGTCAAAAACCCGGTTGAAAGATCTTAGTCTTGTTTTCCCATTTCTTATTGTGGTTTGATCATTGATTGTTATTTCACGTGTTTATGTGAAAGCTTTTTATCGATTATATATATATATATATATATATATATATATATATATATATATATATATTCAATGATCAAACCACAATATGAAAAGGGAAAAAAGACTAGGTTCTTTCAACCGTAACAAGCGGTCTTCGTCCGATTCAAAAACCCAACGATGGCTGTGTGCCTTTAAAGTTTTTCTGTTTTTGTATTGTGTTGCATGATCTGCCTTTTTGAACATTATATTTGTATTACGTGTTTTTCGCATTCGACAGTTCACTCAGTCAGCTGCGGCTGCTCGCAGGAGTACTTCTACCTGGAAACGACGCTAGTCGAAATATAGTAGTGAGTGTTGTATGCCTTTATCTATGTTTTTCTCTTTTTGTAATATTATATTATTATATATGTTATTATAATATATTATTATATATCTGTGAGGCTTAAAATTTCAAAGTATACTGGGTAAAAATTAATATGAAAAAATTCAGCTGGACAACAGCCACTCTATTTAGGACTTAAATCCGTTTTAAACAAGTATCGATTACATTCTGTCTCTATTTAGTCTGTCATACAATCATTTGGAGCAAAAAAAAAAATATCCCCTCAAGGAATCAGCATCGGAGGGCAGACTTCGTCTGTCCCTAAGCCTCTAAAACAAAAAACATAAAATAAAAATTTAGCCTTATAATTTCTACATGTTGTCAACTTCTTCTTTGGATACAATGACAGTTCAGATATTAATATTTATAGATTATACTGATACTTTAAATTGTTAAACAAAATTTTAGCTTTTTATAATTACCTGGAGTCAAAAATAAAGTTCCAATACATACAAAGTCCAAAGAATCGTTTTCAGAGTCGGAGATTCCGTAAAAATTCTCAAATTTTGATTCCGGTTCCATACCTGAAAAAGTTCTGATATTTGCGATTCTGGATTTCGAGAACTGATCCCATCACAAATTGTAAGTAAATTTCTGGGTATTTTATGTCATTTAAAAGTCAGTTGTCATCCTTCAGCTCTAATCCTCTGTTCAAATGCCTCCATGTTGAAGAGTTTCCTCATCTCTTTTCCTTAATATCTTGACCTGACGCCTTTAATGAAAGCATCAATCCTTTGCTTTCCCATTTATTAATTTCTTAATAGTTTTTAAATGAGAGCTTTCTAATAGTTTTTCTTTTCTAATGGCGGGAATATATCAGAAATGGAGCAAGTCAATTGGAAAAGAGGTAGCACTTTCGTGACACGTCTATTTCTTTACATAAACAAAAGTCAACAGCTTCGAGATGTCCTTTGTAGGCAAGATGTAAACCAGTGGTCACCAACGTGAGTGATTCGACAACTCAGGTCAGCGTTGCCGACCACCCATTCACCCATTGATAGATGGGTGAACAAGGAAAAACACAGTTTCACAATCTGTCTAACCTTTTCCAATTGCACTTTCATTTCAGTGAGGCTGACTTTTCAGGAAGATAGCACGGCCATTGAACACTAGTGACGGTTGACTCATGACCGTTTTCTATGCGTAATAATAGGCGATTTCAATCAGTCGGCGAGGCTTATCAGCGTTGTATCTGTTCGTTCCGTGCTGTTCAAATATTTTATTTTTGTAATGTCGTCCAAAGTGATGATCTGAAGACCATGTTCAACGCATGCATGCCGACAAAAAGGACAAGCCTCTCATTAACTGTTAGTGGTCGACATCGTAGTTATACTTTTCAGTGTTGCATTTTTACAACTCAATAGATATTTGATTTGGTTACAAATGTTCTTGTTTTGTCTTGGTGAGGGATAACCCGACAAAATTGGATAAAGTGGGCGATAGGTCATAAAAGGTTGTCGACCACTGATATAAGCCACTGATATAAGTGTGTGTGTGTTTTTTTCCGGGGAGGGGGGGGGATTATAATTTCTCAAGTAGAAAAGCAATTTTAAGTTAATTTATACAATTTCAAGTTTAAAGAAAAAAATAATTTCCAGCTATATAGAAACAGTTTTGAGACAAAACTACCTATTTGGCAGATGTAAAAATATGAATATCTTTATTAAAAAGTGAATAAATCAGAAAAAAAAAGAAAAAAATAACCACCTAGAATCGACTGTATTAATCTTACGGTTCCTTGTAAAGGGTCCTACATTTATGAGAATAGCTTCCTTGATAAACATGAATTAAGGGAAAGGAGGAGGGGACTTGATTAATTAAGCTTCAGGTCGAAATGGTGGTGTTGGTGGCCATTCACAAGTGGCCAGCTATTAGGTTTATTCTGTACCAGCAGGGCTTGATGAAATTCACCCCCCCCCCCCCCCCGGAATATTAACTAAGTTAATAACTCCCTCCCCCTCAAACCCACTGAAGGCTATCATTAGAACAGTATACATCTGCAAGTGAAATTTCAATACACGAGAAGGTAATTCATAGCACACTATTTATATATAATTTCTCAAAATACAGAATAAACTTTATAGACTTTTTTAAGTCAGCTTTTTTTCAACTTTATTATTGACTTTCCACACCTTCAATAAGTACTCTCAATGTACTATTTATTTTATTCGCATTATCTTGGAGATTAGGTGTTTCGAGACACAAGTGGTGTGACACAAATTTAAAAAAAAAATATTTGGAAACTTAATTCTAGTTACAGAAGAATTATACATCTTCCAAACTCTATACTAAAAGAGGAGGCCAAATTAGCTCAGTGGTTGACGTACTTGCTTCTGAACTGGTAGGTCCGAGGTTCGATCCCCACTTGGCCCTCGATTTATTCAAGCGGGAAGTAAATAAATCCGAGCACGTCGTTCCTCGGAGAGGACGTTAAGCCGTTAGCCCCGAGTCTGTACGATGTCAGATAATTATTAGCCCCGAATCTGTACTAATTAAAGATCCCTACTCGATATACACATAAGTTAGGCAAAATTTAGAACTCTCAATGTAGAATCAACAGGTAATGTAGCTCGCCCATTACTAAATTGGGTGCCAAATAATAATTGAACCACTATTTCTAGAACAGCACTAAAAGATGAAAGCCTTATATGTGTGAGCGTAGGAAAACAGAAAAAATTAATACTGAAAGTTTTAAGTCCAAATCGAAATAAAATAAAATTAATGATATACTTCTTGTGTCCTGTAATAGAAACTGATTTGACAGAGATTCGAATAATGTTACTAGACAATGCAGTCGTTTATTTCTAGCAGTAAGTTCCAATATATTTTTATGGCACTCTGTGGTATGTACTGCAGAGTAATTTAAGAAGGACTAACTTTAACTTATATATTTTCTTACATGCATATGAAAAAACCTTATATATAAGTCTTTTTGGCTGACATACAAGTGTGTCACTTGTCTTTAAAACTGACACCAGTTACAGATAAAATGACATTATAAAAACGTGCTTGTGGAGCGTCTACTATACCACAGATGATAGGTACAAGGGTGAATTTCCTTTCATGTTGCCACTGATGAACAGCACTAGGTAGCTTTAAACTTTTGATAAACTTATTCTAACATCCATGCCTACTGGTGTTTGCCTGCAGCATGATCTAGAATGAGGGAGTGTGCTCATGCGCATACCACCCCTACAGCAGTCATGAGTGAAAGTCATTACTGACTTGATTGTTTATTGGGAGTTATAAAGTTCGACTAACTTAGTTTCAGTAGGGGTGCTAACGAGTTCTGACATTGCACAGTCTTGGAAACGACGGCTATATATTCTCGTCGAGAGACGGCACGAACAAATTTTCAATTTCTCACAAATAAATATTATTATTATTAGAATAGAATAGAATAATATTTGTATTTAAAGTATAAACTTTATAAAAAGGAGTATTACATTACTACATAGTTTAAAATTCACATGTGAGTATTTTCAAGCTATAATATAATCAATAATAACGAAATACATAAAAAACAAAACTAATAAAATCTGAAATATACTGATATTTGAACCTTTCTTAAAGCTGTTTTTTTCTTTTCTTTTCTCCTTTCTATTTTTTTTATTATTATTATAACAAATATTCAAACTTGTAATAATAAAACAGCTTCTATTAAACTACAATGTGACCCCATATTGGTGATTTCCAAAAAATTAAATCCCCACATAAAACAAAGTTTAATATGAAAACTAACAACGGCTGGCCTTGATAATCTGTTAACATTTAAAACTCCAGGACGCCCTGAAAATATTTATTTCATGGAATTACAATCAATGATATAATTGTAGACTACTGTTGAAAATCCATTAAAACATATTATATAAACTACTGTTTTGAAACACATTAAAAAAATAGTTTTGAAAAAGTTATAATTATTTGAAAAATCCGTTTACAAACAGTATTCCACAAATAAAACATAAAAAAACATTATGGCCTCAAAAAACTCATTTGTTATAAATATTTCAGATTTTTTGTTAGCCTTTTATTATTATAATATTTTTTTATTTTTACCCCCTCAAAATACCACCCCGTGGCACGAGTTTTACGCAAATACAACATAAAACAATTATGGCCTTAAAAAACTCATTTTGGTATAAAATTTCAGATTTTTTGTTAGCCTTTTATTATTATAATTTTTTTTTATTTTTACCCCCTCAAAATACCACCCCGTGGCACGAGTTTTACGCAAATACAACATAAAACAATTATGGCCTTAAAAAAGTCATTTTGGTATAAAATTTCAGATTTTTTGTTAGCCTTTTATTATTATAATTTTTTTTTATATTTACCCCCTCAAATTACCACCCCGTGGCACGAGTTTTACGCAAATACAACATAAAACAATTATGGCCTTAAAAAACTCATTTTGGTGTAAAATTTCAGATTTTTTGTTAGCCTTTTATTATTTTAATTTTATTTCTATTTTCTATGTTTTTACCCCCTCTCCAAATTGCGCCCGGTTCTGACTGCCTCCCCCTCTCAACCCTTGCTTCTCCTCTGACCTTAAGTTGGGCTAAATTTTATTCACTACATAAAGCAATGGCGAACTATTGTTTTGATCAGCATACCATTAAATGTAGCAACTTACGAGGTGTGTAAATAAAGTAGTGAGACTGATTTATTTTAAATTTTCTATTCAAATATAATTACAATGTGATATTGTCACCTTCAAAATAGTTCCCTTCGGAAGCCACACAGCGCTGGAGACGGTCCTTCCAATCATTGTAGCATTGCTGGAACTCGGATTCTGGAATGGCCTTCAGCTGGTCGGTTACAGCAGTTTGTATGTTTTGTAGTGTCCCGAAATGAGTTCCCTTGAGGTGATTTTTCAATCTCGGGAAGAGGAAAAAGTCACAAGGACTCAAGTCTGGTGAATAAGGAGGCTGAGGAGCAACAGGAATGTTTTTACTGGCCAAAAACTCGTTTATTGAGATGGCAGTGTGACAGGGCGCCTTGTCGTGATGCAACACCCACTTGTCTTTGATGTTTGGCCGCGCACGAAGGACTCTTTTTCGAAGTCTTTCAAGGACCCGATCATTCCCCGATCATTCTGACTGTCAAGCGTCTATCTGAACGCACAAGGTTCCGTACTCTGTTGACATTTTCATCGGTGTTTGCACTTGAAGGCCTTCCGCTTCGTGGTTCATCTTCAATCGACTCTCTTCCTTCTAAAAATTCCTTAAACCACCGAAAAACCTGTGCCCTTGATAAAACACGTTCTCCATAGGCCTCCTGAAGTTTTTCAAAAGTTTCGGTTGCATTATGTCCAAGTCTGAAGCAAAATTTGATTGCACACCGCTGCTCAACTTTGAGGTCACTCATTTTTAAAACGCTCAAGAAAAAACCATTTCACGAAAACCAACGCTACGGACAAACAAATGACTGTGGCGAGTTCAGATTCATACTGGAGGCGCATCACACGTGCACCTGACGCTACTCAAGGCCACGCGTCTCCAGCGTTGCCAGATCGAAAGCGACGTTGCCAGTCTCACTACTTTATTTACCCACCTCGTAAATAATAATCATGTTTTGATTATATAACATGGACTAACCTCATGTTTCTTGGTGTGTCTAATGTAGCGCTTTTCTCTGGAGTGATACAACTGAGGCCTCACAATTGAATACCTAGAGAATTCAGCCAGCGGATGAGCTTTATCTGCAACAAACCAACCAAGTACTATTAGAAGAGCTAAATGTTACTAAAGTAAAAACAAATAAATATAAATAAATTTAGATCAAATAATAAAAACTGACCATAGATTTGTGGTTATCAAAAGAAATTAAAACAATTTAAAATGTTTCAATTTTCATGAAAATGAATTAAGTGATAGTTTTCTTGACTATATATATATATATATATATATATATATATAAAATAAGCAGTGACACATAAACAGAAACACAACAAAGACTCACTTTTCAATATTTCGACCGTAATGGCGGTCGTCCTCAGGAGAAGAAGTGAATTGACGGAGGGACGACAGTCAACTGAAGAACTCACAGGGTGAGGGCTAAAGCAGTGCTGCCGCAAAGGAGACAAATAAAAAGGAACTAGGAAGTCGAGAGCAAAAATAAAAAAAAAAAAAAAATGTTTTTGAAAGGTAGAAAAAGGTTAAGAAAAGAAAAAATAAAGAAAATATATAGAACAATTAAAAATAAAAAAATATTTAAAAAAAAAAAAAAAAATAAATAAATAAAAAAAAAAATAAATAAATAAAAAACTAACGATTTAAATTCAAGCCAGGTTTCGAGCGTGCCCCCAGGAGCCAAATGTGGGCTTCCTCAGAAGCTTTTAAAGTAACTTGTCTGTTATCACTGGGGACTTGTTTAAGAACTTGGACTGTGAAACAATCATTGAAACTGAGATGGTGGGAATTAGCGTGAGTGGCGACAGGGAGACTGCTGCGTTTACCAACCGAAAGCCTGTGATTATTCATCCGAAGGTTCAGCATCGTAGATGCTAAACCAACGTAAAAAGCATCACATTGGGTGCATTTCAAGAGGTAAACGCAGTCAGTGGAGATACAGGAGGAAGGACTGTGAATAGGGTAAGAATTAAGATTAGTATGAGACTCAAATGAAGACCCAGAATCAACAATGGGACAGGTAAGACATCTCCGACGTCCACAACGTTGTAGGCCACCACTGCTTTGGGGATTCTGAATAAGTTTGCCGGCCCGGTGGGAAAAAATATTTCCCACTGAAAGGTAGAAACCTTTCAAAAACATTTTTTTTTTTTTATTTTTGCTCTCGACTTCCTAGTTCCTTTTTTATTTGTCTCCTTTGCGGCAGCACTGCTTTAGCCCTCACCCTGTGAGTTCTTCAGTTGACTGTTGTCCCTCCGTCAATTCACTTCTTCTCCTGAGGACGACCGCCATTACGGTCGAAATATTGAAAAGTGAGTCTTTGTTGTGTTTCTGTTTATGTGTCACTACTTATTTTAATTGTTATTTGTCCTGCCGGACCGTTTTTCGTTTATCATGGTATATATATATATATATATATATATATATATATACTGTTTTCTTGACCACAAAATATTAACAAACACGTTTTCTTCTTCTCGGAGTTTGGTCAGGGTAAATATATGGAATCACCTTTTTGCCAACGTTTCGTCTTTACTTTAAGACATCCTCAGGGCTATAAACTAACAAAAAAAAACAATAAATAATGGACATTTGTCATTTCTACTTTAGAAACAGTAAGTTTTTTTCAATTTGTTTATGATGTTTCTAAAGTAGAAATGACAAATGTCCATTGTTCATTGTTTTTTTTGTTAGTTTATAGCCCTGAAGATGTCTTAAAATAAATACGAAACGTTGGCAAAAAGGTGATTCCATATATTTACCCTGACCAAACTCCGAGAAGAAGAAAAAGTGTTTGTTATATATATATATATATATATAATGATCTATCGTATATCGTAGGAGTATCGTATATGGGTTAGTTGTCACATCCATTGTTCAATTCAACATTCATATATTGTATTCAATTTCAAATAATTTACTTTGATGTTCTTAAAGCTGACAGATATGTACATTTTTTTTATGTAAACCTGAAGATGAACACTAATGTTCGAAACGCGTTGTTACTTACGTATTAAACTTGTATGCTAATTTAGCACATGTCACCCTCCTATTGCATTATGCATATCTTCATTATGCATTGTTCATTTTGCATTTATCGTTAAAAACTTAACACATTTCAACAATGTTGTTGCTTCAGTCGTTGGAAACAAAATGCTGCTAGTTGATCTTGTATTATTAACCTTGATGACTCAAATGAGTTAATTAGTAAATAATTAATTACAAGAAATTAATGATCATGCATTTATTATTCACCAGTCACAAGTTATTTAAGCGACATTTGCTATTTACTAAACTAAAAGTTTTTTTCCTAAAACAAGTTACAAACTGAAATGTTTAAAAAGAAAAAAGAGAAGTAATGTTTTTTGAGAAGTAGAAATGAAGTTTTTGACTGGTGAAAGGGAACCCGTACAACGCAGTTGATACAGTGTGCGGGGATAGAGTGACCTAGGTAATAATTGATGGACTGATCGAAACAACGTGTGAGTCATCATTGAGTCAGCCCCGAGGGGAGCTGTGGGGACTCTACCTCTCTCGTGCCTTTCACCTTACCTGTTTTCTGAATCACACGCTGTAACAGGAAAAGGTAAACTTTTTCATCAATATTTCCCCAGAAAACTTGTGTTTCACAAACAAGATTTTTGTCACCGATTGCTTTTCAAACTCATGTCATGTTATCTTCGTTGGAAAAAAAAATAATTCAAGGATTCTAAGTTAAGAACTGCTATAAACGGAAGCTTGATAAATAGATGCTCAGAAAACTGTTACTAACTACACATTAGAATATGATGAAATGAAAACATTTTTCTTTTTCAAAGCCTTTGAGAGCTGTTCTAGTGGCGGAATTGTGTTATTATACGGCACTTATTATACGGCACTCATTTTGTTAATGGGCGAGCCACATTACCTGTTGATTCTACATCAGGAATGTCCTAAGTTTTGGTTAACTCAACTGTATTCAGAAGTAGGGACCTATAACGACTAACTGATGTCGTACAGGCTCGGGACCGATGGCATAACGTCCTCCCCGAGGGAAAACGTGCTCAGATTAAATAAGGGTCAGATGGGTATCAAACCCCGAACCTACCAGTTCAGAGGTGAGTACGATAACCACTTTGATTTTAGTAATGGGTGACTTTAGCACCTGTTGATTCTACGTAGTCAGTTCAAAAATTTGCCTAACTCAAGTTCATTTCGAGTAGGGATCTTTAACAAGTACCTGACATCGTACAGGCTCGAGACCGACGGTTTAACGTCCTCTCCCAGGGACGACGTACTCAGATTTATTCAATCTCTCGTGTGAATAAATCGAGGACCAGGTGGGGATCGAACCCCAGACTACCAGCCCAGAGACGAGTACGTTAACCACTGAGCTAACCTCCCCCCCACCCCCTATCGCCAACATATACTGGACTGTTAGGCGTCAAATAAAACAAGTGCCACGGACGGGCGCTGGATAAAAAAAAGAGAAATTTTTGAAATTCTCGATCATGAAGACTAAACCCACTGCACCCACCAAACTTGTACCCCTATGTATCATACTCGTAAGTACGAATACACTTAAATCTAGTAAATGTGAAGATGACTGAAAAGTATGTTGTCCCTGATAATACAGCCCTTTGTACAGTTAGAATTAACAATAATGAAAATGTGCTAAGTGCAAAAATTCATTAAAAATGATATACTATACCAGAACTTAGTAACTTTAAGAACGAAATAGGGGTTTCTTCAGAAGGACTACGAGTTAAAAAAAAGTAGTTAGACAAATAGGGAAAATTCTTAAGCGATTATACAATTACACCGTCATAAAACTTTCAACATTCAGTTTCCAAAGGACTGGAAATTGCCCTAACACTAGAAAGATGTTTAGAAGTTTTTCTATTTATTTTTTTACTACTTCTACAGGTAATTTCCTTGATTACAGTGTCACGTTTGTTTATTGTGACACTTCTGAAACTCAGAAATAAATCTAAGAAATTTTTTAAAAAACAAACCGTTTTGACATAGTCATAATACAACTGATGAAGATCGTTTGTTTTTTGCTGAAACGTCTTGGCCTCATTTTTATAAATTTTTATGTTATAGGCAATAATTTTATTTAATTTTGAATTTAAAAAGATAGGGCTGTCCTGAATGGTTAGAGATTATTTTACCTTTGACAATTATTTTTTATTATTATATATTATTTTTATTTTAAATTATTATTTATACAACTTTATTGTAATCATCCTCATCATCATTATTATTATTTAAGTATTTATTATTTATATTCCTGGATTTTATTTGTTTCAGTTATTTTCCTCTTAATTTCTTCATTATTATCTTTTAAGTTTTTATTATTTATATTTCCTAATCTTCTTCACTTTCACTTTCTATTTCTTACCTCTCGGCTTATTCGTAGTTAATTTTTCTTTCCTTACTTGAACCGGGCACGAGTATCACAACACTGTTCGTCTCCAACCGTCGCTTCGCAAGTGCGCTTGGTGTCCCTATCTCAACTCTCCTGATGACGGTTCAACCGAAAATTAGAGACACTAAGTGTGTTTGTTCCTTTGTTCTATGTTTGTGATTTACCGTGAACGTTTGTTGTCCTTTTGGATCGCTTTCCTGTTTAGAATATATATATATACCATGATAAACGAAAAACGGTCCTGCAGGACAGATTATACTTAAAATAAACTGTGACACATAGACTGAAAAATAGTTGACTGTTGTCCCTCCGTCAGTTCACTTCTTCTCCTGAGGACGACCGCCATTACGGTTGAAATATTGAAAAGTGAGTCTTTGTTATGTTTCAGTCTATGTGTCACAGTTTATTTTAAGTGTATATATATATATTTATGTAAATTATGTATTTATAAAAAAATTGTCGAGTGTATATTGTTTTTTTTTGATAATTTTAACTTGGCTATATCATTTACTCAATGTAAAGATATTTCATTTTGTTGATAAGAGGTCATTAATTTCTTTAGCATCTCAAAACACTCCAACAGACCACATTTAAGTACTTCGTTAAGATTAAAAAGTCACTTTGCTCAGTCATTATACTGACTGAAGGAATAGAAATTCTTGAAGAGGTACTTTGCTTGAGGATACCTTAAGTAAATAAAAGACAGCAGTTCCGTTTGACTCTGAGACAGTTAAAATCTCAAATAACGGTTTTGAAAACTTTCTCAAACGATTGGAACTCTTACTGTTAAACCATTACTGTTGCGCTACTTAGAAGCTCTGACATTAAAGCTTCTATAATAGGGCAGAGATCAATCTTTTCTTTAAAGATTTGTCAGTTATGGCTTTCCACTATCCTTGAAATGTTTTCTGGTAGGCACGGGCAACCTTTTGTGCATTATATAATTTCTAACTGGCCGCAGGCCACATGGTATTTATTGAGGTATTTTGATACATACAGCATTTATATATAACCAATTAATTGAAACGGTTCCTCGAACTAAATTAACTATACATAAAAATATAATAGGTGTGTTCTCTAATCGGGATTCGGTCAAACACACCTTTTCTATCAAACGGTCGATATATTATTGAATCTGTTAAAAATATAATATATATACATATATATAAAATATATTAACCAAACTAATAACACACAGAAATGAAACAGAAACCGGCTAACATCTCGAAATATAGAAGAGAGTTTCCGTTTCATTTCTGTGTGTTCCTTTTGGGAATATACTTTATACACATATTCGAGTTCAAAACTCAAGAAGAGTAAGCATCCGAGGAAAGAAACATACTTACAAACTCAAATTTTTGGGCACTCTGTCTTCAGAAGAAAGAGAAAGGGAGGACCAAGCATGATATACATATATATACTAAGAAATGAGAAAAAAAACAACCCAGTTCGGTTTTTGACTGATGAAGACCGCTTGTTACGGTTGAGTCTAACCCAAGTCAGTTGAATGTCTTAGTCCTTTTTTCCCCATTTCTTATTGTGGTTTCAAAATTGATTGTTGTTTCACGTCTTTATTGTGAAATCGTTATATATGTATATTGACACATAGAAAGAAACGCAACGAAAGACTCACTTTTCAATATTTCGACCTCCATAACGGTAGAGATATTGAAAAGTGAGTCCTTTGTTAAGTTTCACTCTATCTATCACAGTTTATTTTAATTGTTATCATTCTTTATGGATCGGATTTCATTGATTCTGGTTTTTCATTCCAAGTACAGTAGAACCTCATAGTACGAGTTCCTCTTTGTAGGAGGAATTCGCTTTACAAGCAGCCATTTGTAAGAATTTTCTCTCGTACAAGTGACTGTTTTCCTCACAGAGGCCTAGATAGTCTCCGTTCTTAATTTAGTAGATTAATAAAACATGTTTATTTGTTTTAAAGTCATCTTGTATGCATTTTTATTATTCATATTACATATATATAGTATTGTTTATTTTTCTAATTGATCCTTTTCTGTTTAAAAGATGAACTTGGGAACATTTATTTTGGGGATGGAATGGATTATTTATTTTCATATTAATTTTAATGCGAAATATTGCTTGGTATACGAGTAAATCGCAATACAAGCTCGGACTGGGAGCCAATTAAACTCGTACTGCGAAGTTCTACTGCACTATATATCAACTTGGGTTTGCGTTTTCAGCAAACTAACATAAACTTCTATCTGATACTATTAAAATGCATACACTCTATAAATAGAACGTAATGAGAATGTTTTTAGTAGGGGAAAAGAATAGCTGGTTATCTGCAAGCAAAGGGAACTATTTATAGGGTTTAAATAGCTGAATCATGGTGTAATAGTGATTCAATTTTATTTTGAACATTCTCAGAGCTTAAATCAGCAGAAATCCATGTAATCGTAAAGCAGTTTCATTGAAAAGAACACCTTGATAAGGGAGCTAACATTGCGAATTCCTTTAATATCTTTTACGTTCTATACTATTAACGATGTACTAACACCATATATATAAAAAAAACTTTCTTGTAACCTGGCATATTACATCCTACATAGGAACACCTAAAATACCTAAATAGGAACATGAGAGTGAATTGTTTCAGCTCCTAGGAATTAAGGGGTAAGTCATCGAGAAGATTATTAAAATCATGAACTACCCTTGAAGACATTATTAGTCAGTTATAATTTATTTCATCAAAACTATTAACATTTTGTTTTGGGCTATTTTGGTGAACAATATAAACTGTAATTCAAAATCATTAGTTGTGCAATCCGTAATAGTGTGGTATTTACTCATTCTGAGGTAAAATGGATAAACCAACAAAAGTCTCCACACAAATGAAGTTTTATTCAATGCGTTTCGAACACTTTGTGTTCATCATCAGGTTCATCATCACCTGATGATGAACATAAAGTGTTCGAAACGCGTTGAATAAAACTTCATTTGTGTGGAGACTTTTGTTGGTTTATCCATTTTACCTCAGAATAAACTGTAATTGTAATTCACTTCTATTTTACTCCTTTAAACTTTCTAACTAACATTGGGGAGAAATTAAACAAGTTATATTGAAGTATTTCAAAAATTTACATCTCTATATAAAAAAGAGTTTAATATGAAAACTAACAACCGTTTTGAACACTTAGTGTCTTCTTCAGGTATACATCTGTACTCTTGAGAGTAGATATACGGGAGTGACTTAGGAAGGACTAGAGAAACTATTTAATGGTAAATCTTTTACAATAATTTCTAATAATAATTAATTTTTTAAATAAAAAAGGTAACCTCTTTTTTTAGTTTTAGTAAAGTCTCTTTATAATTTGATAAATGTATTACAAAAGCAGTTTATGATATTTTAGCCGGCTTTGTTTTATTTTAGTAAGTCTTTATTAAAGTTTTTTTCATATAAAACTTTTATATTTCAGATACTCTGCCGATTGAGGAAAACTAATTGACTGAAGTACTATAGCTTGCCTACTACTCAAGAAAAAACCGAATTTGTTTCGTGGTTCATTAAAACAAAGTCGGAATTTCAGAGTCAACGAAACTTCAGAACAAGGTATGAAAGAGATCCACTCTTCTATCCTTCCATTCGTGCATGGTGCAAGAAATTTATGGAGACAGGGATAGTATTGGATAAATGGAGGACCATTCGGAGTGCTGCCAGTTGCAAATACCACGTTAACAGTGCACAAGGCCCTCCACAAGAACTTACGCTTGTACACTTACAAAGTACAACTGTTACCGGCTCTTGAGTTAAAGTTGGACTCTCGAAGAGTTTATTGGAGAAATGTGTCCCAGTATTTCCATACTTCTTTCTGTAGTTTCGTTGTATCTGTTCATTCGACATTGTTTCAGTGAACCACGAAACACTTTGCTTTTTTTTTTTCTTAAGGAGTAGCCATTTTAAAGGGATTCAGTGAGTCAGTTTTCTTCCATCGTCAGAATATCTGGAAAACAAAACTTCTATATGGAAATAAAAACTAATATAAAAGAATTCTACTTAAGACGCCTCACAAAACTGCTTTAGTAATACATCTTTCAAATTTCAAAGAGACTAAGGACACCCTATATATCCATGTAAATATATTGTTGGCAGCGAAATTTATTTTTCATTGACTCTGATGTTAAAGAGTATCTAAAGTCCAGCATTTACTCGTTTTAAAGACATGTCGTAAATCAAAACGATCGAGACTAAGACTAAAAAGCAAGCTGTCAGAGTTGATCAGGCATATCTGATACCAATAAATTTGAAAGAAGAATTATATGCTTCGGACAGCGACGCATTTAACAGCCAGTCAATAGAGCAGTGGGAAATATAGCTGTCCTGTTTAACGAACCGTGTGCTATTAAACTGTCAAAATCCATATTCAGAAAAATAAGAAATCGCTAAATTCATTTATGGAAATATACTGCTAGAGAATTCTGTTATACCGAAAACATGGGGAGAAAACTGGACTAGTGCGCACTCAACTTTACTCTAAGTACGAGTACATCCATTTGCATACTCTATTTCGCCAATTGTAATGGAAACGTTTGTCTGTTTGTTTGTTTGTTTTTCAACACCACATTAATAAGGTTTTCACCGTTTTGTGCTGTTCTATGGGTGGAAACTGTAGTTTATTTATTATTTGGCCCCATTTTTTAGTAATTTACCTGTTGCTTCTACATTGGGAGTCATTGGAACAAACGTAGGCCAAACATTGGCCCTTTGTGATATAACACAATGAAAATTTTACATTTGGAGTCCTTAATTTTACCTAACTCAAATGTATTTAGAGTAGGGGATCTTTAACGAGTATATGACATCGTACAGGTTCGCAACCAATAGTTGTAACATCCTCTCCGATGGACGACGTATTCAGATTTACTCACCTCTCACGTGAATGATGAAACCACAATATGAAATAGGAAAAAAAGACTAACATCTTTCAAGCACAACAAGCAGTCTTCGTCAGAGTCAAAATCGGCTGCAAAAAAAACAACCTGCTTGTTATGGTTGAAATAGCTTAGTCTTTTTTCCCCATTTCATATTGTGGTTTGATCATTGATTGTTATTTCACGTGTTTATGTGAAATCTAGTATCACTTCAATAAATCGAAGGCCAGATGGGAATCGAACTCCGGACCTCCCAGTTCAGAGGCGAGTACGTTCAAAAACCAAGGGATAGTTGATTCAATTATTAGAAAAAATGGCAACCGGAGGATTTTAATAGTTGTCCATAAAACCAAAAAGACATGTTTTTTTTTACAGAGTATTTCATATTTAGAGATATATAATAATAAATGTAAGAGTTCAAAATTTTGGAATAACCACAAGAGCAAGATAAAATAAGTACTGTAACATACCTTTCCCAGGATGTAATGTAACTCAAATCAAAAGGAATATTTACATAGAAAGGTGCAAACATTTGATAAATTTTCATTTGATAAATTTTCATTTGATAAATTTTCATTTGATTATTTTTATATTACACTACAATTAGTCTTCATCATCCTGATAAGACTGTTCATTACATGAAAAAATTAAAATATCCATAACAGAGTTAGTTAATGATAAACTCTTCGCACCTCAAGTATTCTTTTTATTTACATCTCACTAAGTCAAAGCTAATTACAATTAGTTTTCAAAACAGTTAACAAACAAATATCTCAAAAACCATATTTTCAGATATCAATATATATTTTGTCGTGGAAAAAAATATTTCATTCTTAGCTTAGCTAAGAAGTGTTGGGATGACAGACAGAAGGTTTGGAGCCTGTCGTGATGGATAACGTGAACAGGTAAAAAACAAGGGTCACACAACAGAGTGCCGAATGCATTTTAATGAACCATTGAAATGCACTACGCAGGACTAAAATATGCCATATCCGGTAGAAAAGTAACAACATTCTATTGCCGAGAAAAAAAACAAAACTACATGACATTATGTAATTAGCTTGTTCTAAGTAATTACATTATTACAACGCATGGTTCGGATAGATAAAATTAAAACTTGCAATTTATCATTTTCAATATTTTTTTCTCAACAGTCTTAAAGTAGAGCTTTTGATACCACTTTTCTATCTTTAGAGTTTCATTTTCAATACTTTTATTTTCTTAACTCTCTTAAAGGAGAATTTTGGTACCACTTTTCTATCTTTAGAGTTTCATTTTCAATACTTTTTTTTCTTAACACTCTTAAAGAAGAGCTTTTGGTACCTCTTTTCTATCTTCAGAGTTTCATTTTCAATACTTTTTTTTTCTTAACACTCTTAAAGGAGAGCTTTTGGTACCACTTTTCTATCTTCAGAGTTTCATTTTCAATACTTTTTTTTTCTTAACACTCTTAAAGAAGAGCTTTTGGTACCTCTTTTCTTTCTTCAGAGTTTCATTTTCAATACTTTTTTTTTTCTTAACACTCTTAAAGGAGAGCTTTTGGTACCACTTTTCTATCTTCAGAGTTTCATTTTCAATACTTTTTTTTCTAAGTCTCTTAAATGAGAGCTTTTAGTACCACTTTTCTATCTTCAGAGTTTCATTTTCAATACTTTTTTTTTCTTAACACTTTTAAAGGTGAGCTTTTGGTACCACTTTTCTATCTTCAGAGTTTGATTTTCAATATTTTTTTTTTCTTAACACTTTTAAAAGTGAGCTTTTGGTACCACTTTTCTATCTTCAGAGTTTCATGTTCAATACTTTTTTTTTCTAAGTCTCTTAAAGGAGAGCTTTTGGTACCACTTTTCTATCTTCAGAGTTTCATTTTCAATACTTTTTTTTCTTAACACTTTTAAAGGAGAGCTTTTGGTACCACTTTTCTATCTTCAGAGTTTCATTTTCAATACTTTTTTTTCTTAACACTTTTAAAGGTGAGCTTTTGGTACCACTTTTCTATCTTCAGAGTTTCATTTTCAATACTTTTTTTTTCTTAACACTTTTAAAGGTGAGCTTTTGGTACCACTTTTCTTTCTTCAGAGTTTCATTTTCAATACTTTTTTTTCTTAACACTCTTAAAGGAGAGCTTTTAGTACCACTTTTCTATCATCAGAGTTTCATTTTCTATACTCTTTTTTCTTAACAGTCTTAAAGGAGAGCTTTTGGTACCACTTTTCTATCTTCAGAGTTTCATTTTCTACTCTATCTTCAGAGTTTCATGTTCAATACTTTTTTTTTCTTAACACTCTTAAAGGAGAGTTTTTGGTACCACTTTTCTATCTTCAGAGTTTCATGTTCAATACTTTTTTTCTGAACACTCTTAAAAGAGAGCTTTTGGTACCACTTTCCTATCATCAGAGTCTCATTTTCAATACTTTTTTTTTCTGAACAGTCTTAAAGGAGAGCTTTTCGTACCACTTTTCTATCTTCAGAGTTTCATTTTGTTGTAAGTTCTTGTTAAAATATCTTTAAAGCAAATCGCTTTCTTGTCTTAGAACGGATTAAATTTATTAATTTTTTTTGAACGGAAAAGTTCCCTTCGGAACTCGAATATTCGATTTGCGAACAGCCTTGAGAAACGGATTATTGTCAAGAACCGTGACAATCACATCTCTCAAAAGAGATATGACTCGAGTTCAAAGTCCTCTCTTTTTTTTTTAAACCACTAGCAAAAGTGTTTTTCAACAGACAATTGTTTAATAAAATGGAATATAATTCGCACAAATTGATATTGAATGTACATTGATATATAATAATTGTAAGAGGTAGTATTTCAACAATTACCACAAAACAGGTAAAAGCGGCTTAATTTCTTAAAGGCTGTAGAAAATTAACTACGAGGTAAACTTTCTCTCCTCAAGAAGAGCGCCAAAAGTGAAAGCCTTTTACTAGTGGGCGATGGAAAACAATTATTACTAATTAACCTAACAGCTCTTAATTAAGCTAATGGAATAAAGTATAAGCAAATACAACACCATTAGAACTTAAAAGTCAAAAAGAAGTGGGGGATTCCAAAAAAAGTCTCCACACAAAAAAAATTAATATGAAAATTAACAACGCATGTCGAACACTTAGTGTTCTTCTTCAGGTTTACATCTAAAAAATATACATATCTGTGAGCATTACGAGCATCAGAGTGAATTATTTGACATTGAATAAAATATATGAATGTTGAATTATACTATTGTGTAATGTACATGTTTTAGATGTTAACCTGAAGAAGAACACTAAGTGTTCAAAACGCGTTGTTAGTTTTCATATTAAACTTTTTTTCTGTGGAGACGTAATATTTGAAATCCCCCAATATGAGTTAATACCATGCTATAACCGATCAAAAGTAATGAACATTTGATAATATTTAGTTCGTTTTTAGTTCATTTTATTGGTTAATAAATAAACTAAATAAATTGGTTGTATAAGGTAAATAAACAGCATTTTTTTAAATCTGATCTTTTCTAAATTCATGCATATAACCATGAATTTACAGATAAACCTTTTATTAATTAGTATGAATTGTATATATTACTTTACTATAACTAAAGTATAGTGATCGTGAAAAATTCGATCTCGAGATTTTGACGAAATTACTGGTTTTGAGGTTCCAAAAGTCGTTTTATTCATTTTCTGTTTTGTTTGGATGATGTGTGTGTGTGTGTGTGTGTGTGTGTGTGTGTGTGTAGGTGGGTGAGTATGTATCCAAAGTTTGTAGTCACGCTATGGTCCAGAATCTTTGATAGATTAAATTGATACTTTACATAAAATTGGGCCTCATAGTGTAGATGTTGGCCCTATTCTTTGGGAGCAATCATGCATAATGGGAAAGTAAAGTCACTTTTTTTTTTTACAAAAAACCTACTTTTAGACTAATTTTTTTTTCTCCTAAACTACTAATTCTAGAGTTTTGAAATGTTGGCAAAAACAATAAATAATAAATATCCTCAGATTTTTAAAACAACAATTTTTAAAAACAGATTTTTTTTTCAATAAAAAATAAAAATTTGGACTTATTTCAATCTGAAAGCTTGTGAGAGTGATACAAGCCAAACCGTTTAACATATCAAAATGAAACTATACCTAAAAATAGAACTATACCAAAAAAGTTTATATTGACTTTTAGATATGTAATGTAAATGAGATAGAAAAGAGTTAGGGTGGTAAGCCTGATTTTGAAATCTCAGTTGTACAGCAAGTTATTTTACTCTATTTTGTTTACATACTTTTATTTAACAATCATAAACTTTTATTTTGGATTATTAAGAGTTATTATTAATTTTATGTTATATGAAATAACCCTCAATAAATTATTATAAAGCATTTTCTGTAGATAAAGTATTTTAAATGAAAAATAACTTGTTAAATTAATTATTATTTTGTGTTGAACGGTTCAAGTGCTGGATGGTAGGATGAAATAAAAATGATTTATTTTAATAGAGAAACAAGAAGAGGCAAGATGAACTTAAGTACCACTTCAACTGTTTAATCCAATTAGGCATTGTATGTAATTAACAGTGGGGGGTGGGGGGGGGGGTCAAGTGTGGTCACGTGGTCAGCTAGCCTGCCACAGCCCCTCCACCCCTGATTCACCGAACTCAGGGGTCTATTAATGTCCCTAAACTTTACACATTGGGAGACGGAAAACTTTGAAAAGCTTCTATCGAAAAGACGCTAAAACCTGACATCAATTCTCAAGAAGTACATACTTGAGAAAGGTACAATTTGAGTCCTTATTTTAGAAGTTTTTAGGCATAAATTGTATCATAAGTATTGAAGCATATATAAATTTGCATTATTTCAAAGTTTTACAGGATTTATCTATATAAATAAAAGAAAGGTTTTATAGACGTTTACGATTAGATTAAATTTTATAGATTAGACAAACCAATTCCACCCATAGAAAAAAAAAATTCTGTCTATTTCTTTGTTTGTTCAAAAATTTTATCACAAGCAAACTCAGCCGCCATAATTCATAGCTAGCTGAAACTTTGACAGTAGATTTGTTAATGTCTTATTTAAAAGATAAGATTTGAATGGATTTGGAAATTTAACTAGAAGAGAAGTTATGGACGTTTAAGCTGTGTTTGAATAGCTACACAGGTACACAGGTATATTGATAAAAATATACAGGTATTTTTACAGGTTAAAACCTGTCTTCAGAGCGACTCACATCTATTTTCCTGATGACGAGGCTATCGAAATATATTAGCAATTATGGAATTTTAAGCTGTCTTTGGCCAGCTAACACAAATATACAAGTATAATGCTAAAAAAATAAAAATATACAGTATTTTAGGTACCTATCTGATACTGTAGTTAGTAGGTATTGTGAGTTCATTTTAATTTAAGCTATGTCTGGCTAGCTAATACAAATACACAAGTATATTGCTAAAAATATAAAATTATACAGTATTTTAGGTACCTACCTGATACTGTAGTTAGTAGGTATTGTGAGTTGATTTTAATTTAAGCTATGTCTGGCTAGCTAATATAAATACACAAGTATATTGCTAAAAATATAAAATTATACAGTATTTTAGGTACCTACCTGATACTGTAGTTAGTAGGTATTGTGAGTTGATTTTAATTTAAGCTATGTCTGGCTAGCTAATACAAATACACAAGTATATTGCTAAAAATATAAAATTATACAGTATTTTTAGGTACCTGATATTGTAGTAGGTACTGTGAGTTGATTTTAATTTCCTAGCGTTTATTATAATGTGCCCACTTTAAACAAGTGAGACCTGTTTACCCACGTACTAAATAAGAAGTATACCTAGAATAAAACCAAATTTGAGCTCAGTAAAATATAGCTGCAAAACTTAAAAGAAGCTCCAGATCTAATGACAGTTACCGACTGTACTAATAATGATATTTTGGAATTTTTGTAAAATACTCGTCAAAGGCGAGCGCAGGTCTGCTAGTTATCCCTATACTGTTTATCTTTGAGTTAAATAAGCAGTTATCATTTGACATTATCACTCCCAATAAGCCATCTAAGTGCTGTAAGTGGCCAGAGCACCCAATGGGTCAACAGTCAAGGGTGGGCCTTGACGAGTAAATAAATAAAATATGTATTAATCACAAAGCACAAAAGAAAAGAAATAGACAGCTCATACAAGAGAAGGAATGGGTATAAAACAAATAAGATTTTGTCAAGCAATGTCTCAAATAAACGCCCCATTTTGAGAATGGAATTTAAATTTATTTTCTCTCAGCAAACAAAAACAAAATTCATTTGGAAAGTCAACAGACTATTTAAAATTACATTTTACTTAAGAGAAGTTACAGCGTTTTAAAATTAATGAATTCCTTTCTAGAATTGTCAAATAACTGGATTGTTTCTCTGCTGTTAATTAATTCAGAGATGGTATTGAAGAATTTTGGGAGGGAGGGGGAAGTGAAGGGAGGGGGGATTAATTAAAGAGGATCCGAGGAGGATCGGTTTGACTCTAATTTCATACGAGGTTTGCATACAGTATTAAAAGTCAAAAGGTCAACCCACCGCGTACAGCGTACAGACCTCTCACTACCACAGACAACTCGTCTCCATTTTACTTCAAAGCGCTCTTTGTGATAAAAAACACAACTCACTCTTTAACTATTCTTCTCTACATCAATGATCAATTATTATACTACGAACCTAAATAGTACCACACCTGGCCCTCGATTTATTCACCCTTGAGGTGAATAACTCTGAGTATGTCGTCTCTCGGAGAGAACGTTAAGCCGTCGGTCCCAAGCCTGTACGATGTCAAGTGCTCGTTAAAGATCCCTACTAGAAATGCTGGGGAATCGGTTTAAACAATAAAAAAGTTTAAATAGTATATTAGTACACTCTATAAATAGTATATTAGTACCTTGCAATAAAAAATAGTCATAATATTGTACTATTCTATTTAATGGTTTTGTACCTGAAACCATTCTACTCACTAGAAAAATATAAGAATTCAAGAAAATTAGTTATAGTACAAAACAAAGTAAAGTTTTTTATTCTTAATACATGCCTACAGAAAGGACTGTTTCCAGTATAAGTACATATAAGTTTCAAAAGTTACTTATGCACACAAAAAAAGCTTAATATGAAAACTATCAATGCGTTTCGAACATTTGGTGTTCTTCTTTAGGTTTACATCTGTAATCTTGAGAGTCGATCTACAGGAGTGACTTACGTCCCCACAAAAATAAAGTTTAATATGAAAACTAATTAGAGGGATTCCAGGGACTAAATCCTACACACTTGACCATTAGGGACTCCAGGGACTAGGTAATACACACTTGACTATTAGGGATTCCAGAGACTAAGTCTTACACACTTGACCATTAGGGACTCCAGGGTCTAGGTAATACACACTTGACCATTAGAGATTCCAGGGACTAAGTAATACACACTTGACTATTAAGGATTCCAGAGACTAAGTAATACACACTTGACTATTAAGGATTCCAGAGACTAAGTCTTACACACTTGACCATTAGGGACTCCAGGGTCTAGGTAATACACACTTGACCATTAGAGATTCCAGGGACTAAGTAATACACACTTGACTATTAGGGATTCCAGAGACTAAGTCTTACACACTTGACCATTAGGGACTCCAGGGTCTAGGTAATATACACTTGACCATTAGAGATTACAGGGACTAGGAAATACACACTTGACCATTAGAGATTCCAGGGACTAAGTAATACACACTCGACTATTAGGATTTCCAGAGACTAAGCCATACACACTTGACTATTAGGTATTCCAGGGAATTGATAACTAGTAAGTTTGAAGAGGTTTTCGATGTATCGCGGTGGGACCATGTGACACAAAAGGCAGGAGATAACATGTGTAAATATAGGAGACCTGTTTCACACAGACTACAGGTCAGTAGGATGGGAACAGCCTAACGGCTGAGCGCTTTAGATGACTAAGGATACGAACAGAAAGTACTTTGATTAAATTATCCATTCAATCTATCCACCTCTAACCACCTGAAACCAGGGTTGACTTTGTTTCATTGGTTTCAATTCAAGTGCGGTAATACCCAGTACTAGTGTCCCCTTCGCAGAGGTGATAACTACGTGGCGAAGGCTGGGAATAGAATATTTCATCTAATTCAGTTCGTCTAAAATCATTTTATCTAAATTTCTTGTCTACAAACAGAGTAAATCGTGAACGAATGTTAAATTGAACAACCTAATTCCAAAGATGAAGTTCAAACACCTAGAAACAAATACCAGGACGCTGGGAAGCGTTTGTATGATATTTGTTCGAAGATCTGATATATGCATGTAAACTTAACATTGAGCGCTAACTATGTGCCGTAGACCTTAAAATGCCACTTTTCTTCATAGATAATATTCTATAGACCCCTGAGAGCCCATGTGGACTACTTTGGGAACAACTGGTTTAAATAAACGAAGCCAGTAATATAAGAAATACTTTAATAACATCAAACATAGCAAATAGGGAGGCAATGGCTTAGCAAGGGGGGCCGGGAGGGCGGCATTTCGAGAGGGTAAAAATAGAAAAAAAAACAATAATAAGCAAACAAAAAATCTGAAATTTTATACCAAAATGAGTTTTAAGGTCGTAATTGTTTTTATGTTCTATGTGTGTAATGTTTTTAAACGGATTTTTTAACTGTAATATTTACAAATTAAAAATAAATTATTATAAATATTTCAAAACTAGTTCTTTAATGGAGCTGAAAGTTTGCGTAGCCAGTTAATTTAATTTTTTTTGTATAATTTAAATTATACATCTTTGTTTTTAAAAATCTATTGTTTTCTTTGATGACGACTGTATATGTGTACAGGAGTACTGCAATAATATGAAAGTTTGGGACTAATAAGAACAGTCTAAAATTAGATCATAGATTGTAAGTATATGAAAAGAAATGTTTTTTGGATTTTTTTGGAATTTTGAAAGTCAACGGATTATCAACAGGCAAAAGGGGGGGGAGTCAAATTTTACTGTGGGTAAAAATAGTTGCTACGCCACTTTAGGGAGCCAATTAACAAATTAACAGTTTCTAGAAAAAAAAACACTAAAAGGAGAAAATTTATGTATTTAAATGGAGTTTTATTTGATTGTGAATTAGTTTTGAGAGATGACGTTGTGGTAAGGCGGTTGTTGATTGGCTGAGAAGTTTGAGTTGGTTGGCATGGCTTTGATCAGGAACTGGAGGTGATTAGAAGACAGAGGCGGTGTGGGAGGGGGAGGGGGAGGCGGTGGGTGACTAGGAAAGGATTGGTTTATTCATGGGTTGACAGCTTTCACTTAGGCCTCTCTTGATAAACAGTCTAATCTCCTTTGAGGTCTTTGATAAGGGAGGGAACACCTGCCACCAAACCTCATTCCTTAAGTCAAAACACCACATCAAGATATATATATGAACTTGAGGGCAACCTCACACATCTCCCTTCAATAGACACTATCAAAGTTTCCCAACCCTTTCTCTTCATACCACTTAATTAATTCACTTTTCGAGTTTTGTTATGGTAATAAACATAACTTCAAGACAACCAAAGAATCATTACGAATAAAATCAATTTCAAGGTTTGATAAGGTATTCATTTTTTCGATTTTCATAATTATGATACCAATCAAAAACAAATCTGGTTAAAATATCCAGCAGATTTTAATAATAATGTTTAAGTCTAGGCCCAGAAACTAGGGTACTTCTAATTAGTTTAAAGCAGTGGACTTCAGTATGGTATGTTATGAGCCGCGTCAAGAGTTTAGCTTAGTAGAGGCCAGGTTAGCTAAGTGGATAACGTACCTCTGAACAGGTAGGCCGAGGCTCGATCCCACCTGGCCCTCGATTTATTTTTGTGGGAGGTAAATAAATCAGAACATATCGTCCCTAAGCCATCAGTCCCGAGCCTGGAGGGTGTCACGTACTCCTTAAAGATCCCTACACTGAATACACTTGAGTTCGGCAAAATTTAGGACTCTGAATGTAGAATCAACAGGTAATGTGGCTCGCCCATTACTAAAATAGAAGGCAAATAATAAATGAGTCAATATTTCCGCCCCTAGAACAGCATTAAAAGGTCAAAGCCTTATAAGTGTGAGCGTTGGAAAACGAACAAACAGTTTAGTTTAGTCAGTTCAATGGACTTAGACAAGCGTGGGGAACCTGCGGCCTTTTAAAACATGAAATGTGGCCTTTTGAGGTTTGTTGAGAAAAATGTTTCAAAATATTAACAATTGCATTATGGTAATAAAGGCAAAAAAAATTCTGTCATTTAGGAAGAAGACTATTCATCAGTCATTACTTGAAAAGTCTAAGCTTTTGATTTTCCAGAGTTAACAAAGGTAATAAATGAAGGCAGTGAGGACACTGCTCAGTCTTTAGAAAGATGCGAAACAGTTTTAGAAGCACTGATCGAGTATATTAAGGATTTTACCATATAAATATCATATAAGTATTTGCTTATCCATTTGTGGTGGCCTTTTGGGGAAGTTGACGCTGTCAAAATGGCCTTTAGTCTAAGAAAGGTTCCCCACTCCTGGACTGAGAGGTCAAACTAAGCAGTTCCTTGCTGGGATATGGCCCAGTAGTTTTGTTGAATGATGCAACAGAATAATAAGAACGATGTATGTAGACCACTATTTATTCTTACATATGTTGGACCAGGTTAGCTCAATAGTTAACGTACTCGTCTCTGAACTGGTAAGTTTAGGATTCAACACCCACCTGGTTGTCGATTTATTCACATGGGAGGTAAATAAATCTAGCATGTTGTCCTTCGGAGAGGATGTTAAACCGTCTGTCCCGAGCCTGTACATAGTCAGGTACTCGTTAAAGGTCATCTCTACTCTAAATACACTTGAGATTTAAATACACTTGGCTTAATTTAGTACTCCCAATGTAGAATCAACAGGTAATATCCCCTACGCCCATTACTAAAATGGGTGTCAAATAATAAATGAACCACAATGCAGGGTGAACACCTTATTAGTGTAGACTTAGTAAAACAAACAAACCGTACTTATTACGTATGAGTATAACTCACAGATATGTTATAACTAGTTTTATCCAATTTTCCAGATGAAAGTAGCAGAGCATACTTCACTGTAATGTTTTTAATTTGCTTTCATGCACGCGAATTGTTTTACAAATAGAACTTCCCACGGTGCACCATCAAGCAAAAATATAAAAAAAATACATTCCCAGGCCTTTCAGAAGATGGGAGTTTAATCACTTGGCCTGTTATTACAACCAGTCATTACGATAAAAACTTACTTATTATTTCATGAACTATAAATAATCGTGTGCCATTCTTTACTATCTTGTAAATCGTACTTGGGAGGTAACACGGATTTATGTATTTATAATTCAATTTATACTTCATTTCATTAATAAAACTATTTAAATCCAAATACAATATAGAAGGACAATGTTTGACAATGTCAATTTTATTATTCCACAAATAAACACTATGTTGATAAAGTTGTAGAAATTAACTTTTAAAATGTAATGAATAATATCTGTAGGCATAGTGTTTTCCAATGCCTTCTAGTGCTGTTCTGGGGGGCAGAAATTGAGGCTCATTTATTATTTTGGAACCATTTCAGTAATAGGGAGCCACATTACTTCTTGATTCTACATTTGCCTAAGTCAAATGTATTAAGAGTAGAGATAATCTTTAACGAGTAGATGACAGCGTACAGGCTCGGAACCGACGGTTTAACGTGCTCTCTGAGGGAAAACGTGCTCAAATATATTCACCTCCCACGTGAAAAAATCGAAGACAATGTGGGGATCAAACCCCGAACCTACCAGTTCAGAGGCAAGTACGTTAACTACTGAGCTAACCTACCCCCTGTTTAATATATATCGGTAACACATTCAGAGAAAAAAAAATATCAAGGGATCTCAAAACATCTGAATCCATCAAACTGTCAAAATGAGTTCATTCTATGGTGATATTTACTATATAATATTTATAGTAAAGTAAACATTCTTGTAATATATTTTTTTTGAAATATTAAATTTAAAAAATAAGTACCAGTATTTTAATGAAAATTAAGAGAGTCCTAAGCCTGTTATAAGGTGTTTGGTTACTTGGTGGAAGCATGTATATAGTGTGATGTCACTTCCGATTTCTCGACTCTGTCACAGAGAAAACCAACTGAACAATAGATTTAATGGAATTAAACTGTATAGTTCAGATTTTGTGTTGACTCTAAGATATTGTAAAAAAAAAACTATTTTTTTTAAGTTAATTAGTATAAAGTATTATACAGGGTGACCCAAAGTAATATGAAAAGCATTAATTCGATTGCAATTTATTACTAAAAGAAAATACGTTAAAAATAAACTCTGTCTTTTAACAAGCCCCATAGGTAGAAGTCTCAAGTCAGGCGAATGTGGCGACCATTCAGTATCACGCCGCCTGCTAATGAAAACATCAGAGAATCCTTGGTCAAGCCACTCTAACGATATATATATATATTGGTATAAATAGGCAGCAGATCCTCTTTTAAACAGATATCATTAAAATTTACCGCAGTCTCGGCATTCACGATCTTAAGACTGAGAGATTCGATTCTACGAACTAGTCTCCTACTAACAGGGTTCAACTGAAAAAGGAACCCTGGAGTTGGCCAAGTGACATGTTAAATTAAAATCGATGACTCATGCTTATCATTGCTATAAATAGATTAAAAGGATAGTACAGGTTAATATAAAGAGAAGGTCAAAGGTCAATAATGAACAAGAAACAAGCGGTTAGAATAAAAGAGTTGAAAGGTCAACGGTATAACTGGACTAATAGAGAATAAATAGATTAAATTAGAATAAAATTTTTAATTTTCTTAATTTTCATTAATTAAGAAAATTAATGTCCTTTGGACAACTCATTTGGGAGTTACTACCCCTAGCCGTAGGATTGTCAGGAGACTAGAACAGCTGAGTTAGAAGGTCGTGAAAAGAAGCTGCGCTACGTTTTAATGAAATATGCCTACATGAAGATTTGCTGCCCTCATACACGAATATAATATATATATATAACTGAATAATACATCGACCACCTGATAGAATAAAAGCATATGTAAATCGGGTTTTTCGGTCAGTATTCTAGTTTCAAAAAACAAACTCTCAAACGCAAAACGTTTCGGTTTAATTTAAAACCTTCCTCATTTCGTCTACAACGTGCTTGGTCTACGTTTCTCTTTTCTCCTGAAGACGGATTGACCAAAAATTTGAATTTGTATGTTTCTTTACTCTGTGTATATATATGTACGAATGATTAGGTGTATTCTTTTTATGTTGTAGGCCAATGAGGAAGGTTTTAAATAAAACAGAAACGTTTGGCATTTTAAAGTTTTTTTTTTTAAACTAAAATACTGACCGAAAAACCCGATTTACATTTTCTTCAATTTAGTTTATTATTTATAAAAGCCGTGAAGCAAAATTTTTTTTCTTCTGGAGTTTTGAAATAATATTTACTTACAACTGTTATCAAATCTGAAAAATAAAAACTTTTGGCTTAAAATCAACATATTTATTATAATTTTGTGGGTTCCATTTATTTTGGGACACCCTGTATACTCATAAATTGTTATTATCATAACAAGTATTTGCTATAAAGGTACCATTACATCTGACAAATCATTTTTTTGGTTTAGGCCATTAAGGAAATTTAAATATCACATCTACTGGTCTAAAAGAAAGGCAAAAACAAAAATCTAGTCCCCTCCTATTTATAGACTGTCATCTATCTTGCAGCCCTAATCTGTTCCACAAATTGCTATCCCTTTTCTGGTAGTGTTTCCACTTGAAAACTCTTTCCTTCCTATTCGAGAGCTTCAATTCAACGACTATGCCCCCACAGATAGACTTTATTGGAAGTTTACACAAGTATTTCTCAACTTCATTAAAACCGATTAGGATAAACAAATTGTTTTATTTTAATTAAATCTCATTTGTAAGAAAAACACATATTATTAACTTCAGCATATTACTAATATCTTTAGTTACTCATAGTTGAGTGAGTATAATTACTGCAAGATTATAGACATTCCAACAAATCTTTTTTAATTAAAATCATCCATGGTTTGGAAACAAATTGTTTTTTAATATTATTCTTAAAAAGCATATAATATATATAAAGATTTCACATAAACACGTGAAATAACAATCAATAATCAAACCACAATAAGAAAATGGGAAACCAAGACTAAGATCTTTCAACCGTAACAAGCGGTCTTCGTCAGTTGGGTTTTTCAGAATCAAAAACTCTGATGAAGACCGCTTGTTACGGTTGAAAGATCTTAGTCTTGTTTTCCCATTTTGTTATTGTGGTTTGATCATTGATATATATATATTTTAGTGTATATTGGCAGCAGATTCTCTTGTAAACATATTTTATTAAAGTAGACAGCAGCTTCCGCACTCACGACCTTTTTTCTGGGGTTTTCTACTTTTCTAACTAGTTTTCTTTGGTAGGAAGTAATTTCATGAAGGAGTTGTCCCAGAGACATCGAAAAAATAATTTCGTATATTATTGTACAAACTGTGAAGCCTGTCCTATAAAGTGCATCGGGTTGTATACTACTACTACTACTACTACTACTTCTACTTGTATATCTTTAGCTATATACCGGTTAGCTGTGTAGCTAGCTAAAAAGCTAATAATACCAAAACTTAGTTTACTCCCTGAACACTTTGGCACCAATTAATTTTTTATCTACTATAAGATAAAATATAAAAAATAATCTATTATAAGAATATACAAACTAAGAAAAAGTACGCTAACAAATAATAGTCCGTAACCCCCTCTTAGATTTAATGAATATAATCTAATGAGAAAAACCGATGACATTTTAATTATCATGTCTTCATAATTTAGTTTGGAGTGAATGATAAAACTGGTCTAAGAATAGAATTTAATTTTAGAAAAAGATATTAAAGAAGCCATAATGGGAAGATAAGTAATGACAAAAGGTGCTAGAGATGCTGTACTAGAATAATGGAGGGGGGGGGGGTGCAATTCAGAAAGATATTGAGCGCTACCATCATTCTAAACCCTTAATAGAGCAGGTATTAAAAGGGGTAGTAAATCCAACCCCCCCACTCCCCCTACTCGCAGCCATAGATGATACATATTTCTAATTTTGAGAACTTGGGTGCATTCTAACAAACTGCGTGAATGTTATCTTTGTAGATATATATATATTTGAATAATTGATCCCTCAGGGGGGAGAGAAAGGGTGGAGGGCGAGCTTCCAATTACCAAAAGCCTCCCCCTCCTTCTTCTTCTTCTTCATCTTCCCTCTTCTAAAACTAAGCACCTCTAAAGCTACAAAACTCGTATCTCTGCGCCATCATGTTTATTTGAATATTCATACTTCAAGTCTATCTTCAATAGATGACAATGCTTTATACAAGTTACGCCACAGACAAACCCCTTCCTACTTCATTACACAATACCCAACTCCCTCTCTGCTATCACTATTTCATATTTTATATTTTTCTATTTTCAATAATTTTTATACTAAATTTTCATATTTTTAGAACTTCTTTATTATAAAACTACTTTTTTTTTGTATTATTAGTTCCTTTGACCACAATTTTATGTATTTTGATATTAATTATACAGTTCAGTGTCACGTGTTCATTCAAACTAGATAGTTGTTGCTAATGTGTTTAGTTACTAATGTAATGTTTAGTTTTTCTGTTTCAAAATTGCATACTTCTGCCTATGAAAAAGGTTTTACATAAAAACCGAAACGTAGGCAGAGTTTAATTTGACCTCAAGAACTGACCGAGTCCTGATAAACTTTAGTTTTGTGTCTACTCCACGGCCGATACTTATATATGTATATAAGATAAAGATAATGTACATAGATATAGGTTACACATAAACACATGAAATAACAATCAATGATAAAACCACAATACGAAATAGATGTTGTGTACATGATCTTACATTCTATGTTATGTATATATATCAATGAACAAACCACAATATCAAATGAAAAAAAAACTAAGATCTTTCAACTGTAATAAGCGGTCATCGTCAGAGTCAAAAACCCAACAGTTGAGTTGAAAGATCTTAGTCTTTTTTTCCCATTTCATATTGTGGTTTGTTCATTGATATACAGGGTGTCTCAAAAAAATGTACCCACTCTTAGAATGACGACAAAACATTTATTTATGAACATAGAGTGAAATGAAATAGCATCGAATACATGAGAGAAATGTAATTGAAGAATCATGTTCGCAAATGTTCAAACTGATGACCATTATTGTCCAGATAACGCTGATAACGCGCACCAAGGGATTCGCAAACGTCGCGAAACATGTCATTAGGAGTGTCATTCTAAGAGTGAGTACATTTTCTTGAGACACCCTGTATATACATAACATAGAATGTAAGAAATTTACAAAGATGAACGTGAATCATATAAAAAACATCACATTTTGAAACGAATTTAATGAATGTACAAAAGAAAATGAACAACCGTAAGCGTATAGAATAAGCAATTTTCCTCCATTATCAATTGCATTTTTCTTCTTTTTTTTTTTTGGTAGTACTAAAAGAGAGGCTCTGGTGCAGAGGCGGAAGACACAGAGGGAGCTTAGTATTAATTGACAGACGGGTAGGTGTTGAGCGGAGGACAGGATGAAAGCCGGCTGACGTCCATTACAGTCTTTTCCGGTTCATCGTCCTCGACTTTCCCATCGAGGTCTCCTTGGTGTTCCTTCCCATTGTTGCTATGCAGGGCCAGTCACGGCCCAGTGAGTAAGGCAAAAGCCGACTGACTCCTCCAGTCTCTACTCACTAGCTACATCAACTCCTTGCTTCATACCAATCATTCAATTATACAATTAGAACAAACAACCAAACCCAACAACTCATCAATTCACTTTGTCCATAACTCATTACTTGTTTTACAAGAGTTTAAAAAATCTGAATAAATAACCTTATTTTAGGCTAATTGGTTTTTCAACTTATAGGAAATCGTGGATCCGCCAAATTCTCTCCGTTTTCAAAATTCTAATCTTGACTTCAGGTATCAACAAGTAAAAAATTTTCAGGAAGTAATTATCTATTCTCCTGTTTCTCTACTTTCTCTTCATCAAAGTATATGATAGTTCAATTTAATGTTTGTTATCCTTCTAGGGTAAAAGGGTTAATGAAATAGTCTCCATATATAGAAATCTAAAAATATAAATAACGCGTTTCGAACAAATATAGATATACAAATACAATGACATCACTGTTATAAATAGTATAAAATCAATGTTGAAAATACAACAAACAATGAGAAAAAAACTAAGATTTTTCAACTGAAACAAGCGGCTTCGTTTATGAATCAAAAACCCCAACAGTTGGGTTAGACTCTGACAAAGACCGATTATTACGGTTGAAAGATTTTAGTTTTGTTTTCCCATATCATATTGTGGTTTAATCATTGATTATATGTATAAATATATCATGTTATTCTTTTCTTGACCACTCTATTCATATGCTTTGAGATTTTGTGATAGTTTTTGGTCTAGATATTAAAAAAACTTCTTTTTCAACGTTCCAACAAATACGTATGTCTTCCTCAGGGCTGGGAAAGTCTGTTTTCTGTCCTTGTTTTGTTTTTTCTTCATCTGTATTGATCTGCGCTACATGTTTAATAACTATGTTGCATAGATTAATACAGATGAAGAAAAAACAAAACAAGGACAGAAAACAGACTTCCCAGCCCTGAGGAAGACATAAATATACGTCGGAACGTTGAAAAAGTAGGGTTTTTTTTTAATATATGATAGCAAAAACCCTCAAAACTTCAAGGAAAGTATATGATATATATATATATGTATAGCCAGTTGGGTTTTTGACTCTGTCGAAGACTGTGTATTACGGTTCAAAGATCATAGTCTTTTTTTCCTATTTCATATTGTGGTATGATCATTGATATATATATATATATATATTGATAAAAGTATCGACCGTGGAATAGAAACAAAACAAAACTAAAATACTCAGAAGTATAAATTTTGAAACAGAAAAACTAAGTATTACTTTACAAATTATTTTAGAAAGAAAAATAATTTGCAATATAATACTTAGTTTTTCTGTTTCAAAATTTATACTTCTGCCAATGAAAAAGGTTTTAAATAAAGACCGAAACATTGGAAATGAGAGTTTAATTTGAACCTGAAGAACTGACCGAGTCCCGATAAACTTTAATTTTGTATACATATGTCTTGTTTTCCCTTTTCATTTTGTGGGTTGATATTTATTGTTATTTCACGTGTTTATGTGCAATCACATATTATTATTATATTATATATAGTATTATTGTATACCATATAATATTATATTGAGGGATTAAATTAAGTGACATTGATATCATACGAAAGTAGATATGAAGTAATGAAGTTGTTCTGAAGAGATGAGTCGAATCTTTGCAATGAAAATAGAAAATGAAATTAACGACCTGATAAATATTGGGGAGTGGCGAAGGAGAAGGAATTCAAGAAAGCTCCAAGAAAAACAAGGCCGTTTTGAGAGGGCTAAGATAAAGCTTGGTGGGATTCCAGCCTGGACAGAGATATTACTTCTTCAAACAAAACCCCCGCCTTCAATGCAAGCTTCATCGAAAAATCTATCGATGAACAATTCAACTGACATCACGTCCCAGTGCCAGCATTTAATTGGATTTTTTTTTTTTTGACCATAAGCAATTTGAGACTGAAGTTATAGAAAAGTGGAATTCATTTCTATGATTGGAAGTGGGGGGGGGGGGGGGGGGTTTGTGAAACAACTCTATGGGTATATATCAGAACGCACACATAAGAAGCCCCCCCCCCCTAACACAGAATTATTAAAACTTTATAGTAATTTTATATCATCTTACACTGAAAAAAATATAAATCAAATTTGTATCAAGAATAATGGTGCTGTAGTACTGAGTCGCAGTAGCTAGAATCAAAGTGTAGTGTCATTAAGCTGATTAATGAGCTTAATGATCATGATAATGATGAAGATGTGATCTAATGACGATGAAATATCATTCCAATGATGAAGAACAAATTCATTATGTATTGGAATATTAAACCGACATGATGATCTTGATGGTGAGATCTAATGAAGATGTTCGTATTTATAATTCTGATGATGAAAACACAATTAATTATATACTGAAATATTAAGCAGAATTGGTGTGGTTATTATTATGATTATGATGATTATTGTGATGAAGATGACATCCAAAGAAGGTCAAATATGATTTGCATGATGAATAACAAATTTATTATATATTATAATATTAAGCCGAAATGATGATGTGGTCTAATCTATAATTTCCAATACGTAATATTTTGGAATATCTCGTATCAACTCTGAATTTTTATAAAATGCCTGTCGAAGATGAGCAAGACGATGAAATATGATTCAGGTGACGAAGAACAAATTAATTATGTATTGGAATATTACTCTGGAATATGAAAAATAAGATTCTTACACGCAGCGGTGATCTCTAAGAGAAGTCATGCAAGACCTGACCCAATCACCATTGATTGTACTGTTCAAATGATGAAGTCACCTGGAGGTGGGACTTGCAAGAAATGATACAATATCTAGTACAGTAACAGTCATATCCTCATAATAATGAACTAATGATGAAGTCATCCGTAGATGCGACTTGCAAGAAAATTATATTCATGTAACCATGAAGTAGTGGGAAAATGAAATTCAACACCAGAATTTCTACGCTGACTTTCAAATTAATATTTTATATAGAGAATGTTTATATCTTTTATATCTTGGTATTTTACTTAAGAATTATTCCTTTCACATATATATATATATATATATATATATATATATATGTTGTTAAAATTTGCAGCAGCTTCTGCACTCACTAACTTTACGCTGGTGGCCTCGATCCTTGGGCGATTTTTCTTTCTTCTGGCTGCAGTTGCCATAGCATCTGTCCTAGAGACATCGTCAATATTTTTCGAGCTTTCGACCATAGAAACGTTGGTCATCTTCAGGTAGAACATGCCTTGTAGTTAAGAGCTTAAATACCAATCAGGTTGACTAATTCGAACCAATCAGAGCGCAGGGTTAAGGCTGCTGCTCTGATTGGACCTCATGCTCGGCTCCAGGCTCCTGCTCGTCGGAGCCTGCAGGCTATATATATATATAAAGTTCGTGAGTTTGTTTTTTCGCTACAGATTACAAGTTACGAGGGATGAGACCCTCAATAAAAAACTCGAAGAAATAGACAATACCCCAGAAGCCTGGCAGTTTCTGAGGAGATTGCGAGGGACTAAACAGACGACTGTTGCCCTCAAACACAAAAATAGCCTCTGCATTACTCCTCAGGAGATTGCAGAGGCATTCGCGGAGACTTTAAGCGAATTATACAAAGAGGATGGCCCTAAACTCTCTCCTTGTATACCTGCTCCGGAGGAGTCAATCTCTCTCAATATGGAGGAAATTAAAACCATATTGAAAGGGCTCCCGAGGCGCAAAGCACCGGGTGCGGATGACGTAAATAACTACGTTCTGAAGCAGCTCCCTGACCCTACACTCAACTGGCTAACCTCCATATTTAATGCTTGCATTAAACTTGGTTACTTTCCATCAGCCTGGAAACAGGCCAGGATAGTCCTTATCCCCAAACCGGGAAAGGATCCAACTCTAGCCAGTAACTACAGGCCTATAAGCTTGCTTAGTTCTCTAAGCAAGGTATTTGAGAAGGTCTTACTCAAACACGTATCCGAGTTCCTCCAATTCACAGACATCCAGTTTGGATACAAAAAGGGACACGGGTGCGTTCAGTTACTGCGACGTACCCTCAACTTCTTACACTACGCTAAGCAAAGAAAGCTTAGAACATACACCCTAGCCATCGACCTTAACAAGGCCTTTGATTGCGTTTGGCACGAAGGCATTGTTAAGAAACTAGGAGACGCTGGGCTTCCCCAATGGTTCCAAAGGATCGTTCACTCTTATCTAACTGAACGATCCTTTAGAGTCAAAGCCAAAGACACTTTATCCTCGCCGTACAAGATTGAGAGGGGGGTTCCCCAAGGCTCTTGCCTGGGGCCCATCCTCTTCAACTTCTACTTACAGGACTTTCCCAAGTGGAATAAAAATAACAGAAACATACAGACACTAGAGGGTATCTATGCAGACGACATTTTGGTATCGTGCCGGTCGTACTTCATAGATACTCCTCTAAGACAATTTCAACAACACGTTGACAGGATGGTTCAATGGACTAAGGTATGGAGAATGCATATTAACCCATCCAAATGCACTTTCACTGTCAACCTGCGCAAGAGACTCGGATACACACCTACACTGCGCATTCATGAACAACACATACCAGTTACAAACACCTTTAGGTACCTTGGTGTTAACATAGACAAGAAAATGTCACTAAAAACTCACGTCAGCTGCACACTTGGCAAAGCCTATGGAGCCAGGAGTGGCATTTACTATTTATTAGGGCCGGGCTCTGGACTCTCTCTTCGGACCAGAGTGAACCTCTATAAAGCACTTCTAAGACCAATCGTTGCGTACGGAGTGACAGCCTGGGCTAAGCCGGCGGGTAAGTTGATGAGACGCATTTACGCGTTTCAGAATAAAACCCTCCGACTTATCCTGGGTGCACCACGCTACGCAACGAACGAGTTCCTCCACAATGAGGTCAAGTTGGAGCGTCTCTCCAGGTTTGTCCGCAGGTTGGGCAGGAAAGAAGACAGGAGAAATGCCGATTCGGCCAACCCTCTGATTGCGAGCATTCAGGGGCTTTTACCCGAAGACGTCGCAGATGAGAAGGAGGTTGGGATGACCAGGGCTGCGACTCTTACAGCCAACGACCCAGCAGGGGACCCAGCAGGTTGACGTTGGCCAACATCTGTGATGTTCTACATTTCACATTGGTTTTTTATTATTACTAGTATTATTATATTATTATTATTTGTAGTAGTATTATTATATTATTAGTCTTATTATTATTATTTTAACATTAACATTATATGTACTATTTAATTCTATTAGTACTAGTATTACAGATAAATTTTTATTTGTATTATCATTGCTGTGTTATTAATATTGTTATTATCATCGTTATTATTATTATTATTATTATTATTAATATTATTATTATTGTTGTTGTTGTTATTATTATTATTACTGTTGTTATTATTATTATTGTCATTATTATTATTGTTACTCATTATTAGAAATTAGGATTAGTATTAGAATTACTATTATAAAGATTTATTATGTAATTAGTACATAATTAATATAATTAGTTATTAGCTTATAATTATCAATATAATGGACGAAGGGGAAAAAGCCCGGTGGAGAGGCCCTAGTCCTCTCTGTACGGCTACCCCAGTATTTGTAACTGGAACTTGTTCCCAATAAAGAATTTATTCATTCATTATTCATTCAGTTTGTTTGTTTGCTTTTCACCCATTTTCCGTGGAGATAGACACCTGAAATTAATATAATCTTTACTTTTGTTGTGATTGGCTTTGTTGTAGTTGTATAACTGCCAGATAAAATACGAAAGTTCGAAGGTAATATTATAAAGACACACTAATCCCTTCTTTGATATCTATTTATGTTGGGTAAATAAATTGAATATTTCAATTTGCAAGTTTGTTTGTTTTAAATATATTTGATTGTGTATATAACTTGAATTGATGTTTTATTTATTTATGTCGTAAAATAAATGATTTTGTTTTACTTTTAAATGATCTTTATTTCGCTAAATATAATTACTGTGCATATATCTTGAATCATGTTAAGAATACTATATCAAGATATAATTAATATACTATATACAAGATATACCTTGTTAATACTGTAACAAGAAACAACAATTAAAATTATCCCTGTCAATCATGTTGAGTTAATTTATTTCAATAACTATTGTTATAATTTCTAAGTGACACAAAGGGTTACGGGTAGTTTAGTAACAATATAAAACACAATTTTTATTTATTAAAACTAAATGTTTATAAATTTATTTTTTCAAAACTTAGAGTTATATGGTTTCTTATAAAATTACGTTTTCAAATGAATAGGTTACTTATACTCCAGGATAAATTTTTGTAATGTGATTTTAGGTACACTAGGTTGGGGACATAGAGGACCTAGTAATGTACTGTACTAGTATAATGTGGTACCCCAGTATCTTAGCGCTTTATTCTTCTAATGTCTTTTATATGGACAATGTTTATATCTTTTATGTTTTGGCATGCTTTTAATAGTAATTATTTCTTTCACATAACGATGTAAACATAAACGGTATAAATTGTTCTTTATTAAAACTCACTTGAAACTCAAATTTCCGTACTTATAGAGACAGAGAGAGGTTCGGAAATAGGTAAGGCTGGTAAGTGTGTTTGACAGCATGCCAAGACGTACCATATACATGAGCAGCATACAAGTATATGATACGATATGATATACCTATACATATACATATATAAGATAGCATACTATTAATAATACATAACAAACTTTATAATGAACGAAGAAAAAGCCGAGCCTAACCGGTGACGGCAGACCAAGACGTACCATAGGATATATAGCCTAACCTTAACACGGTTTAGTAGGATTAAACCGGCTGAACACACTGTAATGACCGATTTGAAAAGATTTGAATGAAATTGGAGTAGCATAGGCAAATGAGAAGGGAGGAAGGCTAGGCTGTTCTCTGCCTCACCTTGCTTTAAATCACAAGCCCAATCACAATCGTGAAATTCAGGTTATACAGTTGTCTTATGTTTAATATACATTAAAATACATAATAATAATATTATTTATGCAAAATAAAGGTATAGTTTGCTTAAGATAACAAAATCGGAGTAGCCTTGTCTACTGGATTGTGAATTACCAATATCAGTTGATAATTTATGCTAGTCGGAAGAAAGGAAATTACGGAAACTCGAGGGTGGAGTGTGCATGTTTTATAATAATATGAATAATATATCACATAAAAAAATCGTCTGTTAAATATTTATATATTTTTTTTTAGTAATCGTTTCATTCAGATCTTTTGTTCTATCCTTCTCTTTGATGATTTTTTAAATTCAGTTACACTATGATTCTTCCAAACTAAAATAGGACTTACAATAAAATAAAAAAAAAGTTAAATTTGTTAACTAGAATTAAGATTACAAGAAAACAGATGTATTCTAAGAAGCTGCAAGACAAGTGTCTGTTTTTAATAAAGAATAAATTTAACTATGAGATAAATGGTCGGTCGGGAGATTGAAACTGAAGCGTTTTGATAAGCAACCAGGTTGAGGGTCTCTTATCAAACTACTACAGTGATATAGTTTCTTTGAAGTGGTTCAACTACCATTCAAGAAATGATTGTTAAACAGGAATAGCCTGCAAGGGGGAGCAACTGGGACTCGGAATTTATATATACTAAACAATTCTTTAGTAACCATTTTTGCCGCCCGGGACGGTCACAAGATTTGCCTTTGATAATCCATGAACTTTCAAAATTCCAGACAGATCTCAAAATATTTATTTTCGATGGAATTACAATAAGGGATCTAATTTTAAACTGCTGTTATCGGTCCCAGACTTTTATCTTATCACAGTATTCGTATACACATACACAGTCGTCATCAAAGAAAACGAAAGATTTTTAAAAACAAAAACATATAATTCAAAATATATAAAAAAAAAAAGGTTAAATTAACCGGGTACGCAAATAAATATAATAAATTTTCAATCCCATTAAAAAAGTAGTTTTGAAAAATTTAAAATAAATTTGCTTTTAATTTGTAAATATTACAGTTGGAAATCCGTTTAAAAACACGATTACGCAGATAAAACAAAAAAAAATTAAGTTCTTAAAAACTAATTTTGGTACAAAATATCAGATTTTTTGTTAGCTTTTTATTATTTTAATTTTTTCTTTTTTACCCCCCCAAAATGCCGACCCCTGGCTACGTGCTGCCCAGCCCCCCCCCCCCCCTGCTACGACATTTTATTTATTTTTAACCCTGTAAAGAAATCATAATTCTGACATATTGCTTCTATAATAAAAGAGATAAATTAACATAGGGTGAAATCACAAGCTAAAGTCACGGAACATCAAAGGGGACTTAATTCATCGATAAATGTAAAAACTGTCAAATAACTGTATTTTACCTATTAGCATTGTTTCTTTGGATAGTGATTTTATTTTTTTTTAAAAATATAAATTTGTAAACACATGAAATACTTTTTCTTTTGTTTACCCCCACAAAGTGCCGTCCTCTGGCACGTGCCACCTGGGTAAGACCCCCCCCCCCCCGCTACTTTGTGGTGTTGTCGTTGTTAACGACATTCACACTATTCTCGTTGTTAACGTGAATGTGAAAGATTTGTACTCCATATATAAAAAAAAAATTAGATTATATGCAATTGTAACATATCTTTAAGGGTAATTCAAGGAAGAATAAAGTAGTGAGTGAGAAAATGTAATTCAGGCTTTTTGTTTTGCTTCTTCTTTAACTTGGACTTCATAGCAAGGGGGTTCATTCAACCTTTTCGGTCTTCCTTGATACTTGTGGGTATACTTGATGATACGGCTGGCCTCGCGGATGCCAGACATCCTGGCACCGTGAACAGTTCCAAAGTAGCCGGGAATAGTGGCTTCACCTGCGAAGAAGATGGATGGTGGAGTAGTAGAACAGAGGTCTGGAAGGGGTTCGGTGAGGGAACAGATGTGTCCAATGTTTGATTCTGGAGTGAGATACGCTTTGGCGCCTAGTTGGTATTTGTTTGAAGACCAAGACGAGGTGAGGACACAGAAGGGATATGGAAGTGTAGGGTCTCCAGTGAATGCTCTGAACAGCCTGGTGACATCTTCGCTTATCTTAGCGCAAGAAAGGGTTTCAACATGCTTTGCTTCCTCCCCAGCAACACGTCCCATCAACAGCTGCACACTAGAAGGCACTTCTGAAACACATCCCATTCCCTTCACCCATTCACTCTTTACATCCTTATACAGAAGTTCATCAAGGTTCCATGCAAATCGAACCACTCCTTCTCTCCAAACCCAAAACGGATCTGTATACAGCAGGTAAACATGATTTAAATGGCCAAAACCTAATTTACATATAGCATCGACCTTCTTTTGAGGTAAACCAGGTGAAAATAATGTGTGATAGTGAGCCTTTAAGTAACCTAAAGAGCTAGTTACGATAACATAATCCGCGGGAAACTTATCCCCATCACAAGTGACAACAGAAACTGGATATTTCCCATCTTCTACTTCACATTCATCAAGTCCTTTTGGTGTCCACTTGATGGATGTAACAGGCTTGCAATATCTTATGACGCAATCAGGTAAATCCCGAATAAGCGGAGCAAGAAGTCCAATCATACCAGAAGGCAGTCGAGCATCACCTCCAGGAAGAGCTGAAAACGCTCCATACTGATCTACCGAGAGTTCAGACAAGTCAGCACCCCAGTAACTGCGTAACTCGTTCATTTTCCCATAAAGAATCCGTACAGCTATTTCTCGATGAAGTTCAGGAAATATGCTAGCTTCTTGTTGGATCTTTTGTTCAATAAAATCCTGAAGATTACCGTCAAATTTAAGTCCTTCGGAGTATATTTCAGCTGCCTGGGTCATAATCAGGTCGAAGGTATGGTGGGCAAGACACTCGATGAGCGACGGTGCTACCTGGCCCTTGCTGGTCATAAAGGTCCCCGTGAAAGGGTTGTTCATAAGCACGTTGTCTTCTTGAATGAGACCTTCCTGACAGGCAAGGTTGAAGGCCTGATTCATAGAGGTCGCTCCCTCGATGTGCGAAGCTCCAAGGTCAGTAACGAAACATTTCATGTTGTACGACATTATTCTGCCTCCGGGTCTACAACATAACCACTTCTAAAACATTTCCAACCGTAATAATGTATTAATAATTTCCATCCCCTTAAAATATTCTGTTATTTTTTCACTAATTCAATAATTTAAAGTAATACATTCAACAAACTAAAACAAGCAAAACAGAATAAAGTACATACTAAAAAACAAAAAATATTCTCTTAATTTATGTCTAGGGTAATTTTACTCACTATGCACATCAGTCATCTACATAATAATTCCTTTTCCATACATACTTTAGTACGCATTTCATTCCCAACTCAATCAATTCCATTGATGATCTATAACTAACTGAAATTCTACACAAATCATTTCACGTGCACAGAATAAATCCCATGGCTTTTGAATCATCCAATAGCCTACTCACCGATCCAAACCACACTCGTAAAATTCTTTCCATTTTTAAACCTAACATTTGGTTTTAAAATCCTAAAACGGCATCATTCATACGTCAATTTCTTTTCAAAGTATTTGTAAAGTACATACATATTGTTAATACCACTGAGGTTATTATGATTTATATTTGTAAAGTATTACATATACGATGTTAAATGAATATATTTTGACCATCGCATAAAGATTTCAACTCACCTTGGCTGAGGACTCAACCTGAACTCGATTACAAGTTTGTGTTGTGTCTCCAATAGTTATCTCTAATTCCAAGTCTAAAATTAGTATCCTGTGGAATTGAGGAAGACTAATATATCTGTATTATTCTACAGGGCAGAGGCTCTCAGCCTTCCGCGGCCCATTCACCTTTATGGCGAATACTCTTCTTTCCAAGGTAGCATAAACACTTTTACAACTTTACATTCATTAGGTTTATAATAGAATTTTACAGCTGAATTGCTAATTAGAATATTTTATAGATACATAAAATATTAATAAAATAAATTTGTTTATATAATTAAGAGGTCAAAAACTATAAAGCTTTCCTCACTCTGTAAACTTATTGTGATCACAATTCACCCCTGGGGGTGAATTTAACCCCCATTGAGAAATCCTGCTCTAGAGCATGGCTTTGCTTCTCAAACGGTGCGCCCGGGGCGCTGGAAGGTAGCCCGTTGTGCTCCAAGATAACGAAAGATTAAATTTATATAACAGATTTATATTTTAAAAATTTGCATCATTTTCATTTATTTTAAAACCACCAAGTATGTGGTTTTCAATTCTGAGTCAAGTATCCGCCACTTGATATTTTGAAAAGAAGGTAAATTTCTTTAATTTTTAAGCAGCAATGGATAATACTTTCTCTTTTCCTTTCTTTGGGGGATTTAAATCATTTCTTACTGAACTAATTCTATCTCTCTTAAAAAAAACGCTATTCCTTTTAACTTAGGACTCCCAATGTAGAATCAATCTTCATTGTGTGGTATGACAAAGGGCCCAATGTTCGTCCTATGTTTGGTCCATTGTAGGACTGCCATTGTAACGTAAACCTAACCTAATACTCAAGAAAGCTATTTGAAATTGTAGGAATCAATGTTTGAGAAGCTATATAAATAAGAATTCCAAGTTAATAGGGATTTGCCGTGGCATGAGGAATGGCTTTGGTTGATGGCGAAGGAGGACATACCTGTCGGTGGCCTCCAGGATGGTGAGGTCGGTGAGCCCGGAGGCGGCCAAAGCGCTGGCAGCAGACAGGCCTGCCATGCCCGCTCCCACGATCACCACCTTCGGCTGGGCCCAGCACGGGTTCACCATGTTCTCATCCACCACCATCAAGTAGAGATCGCTGTCTTTTCTACATTTCAATACTTCCTTTATCCCCACGGAATCATCTTTGTTCAAACATCTCACGCCACTCCTTTAAGTCAAAACAAACCTTCCATCAAAACAAAAGCTATCAAATAATGTTACTTGCGTTGTTAACAACTACTTTAACTTAAATATTATTATCAACAACTCAGCAACTTGTTCATCTCCCAAAACTAACTGAATTGTTCTGACAAATCATATACAACTTAATGAACTGTGACACATATAAAGAAACATAACAATAGGACCAACTCACTATTCAGTATTTTGACCGTTATTTGGGCCGTCCTCAGTAGAAGAAGTAACTGACGGAGGGATGACAGTACACTATATATATTGATAAAAGTATGGACCGTGGAATAGAAACAAAACTAAAGTTATCGGGACTCGGTCAGTTCTTCAGGTTCAAATTAAACTCTCATTGCCTTTAAACATTTAAAACCTTTTTCATAGGCAGAACTTCTGCCTATTAAAAAGGTTTTAAATAAAGACCGAAACTTTGGCAATGAGAGTTTAATTTGAACCTGAAGAACTGACCGAGTCCCGATAAACTTTATTTTTGTATATATATATATATATATATATATATATATATATATATATATATATATATATTATGGCATCCTTCTAGGCCGGCCCTACTGCCTCAATGAAAATTAACACTTGGGGAAATTGAAATTATCTACAGTGTTAGCTAGAGTGGATGGTATTGCACTCGAGGGAGCATTAAGGAGCTTCAGAAAGGGCGTGGAAGAACAAGGGGGAGGCGTTTACGTGGGGTGAACCATGTGCCTCTCAGCCAAACAGCTAAATTAAATTTAGCTAATCATTTAAAATATCCACTTTCATTCTTAATATATGCAATATTTTATATTATTATTATTGCTAGCACAACACCTAATACTATTTTGCCAGCCTTAATCAGCTTTAAATAAAAATTATAGCTAACTATAGAACAATGAAATTTAGTCAAAAAATTCATCCTAAAATAACAAAAAAAATGTCAAAAAATTTCGATTATAGCAAAGGAATCATCTTGGAATAATGAATTGAATGATCCCGATTAGGATCGGCTTTGAATAAAAATTATAGATAACTATAGAACTATGAAATGTAGTCAAAACTTAATCCTAAAATTAGGAATTGATCCTGAAATAACAAAAAAAATGTAAAATTTCTATTATAGCAAAGGATGAGATACCTAAAAAAATGAAAATTCATCTAGGAATCATCTTGGAATAATGGATTTAATAAATGATCCCGATTAGGATCGGCTTTCAATAAAAATGATAGATAACTATAGAACTATGAAATGTAGTCAAAACTTAATCCTAAAGTTAGCAATTAATCCTGAAATAACAAAACAAATGTCATAAAATTTCGATTATAGCAAAGGATTATAGCAAAGGAATCATCTTGGAATAATGGATTGAATAAATGATCCCGATTGGGATTGACTTTGAATGAAAATTATAGATTACTATAGAACTATGAAATTTTGTCAAAAAAATTAATCCTAAAATTAGCAATTAACAAATAAAAATGTCATAAAATTCTGATTATAGCAGAGGGCAAGATATATATAAAAACTGAAAATTCATCTTGCAGTCATCTTGGAATAATTGGTCACGTGCTATACTTGTCGGATTTGTTTATGTTTGTGAGGGACGAACAGACCGACACGGCTTCTTTTAAAATAGTATAGATTTTTTTTTATGTTTAAGGATTTTTTGACTTCACATTTTCAGTCATCCTTTTTTACTTTACTATAAGTAAAGTATAGTGATCGTGAAAAAATTCAATCTCGAAATTTTGACGGAATTATATGTTTTGGTCCCAAAAGTCGTTCTATGATGTTTTTGCGATGATGTCTGTGTGTTTGCGTGGGTGGGTGGGTGAGTATGTTAGCATTGCTTGTTACCACGCTACGGTCCAGAATATTTGATGGATCAAGTTGTTTTTTTTCTAAATCGTTCCAATTTTAGTATATGTGGCTCAAAAGCGATTATTATTTTCCTAGTATACAAAAAAAACACTATTAATGAATCATTTTAAAATAAACTATAAATTATTCCAATATATGACTAGTCGTCGGCTATTTAAAGAATATCCGAACAAGTTAGAAATAGTTACTTGCTTATCAAGTACACGTAACGCGGATCCACCCCAGTCTCGTGTACTCAGACAATGAGTGTGTTATTTGCCAGTTATGTCAATATGACTCTCGAGGGATCATCATCGGACGCCAGACTTCACCAGTCTCTCAGAAGAAAAAAAATATCAGAAATATTTAACAATCAATTTAGTTAATTGATTTATTTCAATGTTGTTACTACAGTAAGCTAATTTTAATGAAAATTTACTTAGGATGTTTGTTTAGAACACTTTGAAGTTATATTTCCTTCGAATGATAAGTTATATAATAACTGCTTTCCTGGTTGGATGAGAGAGAGGGGGGAAAAGTTGTTTTAAAGTTCACTAACTATATAAACAGAGAAAATTAAAGGTTTCTATCCAGAAATAATATACTGAAAACATGCTTGAAACCCTCATATGATAAAACATATTTGAAACATAAAATTATGTTTGAAACGCTCATAATAAATTTACTACAAATATTGTAATAAATTATTTCATGGGATATTTCTTAAAAGTTGTTATAACTTATCGAGCCTGATTCTTCAAATAAAAAATTTATTATTGAGGATGAAGTTTAAAAATTAATTAATTCAGATCTTAAACGGACGTTTTCGAGAAATTCGTTTATCATTCTCAAAACTTTTTGAAGGAACTATTTAACACATTAAGCACATCTGTTTTTTTTTTTTTTTTTGAATATACAGTCAAAAAGAAATATAATTGACACATAACTTTGTTATATCAAAAATCACACATTATATAACAAATTTCCATGTGTATTAAATTTCTTTTTGAAAAAAATATAAAAAAAAAATAGAAGAAATGTGCATAATGCGGTAAATAGTTCCTTCAAAAATCCTTGAAATTGCCGAAGAAATTTCAGCAAAACGTCGGCTTGCAATAAAAAATCATTAATTTTTTTAACCCAAACCTCAATAATCAATTTTGTAAATTTCTTAAAGTAAATTTTTATTTTAAATTATGTGAATGATTACGTATTTTTTTTAAACTAATTACCTCTTGGAATTAATTAGAATACAAAAAAATTTCAATCGGTAATTATAATTGATTACAACACCAATTTGTTTTTTTTAAAAAAAAGAATTACTTTCAATAAATTACAGATTTCATTATCTAGGTTTTAAAAAATAAAATGTATACATCTGACATGAGAATACAGCCTGTCTATTACTCGTGGGAAATTTTAAAAATTAATGAGTTTATATAATGCAATAGAAATTTCTATTTTATTTTCTAATATAATTTTAATTATACTATTGTGTAGTATTATGCAACACATTTATGGCATAATGCATGACACTTATATCACTCGCATAACGTCAATCAGAAATATAAAAATTTCAGGTTTTCCGAATGACGTGCAGGAAAAATCATCTTTTGTTCGCATTTTATAACCCACAAATAAAAAAACTTTCCCTTTATCTTATATTGGCAACAAACAACAGAATGGTTTTTCCACACTAAAGGCTAACTATTAGCCACTTTTAATATATATCGGTGACTTGTGGGTTATAACAAGTTTTTGTTGTTGTGTGAAATCACAGCAATACTCATCCAGAGAGTGTTTGTCATATTAGCTTAAAAATATGAAAATTGGACTCAGGAGACCTAAAAATCTGTAAAGATTTCAAAGTAAAGATAATCAAGTAAAGACGTCAAAAGACCAAAATCTATTTTTTTTTTCTTTACTTATAGTAAAGTTTTACTTTCATTATAGGATGGTAAAAATGTATACATATTACTTAAGCTTAAAGCATAAACTTAAATTATGTATATAATTAGATACAAAAAAAGTTAGTAAATACGAGATTCTTTGCTAAAGTATATCAATACAGTAAAAGCTCGTAGTACGAGTGCCTCACTTTACGAGCAGCCATTAGTAAGAATTTCACTCTCGTACGTCTTCCTCAAGCCTAGATGTTTTATGTTTAATCTATATAAATAAAAAAATGATTTTGTCTGTAATTGTTAGAACTGACATTTCAAGTTTTCTTACGTTTCATACATTGGAGACCGAATCCACCCTGAAAAATTTCTGTCGTTTGTCGCAACTTGTCACAAGTAAACTCAGCTACATATATACAGTATTGTTTATTTTCTCCAATTGCATATTTTCTGTTTAAAAAATAAACTTAAAAACAGGCATTTAGGGGATGGAACGGATTATTTATTATGATATTAATTTCAATGCGAAAAGTTGTTTCGTAATACGAGCTCAGCCTGGGAACGAATTAAACTCGTACTTTCATGTTCTACAGTAGTTTAAAATTTTAATACATGATCAATCCAACAAAAAAGGACTCTTTCCCCTACAATAAGTGCTTTCTGCTTTGTTTGTAGGACTTCGCGTTTGTAAGTGCAGCCGACTTTTTTAACCTTTTTTATCTTTTAACTACTCCTCCCCACTCTAGCTCATATGACCAAAACTTCAGTAAATGTTCCACGGTTGTCGGTTGAATACTCCTTCCATTGGGTATGTCATTCATTATTTTTTTTCATTATATTGTATTATAATGAAAATTTTAATTTATAATTTTTATTGTAGATGTTTACCTGATGATGAACACAAAGTGTTCGAAACGCGTAGTTTGAATTAAAAACTTTTTTTGTGTAGAGACTCTGTATCATGAACTTACCCCAGTATTAGTAAATACCACACAATTATAGATTGCCGAAATAGTGAGTTGTTACCTATGGTAATTCACGTTTAGATAAATCATACTGAATCGAGTAAAGATTGTTTTAGAAGAAAATTAAGAAATACTATGTGAAAACCTTTTCTGTAAGAGATCGAAGGAATATATATGAAACTGTATTGAGATGATATATTTATATAAGAAATACATTTTTGTCTCATCTTGAGATAATTTTCAGAAAAATAAGGAGGAAAAGACGACTATATCTCTTGGAGCTTCAACGTAATGGGATTGCCTTAAACTTAGTTATTAAGGCAATATATCACAGGGGAGGTAGACAGGATTAAAAAAAAAGGATTCAAGTGAGAACGCCTTTGCAAAAATATAGCATAAAATCAAAAGTTGAATTAATAAAAACACCTTTAACTATGAATACTTGTCGATAATGCAATTAAAAAAAACGAGAAATCTCTGTCACTTAATAGACACCAATAAAATAGTTATTAATGACATTGAAATAGTGCCTTGGTTGAGTCAGTAAAAACCTATCACAAGCTGGTCATTCAAATTTACATATTACATCTTTAGCTACGAATTCAGTTTCTGTTGTCAATTAACATATTGACAATATACATATACATATTGATTACTGGTTACGTTTAATAATCACAATACCATAATTAATTAAATTATAATAACTATTAAAGAAACATCAGTGAGGTAGTGATGAACTACAATCAGGGTATTGTCAATCGGAGTTTATTTTAACTACCTGCTTACGGTCCACAGTAATGTACCATTTTTCTATTTTATTTTATCTGATTTATTCGTTATATAGTTTTTATTATTCTTTACCGTTTTCATTGTTTAGTCGGATATTTCTGTGTATCTTTAAATTTAGGATAGTAAATTTCAAACAATTACGTCTCCAAACAAAAAATGCTTTATGTTTTAACTAGCAAATGCGTTTTGAACAGTTAATGTTCTTCTTCAGATTTACATCCGAACTGTTGAAGGTGTTATTGCAACAGGGCACCTAGAAAGTACTCCTGTTGTGACTGTTGTTGCACTCTCAACAGTGAAGATGTAAACCTGAAGAAGAACACTAAGGGTTCGAAACGCAATGTTAGTTTCAACAAAAAGCACTTTTTTAATGTAATTTTTAAGAAAATAAATATTTTTATGTGATTTATTCGATATATAGTTTTTATGACTCTTTATTGTTTTCTTTGTTTAGTAGAACATTTCTGTGTCCTTTCTAAATTGATGATGGTGAACGTCAAAAAATAACGTCTGTAAACAAAATAGCTTGTTAAAACTAACAAATGCGTTTCGAAACAACTAGTCGTCTTCCTTAGGTTTACATCTCCATTATGAAAGTGTTATCGCAACAGAGGTCCTAGAAAGAATTGATGTTGCGATAACACCTTCAACAGTACATATGTAACCCTGAAGACGAACACTAAGGGTTCGAAATGCGTTGTTAATTTTGACATAATGCACTTTTATATGTGGACATGGAATGGTTCATGACATTTTGTTATCTTCTACTTATTGTTTTGCCAAATATAATGATAGTACTTCGAAATCACATTGGCTAAAATAATAAATTGAGAAATTTTCAATTCACTGTATAAAACTTTTCATATTATTTATATAAATTGATAATTATTGGTTGTTTTCATGATGATTATGCAATTAATGGAGGACAGTTACTTGAGTACACTGACTTTTGCTTATGAGTCCAGTAATTAGGAAACAATGGTTCAACTGGCTGTATAGGGAGGAGGGTGATTACTTGAGGAAATGACCCAGAGAAAATCATGGACAATGAGGAAGCAACTAAATCTTTCTTTTCAGCAGCTTTAATTACATGGTTAGAAATCTCGTTCTTCAGAAGAAGCAGCAGAGTCTAAACAGCTCTGTATTTACTGTCCGTTATTAAGCAAAAATCTTCTTAAAACGCCTTCCAAAAATTGTCAACAGTTTATCAAAACAATTTTATTCAATTATTTAGAAGAACTTGCTAAATATTATTTGAGATTGTCTTTTTCAAAGGAATAGAAGAACAGTTTTTTAAGAAAAGTGAGTTGGTTTAGTGTTTTTGTGACATATAGTACTCTGTACTCACTATTGGTATAATAAACACATTTTCAACGGGTTACTTGCCGTTAAGTCTACAACGTGCTTGGTCTCCCTTTCTCTTTCCTCCTCAAGACGGATTGCCCGAAAAGTTGATTTTGTTAATGTGTTTCTCTTCTTCGATTTTGAACTCGTGTATATATATAATATATATATATATATATATATTTCGTTGAATAGCTGACCGTATTTCACTGATGTCATTTTCTTCACCAGTTTCTTCACCAAACTGGTGAAGAAAATGACATCAGTGAAATACGGTCAGCTGTTCAACGAAATATGCTTAAATGAAGGACTGCTTCCAAATTTTACAAATATATATATATATATATATATCAATGTCAAACCACAATAAGAAATGGGAAAACAAGACTAACATCTTAGTCTTGTTTTCCCATTTCTTATTGTGGTTTGATCATTGATTGTTATTTCACGTGTTTTGTGAAATCTTTATATATATATATATATATATATATATATATATATATATATAGAGAGAGAGAGAGAGAGAGAGAGAGAGAGCAGATTCAATAATATATCAGCCATTTGATAGAATAGGTGTGCTCTCTAATCGGGATTCGGTCAATTTTCTAGGATAAAAAACAAACTCTCAGTTGTTGTTGATTTGAAAAATCAAAACTGAAACGTTGGAACCGAGAGTTTGATTGTATGAATCCAAGCATTAATCATCTCTTGTATTCAAACATGAATATATCTCGTAATAAAACAGGAATACTTCTAATCAATCCAAATATGAATTATATCAATCCCGATATGATTTCAAACTTTTCAAAGACCACTCTTAAATTTTCTTTCTGGTCTCCATGTTTCTGTTTACCTAAGACACTAGAGAAGGCTATAAGAAGATGAGTTGTTAGGAAGTAAAACATCCTGGAATGGATTCTACCTGAGCTGCTCTATCTCACAGCCAAGGACTGGTGGCATTCATCTACTTTTTTACGAGTAGATTCAGGTAATTTTTTATGCATACAGTAAAGGCAGTGTTAGGTATGAAAACGTCTTCCTTTGGTCGTAAGTAAAGACGACGGGGTTTGGGGAAGGAGGGGGGGGGGGCTGTTTATTTTTTCAAAAGCCCTTTATTAATACAGTATGAGAAAAGGCGATCGATAGACCAGGACTGGGACGTTTCGTTGAGAAGTTATTAAACACGCGTTTATAACGGAATTACATTGCCTCCTTTCCTAACTTTTAGCTCCAGATGGGGCACACCCACACACACAAACACAAACACAGCGGCGTATCGAATAGCCCCAAAATAACTTCTTCATTACCAACAATCCTATAAGCACTCCACAATTGTTTCCCATTAGAGCAATATGGATAAAACTACTAAGTGAATCCACAAAAGCCAACCAAAAGTTATTTAGCATTCATACAAGAGAATTATTAACAACTCGAGGCATAAGCCGCACTCAAGTTATTGCTTCAACGTAATGAATACTGCGATGGTATATCACATTAAAAACATTTCCACATAAATTGCAGTAATTTATATCTTTTTTTTTTAAGCGATATAAATTACGCAAAAAAAACAGAAAAACACTAACTAAGACACATTCGACTATATTTCTACATCTACCACAATCATGAGAAAAAATTAAAAACTGTCATAAAGTTTTTGAATATACTTATATGCTACATCTAATAACACTTATTTTTGATATGTCAAACTGAAAACATTGAACTTTTTTTTTTTGTCAGTCAGGAAAGATACAGTAAGCGTTCATCATACAAGGATATAAAGAAATTTTACATAAACACGTGAAATAACAATCAATGATCAAACCACAATATGAAATGGGAAAACAAGACTAAGATCTTTCAACCGTAACAAGGCTAATCAAGGATATAAGTATACAAGGCGTTTCGAACACTTAGTCTTCACCATGAGGTACATCTACAATATATATAAACAAATATTGATTAATATGTAGAACAAGGGGCCCACACCATCTAACCTTATGAAGTGTCCACAAGATCTTTTACAAAAACCAATATTCCGTACAGTATAAGGTAGATGAAAGAATCTTAAAAACATCATCAAAAACAATACCTCATGCACTAATCCACAAGATAAACTCAACATCATAGTTTACTACAAAAGCTCCACGACATGCAACCTCATCATAAAGAACCAGGAAAAAGAAATAGACCAACTTCAGAAAAACCAATCTTGGGTACAAGTATACCTGCCCTATTGGAAACTGTGAAGTCCAAAAACACTCGAACATAGGAATGACTTCCACCACCCTGTCTCGTCGTCTAACCATGCACCTTGGAGCAGAAGCAATACAATTCCATAGTTCAATGGAAAACTATGTTTGTCCGTTTCGGATCGTATTTTCATCAAAAAAGTGTATATACATATATATATATATATAAACTGTATGTCTGTGTGTAGGCCCTTTGTGAAATCAATCGTTTCTGTCAACCCTTTGGGCAGATTATTGGCTAGTTTCAATACAAGATACCATGACGTTTTCCAAAATAATTTTTATTTTCTTGATTCAAATGGCCAAAAAAAAAAAATAAAAACAAAAATGAAAATGGTGCATTATAATGCCTGCTGTGATAAGCAGTCTAATACAAAGACTCTCTGAAGATGTTATGAAATAGGGTTTTTTTCTTTGTTATATGAATAATTTAGGAAAAGTTGTGCAGTTAGTGGATTTGCTCATTGAGACAAAAGGATTATCACGCAATGATTCGTGAATTTCATAAAGTTCTAGAATAGTTATTTCACGGAATTTATTGTTTCTATGTAATATTTCTTTGTTTTGATGTGGATCAAATTGATAATTATTTGTCACTGGATATTTGTGAAATAGAAATTTTATTTTATTTTGTTGGTATAAATTCAAACATTAGCAGTGGACATTTCTATCAAACAATATCAAACTTTCTTAAGTTAACGACAAAAAGTGGCGTAATTAAAGTGGATGTAACAAAGACATTTGAATTAATCAACATGAAAGAGTTAAAGTCAAGGAAAATACGTAGTTCGAAAAGTTTGGTGATAAACCATCAGCCGGAAATTAAACTTCAGCGTAGCCATCAGTTTTAAGGGACACTAAAGGAATATTCTTCAACGAGAAAGATCAACGTAAGCATTTAAATGCTTATTATGGCGAGAAGTCAACTGTTGTGTGTATCTCGCTGATAGTATTTCTATTTTTCAGAAAATTTAGTAGATATAGGTATAATCAGTGTTGGGGCAATTCCTAAATTACCAAGTAAGATTTCGATTCCTTAGGTCATTGGTTTTATCGAACCCTAGGGGGTTCGGCGGAGCCTCCGCCGCGGAGGTCAACAGCAGAAGGCACACTGACTTGCAGGTATGTAATTTGTTGTCAGTTCAGTTCATGCACTGTGTTGGTTTTGTTCTTTGAACAAAAGTTGATATTCATGCACGGTTCATTTTGTGCACAACTTAAAAAAAAACATACGCCATGACTTGAATTTGAAAAAAATCATATTTTATTTTTCACTAAAGACGGGTTCGGTGAATGCGCACATGAACCCTGTCATTAATAAATTATGATAAAGAAACATCAAATTTCTCCTGTATTTGCCGTCATTCTATTTCGTTTAGAATACAAATACACAAATAGAAGTATTGTTATTAGAGTTCAAATAACTTAAAAATTTAAGAGAATCGTAAAGAAGAATCTAGGAAATCTATGATATTTATTTAACGATGCGATTCGGATTCCTCCAAAAAATACACGAGTCCGATTAAACAAGTTTTTGGTAAAATTAGTTTTCGGTTTAGATTAGCAGCAGCCTGCTAATTCCTTAGCATAATAACAAGAAAGGTAAATACTTACCACAAACATCTACTGACAATTGGACTTCTCAACAACAGACTTTTCACCACTCTACCGGACATGATTCCTTCGGAGGTATTTTAGTTTAGGATGACAATTTTGGCCACCAATCACCACAAATCATGTTTGCCTTTGTAATTTGAATATTCTTCTTAATTCCATTATCAGCTAAAAGCAAGTGATTTCCTTTGTTACTAAACAGGTTGAAATATTTTTTTTTATTTCATATTTTGGGGATATTCTTGAAAAATTTAATAATGTTACAGTTAAGAGTGTCATTCGACACTACGAGTGGAATTCACTCCAATCGTAGTGGGTTTCTGTTTCATTTCTGTGTGTCCATTTTGTGAATATAGTTTATTTAGTTCGTGGAATCCATTCGTTTAATTGGTTATAAATATACAAAATTAAAGTTTATCATGACTCGGTCAGTTCTTCAGGTTCAAATTAAACTCTCATTGCCAACATTTCGGTTGGTCCTAACTAAGATCTTAGTCTTTTTTCCCCATTTCATAATGTGTTTGATCATTGATTGTTATGCTACATGTTTATGTGAAATCTTTTTCATAGGCCTCCAACGGTCTCCAACCGTCTCTGAATCAGTGCGCTTGGTTTCCCTCTCTTATCTCTCCTGAAGACGGTTCAAACCGAAAATAAAGACTGTAAGTGTGTTCTTTTGATATCTTTATGTTTCTTTGTCTATATTGAACTATATAATATATATATATATATATATATATATGTGTGTGTGTGTGTGTGTGTGTGTGTGTGTGTATTTCTACAAATCTGTTATCATGAAATTAAACATAAAATACAAAGAATTGTTAAATTCTCCATGAAAGCAAAGAGTAGAGATGTTTGGATTCTACCACCCACTGACTCCTCCCACGCAATCTTCTTGGAGGACACTTGTTCTTTCGCATTTCCTGTTCAGTCTTCCCACTGGACTACCCACACCATCTGTCCAGTCCGTCTGAGACCTACTTCTTTTAAAGCGAAAAGGAAAAAAAACTGGCCCCATGCAAAAGTCCACCACAGTGACAGCAAAAAAAAATAAGAAGCAAACTGTTTCATAACAAAGCTTGTTTTGATGAAAGACCACGGCTGTCTAATCCACAATCAAGATTATGTGAAGCATAATCTACTCAAAGTGATCTAATATCACAGCCAGTCACTCCTTATCCAAAGATCTGCAAATACGCATATTATCTGCCATGGCAAAAGCATCAATTTAACGACTGGCAGATTAAAAACCGAAATAAATTAAATTCGCCATAATACAAGTTAAGTAATCAAAGCTACAGTTATCTATAGTGATATATAACAAAGAATGCCTTCATGTACGGTATCTGTTCGTAAACCTTAACTGTTGCTTTTTTTTATTTTTTAAACTGACCCCCTAGTGGGTAATAACGTCAGCTGTTTACCGGCTTTTTGTTTCATCGGTGATTCTGCAGATTCTACATTGAGAGTTCTAAAATTTTCCCTAAGTCAAGTGCATTTCGAGTAGGGATCTTTAAAGAGTGCCTGGTTTTGTACAGGCTCGGGACCGCGACGGCTTAACGTCATCTCTGAGGGATGACGTACACAGATTTATTACTTCCAGCGTGAATAAATCAAGGGCCAGGTGAGGATCGAACCTCGGACTATCAGCCCAGAGGCGAGTACGTTAACCACTGAGCTAACCTGGTCCTTCTTAACTGTTGCTTACCAAATGAGCTAATTATCATTGTCACCATTGCTAATAGTGACCAACAAAAAAGAATTATCATGATGCCTAAGGTGTTTTAACTGTTTTTACCTAATTTAATGCAATTGATTCCAGCAATGCTGTCGCTTTTTCTCTATCAAGTCTAGTTTTTCTACTATGGTATTACCCCTCACTGTAAGAATAGCTGCAATAAAGACAGACAAATCGAAGAAACAATAGTTGTTATTAATATTAAACATATAATACACCGTCTTACCTCGTACACTGCCGCTGTACCTCTCGGACCGGTTTCGGGTGTCACCTATATTCAACAAGAACTGAACAAGAACAGTTCTTGTTGAAGATGGGTGACACCCGAAACCGTCTGAGAGCTACAGCAGCAGTGTACGAGGCAAGACGGTATATTATATGTTTAATATTAAAAATACTAACCTCTGTGGTAATGACGAAATGCATGAATTCAACAATATTTGTATTTATCTTTAAGACACATATTCATTAATCACACAAAAATATTACCATATGTATGCAATACATGTGAATTTCCACGTATATTTTGCAAATACAGCAAAACACATTTGGTTTGTTTAAGCAATGCCCCCTAGGTGAGGTTATAATTGTGCTTAATTTTTACATTAAAAGCCAGCAACGCAAGTAAAAGGTTCATGGTTTGTAATGTCATAATAGTCTAACATATATCCCAATAACAACCACAATTGTAATTACGACGCTAGAATATATTTAGAATACGCCTAATTTTAAGGTAAACAAAGGTATGAAATAGGAGACATCTCAAGAACTTGACCTGATGAGAAAAAATTGTATGATTTTCGAAATCGGCAGCCATAAACTAATCTAAATCAGCTTAGAAACCTTGGGCACAAAAAAAATGTGTTCACCCATGTAATTGTGCATATTGTGCTGTAATTAAACTACAGCTACAAATCAAAGTCATCATAATCAGACAGTATTATAATTCATTATAAAATTAGCATTTTATAGAACATGCCAAGTTAAATAGTCTATTTCATGTACATACTTGTAGTTGTAATTCATAAGTTTTTAGGGCCAGGTTAGTTCAGTGGTTAAAGTACTCGCCTCTGGGCTGATAGTCCGGGGTTCGATCCCCACCTGGCCGTTGATTTATTCACGCTGGAAGTGAATAAATCTGAGCACGCCATCCCTCGGAGAGGAAGTTAAGCCGTTGGTCCCAAGCCTGTTGATGTCAGGTACTCGTTAAAGATCCTTACTCGAAATGCACTTGAATTAGGCAAAATTTTAGGACTCCCAATGTTGAATCTGTAGAATCACTGATAAAAAAAATCTGGTAAACGGCTGACGTTTCCACCAGCAAGAGGAACGGTTAAAACAATAAAAAAAAAAAAAAAAAAAGATCTTTCAACCGTAACAAGTGTTCTTCATCAGAGTCAAATCACAACTCTGGGATTTGTTCAGATTTGATACTGACGAAGACCGCTTGTCACGGTTGAAATATTTTAGTCTTTTTTCTTATTGTGGTTTGGACGTCAATAAAAGATATATGGGGCTGAGATTTTAATAAAACGTACTCAACTATTAAACTTTGATAAGTACTCATTCTTTAGAGCTATAAAGAGATATTAATTATCAGTGTACTAATTTCACCATTCAGTTGGGTTTAAACAGCTGTCAGCAGTTGTGACTGCAAACTACATTGACAGGCAGGGCTGTATGGAGTGGCTAATGGAACAGCTGCGTGGGCGGCGGAGGCGTGATGTGTGGAGGAGCAGATGCCAGGTCAAGCAGTTACAGACCCCCTCACAGAAACAGATGGAGCCCCTACCTGAAGAACACCACCTGGGCTGCGACAGTCACGCCCACTGCAGTGCTGTCTTTATCCTTTTCAAAAGCGAAATATATATAATAACACAAATACCCCACTTCAACCAAACCATGTGAATACCACTCATGTCAATCATTGACACAACTTCTACAAAGAGACGACCTTCACTATCACAATTTTCTCATAGTTAAACTGATACTCTTTTTTCTCATATCTTATTGTGGTTTGGACATTGATTACTATTTCACGTGTTTATGTGAAATTTTGTTAGTTTGATATTTTTTTTTGAAGCCAGAATTAGACATAATAATAATCTAATAAACCCTAATAATTAGACATGTAGGGTTTATACTACCCTGGAAGTCCAGCGAGTCCAGACAATTCTCGACTTCCGTTCATTCGTTTTACATTTTTTTTTTTGTTGGGTCTCTCCTTCAAGGAACGATGATTTCAGATTTTTTCACCTCCTACGTGAATAAATCGAGGGCTAAATTGTGTATTGAACCCCGGATCTACTGGTCCAGAGGCGAGCACATTACCTCTGGGCTACCCTTGCTCATATGATTCCAGTTTATCTGCCTATTCTCTAAGAAGGACGACGTGTTTAGATTATTTCACATCCAGTGTGAAGAAATCGAAACTAGGAACTACCAATCTGTAGGCGAGGACGCAAGCAACTGGGCTACCCTGGTCCACTCTTACACGCGCGTTTACTCTCAGTCCTAATCAAAGAATCATTTGTTGAACCAATTTTAGTTATGGGTCCACCATTGAGAATCCCAGCAAAGTCTAACAATTTTAATTAACAATAAAATTCCATTAACCCATTTCACAATTCACTTTATGAAATATCAATAATATTATACCTGAGTAAGACTTTTCAATTGCTCCACCCAAAACAGATGTTATTTGAAAAGCTCCATAATTTGGTTGCCTTTCCAAGTTTTATTGTTTGCTTAAAATGAAGGAAAAGTAACTAGAATGCTTAAAAGTTTGCCGTGATTTTAACAGAAGCCGTGTTTACTTTTGCAGTTTTTGATTCAAAGCATTGAGTCTCACTGTTTAGACTTCACTGTTTGACTGCTTAGTATTTCACATTAGTTAGGCCAATCTTTGCTCTTTCCTCACAAACTGACTCCATTCAAAAAACAATCAATTTTACTTTAAAGCAAAGTGCTTTCAACATTCCATTGTCTCAGACATTTTAATAATCATTTGTCAATAAACTTTTTATTAGATTTTGACAAAACTTTCACCTCATAAAACTATTTTTGATATATTTTTGCAGAAGGAGAGTGAATGGGAGGAGGTATCCAACATTTTGAATCATGCAAGGTTACACGCCAAGTCCCTCCTTCACAAGGGAACACCCAATTAATAACTCAAGCACTCTCTGGCTATAGTCGAACCAAAGTCTACCTAAATAGATTTCGCATCATTGATAATGACAGGTGTCTTTATGACAACTCAACACCTCAGACGTGGAATCACGAATTATTTAGTTGCACAACCCTCGATCAAGAACGACACGGATTCATGAGTTTACAATAACGACGGAACACACGTGGCCTCCAGAAAAAAGCGAAATTGTAAAGAACTGGCTATTCTAAAAAAATCATAGATAAAATAGATTTGGAGAAACTTTTATTGTAGAATAAGAATTAATGTAATAACATTTATAGACTAATAAAATGAATATAGATAATTAGTATAATTAATATAGATAATTAATATCGATAGCATAATAAATATAGACTATTTTTAATTTAAAATATTGTATTAAGTTTACATGAAGTAAGTTAAAAATATTTAGCAGTGAACACATGATATATACAGTATTAATTAGTCTAATTAATATAGATAATAGATCATTAATATCGATAGTATAATAAATATAGACTATTATAATTAAATATTGTATTATCGTTTCATGAATAAAATTAAAAATGTTTAGTAGTAAAATTAAATTGTACAATTATAACTAAAAATATTATATTTGTCAGTAAGTAACAAAGTAATGTAATAATAGAAATCTAATTAGTTACACTGTAGCATGTAATATTTATATGGAGCATGCTGAAAAATGGTTAATTAAAAAAAAAGGAACACACATAGGCCGATTATTGTGTTCATTTGGGATACCACACAAAAAAAGAATGTTTTCTTCATTGGGAGTCCTAAAGTGTGCCTAACTCAAGTATATTTAGAGCAGGTATCTTGAAAGAGTACCTGACATCGTACAGACAAGAGGACCGACGGTTTAAGATCCTCTTAAACTTAAGTAGCGTACTTAATCTTAAAGAATTAAGTGCGTACAAAAAGGCCTTCATTGATAAATACCGGAGCCTCATTCCTCGAGTACGTGTACGACATAGGAAAAATGAAAAGAGTGCTTGCATTCCCGGCAGTGACCCACGGGAGTCGAGTAAAATGAAAACTCCCCACCCCTTTTTTTCCCTGCTGGTAAGGTTATAAGTTAAGTATCAGGCAAATTGGTTTTTTTTCCTCGATTTGAGTACGCTGACCTGATACTGATGCGTGAGGTAAGTATTGATGCGTGCGGGTCCGCCTCCGCGTGGTCACCTCGGGCACTTTGGAGTAATCTAAAGTGCCTAAAGGGCAGCTACGTTAAACTAGTCGGCCTAATTTGATTTTGGTGGTTATATGGCCGAAAGGCTTAGGAACACATATAAAGTCAAAACAGGTTTAAGATCCTCTCTGAGGGACGACGTGATCAGATTTATTAACCTCCTAGGTGAATAAACGAACTAGAGCCAGTATTGAACCCCGAACCTACCAGTTCAAAGTCGAGCACGTTTCAATTGAGCAAACCTGGCCTCCTTTGAATCACGTTAAAAGTTATATCTTTTGACAGTTATTGGTGCGCAAAGAATCATTTTGTACGAGTATACTTCTCAACACTAACCTTAGGAAAGGCATTTCATAGTACTGCTACTCGGCAAACTTCGTACCACAAACAGTCAATGAGTGTCATGTCAACTTTAGTAAAACTTAATTTAGTCTTTAATTATTAACATAATAGTTGACTCAACAGGCGTTTTTAGTAACCACACTTGGATGAACCTGTCATTATAATGCATCGTATTGCATTATATCATCGTAATCGTAATATATTGCAATATTATATATTCCAATTACATCGTATTGCAGTCCAACACAATACAAGAAAACAAACCATATGGACTAACATATGAAAATTAGGCAGACGCAGTAAAAAATAAAAAATTATATATAAAAAATAAATAAAATAAAAAAAATAAATATAAAATATGCAATAATATGCAATATAAAGAAATAAAATAAATTGCAATATATTACAAGTCCCTTGTATTGGACTGCACTGACATTGAAATCATTATGAGTGGTCCGTTTGGATGGAGCAGTGCTCATTCGATTGGTTTGTAGTCTGAATTCTCTTTTCTCACGTTTGTTTTAGATAAACGGGCTTCAACAGTATGTTCTCGATTGCATTCCAATTTCACTTCCCGTCTGAGGTTCATTTCTTTCACTTGGCATGCTCTATTAAATGCTAATGAGCATATATGTCCTGTCATAATGACGTATTCATTTCATAATGAGTTATAATGCCGTCTAATTATGATGACTTTGATTTGTAGCTGTAATTTAATAACAGCAATTAAATATGCCCAATTATCAATTTGATACAGCACATTAGTAGTAGCATTAAGACATACACACAGATACCGTACAAGAAGGAATTCTCTTTTATACATTAGTATAGACAAGTCAAAAGGACAACTACTTTTTTCTCCCCCTTCTGATCACTCTAAATAATTGAAATAGTTTATTTAGAATTATCCTAACATGAGTATTGCATAATAATGTCGTATATTTTTGTCCTTTACGAAAGACCATATCGTACTAAAAGTATAACAACAAAGTCATGTACTTACATGAAGTCGCTGCATGTCACATATAATGTTGCTTACTCATTACTAAAATAGGTACCAAATACCTATATGATATATGATACCTAAATACATATATGATAGTATATATGTGCCGCACTTTCCGCCTCTAGGCCAACACTAAAAGGTTAAAAAACCTATAACTGCCAGCTTTCGAAAACAAACCAAACTACTGCAGTATTCGAAAATTTACCTTAATTCATTTCATTTATAATGAATATATTTCAAAGTGTAAGATCATACTTCTTGGTTAATTTATTTGCCTGAGTATTCTCAACTCAAGTGTGATAACAATGATTAAATGTTAGTTATAATTAGGAAAATGTAGATGGGTTCATTAAAATGAATGATTATTTAAATTAAATATTAATGAGTTTGATAATACTTTTGCTTACTCTAAAGATTAATTAGATCACTCCACCTGTAAAAATTGTGCAAATTGTGTTTTTTTTTAACTAATTATAATAATCAATGTTTCATAATAAGAAAATTCAGAAACTCATTCCTCCATGATTTCACTATTTTTACAGTGTTTGACACTGGACCAAACCTCGATAAAAGGAAATAGTGTCGAATATATGAAAACAGTCTATTATATATAATATAAAATTATCGTGAAACTGAAACAATGTAGAAATGAATGACGAAGGTATGATTAATAAAACATTAATTAATTAAAGATATAATTCTAATGTAGTGCAATCAGTTATTATGTGGTATTTACTCATTGTAGGGTAAAAATCCAATGGAACGGTCTCCACATATAAAAATTTAATGATATACACAACGCGTTTCGAACACGTACGTGTTCGTAGGAGGAAGAACACTACGTGTTCGAAACGCGTTGTTTATACCATTAAATTTTTATATGTGGAGACCGTTCCATTGGATTTTTACCCTACAATAAAGATATAATGCTGGAAGTTTAGAATTGATTACATATAGTGTCAGATTACGCAGGTCAACTGATCCACTGACTCATGTTCATTAAACTGCTTGTTTTCAATCCTTTCATTAGAATATCTTTCAAAGATAATTTTCCTGTGAATAGGGAGCTAGAAGTCGGAGACAGAACTTGTTGAAATTGGAGACAGGAGTAGACATTTTTGTTTTTGATATCCTCCTGACCATATAGTTCATATTATAAAAAAAAAAATCTATCAACTAAAAAAAAAAACTTGACCTTCTTCGTGGAAAGAATGTGTGTAACATAATCTGAATTGATGGCCTCGTTTTTTAACGCAGACAAAATGATATGATACTATCAAGGTTACTGTGGAAGCTCTACAAGCAGACAATGAATCACTGTACTGGACTACCGTTCAACACAATATGCCTCAAAACTAACTTCATTTTGGGAAATTTCAAAAAATACATCTCCACATAAAGTTTAATATCAAAACTAACAACGCGGTTCGAACACTCAATGTTATTCTTCAGGCTTACATCTAAAAAAATATACATATCTATGAGCTTTAAGAACATGAAAGTGAATTATTTGAAATTGAATACAATATATGAATGTTGAATCGCACGAGGTTTTTATAAATTGAATTAGTATGAAAAATTACTTAATTAATCCTGAACCTGAATAAAAAATGACAACATATTGAAACATGAATGTCATGTTTTATTAAAGTTCAGGGTTAATTAAGTAATTTTTCAGACTAATTCCCTTGTTAACAACCTCAATATTCATATATTGTATTCAATTTGAAAATATTCTTAAAGCTCACAGATATATGTATATTTGTTTAGATCTAAAAAAAATATAGAAAATTTATTTTATTAAAAATGAAAAATAAGTGAAAGCAATTTTCGTTTAAAGACTGAGAAAATGTTTTCGAGGTTTGTTTTAGCGTCAAAAGACTTCTAAATAAAACAACTTTAAGTCAATGTCTAGTTTATATTTGTAGTTTTTATAATCAAACTACCAGTTGATTAGAATACAAACTATCAATGGAAACTTTTTCGCAATAGAAAAATACAAAGTACTGAAAATGTCTACAAATATAGACTATGAAACGTTGGTTTAAAAGTTTTTTTTTACAGTGTTTAAAAATAGCGTGGAATATATACAGTCGAGATATGAAAACATTGTATCATTTCAAATATGAAATGCTCATGAAATCAAAACAATGTAAATAAGAATGACGAAGGTATTATTGCTCAATCAATAATTATTAAAGAAATAATGCTGGAAGTGTAGAATTGATTAGATATAGTGTCTGATTACGTAGGTCAACTGATCCACTGACTCATGTTTATTAATTACCTATTTATTTGAAAAACTGAAAAGAGTGATAAAGCTGTGAACTTTCAGGAATATTATTTAAAATAGTTGGAAACAATAGTCTACTTGCAGGAAATGACAGCTGGATTGTAAAATGTAAACAAGGAGGTTATACACATAACCTAATCAACATTTCTAGGATTCTTATTTTGACTTAACGAATGTCAATAATTTCTTATTATACTTATAATTATCTTATCTTATTATAAGTAATGTATACTGAGTGTGAAAAAAATCGATTTGGAGATTTTGACGGAATTACATGTTTTGAGGTCCCCAAAGTCATTTTATAAATGATGTCTGACATTTATCTAGATGATTTAGTGTCAGATAAATGACGCAAGTTGTTGATTTTTATTGAAATGAGACACTTGGTTTCATGAGTATAAAATCTTATGAAATTATTACATTCATCAGTGAATAAATGACGTTTGGCGTCACATAGGTGGCTAGTATTCATTTTGAGTGAAAACGTTAAAGAGAAAGTTTTAAATTGTTGTAAACATGAAACTTTAGTAATAATATCACGTTCTGAGTTGATAGTAACTAAAATATCAAACAAAAAAAATTATTGTGTAGTTATTTAAGTCAATATAAGTTATATTAATTATTAGAACGAGACTTAGTAACAACTAATTGAAATGAACAATTAGATGTTATTTTTTCTAGACATATAAATACAGCAGGAGTTTATGAAACTCACTTATCCGATCCCAAACCCATATTCGTGATATTAAATAACCTGGAACACAAACCAATACATGTGATAGTCTGAATGGAACAGGAAGTTCATTTTTCAAATTTCTACAGAAATATAGTTAATGGGTTAGTTCCACTGAAGTTAGTAATATTAGAATTAGTAACAATACAATCCGTCATACCTCGTAAAGTCTCTGAAAAGCTCGACCGGTTTTGGGTTCGTCTGGATCCCATCTTCAAGAGCACCTAACTGACTGTGACTGTTATTTTCCTATAACCTACCTATATATATCATCTACATTGTGTAATCAGTGTTGTCTGTGTAGTTAATTTTTTTTTCATATAAATTGTTTATAGCAATTAAAGAAATATGAAAAAAAAATTAACTACACAGACAACACTGATTACACAATGTAGATGATGTATATAGGTAGGTTATAGGAAAATAACATTCACAGTCAGTTAGGTGCTCTTGAAGATGGGATCCAGACGGACCCGAAACCGGTCGAGCTTTTCAGACTTTATGAGGTATGACGGATTGTATTATTACTAATTCTAATTCTACAGAAATGCTTGGAGCTAATGAAAATATCCAATGCATAACGATATTTAAATAAAAATAAAAACAAAAAATCAATTGCTTGTCAAGAAGTTTGATTTTCTGTTTACTTATAGTAAAGTTGAGTGCAGGCCTCTACAGTTTATTTTTTTTAAAGTATGACCATTTTTGGGGACTTTTTTAGATATTAAACTGACCACAAAGGTTGACTTTCTATTGAGTATGCAGTAAATGATGACGTCAATATTCCTAGTCAATAAGTTCTTGTTAGAAAAGAAAATTAAATGAAATATTATTGAAATAAATAAGAAAGGAAACCCGTTAACTTAAAATAAATCAAGAAAGAAGCAGATGGGAAAATACGGTCTTATTTAATAATGTATGTTTTCTTATAAAGGAAGCATCCTACTACAGATGGCAAAAATATATATAAATCCATCAAACTTGAAACTATAAAGACAAAAACAGTCTCAGACGTTGCCTTTAGAATTTATTATATAACGAAACATTGTTTCTATGGTCAGAACACAACGAAATCATTAGAATGAACTTATAACATCATTTATACTCACTGAAATGAGTATTAGACAAAAAAGTTATAGAAAACCCATGAAAAGGTCCCGATGTACAAAAAATGGAATCCAATATTTTCATATTAGTCTCTTTCTTGACCCAGTTTCAAAAACAAAAGTGAATTTAGAAAAGTGAAATCCTTGTTTCTTCAGGTTTTTTTTAATAGGTTATCTAAAATATGATATAGTAAGACATGTCATATAATAAGACATCCCCTAGAATTGTGAGGGGAGCTCACAACGTCAGCTTGGTTTCCCTCTTTTATCTCTTCTGAAGACGGTTCAAACTGAAAATTACAGATTCTAAGTGTGTGTTTTTCTAAAACTTTTTTGCCAATTTCATGCTTGGTTACCTTTTTTGAGAGTTTTTTTAATGTCCTCATTATAATATATATATATATATATTGTTAAATAACGCCCCATATTTGTTTCTTAACATATAGTACGCCATATACTCGTATATCTTACACAGTTTTCTTACACAGTTCTCCAGTTTCCGGAATTCCTTCCTCGTATCTTCATTAAAACTTTAAAGCTTATCACCAATATTGTTGGTCGATATGTTTCGAATGTACCACATTCATCATCAGGACAATAATGAGAATAATAGTAGGATTATTAGTTTACATATATAGAGGTAGATTACTATTGGAATGTTCACAGAACATCGCCCTGGATCACAGGGCATTATGGGGGATTAAGGCAGGGTGGTTGGACTCACCTACTACCTGGCTAATCTGGTTTGGCTTGTTGGAAAATAGATTTAAAATTCCACAAGAATTATTAAGTTGGATATTTATGGCTGGCTGCTTTTCTTCATTATTAATGCTTCTAATATATGTAATTTAACATGGTTTCTTTGTTTAGCGATAATTTTCGTGGAATTGACCATCATTTCTCTTGTGAGTTTTGTCTTATGGAGTGCTGTTGTAAGGGATTTTGGCGCGCCGGCAGAAAGGTGCATTGTAATTCTTCTTGATAATGAAGTCGTGGTCATTCCTATATATGAGCTTTTACGGGCCTCGCAGCTCCCAATATTGCATGAGTACTCATATATAACATTTGTTTCTTTTGAATTTTTTACGCTAGGACTATTTTTAATTATTAAACTGCCTATTGAAGGGCTTTGGTAGTAGGTTATCAGGGTCAAACTATCCTCAGGCTTAATACATTTAACATGGTTTTTTATAATACCTTTCAAGACACGTTCATCAGTTTTATATTCATCAGTATATTGGTTCTTGTAGAATATTTTGTGGTTTGTACCACGTGCTCGGTCTCCTTTTCTCTTTTCTCCTGAAGACGGATTGCCCGAAAATTTGAGTTTGAATCTTCAATTTTGAACTCTTATTATGTCTAGTTTGGATCGTCTTTCCGTTTATCAAGTGAATATATATATATATATATATATATATATATAAAAATTTAAATTACACAAAGCACGACACAGAAAAGAGAATACAAAGAAAACTTACAGAATTCAATATTTCGAACTGTTGTTCGTCATCAGGAGAGTAGACTAGTAGAGAGGACGAAGTGAGAGAGATCTCCCCACGTCGAAGAACGGAGCGCGAATGAAGAAATAAAGAGTCAACCGAAGAGAGCAGCACTAGCGTAAAAAAGGAGCTAGGCACTAAACGTCGGAGAACGGAGAAAGCAAAAACAATAGATAAAATTATAAAATTAAATTAAAATTAAAAATTATAAAAAAGGAAATAATAAAAAAATAAATAAATAAAAAATATATATAATAAAAAAAAGGAGAAAAAAAAAATAATAAAATAAAAAAATATATATATGAATATGAATATATAAGTTAAAAATAAAAGGAAAAACAAATAAAAGTTAACGCTTCTGATTTAAACCGGGATCTGATCGGGCCCCCAATAACCATATGTGGGCCTCCTCAGACGCTCTTAATGTCAAACTACGGTCATCAGTGGTCACTAGCTTAATGATTTAATAATATATATATATATATATATATATATATATATATATATTATTAAAAATTATTCCAATTTTAACTTTTGGCCGGGTTAATTTTTCATCAAAATATACATGACAACAAGAAATTGTTAAAGTTGCTATCAAATGTTCATTTTGTTAACTGCCCTCAAAAGAATAACAGAATGAAAACTGCAATAAAATTTAATGAAAGGATTATTAACGAAAATTAGCTGGAACAGTTAACCATAAAGACATCTTTGTTACTAATTATTAATCCAAGTGAAAGAAGAGCTACGTTCAAAGGCGGAGTTTAATAAAATGCGTCTGTTTGAATTTGCCCTATCCAAACATTTACCATAAAACAAGGTGACCCTTTCTTCCCATCTGCACATCTTGCCCCCTTTTTGGTGATTTTATCAGTTCAATGCACTTTTAACAGTCCCTAGCCCTTTAACCCCTTCTATAAAACATCAACCTGTATTTCCTTTCAAACTCTTAGAAAACACCACATTTTTTTAATTTTACACATATTTCTTTTATATTTATTTAAATTACATTATGAAATTCGAAACTAATATACCAATACGAAAGTAAGCACACTATTAGCAAAGCATATCTAATGAGATTCTAAGTCATATTTTTCAACCATACTGAAAGCAAATAGTGTTTACGTGTGAAAACTACAAGCTACTTATATTACATTTACTTATTTACTTATCTACTTATATCATGAATGTAAATATATATGAAAAAAAAAGTTTGGGACAGTTAATTTTTTATTCCCCGAGCAACTCAGAAGGGCATGCAGGACATTAGAGAAACTCTCCTAAAAGGTAAACAAGTATGAAATAGGCATAAAAGTTTTTGAAACATGTTTGCAGGAAGGATTGCTACCAAACTTCACTAATATATATATATAGAAAAAGATTTCACATAAACACGTGAAATAACAATCAATAATCAAACCACAATAAGAAATGGGAAAACTAGACTAAAATCTTTCAACCGTAACGAGCGGTCTTCGTCAGAGTCGAAGTTGGGTTTTTGACTCTGAAGAAGACCGCTTGTTACGATTGAAAGATCTTAGTCTTGTTTTCCTATTTTCTTATTGTGGTTTGATCATTGATATATATATATATATATATTTATATATATTATCATTACAATGAGTAGAGTATATGGTCCAAGCGTAAGTCCCATTGCGTAGACTCACAAAAAGCCTTACACGGCAACTGGATTACGCTTGGACTGTAACTCACTCCACATTGGTCAACATGCATCGAATATATTTTTACAACATAGAAAACTATATATATATATATATATATATTCACTCAAAATTCGAAAAAAACGATCCAAACTGGACGCAAATCAGTTCAAAAATGAAGAAAAGCAACTGACAGAGAAAGAGACACACTTACAAACTCAAATTTTCGGATGATCCGTCTTCAGGAGAAAAGAGAATGGACGACCAAGCACGCCAGAAACATTTTTGAACTGATATATATATATATTTATTTATATATACATATATGTATGAGTTCTTCTGAGGAGGGTTATATGTATGTATATGGGTATATATTTAAACCATAAATAAGTTCAGAAATGGGTCTATGATCATTGAACCAAGCTGTCCTCATCAGGGTATGATACAATAAAATATATTTGTATTAAATCTTCAAGAAATTGTATTTGAATTACTCGATTACTCTATTTTATTTTCTCCACAAGAGCAATCATTTCGTTTAAACTTTAAAAACGAATATATCTAAATAAAAATATTATTAGGGAAACATCAGTTTGAGCTAAGTTATAAAGTTGCAAAGTCCATGGTGGGTGGGGCATGGTTATGACTTGGTTTTTAAAACAAGTAGTTTTACTTGAAAATAGAAAAAAAAATAAGGTAGAAAACAGGGCATTAATGAAACAAAGGGAAATTCTAATAAAGAATGAAAAGAGGAATTAAGTAAGCCATGTTTCAACTGTGTGGAATTCATAGTGAAAATTTGCATGGTAGAGGAAGTTAAATGGACGGAAAATTCAAAGTCGCCCCAACAAGGGAGTGTTGTATTCATTTCACGTTTAGAGGGAGGGAGGGAGGGAGGGCGGTGAGGCAGCAGATCGATGCTCTGGCTGATTTTGAGGTGTTATAGGGGTGACGAGGGGGGGGGGGGGGGGGGACTTGTCAAATAATGTTGAAGCCACATTCGGAAAACTTTGCCCTTTTTTTTTCCAAACATACATCTTTTATATCTTATAAAACACTTGCACATGAAGGTAAAAAAAACTTGTTCTTCACCTTACAAGACAACGGATTTATCAATACTAAAAAAAAAAAAAAAAAAACAAATTTATGCAAAACAAGTCACAAACCTGATTTGCACAGACACATACATACATAGGTACAGAGACTCTGTACGAGTGTGCTTGGTTCCCTCTCTTCCCTCTCTTGAAGACGGTTAAAACCGAAAATTAGAGAATGTTAGTGTGTGTTTTTAATTTCTCTATGTTTATTTCTCTACAATGAATGATATACTAACAGTTATAAATGTACTACTAAAACTCACATTTCGTCAGCAGTTGAAGGGAGCGTTTATATTCCAGAGACTACATTTAGAGATTTTTAGATTTAGTATTGCTGTATGTAGTGGAGTTTATGCCTCATTTGTTATTTGGTAAGCATTTTTGAAGAGTGGCGCCACAAGTGGAGGGTTGATTCTACATCGGGAGTGCTATATTTTTACTTCATACAAGTTTACTTGATTAGGGGATTTTAACTTAGGATCAAGTAACTTTCGAGCCGTCGGATTGGGGATGATCAGACACTACCCCATCTGAGCCATACACGTACTTCTAGAGTCCACCCCTCTGAGCCATACACGTACTTCTAGAGTCCACCCCTCTGAGCCATATCCTGCTTCTGGAGTCCACCCCATCTGAGCCATACACGTACTTCTAGAGTCCACCCCTCTGAGCCATACACCTGCTTCTAGAGTCCACCCCTCTGAGCCATATCCCTGCTTCTGGAGTCCACCCCTCTGAGCCATACACGTACTTCTAGAGTCCAACCCATCTGAGCCATATACCTGCTTCTAGAATCCACCCCATCTGAGCCATATACCTGCTTCTAGAGTCCACCACATCTGAGCCATATACCTGCTTCTAGAGTCCAACCAATCTGAGCCATATACCTGCTTCTAGAATCACCCCAACTGAGCCATATACCTGCTTCTAGATGAACACCTCTGAGTCATATACCTGCTTCTAGTATGAACACCTCTGAGTCATATACCTGCTTCTAGAGTCACATAATTGGGAGCCATCAATAACCATAAGTCTTCTATGTAGCAAACAGCTAACAAGTAAATTGAAAAACCGCTAATACAACAAAACATAAACTTTGGGAGAACACATAAATCCTACGTATTACTTTTCTTCCTTAAATATTCTGATTAAAAAAAAAATTGAAGTTAAAAGAAAAATAATTCCAAAAACCAATTTCTTTTTGTTGCTAGCAAAAGAAAAAGTTTCCCGTAAAAGAGCGTAATTACACAACATTAAATTCTGCTTTGGGGGCAACACTAAATTGACTTGGTTGGTTCTTACAAAGAATTGGAGACAAAAGTTTACTACCATTAAAGAGCCATCTTGGTGAAATTCAAAGCGAGTGGGGAAAAAAAATCGATTTGTAGAACATTAAGCCTACATTTACATAATCCGCAAGGAATCATTTCTCTGTTAGGACCAACCCTTTAGCAAACATAAATTATATCTTAACAAATTTGAAACAGATGAACATGGAATCAACTAGGGTTTTTGCTTTTTTTTAACGGAATACATTTGCAATGAAAAACGCTTTATCCTTTGATAACAAAATCTTGTTTTCATAATAAACATGAGAAATAACAATCAATGTTCAAACCACAATAAGAAATGGAGAAAAAATACTAAGATTTTTCAACCGTAACGGACAATCTTCATTAGTTGTTCGTATTAGTTTGTCACTTCAGTTGAGTTGAGATTTTTAACTCTGACGAAGACTGCTTGATACGGTTGAAAGATCTTGGTCTTTTTTCCTCATTTCTTACTGTGGTTTGAACATGTTTACCAGTGATGGGAAATCTATGATAGCGTGTCACTAATGACATGCAAGTTTATTTTTGGAGACACGCATCTTCAAAGATACAAAATTTCAAAATTCAAATATTTGTCTCTCATAACAGCCAGAGTTATAACTGGCCAGGCTTCCTACATATGCCTTACAATTTAAGGACTACAACAGGATTCAAGAGAATTCGGTCGTCCCCCTCCGAAGAGGAGGTCCCGTTACCCCTTTTCAGTACCTGGGTTTGGTACTGATAGTTCATCGGAGCCCATAGGGCTCCATTGATAGCCCAGTTCATCGGGCGTCTTTAGTACCATAGTGAACGATTCATAGACAGATTGCAAATCTCTCGTTGGCTAAACGCCATCTAGTCCATGTAAATATGTGCTAGCATTTACGGTCTCTCTATTCGTAATATAAAAGGGCTCAAAAGGGGGTGGTATCTAATCGTCCCCACGATGGCATCTCGTCAAAAGCCAGTGCCTCTACCAGTCAAGTACCAGTTGATCAGTCCATTCAGCTGAGTTCAAGGCCTGTTCCCATTCGTAGGGGTTTGGGGTCTCTAGCTCCCCGGAATGCTAAGCAGGCATCCTTCCGAGAAGTTACTGCTTCTCACACATCGACCACAAGGGTATACTCAACTTGGGAGAGAACTAACAGCCAGTACCTCTGAGGCGGGATGGAGAGAAAACCCTCCAGCGACAAAAAACTTCAGCAGGGGACTGTAATGGGCCCCCGCCACCCATAGTACTGACTTATTTTAAGAGTATCGGATCAAACTCCGCACTAATGGCCCTACTGAACCTGCTCAATTGCAGGTAAGGTCAGTGGCCTTTGAAGCCCCTAGTTCAAAGAACCTGTGGATTTAAAGCCAATGCAGCCTTATAAGTGTGGGAGTTGGAAAACAGACAAACAAACTCTGACTTAATTCATCGTGTTGGAAGTGTTGGAATTACTTGGTGGAAGTTTTCTAGTCCCATTTCTGAATTTCATATAGTGGCTTACAATTTAATTTGTATTCCACGTTATTGTGAAATCTACGGATTGCAACTGTTTTCTTGTGAACGTTACTCTTATAGAAGATTTTTCTATTCTTTTATTGATGTTATGTAGGACATCTCTAATGTTGTTGCCTCCTAAATCAATATCTTCAAGTGCTACCCCCGCATCTTGGGGAGGGGAGTGTTTGGAATGAATAATGAATGAATATAACCGTTTACCAAGGGTTGGGCCCAGGTTATACAATCCCTGTTATACATTCAGGTTATATATATATATACTTTTTCGTTGGAAATACGATCCGAAACGGACAAATATAGTTCAATGTAGAAAAAGAAACATTGAGAGAGTTAGGTCTCCAACTGTCTCTGAACCAGTGCGATTGGTTTCCCTCTTATATCTCTCCTGACGACGGTTCAAACCGAAAATTAGAGACTGTAAGTGTGTGCTTTTGATTTCTCTATGTTTCTTTTTCTACGCTCAACTACATATAAATATATATATATATATATATAACAAGACTTCATAAACACGTGAAATAACAATCAATGTTCAAACCACAATATGAAATGAAAAAAAAAGACTAAGATCTTTTAACAGTAACAAGCAGTCTTCACCAGAATCAGAAATCCAACTTTTGTTGACTCTAACGAATACGGCTTGTTACGGTTGAAAGAACTTAGTCCCCCCCCCCAAATTTCATATTGTGGTTTGATCATTGATTGTTATTTCACGTGTTTATGTGAAATCTTGGATGTATATAAACAAATATACAATTTACAATTTCATACACTTGTTCAATATACAAGTTAAAAAACTGTATGAAAAACTAGTATAAAGATAATTAGTATAAACAATGCAATAATACAATAAATTGTCCATATTATTGTTGAATTAAAAAACTTAAGAAGAAAAAAAACGGATTTTTAAAAAAAATGTTTTGATAAAAAAAAATGGTTTGATATTACTGTTAGGAGGATTTTGTTGATTATGGGAAAGGAATGGTTAGAGTGACGTGAAATCATATATTGGTTTAAGAAAAGGTTAGTTAGAATGCAAGCATGATGGTGAGGAATAGAGGGTGCTTTGGGGCTTGTAGATATATTTTGTCAAAACAGGGTTGGTCTGGCCCTAGCCCTGCAGCGTGCCCTTCACTCTCAATTTATTAGGGGTGCTCATAAATTCGTCTCCCACCAACCCTCTCTCTTACATCTGCACACTTTAATAATCCCCCCACCCATGTCCTCCTTCCCCAACATCTCTGTTTGTTTTTGTAACTTTTGTGACTAACCCACAACAGATTTCAAAACTTGTTGTCATGTCTTACTAATATTTCTTTTTTTTTTCAATCAATCAAAGGTTAATGAGTTTAAAAACAAAAAAAAACCGCTTTGTAATTGGTTTTTATATACCAAGAAGATATAACTTTTTGACAACATATTTACAGAAAACTAAGCAGCAGCATTGTTGCGAACCGCTTGAGAAAGCAATTTCTTTCAACATTTCAACTTTACAGATTTGTCGTAATAAGACATAATGTCATAATGTTAATTATGTAAGTGACTGTAAGACTGTAAGTGTTACTTACTTCATAATGTAATAAGACAGTCATAATGTTCAATAAGCATTTTCTCATAGTAATTATATGAAATAGTCTACTTAATAGTATTGTCATTTTAGAATCGTAGAAGTTTTTTTTAATTTTTTTTAATAATTATAATAAAATTTGGTTTTCCAACGAACTTGATTCAAATTTTCTTGATTCATTTTTGGTTGGTATACCAAATGTGTGCTGCAAATTTGCTTCTTTTACTCTATTCACACATACTGAGAAAAATCAAAGGACAAATCTCCCCACAAATTAATCTTTTGTTGCAACTTCTTCTTTAGCTATTGACATTACGACTAGTTATTATACATCAGTGTTTCCCAAAGTGAGCGGTGCTTTGATATCGGGGGGGGGGGGGGGCGGTAATGCAAAAAGGAGCGGGGATTCTATTTCCATAAATTGAAAATGTTCATGCAATATAATTTCTAAATTTAAGTGAAAAAACGACATGTAAACTTCTAGGAAACAGTTTCTTAAAATTATTTGTTTTGATAATTCATTTTTATGTTAAAAGTATATTCTCACCTAAGTTTCTTTTATTGTGTATTAATTCTTTTGCATAAATATGCTATGAAACAATACATCTATCGGATTTTAAATAAATATTCGATTAGTATTTATTTTAATTTAATTATTAAAATGTTACTCATTTGGTTATTTATTCTATGTATCTGATTATTATTCAAGGGTGTTGAGTTATAGATTTATGGACTCAAGGGGGCGGTCAGTCGAAAAAGTTTGGGAAACACTGTTATAAATGGTACTTCAGTAAGTATTCTAATTGAACGTATATTGGACACTAGTTATCATTAATGAAAGTAATCTAATTGAACATATATTGGATACTATATATATATATATATATATATATATATATTATATATATATTACTTTTTTTCGTTGGAAATACGATCCAAAACGGACAAATATAGTTCAATATAAAGAAAGAAACATAGAGAAATCAGAAGGGGTCTCCAACCGTCTCTGATCCAGTGCGCTTGGTTTCCCTCTCTTATCTCTCCTGAAGACGGTTCAAACCGAAAATTAAAGACTGTAAGTGTGTTCTTCTGATTTCTCTATGTTTCTTTGTTTATATTGATATTATATATATATATATATATATATATATATATTATATACTTATATATATATATATATATATATATACCTGTATATATATATACCTGTAGCTATCCATGCCAACAGCCATAACCTTTCTTTTAATGACTGCTTTTCTGTTCAAATCATTAAGCTAGTGACCACTGATGACGTAGTTTGACATTAAGAGCGTCTGAGGAGGCCCACATATGGTTATTTGGGGGCCCGATCAGATCCCGGTTTAAATCAGAAGCGTTAACTTTTATTTGTTTTTCCTTTTATTTTTAACTTATATATTCATATTCATATATATATATTTTTTTTATTATTTTATTATTATATATATTTTTTTCCTTTTTTTATTATATATATTTTTTATTTTATTTATTTATTTATTTTTTATTATTTCCTTTTTTATAATTTTTAATTTATAATTTTTTATTTTATAATTTTATCTATTGTTTTTGCTTTCTCCGTTCTCCGACGTTTAGTGCCTAGCTCCTTTTTTACGCTAGTGCTGCTCTCTTCGGTTGACTCTTTATTTCTTCATTCGCGCTCCGTTTCTTCGACGTGGGAGATCTCTCTCACTTCGTCCTCTCTACTAGTCTACTCTCCTGATGACGAACAACAGTTCGAAATATTTCTGTAAGTTTTCTTTGTATTCTCTTTTCTGTGTCGTGCTTTGTGTAATTTAAATTTTTATATATATATATATATATATATATATATATATATAAACTTGAAATGGTCCAACAGGACTACTAGTTCACACAGGAAAGAGAAAAACAAATAAAGATACACACAAAAGACTCACAACGATATTTCGACAGTCGTCATCGGATGACGACGACTGTCGAAATATCGTTGTGAGTCTTTTCTGTGTGTCTTTATTTGTTTTTTCTCTTTCCTGTGTGAACTATATATATATAGTCAAGTAAATTTATTAGTTGTACGGTCAACTAATGAAGTATGAGTAAGAAATATTAAAGTCATGAGGTAATATAAGGAGTAGTTCCAGATGATAAAAGAAAAGGGTTCTTCAAAAAGTGAAATCGAAGATTAAAGTCATGTTTATTCAATTCGTAAAAAAAAGAAATAATGTACTAAAACCATCTTACCGAAAATACCACTTTGTTAAATGAATCAGGAAGAGAATTCTTCACGGCTTACCTGAAAAAGAAATAACTATCAGTATCTTAACTTTCCTTATTTTAAACTTGATGATATTGTTAAAAATAGTTTACATTTATTACGAAAATAACTCAGTAAAGTAATAAATAAAATTTAATAACTAAAGGAATTATGTTGTCTGTGAAACTTTCAAAAGCTTATTTGCAACTCCTTTAATGGTTACCTTGTAAAAGGATGTTTGTATTTCTTCATTGTTTGTCTATCTATTAGGACAAACGTAGGACTTCTCGTGGAATACACTAACAGGGGTCTCAAACACGCGGCTCCATTGCATGTGGTCTCCAACGAATTTTTTTTTTTTTTGCATACCGCAATCCGTGGAATTTTTACTACTTAAATTCACTAAACTCCCACTGGTTGTGTGTAAAATTGTTGTTGAGTTCATATTTTTTACTAACTTATATTAGTTAGTAAAGAAATACAAAACTTTTTTTGGCAATGTCGCCTCTACAGTTTCTATAGCTATTGCAAGGATTTAGAAATGTTTTTAAGTACATATACCTCTATATATATAAAGTTCCTGAGTTTGTTTGTTTGTTCACCCATTTTCCATGAAGATAGAGATCTGAAATTAAATATATATTATTTATAACCCGAATAATGTTAAATAAAAGAAAATTATAACGATATTCCCAAAGTTGGAGCCAGGGTAGCAAGTGCATTGCCTGCTCGCCGATGACAATAGTGCAAACGCATTATATATAAATGTAACAAAAATATTTTATTTTTTGTTAATTTAATATTTGCGTAATATAAACACTGGTAATAAACTAAAGGCATGGAGCCACAGTGGCTCACTGGCTTGCGTGCTCGCCGATGACAGTAGGACAAATATATTAAAAATAAATGTAACAAAAAAAATTTTAAATTTAAAATTTGAATAATATAACAATGAAATAAAGTAAAGCCATGGATCAATGGGTAGCCAGTCGCTTGCATGCTCGCCGATGACAGTAGTGAAAATGCATATATAAATTAACAAATGTAGAATAAACTATTACATTAGGGGTTAAAAATGAATAGTTTTAGAAACAAACTTGAACACAACTGTCAGATAAAATACGCATGTTCTAAGGTAATATTATAAAGACACATTCCTTTCAATAATTTTATTTTATAATAGGTAAATAAATTGAATATTTCAATTTGCACTTTTTTTTTGTTTTAAATATATTTCATTGTGTATATAACTTGAATTGATGTTTTATTTATTTATATGATAAAATAAATGACTTTTACTTTACTGTTAGATGATTTTTATTTTGCTAAATATACTTAATGTGTATATACCTTGAATCATGTTAAGAATACTATATCAAAAACTTGGGCCATATAAGAATCTGTTTCCGTGTCTTAATAAGAAGAAACAACAATTAAATACCCCCTGTCAATCATGTTTAGTGAATCAACTTCAATACTACGTTATAATTTCTGAGTGACACAAAGGGTCACGGGTAGTCTAGTATGTAAATAATTTTTCCCAGCCATGAAGAGTTACAAGTCTGCACTAACATCACGTCTTACTGATAAGCATTTGCAAGATAGCTTCAATTAGTTTCTGCTCATATTGATGACCTTGTTGATTCCAAACGCTGCCATCTGAGCAGTCAAAACAAAAGCTGATACTGTTATCACAGTTATTAATTACAGGCTCTGAATAATAATAAACATACTATATCTAAAATGCTAAATTTATTTCTCTTTATCTTGTTTGTTACTGTCTCAGTTCCCGACCCTTGATTTTATTCATGCGGGAAGTGAAATAAATCTAAGTATGTCGTCCTTTGGAGAGGACGTTAAGCCATCGGTCCCGAGCCTAAACGATATCAGGTATTTGTTAATGATCCCTACTCGAAATGCACTTGAGTCAGGCGAAATTTAGGACTCCCAATGTAGAATCTGTAGAATCACCGATCAAAAAAAAAGCTGATAAACAGCTAACGTTATCACCCGCTGGATCGGTTTAAAAAACAAAAAAAGAAAAACAGAACACACTCTCAGTTTGATTGAACTAATTAACATAACAATTTTTTTTATATTTTGAATTATACGTTTTTCTTTTCAAAAATCTTTGGTTTTCTTTGACTGATGACTGTATATGTATGCGAGTACTGTAATAAGATGAAAGTCTGGGACTAATAACAACAGTCTAAAATTAGATCCTTGATTGTGATTCTATGAAAATAAATATAGTTTGTAGGACTTTCTAGAATTTTGATGGTTAACGGATTATCAACGGCAGAGGGGGGGGGGGGGGGGGGGGGCAAAAGATGTTATTCAAAATTTTCTTAGTCCTGCTTCTACATTTCTACTGTGATTTTAATGTACAAGTTAAAAAGAAAAAGGACAGAGTTCACCTGTTGAGAAATCTGGACACATCTGTCTCTCTCTACATCCCTCCCTTTCTCTCACTCGCTCTCTTCCTGTATCTTTCTATTCTCTCTCTCTCTCTCTCTCCCTCCCTTTCTCTCACTTGCTCTGTCCCTGTAACTTTCTTCTCTCTTTGTCTCTCCCTCCTCCTCCTTTTCTCTCCCTCTCTTCCCCGTCTTTTTCTCACCCGCAAACTCTCTCTACCTCCCCCTCTCCCTCTGTGTATCTTTCTATCTCTCTCTCCCTCCCCTCTTTCTCTCACTCGCTCACTTCCTGTATCTTTCTATCTCTCTCTCTCCCTCCCTCCCTTTCTCTCACTTGCTCTGTCCCTGTAACTTTTTTCTCTCTTTGTCTCTCCCTCCACCTCTTTTTCTCTCTCTTTCTCCCTCTCTTCCCCGTCTTTTTCTCACCCACTCACTCTCTCTACCTCCCCCTCTCCCTCTGTGTATCTTTCTATCTCTCTCTCCCTCCCCTCTTTCTTTCTATCTCCCTTCCTCTCACTTACTCTGTCCCTGTATCTTTCAATCCCTCTCTCTCTCTCCCTCCCTTTCTCTCACTCCATCTCTTTCCTGTATCTTTCTATCTCTCTCTCCCTCCCCTCATTCTCTCTCTCCCCCTCACATTCTCTCACTTATTCTGTCCCTGTATTTTTCTATCTCTCTCTCCCTCCCTTTCTCTCACTCCATCTCTTTCCTGTATCTTTCTATCTCTCTCTCCCTCCCCTCTTTCTCTCTCACCCTTTCTCTTAATTACTCTGTCCCTGTATCTTTGTATCTCTCTCTCCCCCCTCCTCTCTCTCTCTCTCTCTTTACTCCTCTATCTCTCTCTCTCCCTCCTTTCCCCGTCTTTCTCTCACCCGCTCACTCTCTCACTCTCTGTATCATTTATCTCTCTCTCTTTCCACCCTCTCTATCCCTCACTGTAACATTCTACCTAGTTTTTGTGTTTTTTTTTTATTTGAGACTTCTTTTTTGAACATCCGTTTTAAGAATAAGTCTAAATTTATAAAATGAATAACTTAAAAAAACAATGGAAATAAGGAAGCATAAAACTCATGAATTTCTCATGAGGCTTTCATCTTAAGGGTATGCAGGTCTCTTGGGAGATTCATATCACAAGCCATCATGATTCCCATAATGAAATATTTTGTCAACTTTTTTCTTCTTAGAATATAAGATACTTTCCGTCAAATACGCGAATGATAAAGCACCTGCTTAATTACACTTGTCAGTTAACATTAAACTGTGTTTTAATATAAAAGTTTTTCATATACCACCTCTAAACCAGGAGAGATTTACTTTTTTTAACTCTTTAATGAAACAGTTTTGGTCTTATATAATTTTTTTTTCTGATCTAATTAAGTTATATTTATTAAAAGTGTCTTGAATGAATAAAACGATTCTTAAACGCTTGGTTAACGACTCAAAGGAGTGGCGTGAAACTTCAGTACTCATGCGAAAATAATCTATTACACTATTCAACTATATTGCTAGAATATTTGAGCATTGTCTGGACAAAAAACTCAACTCTGTCTTCTAACGTTCCAAAAATGTATATTTTCATTATCAAGTCTACAAGGGAAGTACATAATTTATTAATAGTAACTAAAAAAAACCTCAACCATTTTTGTAGTTTAAAATGTTTTCAACTGTTTATTCGTAGAAATAAATAACTACTCATATTTTTCTTTATTTCTAAATTAACCATGTAGTTAATTCCATACTCCATAGAAACAACTGCTATACATAACTTCCATCAGATGATAACCTGAGTTAGTTAGAACTTACAATTATTAACTCCTACAGTTAGTGTTATATATGATGTATTATTATTAGTGTAATATATGATTATTATCATTTTTTCTATGTTTTCCCTATGTTTTGTAGTTACTAATAATATATATTTGTTTGTATATATATAGCCTTGATATGAAAATAAAAAAAAATCTAGGAGTTCATAGACCTAGGAAAGAAAGTAGGTTCTAACACAGGCTACGATATGAAGAGGTTATATAGTTGTTACTATGGAGTATGACAATTAACAATATATAGTAGAAAATATTTTAGGGTATAAACATTATGAACTCAAATAACATATGTAAACTAAAAACCATGGGATTAAAACAAGGAAAAAATGTTAATAATTAAACATTATCTGGGGTTAGCTCAGGGGTTAACATACTCGCCTGCCTCTGAACTGGTAGGTCCGGGTTCGATACCCACCTGGCCCTCGATTTAATCACGTGGGAGGTGAATAAATCTTGGTACATCATCCTTCGGAGAGAACTTTAAGCCGTCGGTCCTAGGACTGTACAATGTCAAGTACTCGTTAAAGAATCCCTACACTTAAGTACACTTGAATTAGGCAAAATTTAGGACTCCTACTGTAAAATCAATCTTGTTTGTAACAGAAAGGCCCTAATATTCGGCCCATGTATGTTCCCTTGTGGGACAGCTATTACAACCTGAAGGGTTGCCTACTGCTACTACTAGGTAATTACTAACCTAACAGCTTAATGTTAGGTTAGTAATTACCTAACAACAAGATTTCAATAGGTAAAATAGAAGCAGTACTGTATAAATAATAATAGTCAAAATTATGCCTTCCTGAATCTCCCCATATCTTTTGAATATAATTATGATAAAATAAAATTATATTTATGTAACCTAATAATTTTTTATTTAATAAGTTGGATTCTAATAATTTTTTCAGCTATTATACTTGACTGGAAACATCCTATGCTGGTCACCATTTTTCATTTTATTTATAAAATACAAATTATTTTATAAATAACTCATATATAAAACATTTATAGATATTTCTGGCCGATCTATAATCTAAGAAAGTCTATTTCAAAATACCACTCTAATATATATTTCTTAAAAGAAAAGAAAAAAGATGATATATATCACAAACATTATTCAAATAAATTTATTCAAGACAGTAAAACCTAACAATTAAAATAAGAAGAAATAATTCCATTGAAATTTTTATTTTATTATTCCATTCAGCAAAAACCTATAGCAAAAAAACTGTCGTATTGTTACTCTATTGTAACTAAAAAAAAATAATCATGCTATTATGGTCATAAGCATGAGATTAATGGATTTTGTAATAAATAACTCAACAAATTCCTTTAATCATGAATCTACGAGTTCATATAATTTCCTTTCTTATTTCCCTGTTGTAATAGCAGCCTCAACAGTGCAGATGTAACCTGAACAAGAACACCAAGTGTTTGAAACGCGTTGTTAGTTTTGATATAAAACTCTTTTATCTGCAGACGTAAACCTGAAGAAGTTGTCAGAGAGGTGCTGACCTCAGGTGGTACATGGCCTGAGAAACACAGTGAAATTGTGAAAAGACACTATGGACAATTCAAGAAACTAGTGAATAATATAGACTTAGATATGTACAACTTGTAAAATTCTTACTTGATTATTGATATATTCCCTATAATTAATAAGATATATATTGTATATAATTAGATATAAGATATATTAAAGTTGTGATAAATGTGTAATCGATAAGGGAACACATTGTAAATATACGGTCCTGATGCAGGGTTACTGTGTTGGGGAAAAAAAAAACCTGAAGAAGAAAACTAAGTGTTCGAAACCCGTTGTTGGTTTTGATATAAAACTTTTTTTTGTGTGGAGACGTTATTTTTGTAATTATGCATCATATAATTTTATTTTGTATGACATATAATATGCTTTCAAATTACATTTATATTAATTTTTCCTGGCCAAAAATCTATTTAAAATCTATTGATAAAATAAATTAATATTTATGTCGGTGAAAAAAAATTAAAAAAATTGAGATACGTAAGCGTATTTTTCATCTTCAGTTGAAGTGAACCTTCTTCATTATAACTTCAATGTCAATGTAATATTTAACTATATAAGTGCTGACTCAAGTATGAATAACGTGTGCAGGACATTTTACTGAATTCTTATGATTAATAAACCACTTTTAGCTTTTTAATTAAACCAGATAATTAATAAATTCAAAAAAATTAACCTGAAGCCAATTTTGTGTTTCAAAAATAATTAATATTTATAGAATAATTAAAGGCAGAATGATTGAGCAGTTTTTTTAGAGTTATACTTCTTTTTAATATAGGCAGTGGAGAGGCGTCGTATGGGTGGGATTGCCCCGGGCAATACATGCCTTTCACGAGGGGGGGGGGGATTATTTGGAGAAGGCTAAAATATGGGAATTATAAAATAAAAGTCAACAACAATCTGGTAATTTCGGATATTAATCCTTGAGTACTGACATATGTGCTTTTAGCTATGATAAACTGAACATTTTGGACCACATACGGTTAGTTATATTGAATAACCATATATATATACGGTTCGTATAGAGCTCGTATATAGCCGCTCCCATCTTCCCATTGCCATACATACCAATAACCACGGTCTCCCTTTTAATGAGTGCTACAGGTTACAGATTCTGCGACAAATACCCCCTGACTGCAAACATCTCACACTACGAGCCTCCGAAGAAGCCCATATTTGGCTATTAAATGCGCGCAGTGCACCTGGCCTCAATCAAAAGCGATAATGTTTAAAAGTTCCTTGCCTTTTCATATTTTATCAAATTTTTTTTAAAAAATTATTTCATTTATTATTATTATTATTTGTATTCTCAGTTTTATTTTATTCTGTCATAGCTTAGTCCGTACTTTTATTTATGTATCAATTTCTCTGTTCGTTAATATGTATCAATTTCCCTTAATTTTTTCAATTTTTTCTTTTATTTATTTATTGTTTTCATATTCCATTAATTTAATGTAATTATAAATTGATTCCTGTCTACCTTATTCTCTGTGACCGGGCGCGCATGCGGCAACACTTTTGGTCTCCAACCGTCTCTGAACCAGTGCGCTTGGTTTCCCTCTCTTATCTCTCCTGAAGACGGTCCAAATCGAAAATTAGAGACTGTAAGTGTGTTCTTTTGATTTCTCTATGTTTCTTTGTCTATATTGAACTATATATATATTCCCTTGATAATCAGAAATACGATCCAAACTGGACCCACAAAGGTAGACATATATATATTTGGCTTTTGTCTTCTAGCCACTCATCTTCCTTTCTTGAGGACGACCGTTAAAAGGGTTGAAATAATTAATGTGAGTCCTACTTTCTGTTTTTTCATGCGTGTTTATTATATTTTTTTAAATATATATATGTATATATAAATATATATATATATATATATATATATATATATATAAAAGTTAGCTTCAGCTACTCAAAGGGACTACTTCTACCCGATGACGACGACTGTCGAAATATCGTTGTGAGTCTTTTGTGTGTGTCTTTATTTGTTTTTTCTCTTTCATGTGTTAAGTATATATATATATATATTCATACAAATTCCAACTTTTTCGTTGGAAATACGATCGGAAACGGACAACTACAGTTCAATGTAGAAAAAGAATCATAGAGAAATGAAAATCACAAACTTACAGGCTCTAATTTTCGGATTGAAGCGTATTCAGGAGAGATAAGAGAGGGAAACCAAGCGCACTGGGTCTCCAACCGTCTCTGATCATCCCAATTGCCTCTGCTATTCAGAGGCAGGTGCTTCGTGATACTCAACAAAACTATAGAAGAACTTTTATCGTTGGACCCAGTAAAAGTGCTGAGCTTCTCGGAGGCGCTGAAGCTAACTGGGGTACTATAGTACAGAAGGGGGGAAAGTACAATAGTTCTTAGGACGCAGAGCTATAATCACCCTCAATAAAATAAATAATTAGTAAAAATAGTAAATCACTATAAATAAATTTTATTGCAAAGAAATTGTAATTTTTCTGAAAAAGAACAGACTGCCTCTTTGTCTTGATGGTTTGACAAAATGGTAGATTTGCGTAGTCACTAAGGCCTTCACAGAAGCCCTCGGTAATATTATAATCGTTACATCATTTGTTGTGATGTTGGAAATTAGCCCTTACTGCTAGTAACGAATTCAGTATTCCCTGTTGCATTTTATTTCTAAAAATCCCCCCAATATTAATAAATAACACACTATAACACATTGTACAGCTAATGAACAAAAATATGCATTCATTAGTACTTATTCAATGAAAATATGATCCGAAACATACAAATAAAGTTCAATGTAGATTAAAAAAAAAAAACATAGAAAAACGAAAAACAATCACAGACTCTAATGTTCGGTTTGAACAGCCTTCAGCAGAGATAAGCGAGGTAAACAAATCTCTGCACCAGTGTGCTTGGTACTCTCTTATCTCTCCTGAAGACGGTTGAAACCGAAAATTAAAGGCTGTGGTGTGTGCTTTTAATTTCTATATGAATTTACTAATAATATTTTATTTTTTGTTTTTTGTTTTTTTTTTTTGTTATAAATGACGGTGATTATTATTTTTGGTCGATGATAAAAGAAGTAGATTTCAGGGTGTGATTCCGTTGAGAGAGAGAGGGGAGTCTGGTGTTTGCATGGACAGGTAGGGGGGGAGAAAGCTCTATTGTTAGATGAAAGTTGATGTATATAAACAGAACTGGGAAATGGAAACCACGTGAGAATTTGGATTCAAACATCCAAATAACAATGGAATTCATCCCCCTCTACTCTAAAACAATCTCGGAAAGATAACACCGGCACAAGTTCATGACAGTATGGTGTTTTAATAAACAGTACTGAACAGCGACTGCCATTCAAATCGAACTAGAGTCTCATCTTTGCTTAGATACATTAATATATAATTATTATTTTTAAACGCCATTATTTTCTGTAATATAAATCATAACATAACTTTGTTTGAAATACCTATCTTATATTGAAATTTTATAAACAATAGCTAATTTAATATTAACAACTTTATACATTTAGTGTTTACATTTAGAGAATCAACATATAATATTAGATGTTGAAAGAGATCAAGGACAGATCATACCAATGAGTACAGATTGGTATGTGTTTACATTTACAGAATCAATATATAATATTGATGCTGAAAGAGATCAAGGACAGATCATACCAATGAGTACAAATTGGTATGTGTTTACATTTACAGAATCAATATATAATATTGGATGTTGAAAGAGATGAGGGACAGATCATACCAATGAGTACAGATTGGTATGTGTTTACATTTAGAGAATCAACATATAATATTTGATGCTGAAAGAGATGAAGGACAGATCATACCATTGAGTACAGATTGGTATGTGTTTACACTAATTGAATTAAAAGATCATTCGATGCTGAAAGATACATACATGAAAGTTAATTAATCTGCAGATAATATTGATTATATGTGATAATTGAAAGATTATATGGCTGCGGTAAATACTTTTAATACCAAACAATAATACCAAAATGGATGCAGGGTGAGCCAAAAGTACGTGGACAATAAACGATAACATTTATTTATAGACTACTTATGCATATAACTATAAGTACACACAAAACTATTACTTTCATATTTAAATTTTATTGTGAAAAATAAAATAAAAGTTTTTATTTTTTATTAACAAAGGTGCTCAAACTGTTTTTCACCACGATTTCCACAGCTTTTAAGTTTGCCTCTTACGCTTTGGCACCCATTTTCGTACAAATCTGTCTACATGTTCATTTGCTAAAATACATCACTTGCCCTAAATCATCAACCCTTCTTGATTTTCTTTCTCCTTGAGTTATTCTCAAAAGGAAAACCCCATTAAGGCCATTTCGGTGAATGTATCAATAAAATTTAAAGCCTTGTATATTATATAGTAGTTATCACTCAAAATAATTTTGTAAATGTGATAATTTTGTTTCTGCATATAGTTGTATTAATAAAATTTCGTGTAATGCTGTTATAAAATTTATATTTCTCAAACTGGTAAATCTTTAAAGACACCATACAAAATAAGTAGATAGGAAAAAATTAGTAACTTATTCTTGCTTATAAATAATGAAAGTTATCATATTAATTGGAACAGAGCTAAAATGGCTAATTACGAAAAATTGGTGTTATAAAAAATATTATCGAATCCTCTCTGATTAAATTTATAGATCATATATTATAAATAATAGTAGCGGTTGGTTCAAACTTGACCCAGTACTGAAGAGGGCAATAGCCTCATCTAAGAGGGTTGACAGCTACCAGATAGTCTTTTTTTTACTTATTTCTTCCTGTACTTCTTTGTTTGCCTTAACATCTCTCCCCGGTCCATTGACCTTTCCTGCACTTTACACCCTTTAAAATACCTCTCTTGCCTCCCACTCTTCTCAGCCCAGATGGTTCTACATCTTTGCTTTAAGTTGGGATTTTACTCTGACGAAGACTGCTTGTTACCGTTGAAAGATCTTGGTTTTTAATATATTTAATAGGAAATATACACATTAATGATACAAAAAATGTATAATAATCATTTAAAAAAAAAAATTTAAAGTTGAAGGTTGGTAAAATAGGACCTCTTTTTAGTATTATGGATGCTGCAGTTTATCTGACTTCAGTTAGATTCAGTTTCAATGACGTCACTGCAAGGCGAAAAGCTGCATCATTTCAAGCCCAGAGTGGTACCGAGTTTTAATTAATGTCACAGATGAAAATGTTTTTCACATACATATGCAGCTGAAAATTTCAGAATTTCATGAAATATAAAAAAATGGGTCATTATTTTTTTTTTTTTTTTTATTGTTTAAACCGATCCCCTAGCGGGTGATAATGTCAACCGTTTACCAACTTTTTGTTTGATCGGTGATTCTACAGATTCTACATTGGGAGTCCTAAATTTTGCCTGACTCAAGTACATTTCGAGTAGGTATCGTTAACGAGTACCTGACATCGTACAGGCTCGGGACCGACGGCTTAACGTCCTTTCCGAGGACGACGTACTCAGATTTATTCACGTCCCGCGTGAATAAATTGAAGGCCAGGTGGGGATCGAACCCCAGACTACCAGTCCAGAGGTGAGTACGTTAACCACTGAGCTAACCTGTCCCCCAAGGAGTACTAAAAATCACGCTAATTTTTTTCTATCAGGCCAAGTTGTTGAGATGTTTGTTATTTAATAACTTTTTAAAGCTAACCTGGCTCCGACATTATTTAATAACGGTCCCTTTTCTTTGGCGATCACCTAAATATTTGCAGGGACCTTCAGTGGTTGGTGGACCACAGACTGATTTAAGAGCGAGTTCAGTATGTAATGAATTTTATTAAAGAGAGATGCAGATTGATAGAAAGTTTGTGCCAGAGAGATTTTTTAATCAAGTTGTAGACAGAGTGGTTTGTGAAAGATGGTGCCTCCCAGACTTGAGGGTATAAGGATAGGTTGATTGAAAGGCTTTGAGGTTTTGAATAGATGTTAAAACCTCTTCATCAAAGAGGGGTTTGCTTTTGAGCTTGTGTTCCGAGGTGTCGCGAACAAGTAACAGGTTTGTCTTATCAATCCCAGACAGATCTGTTCGTTATTTATGAAGCATGTGGTTACTCCTCGGCGGTAGTAGCTGGGAAAGCAAAGTGAAACATTAAATAATTCAAGTCAGGAGGCCTTTGAGAGGTTCTCTAGAGATCGTCAGAGCACTCCACAGTTAACAAGCCAAAATCACAGCTGGTCGTATAGCACCAATACTAAGTCATTACTTGTGCTATTTGTTATACTGTGGTATTTATTTACTCATATCGGGGGATTTCAAAAATTACAAATAATGTTTAATATGAAAACTAACAACGCGTTTCGAACACTTAGTGTTCTTCTTCACGTTTACATTTGCACTCTTGAGACAATGCATTTGTAAGGGGGGGGGGGGGGCGCTAAATAGCATGTTATGAATAATCTGCACTTTGAGACAATGCATTTGTAAGGGGGGGGGGGGGGGCATGTTATGAATAATCCCTTATTTAAGGGATATACTTATACAACATACTTATTTCAATATCGAGGTGATTAAACTCAGAAAATTTGGTCAAGTCTCAGAAAATTTGATTCGTTGTAAATTCTGTAATTTATAAATTACATTTCAATACATATATACTTCAAATGAAATTTAAACTAACGTACGGAGAGAAAACCCACTAAGATAATTTCAACACCCATTGGCATAAAAAAGGGTGAAATATCGTTGAGAGTTTTGTGTTTTGTCTCTGTGATTTTAGTTTATTATAACCTTTTAACATAAATATGGATATTTATCCATTTTTTTTGTTTTCTAAATAATCATATTTAGTGATGACAGAATGAGACACAAGTCATGAAAGTAACTATACTTAGTGACCTTTTACATAAAGCATAAATGTATAATTGAAATTTATTCAACATTGAAATGGCTTGTATTAATATTGGAGAATTTCAAAAATTACGTCTCCTAACAAAGAAAATGTAATATGAAAACGAACAACGCGTTTCGAAGACTTAGTGTCCTTCTTTAGGTTTACATCTGCACACTTGAGATGTTGGTTGATCTACTGGAGTGACCTAGGAAGGACTGAGTGAGATGTAAACCTGAAGAAGAACAGTAAGTGTTCGAAACGCTTTGTTACTTTCCATATTAAACTTTTTTGTGTGTGGAGATATAGTTTTTATAATGTCGGAAAATTTGAGAAAATCCTATAACATTAACACTAGCCATTTTAATAATTTAATATTCTCGAAAAAAATTAGAAAAACCTATAAAATTAACTACGTGCCATTGTATACGTTTGACAATGAGCAGGAGATAAGTTAGGATGGATGGTTAGGATGGATTGGTTAGGATGGATTGGTTAGGATGGATGGGTTAGGATGGATTGGCAAATTTAGTTCATTAGAGTGTTTAAAAGGAAGAGTTGGGAAGGGTGAATGGCCGGAAATCCAATTAGAAATATAATATGATGGAGATAAGTATCAATATGGGTGTTTCTGCAATTGAGTGTTCTCAGGAGAGGGAACACAAAGCTTTTGAAGGAAGTTCACCGACACTGGGAGATGGGGCTTTCTGATGCTAGCAATTAGAAGGAGGTGAGTGTGGGAACATATCCCACACAGTATAGTAATGAGTAATGAATACCTAGGGGGAGTAGGGGAGAGGGAGGATGAATTATCAGGATTGAGAGCTATCCCCCGTGGAAAGAGGGAGGCAATTAGGAGCTTGACGAGGCAGACTCGGTTTTATTGAGGTTTTGGTATGCCGGGAGTGGGCGGGGCTTTAAGTACTAATGATCCGTTCAAGAACCAATTAGCGAGTTCAATCAGTGGTCTGTTTGGCCTAAACAAGCCATTCCGACGGTGGTCTTTGTTAAAATGGAACGATTAGTTCAACACATGGACGACCAGCAACGTCTTGCTATCATTAGCGGGTGCGCTCAACTTCAAATGCTTAAGTAGCCGGCGGTAAAGGACTAGACAACTTGAAACATCCATCATAAATTGTGAACCCAAAGAGAACAAAATCATTTCAGCTAATCTTTCACATCAACAATACACGTCCTCTCCCAAACCACCAGTTCCCAACCTTCTTTTTTACTCCTTCACAACTAAAAAAATGCTCCTAACTCACACCCCTTACCTTTTATACCTTGTTTAAGAATAAAATATGTAGACTTACACTAAATTTTATCATAAGGTATTGTTTTCTTGACCATAATTACTAATAAACACTTTTTCCTTCTTCTCGGAATTGTGGTCAGGGTTAATATAAGGAATCACCTTTTCACCAACGTTTCGTCTTTATTTAAATACATCATCAGGGCTATAAACTAACAAAATAATGGACATTTGTCATACCTACTTTACATTCACCTTAAATTTTTTTTGAATTTTTTAAGATGAATGTAAAGTAGCTATGACAAAGTCCATTGTTTTTGTTAGTTTATAGCCCTGAGGATGCCTTAAAATAAAGACGAAATGTTGGTGAAATGTGATTCCATATATTAACCCTGACCAATATTCCGAGAAGAAGAAAAAAGTCTAAATTTTATCAAAAGAGTAACATTTATGTTACTTTTAATCAATATTCAAACAATAAGAAATGAGGAAAAAGACCGTAACAAGCGGTTTTCAGTTATTGTCAAAATCTTGTTATTCACTTTTAATATATATCAAAAAAGAAAAAAAAAAGTCAGACTTTTATACAAGAAACTGTAAAGATTGATATATGAATAAACTTTACGAAAGTAATAACTTTTGTTTGAAATATATGCAGAATAGCAAAATCAAGAACTAGCTTCGAAACGCTTTAGAAAGGAATTTAATTTTGTAATATGTAAAAAAAAAATCAAACATATGGGCTAGAAAGGATATCGCAGATTAACATTTGAATATACCTGACAAAAAATAATTAGTTTCTTGTAATATGTTTAAGATAATCAAATCAAAAATACTATTTTTTTTATGAATGAAAATACTATTTACTCAGGATCTCCTTGATATAATCGACCTAAGCTTTTGAAAATTTCCTTAAGAAATATACTATCCTTAAAAGTACTAAAATGTCCTTAAAATAAAGAAATTAAAGTTACACACTGCTCCTCGCACCGCCAAGAATGATATCTCGCACACTCAGGCAGTGGGAGCACTCCTGCTTGGGAACCCCTGACCCACGCGATTTGTAAACTATCTGCAGCAATTGATATACCTAACCTAAAGTAACTTAATCTATAATTATATTATAGAGATTTAACTAAACACTAAGTAGATAGTTCAGATACGGAATTCGATATAAGCTCCATGACCTTACTAGTGAACCAACCCATTTACTAGTGTCTGAAGAATACTAATCCACGTTAAGCAAAACCCAGAGAGGTCTGAACATTACTGTAATTACACGTAGTAACAGAAACAATGAGCAATCAATTCACTTCAATTCTGATTACTTGCTTCATTAATATATATATTAAAATTGAATTAAAATTCTCTAGTGCCACAACATGCTTTCTATTATTACAAAAATTCAAAAGTTACGTCTCCACACAAAAAAGAAAAACAGTTTAATGTCAAAACTAACAACGTGTTTCGAACACTTAGTGTTCTTCTTCAGGTTAACAACTATATAAATTCTAACGTAGTGCAATCACTTATTATGTGATATTTACTCATTGTAGGGTAAAAAGTTAATGAAATGGTCTGCACATATAAAAATTTAATGGTATAAACAACGCGTTTCGAACACGTAGTGTTCTTCTTCAGGCATTATCTAAAAAAAATACAATGACTCCAGAGAGTTATCTATAGTATACAGTAAATATAAACTATATAAATACATATCTTTGAGTTTTAAGAAAATCAGAGTGAATTATTTGAAATTGAATACAATATATGAATGTTGAATTGCACTATTGAGGTTTTTAACTCAACCTTTGAAGTGAATCATCAACGTCAGGACTCTTCAAACTGGGGGTCCCGACCACCAGGAGGGTCACAATGGGAGGGTCGAAATGCTTCAAATACATTATGAATGTATTGACATGTCAACATTTTAAACATATAAATATCCATTTCCAGTGATTTCTATTAATGGTTCTGTTATACTTATGTTAGATATAGAATCAATACAAAGACCCGCTTTCACCAAAATCCAACCACGATTCGATCTCTTTTGCGAGAATATCTACTTTATTTCTACTTTTTTATCTACTTTATTTCTGCAGTTATAAATTTTACTAAGGAGGCGAAAAAAATTTAGGAAATGCAAAGTGGGTCGCGATGAAAAATGTTTGAAGAGCACTGTTATACTGCATAATGAAAGACTTTAGGGTTTGGTCTTTTAGTCCACCTTGTGTACAGAATCCTATAATCTCAGAATTATCTTTCCCCACCTACTCTAACAGGGGGGGAAAGAGTTTTGGCAGATTTGTCTAAAGTGAAGTATATATAGAGGAGGAAGATAATTTAATATTTTTGTTCGAACTGAAAATAAAAAAATATCTGATCAGGTTACAAAAAAATTTTTTTATCTCAATTAATTAAAAGTGTAAAATATTAAATTAGAGTTGTTTAATTGGAGTAAGTAAGATTTTTGTGTTTTGATTTGATACCATGAACGTCAAGCTCGTGGTATTAATTATATGACCATGAAAATATAATTAATGAAATCCCTTTCATAACAGAATCAGTTTCATCTCCAATATTTCACTCGCTAATTGGGATTTGGACCAATATGACTAAGATGTGGTAGGAAAAAAAAATGTAATTAAAGCGAGTGGTGAAAAAGGATCGTGTGACACTTTAGATGAGATGAAAAGGAGAGGAGAGTGAAAAAGGAAGAGAGAAGAGCGGACAAGGGAGGCTTTGTGGGAGTAAGGTCTAATGAAAGCAGGCCCCTCTGTACCGTCACCTGCTGCGGACAAGCGGGGCATTCAAACTGCTCACGAGCAGTCAGCTTTGAGCAGCAGAGTCGCCTGTTTCCATCACGGAAGAACTAACACATACAGTATCTAAAACTACTCAATATCAACTAATATTCACCTGTCCTCGAGCATCTCATTTTAACTGTTCACGAGCAGTCAGCTTTGAGCAGCAGAGTCATCTGTTTCCATCACGGCAGAACTAACACATACTAGTATCTAAAATTACTCAATATCAACTAATATTCACCTGTCCTCGAGCATCTCATTTTAACTGTTCACGAGCAGTCAGCTTTGAGCAGCAGAGTCGTCTGTTTCCATCACGGCAGAACTAACACATACTAGTATCTAAAATTACTCAATATCAACTAATATTCACCTGTCCTCGAGCATCTCATTTTAACTGTTCACGAGCAGTCAGCTTTGAGCAGCAGAGTCGTCTGTTTCCATCACGGCAGAACTAACACATACTAGTATCTAAAATTACTCAATATCAACTAATATTCAACTGTCCTCAAGCATCTCATTTTAACTGCTCACGAGCAGTCAGCTTTGAGCGGCAGATTCACCTGTTTTCATCACGGCAGAACTAAGATATACTAGTATCTAAAACTACTCAGATAATCTGAACTAATAATCACCTGTTCTCGAGTATCTCATTTTTACTGCTCACGAACAGTCAGCTTTGAGCAGCAGAGTTGCCTGTTTCCATCAGGGTAGAACTAAAATATACTCTTTGAGTAACTTTTTTTGCAGTTTGTCTGTCTTTATACAAAAGCCTGCTTGTGATTCAACTCCTTCATATCAACGGGTAATGAATGAACCGTTAATTCTTAACGGTTGAGAAACCCATTGACGAGTTTTACATAGTCAATGATATGGGCTAGAGTAGCACAGTGGTTTGCGTGCTCGCCTGCGGATTGGTAGATTTGGGGTTCAATACTCACTCTCGCTATCGATTCATTCACGAATAGAAGATGAATAAATCTGAAGAGATGACGTTAAGCCGTCGGTCCCAAGCCTGTATGATGTCAGATACTCGTTAACGATCCCTGCTCTAAATACACTTGAGTTACCATAATGTTTGGTCTATGTATGTCCTTTCTTGGATAGACCACTGTAACCTAAACTATAGTAAATAATGGCTTTACTTTTTTTTTTTTTTTGAAAAAATTCAGATCGTAAAAACGTTAACTCATAAAGACATTTACAAAAGTGATTAAAATTACTGGACAAACTAACTAAAAAAATATAGCACGCGGAATTTGTATATAATCATTAGTACATATTTAGCACTAATATGCATCTCCATTCATATTAATGAATATTCATGGGAATTTCAATTATAATCATATGAATTATTGATACTAATAATATGAAAACAATTAGAACTTGTTATACATTAAAAGAACTTGTTATAACAATGCAATAAATGATATTTTTTACTTTCAGAAAATAATTATCTATTTGATGTTTGAAGGTAATATTTTTTGGCATTAGAGTCGTTTTATAAATAGTAATGTCATTTGCATTGATGTTTTATATTTATTCATTTTTAGTATATTTCTTTTGAAAGAAACATTTTTTTCGATGAAAGTGTGATTTTCAAGGCTACAACGAATTTATTGACGACATAAACTAGTGAAAACAAATACATTAACGGAATATCAACCAACAGAAAAAAAAAAAAAACACAAAAAACCAAATTATAAAACACAAAAATATAGTAAAAAGAAGACCACAAAATAGCAAGTGTTGTTTTTAGCCTTGAAAATACTAAATACTTTTTGGCGAAACGTCGGCGTATAAACAGGTGTTTTATTTCTTTAGACCAAAATCCTTAAGGAACCCATCTTTGAACTTGATGATTTTAAAGTTTGTTAATTTTACTTAGCAACCGGGCGCGTATCGGCACATTGTTGACCTCCAACCGTCCGTACCAGTGTTGTTTCCTTCTCTTGTCTTTTGAAAGAAATATAGTTGTACATTCAAAAGTCATTTTTTTTTTTAATTAGGTAAGTAATGACGAATCATCTGTAGATTGATAAATAGCAGACTGTTCATGAAATAGTGTTAGAAATGTAACTATAAGAAATGACCCTTTCTGATGATGAACCGGGACTGAGTAATAGTTCCAAGTAGATGTGACACACAAGAACTCTGTGTTATGATTCAGTCTGGTGACCTCGTGATCTGTCACTGATGCAAAAAACAACTGCATCCTAAATCACTCCAAACCATGACTATTGCACTGAATGGAAACACTGGAGGAACAATAAACTCAACTCACACCGCCTTTCAACAAACAAATGAAAGGAATTACGATAGAAATGCCAGCATCGCTCCTATCGCACTACACAGTAAACAATCCTCGCAGAACGACATCACAAACACGTCAACTTTGCAATCAATAAGCAGCCAACATTGCCAAATATTTAGTTTACTCTTAAAAAGAAAATTTTAAAATACAACTTTTATAATTAAAAAAAACTCAGTAAACCTAAAAATGAAAATCATTATTAATATATTCCATTAAAAAAAAAAAGAAATAAAAAGGAAAATTTCCACTATAAATCTAGGTCAAATAAACTTAAAAAAAAATAGTAAAACAAAGGTCAGACCTAACTTCTATATAAAAAAGTGAAATGCTATATAAATATCCTGGTCTATTTGTAACTTTACTAAATACACTAGTATATTTAGTAATATAATACTTAACTATACCTTGAAGATGCAAGCCTGCGAAAACGGCCAATAATCGACTAGCTGATCTTCCCGGCGTTGCCCGGGAAACAATTCAATTCCAACTCTAATAATAAAACATTGATATAGCTTCTCCACCACTGATATTTCAAATTCACAGAAGGGGTTCTTGAGGATTTTGGTCATAAAACATACAACTCCTGATTGTATGTCGACATTTTGCCAAAAGTTGTTTGGCATTTTCAAGGCTAAAAAACAATTTATCAACGACATAAGTAAAGCAAGACAAATACATCCACGGAATTCCAACCAACAGAAAACAAACTAAACATACAAAAAATTCAGTAACAAGAGAACCACAAAAGGATCATAAAATACCCAGTGTTATTATTCATTATTTAAAAACAGACATATGTTGTTTAAAAATAATTATTTATTATGGTCTGAATAATTAATAATAAGTAATTATTTTTAAACAACATATGTCCGTTTTTAAATAATGAATATTAACACTAGGTATTTTATGATCCGTTTGTGGTTCTCTTGTTACTGAGTTTTTTGTTTGTTTGGTTTGTTTTCTGTTGGTTGGTATTCCGTGGATGTATTTGTCTTGCTTTACTTATCTCGTTAATAAATTGTTCTTTAGCCTTGAAAATGCCAAACAACTTTTGGCGAAACTTCGGCATATAATCAGGAGTTGTTTATTTTTATGACCAAAATCATCAAGAACCCCTTCTGTGAATTTCTAATAATAAATTACATATAACGAAAACAATTTAAATTTTCTATAGTTCCGATACATTTATGATTTTTTCAGTTAAAGGAAATTAATACAGAATGTAAATTATAAATTACGCAAAAACAGAAGATATAATATAAAATTTATTATAAATTTTCACATTTTTTTTGAAACTTAAAACGAAGATATAGGAAAGTAGATTATCATCAAAATCAAAATTATATCATTAACTTCTAGAAGAAATTAATGCTGTATAATGCTGTAATTAAATACGTTTCAGTTATAAAATATCCTTTAACTTCTTCCAGCAGTGGAAACATGTTAAGGGGAGCTTTTCTCCTAGGACCTCTATTTTAGAAACATTTTCCAAACTAACATACCTTATAATGATCTTCTGGTTTATAAAATAACTATGTCGAATTCAACTGAAACTAATTTCATTACACTGAAATGCTGTTTTAAGGAGTCTGTAAATATGGAGCACTTAGGCCATTAAAATGAACCAAAATCAAAATCAGAAAAGGACCCTGATCAAAATCAAAATACCGTAGTCAGTTCCCCCGAAAAAGGTTATATAAGATCCATATATTTCTTTGTATCTAAATGTCTTAAGTTTTATTTCTACAGCGGACAGACAGACACACTTTGCATTTTATATATACAGATAAACGAGGTACAACGGATTTTTATGGTAATATTACGATTTGTAATTCTCCATGGTATCTTAGAGATCTGCATGTATTTTAAAACAAATATGTTTATATAAAGCCCAGGGTACGGCAGAAGTATTGATTCAATTATCCCTTCATAAAGTCATATTTAAATTACAAAACATAGAAATAAACTACTCTTGCATTCATTACTCCCTATTAGATTTTGTGTTTATTTTCAACATTATGCCACAAATATGAAAAAGAAAACTTCACTTTTTTTTATAAATATTTATAAATCATCATGAGACATAATAATTTCGCTTGTTTATAAAATTACCTGTACTATTGCTATAATATTTCAACAATGCAGGTAATTAAAAATCTTTGTTACATATAAATTATAAATTGGTTCATATTTCAGTATATTGTCATGTTTTATTAAGTTTAGGATTAATTAAGACATTTTTCATACTAATTCCCTTGTTAAAAACCTCAATAGTACAATTCAACATTCACTCATTGTATTCAATTTCAAATAATTCACTCTAATGTTCTTAAACCTTCATATATATGTATTTTTTTCGTTGTAAACCTGAAGTAGAATACGAACTGTTTGAAACGCATTTTTAGTTTTGATAATAAACTCTTTTTTGGTTTGGAGGCGTAATTTTTTAAATTCCCAATTAGTTATTGTTTTTTTTTTATTGTTTAAACCGATTTTCTAGCGGGTGATAACGGCAGTCGTTTATAGGCTTTTTCTTTGATCGGTGATTCTACAGATTCTACATTGGGAGTTCTAAATTTTGCCTAATGCAAGTGCATTTCGAGTAAGGATGTTTAAAAAGTATCTGACATCGTACAGGCTGTGGACCGACGGCTTAACGTCCTCTCCGAAGGACGACGTACTCAGATTTATTCACCTCCCGCGAAAATAAATCGAGGGTCAGGTGGGGATCGAACCCCGGACTACCAGCCTTGAGGCGAGTACGTTAACCACTGAACTAACCTGACCTCTCTATTAGCAATGTCATTTTCTTTAATATACAAAATATATCATGTGATAGACCTAAAATTACTCACAATTAATGTTTTATCCTGTTAGTTTTTGATTTTCTCAGTGGCCCCTTACGTAGATTTAACCGCAGCATTAGAAGAAATACATTTTTTGTAAAGTCGTAGTTTTGTATGCTGTCCAGCTGGGATGAAATATGGAGATGTAGGTGGCAGATGGTTAATGGGCTATGGTGATGCCGCGGGATGAGTTATTCACGGAGGTTTAATAGGGAGGCAGGCCGGCGTGGCCTATCGATTAGATGGGAGCCTGGCTCCCGGCCAGAGGACGGCTCATTCCTCGCCCATTACCAACACCCATGGCGCGGACCATGTCAGCCAACCTGTCTAATTGCTATGTCTTACCACTTGTCAATGGCATTAGTCTGACCATGCCAATGAATATAATCGAAGGCTTACCAACACCCATGGCGCGGACCATGTCAGCCAACCTGCCTAATTGCTATGTCTTACCACTTGTCAATGGCATTAGTCTGACCATGCCAATGAATATAATCAAAGGCTTACCAACACCCATGGCGAGGACCATGTCAGCCAACCTGCCTAATTGCCATGTATTACCACTTGTCAATGGCATTATCTGACCATGCCAATGAATATGATCAAAGGCTTACCAACACCCATGGCGCGGACCATGTCAGCCAACCTGCCTAATTGCTATGTCTTACCACTTGTCAATGGCATTAGTCTGACCATGCCAATGAATATGATCAAAGGCTTACCAACACCCATGGCGCGGACCATGTCAGCCAACCTGCCTAATTGCCATGTATTACCACTTGTCAATGGCATTAATCTGACCATGCCAATGAATATGATCAAAGGCTTACCAACACCCATGGCGCGGACCATGTCAGCCAACCTGCCTAATTGCTATGTCTTACCACTTGTCAATGGCATTAGTCTGACCATGCAAATGAATATGATCGAAGGCTTACCAACACCCATGGCGCGGACCATGTCAGCCAACCTGCCCAATTACCATGTCTTACCACTTGTCAATGGCATTAGTCTGACCATGCCAATGAATATGATCGAAAGGCTTACCAACACACATGGCGCGGACCATGACAGCCAACCTGCCTAATTCCTCCGTTTCACCACTTGTCAGATTAGTCTGACCATGTCAATGGATATAATCAAAGGCTCAGTAAAGCCATGGCGGAGGTAGGCCACTGATCAAGCACATTGGGTAGTGATCTCACTACCAACCAGCCAACCTGACCAACTGTGTTATAATATTGCTCATGAACCAAATTATTATTGCCCAACAACATTAATTTGAGTAAATCTTTAAATAAACCACACTCTATCGCGGACTGTCAGTAGACATTTTTAAATGTTTCGTCATGTCACTAGACAAGCGTCTAGTTCTGGTGTCCACCCAAGTATTTGCACTGAAAGCTGGAGAGGACATTTCTGTTGTAAGGTCCACTCCTAATGAAGCACACTGATTTATGAGTTGTACATCGGCTAACGTACTCGTCAATAGAACCTAAAATGTTGAATAGACCACACAACTATTGATCCTGGACTCATTGAGGATTCTCACGTCAAAAACTCAAATCTGCCTTCCAACATTTTAAAATTTAGATTTTCATTATCAAAGCTACAAACAAATAACATAATATATTATTAGTAACTAAAAACCATCGGATTAAAATCAGATAAATAAAACATAGAAAACATGATAATAATTAATCATACCTTACACTAAGTGTATAAGTTAAAAACAGGAGGTTCTAACTAACTTAGGCTATGTTATAAGGAGGTTATATAGTTGTTACCAGAGCTGTGGAGTCGGGACATATTTTCGATCTTGAGGAGTCGGAGTCAGAGTCGGGGGAAATCAGCCGACTCCGACTCCGACTCCGACTTTTCACACCTATTTAAATTACTTGTGTACATGAAAAAAAAATGATAAAATAATAAAACATGATTAATTAGTCCAAGGAGGAATTTTTTCCCTTCGGAGAAAGACTGCACCAGCCCTGATTGTTACTATGGAAATTAAGAAATAAATAGTAGAAAATATTTTAATTTACAAACATTATGAACTCAAATAGTTTATGTTTTTTTAGTTACTAATAATAAATTATGTTTGTATCTTGAAGCCTTGATAATGAACTTACACATTTTCGAAACGTTGGAAGACAGAGTTGATTTCTTTGACCAGACAACCTTCAAAATTAAAAGTCAATTTTCATGCTAATTATTTTGTTAAAAACCTCAATAGTGTTGTTATTCAACAAACATATATTGTATTATATTTCAAATAATTTATTCTGATGTTCTTAAAGATCACAGGTATTTTATTTAGACCGTAATATAAAGAAAAATACTGGGTATTCGAAAGGCATTGTTAGATTTGATATTAAACTTTTTTTTTTTGTGTGGAGACATAATTTTTGAAATTTCCCCCAAATCTATTATGTTTCAATAGATGAAGGGCAAAGATTTATATTAAACTGAAATGATCGTAGTGACATTTACGAAAGAAGACTGACAAGGGGCCTTCTCTGTTACCAAGCAGGAAATCCTGTTCGTGAAACCTGCCATTCATCCCTAGTGAAATATCCTCTAGAGTCCAGAGCAAACATCCTCAAGATCTGACCACTCTTCACAGCTCCTTTTAAATTATATTAACTTATTCTCATTTATATCAGGTTTATTTTCTTATATAATAATTGTTTCCAATTCCTTCAATATCTATTCTAAAAGTTGTATAACTATTTTGTCTTTTTTAATTGAATAAACGACAGAATAAATAAAAATGAAAATGACTTTTACGCAAAAAAAAAGTATGAGACAAATTGCGAAACTTACACCAGAATATAAAACAGTTAATCAACCGATGAACCTGGTCAGTCGGTTGACCTAATATATTGATGAAGGGAACGGAACTCGGGCAACAGTTCTAGAAAATATTGGGTTTTTGACTCTGACGAACACCGCTTGCTGGGGTTGAAAGATTTTAGTCATCTTTCCATTTTTATTGTGGTTTGATCACTGATTGTTATTTTACGTGTTTATGTGAAATCTTGTTATATATATAAATATAACATATAGTCAAAATTTCTATTGTAATTTCTTAATTTTAACTAATTGCACTTTTGTGTATGTTTGACTGTTGAATGATTGTATTATTTCTTATATTTCCTCTGTTTTTGTAGGCCTATGAAAAAGGTTTTAAATAAAAACCGATAGGGAAATTTGGACCATTGACATTTGGTTTCACTAATGTATAAAACGTAAAGATAACTTGAAATGAGACAGTTCTAAAAAATGTACAGACAAAACCTTTCTTTTATTTATATAGACGGATTGTGTTTATAGAATAGTAAAATGGACTGAATTTAAATAAAGAGTATTTAAAAAAGAGATGATTTAAAATTAATAGTCCCCTGATAAGAGTTTAAGGATTAAGATGCAAATAAACAGTCGTCAAAAAGAATAACTACAAATATCGAACGTAAAAGGAGGAGAAAAGTTAATTATATATCGGTGAAAGAAATTTAAGGACTATTTACCGTCAAAAACGAGCACGATAGATAATGACTGAGATGCGTTTAGAAGAGAAAGTGAAATAATCACGTCGATAATACGACTTTCTTCGGAATGGGCTTTCATGTAGAATATAGAGAATACATGGAGTGGCTGCTGGCGTTTGGCGAGTTCAATTACAATTTACCTGATCTGGAGTGAGAATCGCTTTGCTACAAACAATGTATGGATGTATAGAACGGTGTGAAGGCACTTCAAAGTCAAGATGGTCTCACCAGATACTGGACTTACCTGAAACAAACAAATAAAAAACCCATCATCAAATAGCTCTATAACAATACTTAATGCACTTTTATAATAATAAGGGGAAAATGCAATAATAAACACAATAGTACAGCTAGTTTTCAACAAAACTGTGAGTGGAAGGTGACATATCTTTATTAAGAATTCACAATAAACACGTGAAATAACAATAAATGATCAAATCACAATATGAAATGGGGAAAAATCAATGGTTTGATCATTAATTGTTATTTCACGTGTTTATTGTGAAATCTTACTATAATAATATATTTCCTTTATCCCTGTGGTTTTATACTTCTTTGATTGCATCACTATTGATGGACAGTATAGTACAAGTATACCATATATTAAGCAACATAAGTATATATATATATATATATATAAGTATATATGGTATAGTATAGTATATATTTCGTAGAAATGTGTTAATCTATTGTAAAAAAAAAGATTTATTGTACAAAACTTTTAATTAATGCATGTAATAATAATTGGAATATGCTGCTAAAAAAAAAGTGATTTATCTCACGAGCTATGCAGGCAGTTATTGTGGCGTATTCACTCATTATTACACAGGAAAAGGAACACCTAGTTTTACGATGTGTAACCATTAGAAACACCTATTTTTTGTGTGGGAAGACTTAGTATTTCTTATCCGCTCTAATCAAAAATGTGTAATTTCCCAAATTTATTACATAAGATTGAAATCATAGGCTTTAAAATCTATATACTTATAAAACTCTGATGTTCTTGTTTAAATATTTACACACGCTCTAAACTGAATAAAATATTAGAATTGTCTGTGGGAATCGAACCCACGGCTTTGGCATTGGAAATCCAGCGCGCTACCGTCTGCGCCAAAGGGACGATAGTACAACAAGCTCACAAAACCTGTTATAAATAACGTTGAAAGATTAAATAATAGTTTTTCTACCTAAATTATAATGATTTAATTATAATACATTTAGAAAGAGGAAATTTAATTAATAATCGACTAGAAACAAGTATTTAATGAAATAATGATTTAATATATCAACAAATGATATTTATTATAGTTAACAGAAGTTTTAGAAATTATCAAATTAACATAAGTAAAATATTAACAGCACACAATTATGTCCGTAATCAAAAAACACTTTGTCATAATGCCTATATTTTCTACTTTTGATATATCGATTTCAATAAAAAAGATAGAGTAGGGCTCCTGATGCATCGGAAGGTACGGGAAAGTTCTTAATAAAACTAATTCTCTCTAAATTAAGGAGTTCGGGACTAATTGCATTGGCTGTAGCCTCTCAGGAATTGACAACTTCTTCCAGTTGTCAAGAGAGGAACTGATGCTAACATCTATAACGCTTGAATCAGTCTTGCTTTGACCCAAATTTACTAAATTCCATATAACTAGCAATATTAGAGTTTAATAAGAAGATGAGGAATACTCTAAATTTTTGATAAATATTGGTGAAGACAGAGTTGAAAAAAATGAAAATAAAGAATTATTACTGCCCGAAGACATGTTTATCCGTGCACATAATGTTGATTAGTGTATTGAATACATTTGAAGAGTAAATACTCTTCATTCGCCAACCCACAAATATTGTTCACAGAAAATTCTATGTAAGTTCCATTTAACAAGTGAAATTACACACAGTGAAATTAATCGTAAGTTCCTTGAATGATTTGCGGGAGAAATTAAACAATATCTGTCATATAACTGGTTTGTGTAGGAACAGAACCCACACATTACCCTCAAGATTTTCTTGACTCACTAGAGTTGTCTGGATTGTCCCAACATAAGCTTGAACTATAAAAAGGAGCTCCTGTCATGTGTATGAGAAATGCTGATCTACCATGTGTATATAATGAAACAAGACTAATAACTGAGGAGCTTTACGATAAAGTCATTGTTTGTAAAATTATCGCATCACGGTGTCAAGAGGAAATAGTTTTAATTCCAAGATTGAAAATTGTTTTATCTGAAGAGGACAACTTTCGTTTTTCAAAGATTCAATTTCCAATTCAGTTCGCATTTGCCATGACTATTCATAAGTAACAAGGAGAGACTCTACAGAAAGTTTTAGTTCATTTATGTAAAACCGCATTTTGAACATGGCTAATTACATGTTGCTCTCTCAGTAGGGTCAAACAGAAAGAAATATTAAAGTTTGTTTTAGAAATACAAATTGCTAAAGAAAACTATCTTAAAAATTTGTTCATTATCCTCTTTATTAGAAATGAATAAATTGAGAGCTTATCTGCATTTACGCGAACATGATTGCATTGAAAACAAAGGTGATGGATGACCCAACGGGTCACCGGTAGTCTAGTTATTATTAAACTTTCAACTACGATCAAACTTACAAGAAATACAAAAAAAAATTATTAAAGATAAAAAAAAAGTTAGTTTCTTATGCATAAAATACTTTTACAAAAAAGAAAATAAAATAGAATGATATATTATAAAAGACAGTAAAAAAAGTTTTTCTATTTTCACTGTCAACAAATTGGAAAGTTTTTTTTTCCCTTTCAAAGGTTTGCGATATTACTTTTTCTTATTAAATTTTATGAAAGCAAGAATATCAATTTCTCAAATTTGTCGTATCTTTTCACTTTATTTTGCAATTATTATTTTGATAGGAAAAATTTGAATAAGTCAATTTCAATTTGTTCAAAAAGCTTTTATTTTTTTTTCAATTCTTTTAATTGTAAATTTTACAGTTGAATTCCTCTTTCTACAACTCTCTATTTCTTTTCACTTATCACAAGTAAGAATTTCAAATACATTTAAAGGACACAAAAAACGTTCATTTTTTCCCGTTACCCTTAAAGAACTGATTCTCATAACCCAATAATTGAAAAAAGTTATTATTTCTTTAAGAAAAATACTCACAAAAATAGAAACCTCTAAATAGGACACTGGAAACATACAGTTTTACATTAGTTAATTTTACGGATTATTATTGTTATTAAGTGTACTGAATTCAGACTAAAGTTGTTGTTAAAATCCATATACTATTTTTCTTTGTAAAATAATTTTTAATGTAATACTTAGTTTTTCTGTTTCAAAATTTATACTTCTGCCTATGAAAAAGGTTTTAAATAAATACCGAAACGTTGGCAATGAGAGTTTAATTTTTTAACCTGAAGAACTAACCGAGTCCCGATAAACTTTAGTTTTGTTTATATATATATATAGTATATCAGCTCAAAAACGAAGAAAAGCAACACACAGAGAAACAGATACACTTACAAACTCAAATTTTCCGATGATCCGTCATCCGAAATATATATATATATATATATAAAGATTTCACATAAACACGTGAAATAACAATCAATGATCAAACCACAATAACAAAATGGGAAAACAAGACTAAGATCTTTCAACCGTAACAAGCGGTCTTCGTCAGAGTCAAAAACCCACTCTTCTCAACCCCTCACCAGATATTCTGTGCATCTAGTGTTTCAGTTGGGTTTTTGACTCTGACGAAGACTGCTTGTTACGGTTGAAAGATCTTAGTCTTGTTTTCCCATTTTCTTATTGTGGTTTCATCATTGATATATATATATATACCCAAATACTAAACAATACTAAAAAATAAATGGATTCTTAGTAATATTTGCAAATTATTTGGATATGCTTATAGTACTTGAACCACAGGGAACTGCGCAGCCCTGCCCTCTAGGTACATCGGGATGACTACGACGAAACTGTCAAGACGACTGACTCTCCATCTCACGGCAGGAGCACCTAGGAAGCACGCAGAATGACTGGGCAACGTAGTTGTAATTCCCTCCTAACTAGCAAAAGAATACGTGTGAGTTATTAGATGACTGAGGGTGGGTTGGAGGAAGTCATATGTTTTTGTTGACCTGCACTCACCCCCACCCTATCCCCACCACCAACTTTCACCTATACATAGCAATCAGTTAGCATTTAAACACTAGTAATATAATCTGTATATTTAGTTAATACAAGTAGTTTAAGAACCTGATGATGGCCCACGAGGCCGAAAGCTTGTTATATTAATTCTAATGTAGTGCAATCAGTTATTATGTGGTATTTACACATTGTAGAGTAAAAATCTAATGAAATGGTCTCCACATATAAACATTTTAATGTACCCTATACCCCCACCCATGTCCATTCCATTACCAGTCAGTCTTATTCAGAGGCACTCATCCTTAGGTTCGTACTTTCTGCCTTATTGTATTTTATATTAATTTTTGTACTGATTTACTTTGCACTATAGATAACTCTCTGGTTTCATTGTATTTTTTAGTTAATCCCTGAGGAAGAACACTACGTGTTCGAAACGTGTTGTTTATATCATTAAAATTTTTATATGTGGAGACCACTTCTTATATTAGTTTAGTTTAATAGTTAATTAGATATAGATATTCACGGTTAACAGTTTTCAGTGTTTTTCCGCAACCCCCTATTATTACGTGCCTTGCTGAATGTAGTTTCTAACTTGCTATGGCATTATCCTCAAAAGGAAGATCGGAGAAAATAAGCGAAAGTAAAAATGAATGCAGAATCTGCTAATAATTCAAAATATGCTTAAAAGAAGACTTCCTGTCGAAATACACTAATATTATTTAGAATGTACTTTTTTTAAAAGAAAACTATATGGAAATTAGAGGTGGGGGGATGACTTAGCGACAAATGGCGAAAGGGTGTATGATCCAAAAAATAGTTGAGAACCCCTACTCAAAACAGATAGAGCCGAAAACAGTAGACGCTGCTTTCAATTACGCCTAATTGGTAGACATTATACACAACAATGTTAGTTTCCTGGACCACATGTGCCACAATATCTCATACACTTTCAGAGTGTTACACAACTTTAATAAAGTTTCTACCGTCATCAATCTTAACGTCGCATCAATTCGAACTTAAAGTTCTGCCTCTAAGAGGTCTAGAGCCGCACCAGACTTGTATATATATATATAATATATTATTATATATATATATATATATATATATATTATATATATATATATATATTGATCTCTCTCCAGAAGAACACTAATTAATGTGTCACTGCTTGTTAGCATCTGAGTTAAACAAGAAGATAGTTGGAAATCATTAGAAATTCAAACTTCCTTAAACTTCCACGTATCTTGGTTTACAAAGCCCCAAGGAGAAACTTTGTTAACTGTTTAACGAATAATGAAATCTTCAAACCGAACAACAAAGATAAATAGTTTGCAGTAACAAACCGTCAGCTTTCAGAAAATATTGGTGACTTAAAAGTCATGGCAGTTGAAACTGTTTGTTTTTGTGTTGCTGCCCACACTTATAAGGCTTTCACCTTTTAGTGCTCTTCTAGACGCGGGAAATTGTGGTTCTTTTAATGCACTACTTGTGCGATCTGTTACAGTGTCGTATTTACTCATATTAGGAGATTACAAAAAAAAAAGTTCAACACGAAAACTAACTACGCGTTTGAACACTTTATATATGAGTTCTTCATAAGAATGCTATTCAGCATTCATGTATTGTATTAAATTTCAAATAAGTAACTATAATGTCGTTATACTTGACAGATATGTATAAATTTTCTTTATATGTATACCTGAAGAAGAAGACTAAGTGTACGAAACACGTGATTACTTTTTATATTAAACTTTTTTTTTTTTTGGACAGACGTAATTTTTGAATTCCCCTAATATGTGGTTCATTTATTATTTGGCACCTATTTTAGTAATGGGCGAGCCATATGACCTGTTCATTTCGGAGTCCTAAATTCTGCCTAACTGAAGAGTACTTAGAGTAGCGATATCTTTAGTTAATATCTAACATCGTACGGGCTCGGGACCAACAGCTTAACGTTCCCTCCGAGGGAGGAAGCGCTTTATTTACATCCAACGTGAAAGAATCCAGGACCAAGTGGCTATCGAACCCCAAACATACTAGTTCAGAGGCGAATATGTTAACTATTGAGCTAGCCTGAACCCATGACAATAGAAACTCTGATTATATAGTTAAGAGAAATTTAGGTGGTTGTTGCAGCATCGAATTACATAAGTAATAGAAGTACAGATTGCGCAGTTTCACATAAAATTAACGGTCACAGCCGAATAAACCAGTACAAAACCAAAGTTAAGCAACACTGGTGTTATTGCTTGCATGGGTGACACCATGAGCCTTTGTCCTAGTAATGACAACCACCCTGAGTCAACTGATACCAAATCATTCATACCAACCCACACTTCATCATTGGTTACTACAAAAGGCTGACAGCCTTTTTTTTTGTAATGAAGGCGTTGGTTAAAAAATGTTTTCATGATACGGGTCCATTTTATTTAGGGGTACTAAATTTTGTCATAGGGCTCTTTCAGGAAGAGTATCTGATATCATATGGTCTCAAAAACCAAATCTTTCGTACTCTCAGAGGAATGCTCTTTTTAAACTTCAAGTTTTACATCAAAGAATCTAAATTCAAAGTTAGCTAGCAACTCGGAATTTATTACACTAGTGGAAGCAAGTCACACATAGATACGTGCAACCGAGCTCACACTAGACAACCCTTACTTACTCTTCTGATGATTTTATAATGAAATGTATTCAATAGTTATAAATGACAACGTGTATTTTCAAACGTACAAATCAAAACAGGAGGAGTTAACAATATCACCGTTTAAATCAAAACCGAAGTGTTAAACAGTGTTTCAGTCCAACTGAAAAAAAAAAGCAATGTAAAACTAAGCCAAAGTGTTAATAAAGTAAACAAAGTTGTTAATAAAGGGTCAGGTTAGATCAATGGTTAATGTACATCGCCTCTGAGCTGGTAGTCCGGGGTTCGATCCCTACTTGGTCCTCAATTTATTCACGCGTGAGATAAATAAATCTGAGTACGTCGTCCCTCGGAGAGGACGTACGATGTCAGGTACTCGTCAAAGATCCCTATTCAAAATGATCTTGTGTTAGGCAAAATTTAGGACTCTTAATGTAAAATATGTAGAATCACCGATCAAACAGAAAAGCCGGTAAACGGCTGACGTTATCACCAGCTAGGGAATCGGTTTAAACAGTAAAAAAAAAACCAAAGTGCTAAACAAATCTCAGTGTAAATCAAAACCACTATGTTAAACAATGTTGGAGTATTAAACAAAGTCCCACTGTAGAAAAAACATGAAAATGCAAAACAAAGCCGCAGGGTAAACTCATTAACGACTTTGAAGAAATAGTTATTTGTAAATGTAAATTATTGTAGAGATTTACAAAGTAGTTTTGGCCACGTTTAAAGCAAGTAAATCAATGTCACATGTTTACAAAAACCATCAATCTACTTCAAACTAACCGCTTTTGAATATTTTACACAAGAGAGAAAAAAGTCTAACCTGCATTCACTGACTGACAGTCGACTACAATGGGACAAAACTTTATCATGAATGTATTATCAATAATCAACAATTTAGAAATTACTATTCTGAAATCAAGAAATCTGGTTAATTCAGTTGAAAACTAAATTTCAGTTGAAAGAGAATTTAATCTGTACATATAAAATAGAAAGTTTGTCTGCCTGTCCGCTATAGAAATAAAACTGGAGACATTTAAATACAAAGAAACATATGGATCTTATATAACTTTTTTCGGGGGAACTAACTACGGTATTTTGATTTTGATTAGGGTACTTTTTTGGGATCTACCACCCATATTTAGACAATTCTCTTCAAACAGCTAAAAAAGCACGTGAAATAGGCCTTATATCGATCGTACAGCTCACCTCATTTATTCAAAAACCTAAATTGAATTCATATAATTGACAGAATCCTGATTAGATAACATACCTATCAATGCATATAAAGAAACAGAGAAATTACAAGTACACACTTACATTCTCTAATTCTCTTGTTTTTACCTAATTAAAGGGCGCTGATTCCAGAAATGCTGTCACTTTTTCTCTATCAGATCTATGCTTTTTTGCTATAGTGCATAAACCTCTCTCTAGGAAGGTGACAGAAACAACAAAGACAGACAAATGGAACAATATTTTATTTCACTTTAAGGGCTTTAGTTTTGTAGTGCATTAATAAATTATATTGCATTGAAAATAGTGAAGGTTACAGTTGTAAGGTTATTCTAATACCAGTGCTACCAACATGCTTTGGAAAACACATCTACAATTAGATATGACACTAATATTAGGCAGGGGATGATTGTGTTAAGATTTTCTAACAAAAATATTTGATTAGAGTAATTTATGCTAAGTATTTCTAACATAAATATTAGATTAGAGTAAATTGTGTCAAGTTTTTTAGCATTGACACTAGATTAGAGTAAATTGTGCTAAATGTTTTTAGCATTAATCTTGGATAAGAGTAAAGTTGTGCAAAAGTTTTTTAGCATTGACACTAGATTAGAGTAAACTGTGCTAAATGATTTTAGCATTAATATTAGATTAGAGTAAAGTGTGCTAAAGTTTTTTTAGCATTAACACTAGATTAGATAAAATTGTACTAAATGTTTTTAGCATTAATATTAGATTAGAGTAAATTGTGCTAAAGTTTTTTTTAGCATTAACACTAGATTAGATAAAATTGTACTAAATGTTTTTAGCATTAATATTAGATTAGAGTAAATTGTGCTTAAGTTTTTTTAGCATTAACACTAGATTAGATAAAATTATACTAAATGTTTGTAGCATTAATATTAGATTAGAGTAAATTGTGCTAAGTTTCCCAGTACGCCAGTACGGCTCCCGTCATAGTGCTCAGTTCTGCACAGCACATTTCGCCCACTTGGTGTTTGTAGCAAGCGGCGTTTTCTGTAATTAAACATACCTAGAGTTATGCACTCAGTGACTCAGAACAGCTTCAAGTCGCCTTTACACCAGAAAGGCTCTAATCATTCACTTAAATGATCCAGTAGTGGCGACCTACGCATTCACACCAAACCAACATTGCCCTAATTAGCTTTTTTGGTTTTCTACAAACTAAAAAAAAAAATAATTGACCCAACAGGGCGAATACCGAGGTTTTTTTTTACATATAATACTTGGATTATAGACACTGATTCACGCAGGAGGTAAATAAATATGAGTACATCGTCCCTCGGAGAGGACGTTAAGCCGTCGGTACCGAGCCTGTACGATGTCAGGTACTCGTTAAAGACCTCTACTCTAAATACACATGAGTTAGGCAAAATTTAGGACTCCCACTGTAGAATCTGTAGAATATAGAATCTCCGATCAATCAAAAAGCCGGTCAACGGCTGACGTTATAACCCACTAGTGGATCGGTTAAACAATAAAAAAAAACTATAACTCTGATCGATATATTTGTTCAATATATAAAAAGTATCGATAATTCTTTAATCGTTTTTAGTCATATGTTCTTCTACTTTATTTCTAAGTAGTATGTAAGTAGCAGTAAGTTGGTTTGCTTTAAGGAGGAGGACTTTGGTATGGCTGGAATGTCAATATTCAAAGGGTGGTCAGGTTGGAATCTATGGAACAATTCACTGCTCGGCTGGACACTAATAAGGACCCGAAAATCCCCGTGCAATCCTAATATGCTGTTCAAAACAAATCTCGCAGAGTACATCTCTGTAATATTTGCAGATTCAATTGCAAAGTAAACCCATTTACTTATGATATTATACCTTTCTTCTCATCACTGAACTTACCAAACAAGGAGAATAGTCAAATCTTGTATTGTATGAAAAAGAGCAGGAATAATCTAAGGATTTTAAACCGGGGCACTGTAAAATTAATGACCATCTGCGAAGAATGGGCATTATCAATTATGGTTTTTGCAGTTTCTGCAAGGAAGAGGAAGAGACACCGTTACACATGCCGGCTGACTGTCAAGCCACTGTGGCATACAGGAATACATACAATATTCCATACAATATAACTATTATATAAGAATTTACTTATCCATTCGTTGTGGTCTCTTGGGGAAGTGGATTGTGCTAAAATGCCCTTTACTCCAAGAAAGGTTCCCCACTCCTGCTCTAGGATAACTTCGAGTAACAGTTATCCACAGTTTGACAACACACCATAATAAATTTGAAAATAAGACAGAAAATAAATTTGAAATTTGAAAATAAGATTATTTGAAACAGTCAAGTCTAAGGAGCCAGGTTAGCTCAACGTACCCGTCTCTGAGCTGGTAGGCCTAGGGTTCGGTACCCACCTGGCCATTGATTTATTCAGATGGGAGGTAAATAAATCTGAGTACATCGTCCCTCGGAGAGGATGTTAAGCCGTCGGCCCCGAGCCTGTGCGATGTCAGGTAATCGTTAAAAACCCCTACTCGAAATGTACTTGAGATAGGCAAAATTTAGGATTCCCAATGTAGAATCTGTAGAATCAATCACCGATCAAACAAAAAGCCGGTAAACGGCTGACGTTATCACCCACTAGGGGATCGGTTTAAACAATAAATAAAAAACCAGTCATCGAAAGTTTGAATGAATAATGAATAATTTCTGTAAAGAAATTTGAAAATACAGTCAAGTCGACTGTATTAATTTCCCTCAAGTTGACTTGCTGAATCGGTTAAACATATTGAAATTGTGCTTAAATATAGGATAGGACTTGGAAAAGCCGATGAATCACGATGACACGTCAGAAGCAGCGTTACAAGCGAGAGTGAAGTGAGTCAATGAGAGGGAGGTCGAAGGTCTTGGACCAACACACACACAGGAGGGAGGAAGAAGACTCAAGGGGTGGCGCTGACGGTGCTATTGATCTGTTTTCAAGGGGGAGGGCTTGGCGCCACCACAGGGCGCATTCAAGGTCACCGCCTTGAGCCCCAGCACCAAGGGCTAGTACTTGTTGGTAGGCCGGCAAGCCCTTAGAGCACTTCATTACCACCAAACAAGCATGCTTCTGTCAACAGCTTACTAGCCAGCAAACTTACTAAATGCCCAACGAAAAGTCTTTTTAGCCGATCCCTACAACAACCACAAATATACAAACTATGCATACTCTGCGAAACAAGCATATGCAGTAAGAGATGACACAATAACTTCCATGCACATGAGTAAAGAATGAAACCCACTGGTTCAACTTTTCACTTTTTTTATTAGTATATCATCGTAATAGTAGATCCCTCGGCCATCTTCTATTGAATCGCCTTGGGGGTATTCTGGGAAGGTGAGGAGGAAGCAAGGATTCCTACCTGTTATTTATTTTCTTATTAATGCCAATGCGAAATATTGGTTCGCAATACTTGTAAAACCACAATATGAGCTCGAGTCTGGGAACAAAGTAAACTCGTACTGTGAGGTTCTACTACACTGACTGATTGCACCCAAAGATTCAGTTTACTGTTCACACAGAATCGAGGATGGCTCGATATCACTTAATAGATAAAATAACCCTCTGAACTCCGTAAGATGGCCTGGGAGTTTCTGAATGCTTTCGAATCATGTCTGTCATCCTTTTGATGAATAACGACAGAGCTTGAAACAAGTCATCAACACCCAGAACACCCAAAACCATTTATCAAACCATTAATGTCAATATTTTAACCTTTCCTACTAATAATATATATATATATCATATGTATGTATGTAACATGTATATATAGAGTCTGCTCTGGACTTCAGTTGTCACAATGTCGCATATCAATGTATTTGTAAAGAAGGGTACTGTGCAACCCTACCATCCTGATACATTGGCATGACCACGACGAAACTTTCAAGGCTCTTCACCATGCACTTCGCTACGGAGCACCGAAGGCGCACGTCTGGAGAAAAAACATACATTCACTCACGCGTAAGATGGTTCAGATGTAACGTCTATATTTAAATTATATAGAAATCCTTACATTTAAAATCCTGAAGCCATCTATATAAACGAAAATGCCCAGAGATGAACTTACAATCCAGCGAAATGTTTGTATTCCATTCAAACTTTGAATAACGTAAATTAACAAGGACGGAGTGACGGCTAGTTAAACTCCTGGACGCTAGGAGCGCCACCTTTACATGTTACCTGTTTATATTGTTATCCCTTATGTATGTATTTCTAGACATATTCTGTTATTTTATTACTTTGAGTTATTATTTATCTGTCTTATTATTTTCTTCTGCCTGAGGATGACCTACGAGGTCGAAAGCTTGTGTTTTCTTTTATAATCATAAGTAAGTAGTGAATAACATTTTAGTAGTTTTTGGACTATGTTTATTTGCCTGAAAATGTCGCTGGAAAATTTGCTATTTCCATTGCCTCTGCAACATAGAAGTGTTATTAGGAAAAAATCAATGTATGCTTGATGAAGATCTGCTGCCAACGTATACAAATATATTTAATAATAATAATAATATGTACATTGTATCTAATCTGGAGCCAACATTATTATAATCTATAAAGCTATAGATATATTAGTATTAGATATTCAGTGATTTCAATTCGTGATGTTCTTTGAAAGATCCTAGATTATATATGATCAGTATTTCACTTGAAATTTATTATATATATATATATGAATTGAGAACTGAGGGGTGAGAGGGAACGAACAGTCATGCAGCATATGAAATACAGAGTCGTAAATACACGACAGTCCCTTTTTATTGCACTAAAACGGGGTTGGGCGTAAAGAACCCAACTGCGTTTTGATAAAGCCAACTGTAGAAGAGTTGTTTCATTTTATTGAGCAATAAAATAATTCCATTTGACATTTTATAGCGAACATTAGGTAGGGGGGAAAAAAATAGAAGGTAAAATTCGGTAATTCTCAACAGATGTCTGGCATCGAATGAGGACGCCTCTAGTGAAATATGGTTCAAAGTACAATGAATGGGGGTAGTTTCGGTGCTAGTTCATTGCAAAAAAAAAACAGGCCAACAAAACCACACTTTGGCGAAAGAAAAAGAGGCGGAAAAAAAGAGGCAGCTAAAAGAGGAGTAGCCGTGTTACTGCCTTGAGGTATGTGATGGTGGAGCGCATAAAGCCGGTCTCTTAATGTCACGTTAAGAAGAATTTATTGCAAGCCAAGTATGAGTTTGTCTTTGTCTGCCTTATAGAAAAGAAGCAATTACAACATTTGCTCCAGGAATATATATATATATATATATATATATATATATATATATATGACCTTGAAGTGAGCACTGTGGAGAATAATGACACTATTACATCTTAATGATACCCAGTGAAATCAAATTAACATACATATTAAACGATTAGAATAAAAGATCACGTAGAAACAACACTACCTGTTCATTTGTTCTAATCGTTTGATAAAGGCGACTGCTTTATAATATATATATATATATATATATGTAAAAGTTGGAAGCAGTCCTTCATTTAAACATATATTGTTAAATAACACCCCATATTTGGCTTGTATCTGTTTCTTGTATCTGAATGTGGTACATTCGAAACATGTCGACTAGCAATATTGGTGATTAGCTTTACAGTTTTAATGAAGAGACGAGGAAGGAATTCCGGAAACTGGAGAAATTGTGTAAGAAACATATACAATCCAAATATGGAGCGTTATTTAACAATATATATATATATAAAGATTTCACATAAATACGTGAAATAACAACCAATGATCAAACCACAATAAGAAATGGGAAAACAACACTAAGATCCAGTTGTGTTTTTGACTCTGACGAAGACCGCTTGTTACGGTTGAAAGATCTTAGTCTTGTTTTCCCATTTCTTATTGTGGTTTGATCATTGATATATATAAATTTATATATATATATATATATATCATTTTTTTATTCTACGCGTGTCGAACACTTACTGTTTATCGTCAGGCAAACTTCTAAATGAAGGAGTAGAGGGCCGACTAGAGTTGATCGTTCAACTATTTTCCAGTTGGACACTTAACTCTGGTCGGAGATATTTCTCTAAAGGTGGATTCGGTTTCTCTAATATATGAAACGTAAAGATAACTTGAAATGAGTCGTTTCTAAGCAATGCACAAATGAAACCTTACTTTTATTGGTATAGATATGCATTAATGAATAAATCAAGGCAATTCAATTTAATTCTAAGAAATGCAACTTTAAAGGCAGCAGTCTTGCCAAAACAAAAAAAAAATGAATACCCTAATTCAAACGATGGGGGGAAAAACAAGTTGATGGAAAACGAGCTGAAATTAAGGTTGGAGTTATTTCGGAGGAAAATAACAATTTTTTTGTTTGAAAGCAAAGCAAGGAAGGCAAACGACCTTTCTCTTTCCATGATTTTATAAAAATTTGCACGAAAAAGTGGAAAAAGTCCTTTAATATAATAAAAAATAATATAATTTTACAATATTTTTAATGATTTGAAGAATAATTAAATCATATAAATTAACAATATTTTCAATTATAAAATAGATTTTTTTGAGGATTAAGTCTAATAAATTAATTACTCCAGATTACTCACCGACGTTTCGCCACAAATCGTGGCTTTTTATGGCTTTTTTGAAGGGAAAATAAACTAAATCAATAATAGTATGATCAAACCACAAAATGAAATGGGAAAAAAAGACTGAGATCTTTCAACCGTAAGAAGCGGTCTTCGTAAGAATGAAAAACCTAACTTTAAAGACTAAAAACTAAAACTAAGAAAGATCTTAAGTCTTTTTTCCCCATGTCATATTGTGGTTTGATCACTGATTGTTAATTCATGTGCTTATGTGAAATCTTTTTATCAATAATAGTACCAATGATTTGAAGAATAATACATTACAGTATTTTTAAGACAATACTATGATTGTAGGGTGAAAAGTTAATGAAATGGTCTCTACATATAAAAATGTCAATGGTATAAACAACGCGTTTCGTTATTGCACTACGTTAGAACAATACTATGAATTGAACATATTTTAAGTTTTTAAAATTGTAGAATATCCATATAAATAAGATAATGATTTTGTCTGTATATTGCTTAGAACTGACTCATTTCAAGTTTTCTTTACGTTTCATACATTGGAGAAACCGAATCCACCCTTAGAAAAATTTCTGTCGGTTTATCCGCAAAATTTTGTCCCAAGTAAACACAGCCACCATAAGACATCAAGCTGAAAGTTTTATAGTAGATTTGTGTACGTCTAACTTAAAATATAGGTTGTGAATTGATTGGAAATTCAACGTGGAAGTGAAGTTACGAACGTTTAAAGCAAAAACGTATGTCACAAGTAAACTCAGCTACCATACGACAATAGCGAGCTGAACTTTGACCCTAGATTTGTGTATGCCTAACTTAAAATGCAGGCTTTAAATAGATTGATAATTCAGTAAAGAAGCAAAGTCATGGGGCTTTAAGCTGTATTTTCCTAACTTCACAGACAAGTTTTTTTTGAAAATACACAGGTGTGGCAAGTAGGTATTGTTAGTTGATTTTAATTTCATTGGAGCATAGAATATATTGCGTATTTGACATCATTGAAAGTTGTTTCCCAGAGTTGAGGATGTACAATCTATTAAGAATAAATAGTTTTGTGAACCAGCAATTATCAGTCCTTAATATGAACAGGAAGGAAAAATCAACAAACAAGTTCTTACGCTATATCATACCGAGGAAAGAACTTACAAGTCAGTAAAGAGAGTAATTAGTGATGAGGAAGCAGTTTATTATCTAACTGAATTTCATGACTCTGAATTTATTTCTCCTGGACTGCCTGCTCATGAGTAAAAACTTAATGTAGGAGCACCAATCATGCTGCAATTTAGTAGCAGTAACAAATTTCATCTTACGAAACGTGAGTGCCCCAAAACTGTGCAACGCGACCCAACTCTGAGTTCGTGCTCTGCACAGATATGACATAGAGGCGGACATCATGACTGGGTGTAGTATTGGGGAGTCTCTGTGTATACCACGCATATCATTGATTCCGAGCCACTATTTGTTTCCGTTGAAACGATTTCAAAGTCCTGTCAGAGTCTATTCCGTAATGACATTAAGTCGCAAGGGGAAACTTTATCTAACGCAGGAATTAAAGTTAGCGAGAACAAGTTTTCTCACATGGTCAACTGTAGTTTATTTGCTCAAGAGTCAGAGGTTCCAACTGTTTGATCTTCCATGAACCTGAAGGACAGACAGCTAATGCAGTGTATACAGAGGCATTTGTTTAGCACTGTACTAATAATACTATTTTCTACTATTCTATAATTACTAATTATAGTATTAGTATAATTCTATAATTGGTATGGTATTCCATGGTATTTTGAAATACCAAGTATAATAAAATTTTTGATTCCGTCAAAGATGGGTACGTGTGCTAATTTATTATAAAATCCATAAATAATATAATAGTTGCCTGAGAGTCAACAAAGATTTATATTTTTGAATGTTGTCATGTTACTATGGAAACCGAAAGAGACCGGTATTGTCTCTTTATCATCAAATATTTTTAATATAACTCGAGTAATATAATAAAGTGGTTGTACAAGATATAGAAACATAATAATTAGTAAAAATATCTAAAACATCAATGAACAACTACAGTACATCCTGGCAGTACGGTTAAAATTCGTTCCCAGACCGAGCTCAAATTGTGCTTTACTCATATTACGAAACAATTATTAGTATTGAAAGTAATATGCTAATAAATAATCCGTTCCATTTCCAAAATGCCTGTTTATAAGTTTATTTTTTTTAAAAAGAAAAGAACAATAAGAAAAATAAATAACACTGTATGTGTGATATGACTAATAATATGAATATACAATCCTGGGAACATTAAATAACAGATTTTTATATATTGTTTTGATTGAAGCTAGATTTGTGGTTTACAAATCGACAAGGGGTCGCTGAAATGTCGCAAAGATTCCGTTAGCCGCTCCTCCTGCACATCCCGGACAGTATGACCCGTTAGATACTTTCTTCTAGCATTCCCACTCTCTCCCCACTTAGATCCAACACTCTACAAACACTATTCGTACTGAATATATTTTCATATATCTTATATTCACAAAAAGGACACACAGACATGAAACCTTCATCACCTTCCTCGTCATCAAGATGATAGATGTGAGTCGTTCCGAAGAATTCATTTAACAGAATAGTCGTTAATTTTAAACTCAAATTAATTTTTGAGTCGTTACCTGTCTTCCAAGCGACTCACATCTACCCTTCTGATGATGAGGCGATCGAAATAGAGTAGTGAGTTTCTCTTTCATTTCTTTGTTTGTTTTTATCAATATATATATATATATACAAAGTTTCACAAAAACACGTGAAATATAAATAAATGATCAAACCACAATTTAGCAGGTAGCAGGTAGCCCGGCGAGCAGTCGGAGAGCAATCGTTGTAGAGAAAGGACTCCTTCCCACTCCAACCAATAATACTTCAATTCAGTTAAACAAGTAGGTTTGAATATTATATATATTATATATATATATATATATATAATCTAGGAGGTGTCAGAGCTTATTTTTCTTCTTTCTGATTCTTCCTACGATATTTTGTCTCATATACATATCTTAGGTGTTGCTGGTCTGAATACTGGGCGGTGACTGAGTGTCGGCTTGGCGAGTAGCTGGTGGTTGGTCACCTAGTAGCTGCAGTGTGCGTGAAACCCCCGTGTGTTGACGATTAATTAATGGGTTGTGCTTCATGATTAGTATAGTATATATATATATTATTAGTATATATATATATATATATATAAAAAGATTTCACATAAACACGTGAAACAACAATCAATGATCCAACCACAATAAGAAATGGGAAAACAAGACTAAGATCTTTCAACCGTAACAAGCGGTCTTCGTCAGAGTCAAAAACCCAACTGATATATATATATATATATATATATATATATATATATATATATGCAGAGGCTGCTGTGTACTTTAATGAAACATATATATATATATACTAACCTAAATTATTGACATGTTTCGGTTGCCATAATTTGGGTTAATTTAATTCATCTGTTACATTTAGAATAATTGCAACTTATAATAAATAGTGGTATCTAACAGTAGCTTTGCTCAAATTATACATGAACTCAACCTTGAAGAAAGAAAATTAGCTGGGAGATTTGACAAACTCAATAAGAAAAAGGTATGTACAATCAAGTCAATTGATTTTAATACAACTTGTATAAAAGACGTTCTGCTTCCTACCTTTACTAATATATAATATATATATATATACAAAACTAAAGTTTATCGAGACTCGGTCAGTTCTTCAGGTTCAAATTAAACTCTCATTGCCAACGCTTCGGTCTTTATTTAAAACCTTTTTCATAGACAGAAGTATGAATTTTGAAACAGATAAACTAAGTATTACATTACAAATTATTTAACAAAGAAAAATAATATATGGATTTTAACAACAACTGTAGTCTGAATGAACACGTGACACTGAACTGACCGACTCCATATAAACTTTAGATTTGTATCTATTCCACAGTCGATACTTTTATCAATATATATATATGTAGTTTATAGCACTTTTGACGCGGATATATCGAGTATTGGACACCGAGTATAGGAGAATGTTGAGAGATGGCTCTTAGTGATCTACCGCCATTAAGTCACTACCAACTGCGTCCACTCTACTTTACTAAGTCCATTAGAAAGTTTTAAGACTTCAGTCATTAGTGTAATTTATTGCAGTAATTAAAACTATACCTAATCTAAATGTATTCTAACATTACTTCACTAATTTATAAGCCAATAATAAATACTTCTTGGATTCTAATGTTCAAATTAATTACTCTACAAATTCTGGAAAGTAGGAAATTGAGATTGTTAAAAGGAAAAAGAAAATGAAACTAACGTCACAAATAATTATTTCTCATAAATTTGATAATGTAGAGATAAGAGTCGTAAATAAATGGTTCTTTACAATAATAGATCTCTTCACCAAGTACAGTAAGATTAAGTATACTATAAAGATTTACCGAACAGGTGGAACAAGCGGAAAAAGTTCCCTAATAAGAATTCAAAAAATGAAACAGTTTTTAAGGACAACATATCAAACGATTACAAAAACAGAACACATTGAAGCAACACACAACTCACTTCAATATTTCAACCTCTTCGTCATCAGGAGAAGAAGTAAATTTGGTATGGAATGGGAGCCAGGTTAGCTGAATGATTAACGTACTCGCCTCCGAACTGGTAGTCCGGGGTTTGATTTATTCATGTGGGAGGTGAATAAATCTGAACACGTCGTCCTTCGTAAAGGACGTTAAGCCGTCGGTCCCGAGCCTGTACAATGTCAGGACAAGATCCCTACTCTAAAAATACTTGAGTTGGGCAAAATATAGGACTCCCAATGTAGAATAAATCTTCATTCTTTGGTACCCCAATGTTTGTACCACCTATGTGTGTTCCCCTGTGGGACAGCCACTGCAACCTAAAGAGTTGCCTACTTCAACTACTGCTTTTGGTATGGAATATTTTGTTTTTACTTAAAACTTTTGGACAGAAATGAATTAAAGAGATTCTTTTCACAACTTTATTTGTAAAAGTTTGAATATCAATCATCTCAAATTTATTTTATTTTCATTTTTTACAAAGACATGGTAAAAATAACTTCTTGAGAACAAAAAATATATACCTAATAGTTGTTAATTAATAGAATTTGACACCATAGTAAACTGATAAAGTGGCTAGAAAGAGTTGAGAATGATGGAAATGAAAACAGACCTCGGAGTAGAATTAGTTTGGGGTTGTTGACGCAACCACTCGACACGGGGATGAATCCCTTCATTAGAGCCAACTTGGTTGTAACTTACGGGCCATTACGTTTGCAATCTTTACAGTTAAACTAGCAGCTCAAAACAACATATCAACATGAACCTGCATCAACATGATTCTGAAATTAACTTGTGACAATAAACACCACAAAAAGATCTCCATTTCATGAATTACGCCTCCACATAAAAAAGTTTACTATGAAACTAACAACGCGTTTCGAACACTTAGTGTTCTTCTTCAGGTTAACATCTCCTATTTTGAGAGTCAATCTAAGGGAAGGTGTTAGAAAAGAATTAAATTCTTGATTCCTCCAATATGAGTAAATACTTCACTATAACAAATTGAAAAAGTAATGAATCTTCATCTTAGTTAGATAGTACATAAGAAAATCGGAAATACCTTACATAATCCAGAAATAAATCGTACAGCAAACGCTTTATCAGAAGGACAGATTAAAAAAAAATCATCATGCAATAAAATACAAGAAAATCAAAAATTTTAATCCTTCACAATGTATATTTACGAGTTCAAAATCGAAGAAGAGTAACACACAGAGTAAGGAAACACACTTACTTACTCAAATTTTCGGGCAATCCGTCTTCAAGTGTGTGGGAGACCACACAAGTTATAGGCGCAACGGCAAGTAACCGAATTTTTAAACCCTTTTTTATTTTGTATTTTCCAATTTTTTTCTTTTTTATTTATTTGTTTATATCTCTACATGCAGAAACTTGTATTGTGTCCAGTTTGAATCGTTTTTCCGATTTCATTGCGAACATTGTAGTATACTTATATTCACAATACATATTATTTTTACTGTGTATTTTTTTTAATGTTCTCCTGTCTTTCTTAACGAAATTCCTATCCCTCAAGCTACTACCACCAAATACTTAGGACAATTCTAAGTAATGTACAGAACAAAACCTTTCTTTTATTTATATAGATATAGAACAAAAACAACATTATTACATTAACTTGATTAAAATTTATTTAATTAACTCTTGATACTTATTAATTTAATCACATTGTACACGTGAACAGAACCGAGAGGGTTTTATTGAAAAGATAAAACTTAGTAAGAGTCAGCATTGGAAAGGCAGGAAGGTTTTATAGGGCTTCTAAAAGAGCAGTTTGGCTTCTATCAAACCTTAGTAATCAAGGGAACACTGATAACAGCAACGATTAACAATCAATGCCATCCCAAAAAAAAATATCTTTAAAATGACATTATATGATATATAATGATTCTAAGAAAAGTAATCAACACATTTTTTAGTGCCCATGGTTTCTAAGCTAATTTAGATTAATTTAGGGGTACTATTTTTTTGTTATTGTTTAAACCGATCCCCTAGTGGGTGTTAACGTCGCCGTTTACCGTCTTTTTGTTTGATCAGTGATTCTACAGATTCTACATTGGGAGTCCTACATTTTGCCTGACTCAAGTACATTTCGAGTAGGTATTTTTAACGAGTACCTGACATCGTACAGGCTCGGGACCGACGGCTTAACATCCTTTCCGAGGCCGACGTACTCAGATTTATTCACGTCCCGCGTGAATAAATTGAAGGCCAGGGGGGGATCGAACCCCAGCCTACTAGCCCAGAGGCGAGTACGTTAACCACTGAGTTAACCTGTCCCCCAAGGGGTACTAAAAATCACACTAATTTTTTTCTATCAGGTCAAGTTGTTGAGATGTTTGCTATTTAATAACATTTTTTAACTTAAAACTACGCGTATATCTAAATACATTCTAGCGTCGTAATTACAATTATAGGTTGTTATTGTAATATGGTAAATTATTATGACATCATAAACCTTAAAGATTTTTATTTATTAATTTATTTATTGAGTGTGATGATAGTACTGCGTCCTAAGAACTATTGTACTTTCCCCCTTCTATAGTATACTATAGTACCCCACTATAGTAAACTATAGTACCCCAGTTAGCTCCAACACCTCCAAGAAGCTCACTACTTTTCCTGGGTCCAATATTAAAGCTTGTACTTGCGTTACATGTTTTTGGAGTAAAAATTAAGCATGACTACATCCTCTCCAGGCGTCATTCCTTAAACAAACCAAATGTCTTCGGCTATATTTGCATGGAATATACGTTGAAATCCAAATGCATTGCATATGTATTACAATCTTTTTGTCTTAAAGTAAAAAAATATTGTTTCTTCGATTTTCTTACCGTAATTACAGTTATCGCCTTCCTAGAGAGAGGGGTATACTATAGCAGAAAAATAAACCTGATAGAGAAAAAACGACATCACTTCTGGAATCAGCACCCTTAAATTAGGTAAAGACAGGTAAAACATCTTCGCCACCATGAGAATTTTTTTGTTGTTAGCCATTGTAATTGGTAATGTTTAGACAATTATTATAATATAATTAGTTAATTAGCATAATTGTTATTTCATATTGGTGTGAAACCTATGGATTATGAGATTGACCTTTTATTAAGAATACACTAAGTCATTCATTTAATCACGTATTAATACCATAGTCATTCCTTTGCAACCTGTTGCAGTGTGACACTGTATAATTGAAATTAATATGAAAATAAAAATAATATGAAAATGCCCGTTTTTAAAAGTTTATTTTTTTAAACAGAAAAGGTGCAATTAGGAAAACAATAATGTAATGTAATATGAATAATAAAATAATGTATGCAAGAAATAATGTTTTATTAATCTACTAAACTTAAAACAGAGACCATCTACGAGAAGGTACTATGAGGAAGATGGTCGCTCGTACTACGAGTTTTTACTCGCAAAGACGAGACAAGAATTCTTAGCAATGGCTGCTCATAAAGGGAATTGCTCGTACAATGAGGCACTCGTACTATTAGGTTCTACTGTACCAGTATGGCTTAATTACCAATACTACTACCAGTACTACGACCTCTTCGTGTACTATTTTATTATATATATATAAACAAAGTATTTAGTTTAACAATAACAAATCATAATTTGCTTGAACTGTAGTCAATTAGAAATGGTAAAACAAATATTCCAGTATTTAAAAAAAGAAAAAGGTGAAATTATTACTATTATTACTTGATCACCTTTACGAAGCTGAATTGGTCTATTATTTAACAATTAAGTTATTAAAGTAGTTACAGAAGTTATTAAGAGAGAATATATATATTTATGTTAGTACCTCTAAATTTAACAAACACCTACTACTAAAACATGTATTTTATTCATGCAATCAAATCTAGGAAGTTATAAATTTAGAACCCAAGTAGTGGGTCGACACAAGAACATTAAACTGGTTTAATTAATGGGAGAGAACTAACTGGGGCAGAAATATTGGCTGGGGGAAAAAAAAAGGCCTTCATAAGTGAGATGCCTACAGGGGTTTGGTGGAAAAAGGGACCTTTAGCTGGATTAAATAATGCTTAAAAGAGAGAAAAATGATGCTCATAATGAAGTTTACACCCGGCTTACTGTCATCCTGTTAGAATTACATGTGGCCTTTACATAGATACAACCATTGTACGGTAGACTTCACGACAGATCTACAATATACAATAGAAATACGATATACTTATGATGTACGATAAATCATTATACTAAGACCTACGATATACGATAGACATACTATGCAATATACGATATATATGCAAACCTACAATATACGATAGACATACTATGCACGAATAACCTACGATATACGATAGACATACAATATACTATAACATATGATATACGATAAACCATTATACGATAGATAGGAATTTTAAAAGACTTTATATCAATTACATCTAAAAAAGAAATATACATATCTGTCATCTTAACAAACATTATAGTGAATTATTTGAAATGGAATATAATATATGAATGTTGAATTGAATAATTGACGTCACAACTAACCCATATATGATAGTTCTACATATAAATAAATCATTATACCATAGACTTACGATTCTACAATAGACCTACGATATACGATAAACTATTTGACGATAAGATAGATATTCTAAAATACTTTATTTCCATTACTTGTGCAATCAATTATAGTAAGGTAATTTACTTATGATGGACGAATTTCAAAAATTACGTCTCCACACAAAAAAAGTTTATACGAAACTAAGAATGTGTTTCGAACACTAAACTTTTTTCTTTATTGACGTATTTTTTTTAATGCTACAATAGGAGTAAATACCGCACTATAACAAATTGCACAAGTCATGAGTCAGTATGTAAATGTTGAATTGCACAATTCAAGTTTTTACTTCAACTCAAGTACTATTGTTAAAAACTTCAATATTGCAACTCAACATTCATATATTATATTCATTTTTAAAGTAATTCATTCTTATATTGTTAAAGCTTATTAATATATATGTTTTTTTAGATGTAAAGATGAAGAACACTACGTGTTCGAAACGCGTTGTTAGTTTTAACATAACTAACAACGATTTTTTTTTTAACAACGAAATTTTTTATCTTTTTTGTGTGAAGACGTCATTTTTGAAATTTCCCATCAAGGCTTTATGTCGTATGGAAATATATGACTGGACATAAATTAACTGACTTTTTTTAAAATTGAAAAGTCATATAGTGACGAACTGAACGCTAAAGTGTTATCTTGTTTATGACTTGTGTGAAAATATGTCTGTACGGAGAGTTGATGAGTTGTTGACGGTATAACATTCTGATGAGAGTTAAGTTTTTATCGCTAAGCAGGGGATCTTATCAGGGCCAATCTCTACAGACTGCTTTCAGCAGTGTGACTTAAGGTTACTGCTGATAACTATCGACCATGTACTTTACTTCCCCACATGCTCTAAATTTACTTTTACGCAAAATCCTTTCTTTAACTTCACAACGTCGGCTTCTTAAATTTTATTAAATTACAAATAATACATGTACAAAAAATACAATTTTATTTTTTGTATTTTATTTATAAAAAAGTACAGGTACAAAAAATCATGACATTATAATTAATTCGACCAAGTTTAATGGAAAGAGCGCCCACATTTATTTTATTTACTTTTATTTTTTTTACTGTTTAAACCGATCTCCTAGCGGGTGATAACGTCAGTCGCTTACCAGTTTTTTGTTTAAACAGTGATTCTACAGATTCTACATTGGGAGTCCCTAAATTTCACCTAACTCAAGTGCATTTCGAGTAGGGGATCTTTAACATAAGAGGATACCTTGACATCGTGCAGGCTCGGGAACCAACGCCTTAACGATCCTCTCTGAGGTAGCGACGTACTCAAGATTTATTCACCTCCCGCGTGAATAAAATCGAAGCCCAGCTAGGGATCGAACACCGGACTACCAGCCCAGAAGTGAGTACGTTAACCACTGAGCTACTCTGGACCCCAGCCCACATACATCTTGTAAGCCACTCAATCTTCATTGTCTTACAATAACAAAAATTACAAAAACAACTGAACAGAATAAACACTCGTTTTGTTAAATTTTGAAAATTTGTGAACATTTTGTAAAATTGTTCACTACAATTAAAAATGAGAAGAAAAAAACAGGAAACTCTTTTGCTAAGGGTCTGACAGTACTTAATAGTGAAACACAAGTTCATTCTAAAGATTCGTTTAAAAAATTCAATTTTTTCCACGTTTCTGTAAAACTTGTGGAAATGATAACAAAAATACTGCACTTTCTTACATTTTTACGTAAAAATTGGGGAAATGATACATACGAAATATTGGGGGTAAAACAATAATAGAAAAGTCTCTACAAAAGAAGTTTTTTTTTATTCAAACTATGCGTTTCAAACACTTCGTGTTCATCGTTAGGTAAACTTCAAATGGACATGTGAAATGTCCATTAATAAGAAACGCCTAGTTTGAATAAAAAAACTTTGTTTGTGTAGACACTTTTTTATTATAGTTTTACCCCAGATATGTAAATACCATATAATTACAGATTGCACAACTAATGAGATACGAAACATTATTATGAAACAAACAACTGTCCAAAGCTGATTTTACATTGATTGTCCCCACAAAAGAAGAAAAATCGTTCTTTTGTTAAACTAAATATGGATTTATTTGGGGGTTTTCAAAAAAGGTCTTCTTGAAAAAATAACACTAAGTGTTCGAAACACGTTGTTAGTTTTCACATTAAAGTTTTTTTGTGTGGAGACGTATTTTTTAACATATATTAACATATTATATTTTAAGATATTGTGGAGACAACAATATAACATATAGAAAAAGTAAAAATATATGGAATTATCTTTAGGGATATCATGAGGAATCTAAGTAATATTTATTTATAAATCGTCGAGAAATTTTTTTTATATGTGTAGAGAAGAACCGTAGCAACTTTTCTCTATTATTGATTTTAGGAAATCTCGAGAAACAGGGAAGGGTGAACGTGTCCATGCGTGGGACACGACACGCTAACAGTCTTTCTGAAACGATCAATGAGAAATAACCAGTAGAAAAATAAATTTATCGACGAAATTTCTATTTTGATCTTATGTGGACCCGCACAATACTGCTGACAGACAGTAAATTTCGTTGTTGAATCGTTGGATGCACGCTGAACAGTAAAAGCGGGAGGTTTTAAATATGTTATCCTCATCATGGTTAGGGGTTGAATGAAACACATCCATGAGGTTATCATCGGGCAGTATCTCAATGATTCATTTAAACTTCTTACGAATTGCTGCTCGTAAAGCGATTTGCTCGTCAATGGGACACTCGTAGAAGGAGGTTCTACTGTAATTAGGGATTAGGGTTTGTCGGTTTTTAAAAACCAGTTTTTTTGAGAAAATTATGAAATTCGGAAGGAACCGTGTTTTTTAGTGGAGAATATATTAGTTTCCAATGTATGAAATAACACATAAAAAAAATTTGAAAATGACATTTATATGTGAGCCAAATGTACTGGCAGAATTTGATGAATGAACACTGTTGACAAAGCGGTTTGGTTTCATTGGAATCATATGGTTAGGTTATAAAAATCATGAGTAATATGATATCATGTTTTTATTTATTCGAATCTTGCTGAATAACTCGTTTCACTAAATTATATCCTTATATATGAAATTTATGCATAATAGGCGAATAATTTGTGTTTTAAAAACGGTTATTTGAAAATCCTGGATCAACTATTACTTCGTTTGTTCTACTAAAATTGTTTCATTAAAAAAGTTACTATCAATAAAATTTGAACAGTAAATACATTTCAGTCAAAAACTGCTTTTGGTCAAGCGGTTTGGTTCTTGGAATCATATGGTTATTATAAAAATATGAAAATATATTGTTTTTATTTATTCGAACCCTTTGCTGAATAACTCGTTTCACTAATATTATATCCTTATATATGAAAATTATGCATAAACAACGAATAATTGTTTTTAAAGTTATTTAATCCTGGTCAACTATTACTTCTTTGTTCTACTAAATTGCTTAAAAAAATGTTACTATCAATAAAATTGAACAGTAAATAATTTCAGTCAAAAACTGCTTTTAATCACTCTAAATTTTCTGTTAAAATTTGTTGTTCGAATTACAAAATATTCGAGCAAAAAAAATTTTGTATAAAAATTATAACTGGTTAAAACCAGTTTTCCCAAAATGTTGGTTGTTGTATAAACCCTAGCTGGGATGAAACACATCCAAGAGGTTATCAATGTGTAGTATCCCAATCTCATCTAATCGAGTTAAGTCGATCTCAATCAAACGTCAGTTTAAAAAAAAAATAAAATTTACGTCAGATATTTAACTTTACGTGTGTTTACTCCAAAAATTGGAATCATAATATCACTAAAAAACCATCAAAATCAGAAATCACAATTCTAAGCACGAGAGGGTATTTTATCACACTACCTAGTAGCTGCAACAGAATGAGTGAATATCCATGACGAAATCTTACTGGCTATTTACAATTATATCACATTTCAGAATTATCTCAGAATCTCAATCAGCTGTTAATGTTGACGATCCACAACGATCTACCTACGCGATGTACGCGATTTACCAGTCACGGTAAATTTAAAATGTTTTTTTCGTAGCTTTTTTACGGCAAAAACAATCATTTCTGTATTTATGTTTAACTGCAAAGAAGGCTTTTATCTCATATCAAACCACGTTCATAAACATAGCATTCGCGATGTACGGTAAACATCAAATTGTACGTTATTCATAACTTTATTTTTCCTTACCACGCAGGATTAAAAGTAAATTTATTTGTTTGTATGCTTAGAATACATTCTTATTAGTTTTATATTATTGATAATTGCATCCATGAATAAAGTATTGTACAGAACTAGGAAGGGTTATTTTAGGTTTAGCTTAGAGACAAGCTGATTCGACTTAAGTCGCCTCTCCTGGTCTCAATAACAACAAGGGATACGTATCCTGTATACAGATAACCCTGTAACCACAAACCACAAACAATAAGTGTTGACTGCCTACCTATTCTCCGTTAAAGTCTCCTAGTTAGCACACTGAGGTATGTAACCTCTCCTGGTCCCAATAACAAGAAGGGATACGTATCCTGTATACAGGTATATCCTGTATCACAAACAATAAGTGTTGACTACCTACCTATTCTCCGTTAAAGTCTCCTAGTTAGCACACTGAGGTATGTAACCTCTCCTGGTCCCAATAACAAGAAGGGATACGTATCCCGTATGCAGGTATATCCTGTATCACAAACAATAAGTGTTGACTACCTACCTATTCTCCGTTAAAGTCTCCTAGTTAGCACACTGAGGTATGTAACCTCTCCTGGTCCCAATAACAAGAAGGGATACGTATCCCGTATGCAGGTATATCCTGTATCACAAACAGAAAGTGTTGACTACCTACCTATTCTCCGTTAAAGTCTCCTAGTTAGCACACTGAGGTATGTAACCTCTCTTGGTCACAATAATATCATAGGGTGAGGAACACTTATAAAACAGCCTCCCAAAGTCGTCGACTTACACTTACCTATGCGACTTACAACAGACCGACTACACAAAAAATGACTATGACTATGGCATAAAAATAAATGAGCATTTATTTCTATTGTTTTCAAAATTTCAAAATATGACTTTTTTTTGACTTTTCAATGTTGTCATCTTTTATTCGTCTGGTTTAAATTACTATCAATAACACAGACAGAGCTAATGACTACCATATCGAAATGAATGAATACCTTAAAACAGAAAATATAATTAAAATTCAGTAGGTTTCCGTTTAATTTTGAAAATTACATTAAATAAAAATAAAATTAATGATAATATCCCGAAGAAATTGCTATGTTTCTATTTACTTAAAAATTATTTAAACTAAGTTTTTTTTAAACACAAACAGTATTTTATGTAAATGAAAAGAAAACTATAAACAAAATGCTATTTTAAATTTAAATCTCGTAATTACTTTTCAATTATAAAGGTCGTAGCCTGGTCATTCATCAGTCACTTGTCAACCCTCGCTAAATTAACTAAATTGACTTTTCATGCAATCTAGTGACCAAAAGTTACCTATCAATAATATCAATTGTGTGAGTAAAAAAAGACAATCATGCATCCAAGTTGGTTTTTTATTTTGGCGGGAAGTGAAAGTGCAGTCAGGTAGTAGTTTCCGGAAAAGCTGTTTTGACACGCATTCAATGAAAGAAACAGTGCCAAGAGAGAGAGCAAACCTTTGTAACCTCAAACGTCAACCCACGTTTAGGTAGTAGGTAGTATAGGTAGTAGTCGTCGACTTACACTTACCTATACGACTATTATTTCTATTCTTTTCCTTTGTGGTTCAAACTACATATATTTATATATATATTCACTGATAAAACGAAATACGATCCAAACTGGACACAATACGAGTTCGAGATTAACAAAGAGCAACACACAAAGTAGGGAAACACACTTACAGACTCAAATTTTCGGGTAATCCGTCTTCAGGAGAAAAGAGAATGGGAGACCAAGCACGTTGTAGGCGCAACGGCAAGTAACCAGGGGTTGGTTACTTGCCGTTGCGCCTACAACGTGCTTGGTCTCCCATTCTCTTTTCTCCTGAAGACGGATTACCCGAAAATTTGAGTCTGAAAGTGTGTTTCCCTACTTTGTGTGTTGCTCTTTGTTAATCTCGAACTCGTATATATATACGAGGGTCGTCCAGAAAATAAGTTCCGTTTTGGTCTGTAGGGCGGTAGGAGTGGTTTTTGCCAAATCCGGCAACACCGCTCGAAAGAGGAGAGGTGGGGGAATAGAATGAGAGGCGGGGGACCTCAGTCGGTTAATTACCAACGTCAGGGCAGGTAGTTGAAATGGAGCCCTCCATGTCACGTCCCGCCACCTCGATCCCCGTTCCCTCTCGAGTTGTTTTGCGCGGAGTGATTCAATTTCTTTATGCACAGGGTTCCAAATCAGTTCAAATTCACGAACAGCTCATTTCTGTTTATGGAGAAGGTGTAATGAGTTAATCAATGGTGAGGAGATGGGTACGTGAATTTAAGGCGGGAAGACATTCAGCTCTCTAGGGACCCACCGGGCGGAAACTTTCCGAAAGTCAAGTTTTTCCGAGACGATCTCATGGATGAGGGATCGTGAGATGTCTGGGAAACTCAGGTGGAGTTCATCCAGGGTTGAACGACGATCTTTGCGAATTGCATTGTCGATTTCTGCGACAATTTCGTCCGTCACAAATGAGGGTCTGCCTCTCCCACTTTCAACCTCAAGTGAATGTCTTCCCGCCTTAAATTCACGTACCCATCTCCTCACCATTGATTCACTCATTACACCTTCTCCATAAACAGAAATGAGCTGTTCGTGAATTTCAACTGATTTGAAACCCTGTGCATAAAGAAATTGAATCACTCCGCGCAAAACAACTCGAGAGGGAACGGGATCGAGGTGGCGGGACGTGACATGGAGGGCTCCATTTCAACTACCTGCCCTGACGTTGGTAATTGACCGACTGAGGTCCCCCACCTCTCATTCTATTCCCCCACCTCTCCTCTTTCGAGCGCTGTTGCCGGATTTGGCAAAAACCACTCCTACCGCCCTACAGTCCAAAACGGAACTTATTTTCTGGACGACCCTCGTATATATATATATATATAGTTAACACATGAAAGAGAAAAAACAAATAAAGATACACAAAAAAGACTCACAACGATATTTCGACATCCGTCGTCATCGGGTCGAAGTAGTATATATATATAATATATATATATATATATATATATATATATATATAGTTTTCTATGGGTTGTCCGGGGAAAGGAATATGATTCGATGCGATGTTGACCAATGGGAGTAGAGTTACAGGTCCAAGCGTAAGGTCCCAGTTGCCCGCTGCTCAGCAAAAAGCCTTTGCGTTCTGCCAATAGGTATAGAGGTTGCACAGTCCCTCTGTGTTAAATGATGTTTGGCAGAAAACATTAGCCTCACTTTACAGTGAACTCCTGTTCCCTTTCTATTTTTGATTTTTGTGGTGGTTGGGTGTTGTTGTTTACTATTTTCTGTTACGGATATTGCTGGATATTTAAATGATACTCTCGGTTGTTTAAAGCGAAAAGCCGCCTTCATCTTCATGCCAACAGGGGTAGAGGTTGCACAGTCCCTCTTGATTATTAAGAGATGCTGACACTGGAATCCAACTTCTTCTCGTAGAAACATCTTCAAGTTGTAGGTTTTGTATATTGTTCTCTTCGGTTTCTTATGTTCATGTTTTTTCTTCAGTTGAATGTTATTGCTGCTATTGATGGTGGCTGGTAGGTGATGAAAAGTTCTGCACTGTTGACCTGGTGGTGGTATTTGCGACATGTTTCAACCATTCTCTGGTTATCTTCAGGCAAGGAAATGGCCCAGACGTTGGTCCTTATATACAGTTTTCTATGGGTTGTCCGGAAAGGAATATGATTCGATGCGATGTTGACCAATGGAGTAGAGTTACAGGTCCAAGCGTAAGGTCCCAGTTGCCCGCTGCTCAGCAAAAAGCCTTTGCGTTCTGCCAATAGGTATAGAGGTTCCACAGTCCCTCTGTGTTAAATGATGTTTGGCAGAAAACATTAGCCTCACTTTACAGTGAACTCCTGTTCCCTTTCTATTTTTGATTTTTGTGGTGGTTGGGTGTTGTTGTTTACTATTTTCTGTTACGGATATTGCTGGATATTTAAATGATACTCTCGGTTGTTTAAAGCGAAAAGCCGCCTTCATCTTCATGCCAACAGGGGTAGAGGTTGCACAGTTTTATTAAGAATCTGCAGGAATAACTTCATCTGAAGAAAAACTTAAATTTAGGGAAACCTGGAGCAATTCCAAACCTACAACTTGAAGATGTTTCTACGAGAAGAAGTTGGATTCCAGTGTCAGCATCTCTTAATAATCAAGAGGGACTGTGCAACCTCTACCCCTGTTGGCATGAAGATGAAGGCGGCTTTTCGCTTTAAACAACCGAGAGTATCATTTAAATATCCAGCAATATCCGTAACAGAAAATAGTAAACAACAACACCCAACCACCACAAAAATCAAAAATAGAAAGGGAACAGGAGTTCACTGTAAAGTGAGGCTAATGTTTTCTGCCAAACATCATTTAACACAGAGGGACTGTGCAACCTCTATACCTATTGGCAGAACGCAAAGGCTTTTTGCTGAGCAGCGGGCAACTGGGACCTTACGCTTGGACCTGTAACTCTACTCCCATTGGTCAACATCGCATCGAATCATATTCCTTTCCCCGGACAACCCATAGAAAACTGTATATAAGGACCAACGTCTGGGCCATTTCCTTGCCTGAAGATAACCAGAGAATGGTTGAAACATGTCGCAAATACCACCACCAGGTCAACAGTGCAGAACTTTTCATCACCTACCAGCCACCCATCAATAGCAGCAATAACATTCAACTGAAGAAAAAACATGAACATAAGAAACCGAAGAGAACAATATACAAAACCTACAACTTGAAGATGTTTCTACGAGAAGAAGTTGGATTCCAGTGTCAGCATCTCTTAATAATCAAGAGGGACTGTGCAACCTCTACCCCTGTTGGCATGAAGATGAAGGCGGCTTTTCGCTTTAAACAACCGAGAGTATCATTTAAATATCCAGCAATATCCGTAACAGAAAATAGTAAACAACAACACCCAACCACCACAAAAATCAAAAATAGAAAGGGAACAGGAGTTCACTGTAAAGTGAGGCTAATGTTTTCTGCCAAACATCATTTAACACAGAGGGACTGTGCAACCTCTATACCTATTGGCAGAACGCAAAGGCTTTTTGCTGAGCAGCGGGCAACTGGGACCTTACGCTTGGACCTGTAACTCTACTCCCATTGGTCAACATCGCATCGAATCATATATATATATATATATGCATATTATTTTTTTCTTCACCTTTATTCTTCTTTATTTTTTTCTTTCCTCTCGACTCCTTGGTTCCTTTTTTTATTTTTCTTTTTGCAGCAGCACTGCTTTAGCTCTCTTACCAGAAAGCTCTTCAGTTGATTCCTGTCCCTCCGTCAATTCACTTCTTCTCATGACGACGAAGCCACAGCGGTCAAAATATTGAAAAGTGAGTCTTTGTTCTGTTTCTTTCTATGTGTCGCAGTTTCTTTTAGGTATATAGAGATATATAATTAAAGTTACAACTAGAGAACACAAAAAAGAGGACTAACACTCACTATTCTCCATCATTTCGGCTGTCTTGCCGTCTTCAAGAGAGGAGAAAAATGAGAAGGAACGAAGGAGCGGAGACGTGAATGCGTATATATGTATATAAATACAATAGTTCTCTATTTCCCAAAGATTTATGTAAATTTATATAATATTATATAATTATATATTATACAGTTTTTCGATGGAAATACGACCCGAAACGAACAATATAGTTCAATGTACATAAGCAAATATAGGGAACTTAAAAGCACACACTTACAGTCTCTAATTTTCTGTTTGAACCGTCTTTAAGAGAGATAAGAGAGGGAAACCAAGCGGTTGGAGACCCAACCGTCTCTGAACCAGTGCGCTTGGTTTCCCTCTCTTATATCTCCTGAAGACGGTTCAAAGCAAAAATTAGAGGCTGTAAATGTGTGCTTTTAATTTCTCTATGTTTCTTTATATATATCAATGATCAAACCACAATAAGAAATGGGAAAACAAGACTAAGATCTTTCAACCGTAACAAGCGGTCTTCGTCAGAGTCAAAAACCCAACTGGCTCTGACGAAGACCGCTTGTTACGGTTGAAAGATCTTAGTATTGTTTTCCCATTTCTTATTGTGGTTTGATCATTGATTGTTGTTTCACGTGTTTATGTGAAATCTTTATATATATATACTCAAAATTCGAAAAAAACTATCCAAACTGGACGCAAATCAGCTCAAAAACGAAGAAAAGCAACACACAGAGAAAGAGACACACTTACAAACTCAAAATTTCGAATAATCCGTCTTCAGGAGAAAATAGAAAGGGCGATCAAGCACGCCGGAAACACAACCAGTAAACTTTGGTTTGTAAGTGTGTCTCTTTCTCTGTGTGTTGCTTTTCTTCGTTATATACATATAATATATAGTCACACATGTGTGAACTAATAGTCCTGTTGACCATTTCAAGTTTGATTAAGTGTATTTATATCTTGTATCATATGCTATATAATACAATAGCGTGGTGGTATAGTTTAATGTAAACCCCATGGCTGCTTACTTGCCCTGTCATCAATCCTGTTCCTTTGCTGACTTCTTTCTTTAGCCCTCACAACTAACCTAACCTATTCCTCACAAGACATCTCGACTTCTTGTAACTACATTCATCGATTGGACAGCAAGGCAATGCGATGTTTTTTTTATGTGGCTTTGCCTTCCCTCAAGCAAAGCTTGCGTATGAATAATCATAGGTGTTCTGTTTTTTCAGCGCAGTCAACTTCCTGTTGCCATTCATGCCAGTTCTCACAGACTCAATTTCAATGTATGTTTTCGTGTACAGGTTATTAGTCAGATTCCTGACCCCAACGCTAAATATCACTTTAAGAACTTCAGAAAAAGCTCTTATTTACCTCCTTGGAGATAGATCCGCTTCAATGAATACATATTTATTCATTTTAAAGAAATAATATTTACGAATTTATTTTACATTTACTTAGTCACAAATTTATAAATTATTAATATTCGTAATATTTACTTCATTTTATTATTTTTTTCTGTGCCCATTTTTATTTATTTTTAACATTTATTATATTCTTTCTTGTCCTTCCTCCCTCCCTATGTTGGCAACACTGATTGACTGTTGTCTAAATGAGAGAGATAGACAGACCTTTTATTTACTTTTACTCAGTTTAAGTTTTATTTTAATTCGTATATTTTAATATTACTTTTTGAAGAAAACACGATCCGAAACGGAAAAAAAACGCGTGAGCAGCTAACTTGTTGGTCTCCAACCGCTTGATTTCCCTCTCTTATCTCCCTCTGAAGACGGTTCAAACCAAAAATTAGAGACTGTAAGTGTGTGTTTTTTATTTCTCTATATATATTTGTTTACGATCAATGATCAAACCACAATAAGAAAATGGGAAAGCAAGACTAAGATCTTTCAACCGTAACAAGCGGTCTTCGTCAGAGTCAGTGTTTCAGTTGGGTTTTTGACTCTGACGAAGACCGCTTGTTACGGTTGAAAGATCTTAGTCTTGCTTTCCCATTTTCTTATTGTGGTTTGATCATTGATTGTTATTTCACGTGTTTATGTGAAATCTTTTTATATTTGTTTACATTGAACTTTAATTTTACTCTTAATATAATAGTAGTTATAGTTCCGCATTCCCTTAGTATTTATTTTCAGAGCACCTTATTAATTATTTTATTAATAATTAATAAAATTAATATTAATATTAATTTTATTTTATTAATTAATATTAATGAAATTATATTAATTAATTTTTATTCTTCAGTTTTCCACTGCCATTACTTTTCTTCACTCTTAGTTTATTTTTCTTACTTCCCTTGAACCAGACACGCTTGTGAGTGTGACAGCACTGTTGGTCCCCAACCGTCTCTTCGCAAGTCCACTTGGTGTCCCTATCTCTTCTCACCTTATGACGATTAAACAACAAATTAGAGACTGTGAGTGTGTTTTTCTGTTTACTGTCTACTTATAGTTTACTCTGAAACGCTAATATTTCTTTTAATTTATTCATACTGTGTCATATAGTTATATAAGCTTTTCTCTTCTCATGAGTACTTCTGTACAAGTTACTTCATTCCTTGCTTTAAATCTTCATTTATCTTCACTCGCATCTTTCTTCATTCTTTATTTGCTTCCTTTTTCTCTACGTATCTTTCAACTCCATTATTGGCTTCCAACTGTCCCTGTATCGGTGCAATTGGTCTCTTTATTCTCCTGATGATGGCTGCACGGGAAAATATGAGACTATAAGGACCACTCATTCCTAATTTATTGTTGAGTCATACAGAACTAAATATTTTGGGGTAATGAAGTTAATGAAATAGTCTCCACATATAGAAATTTAATAATATAAATAAAGCGTTTCGAACATATAGTGTTCTTCTTCAGGCATAAAACTAAAAAATTCAATGTTATCAAAGAGTTATACATGGTATAAATAAATAGTACACAATTAAATAACGAAACAGAGACGAACATACCCAAGAATGAGTGTCTGTGGTACAACTGACTAGAAATAGGATGGAAGAGGGTGGAGGCGTATCATATATAAATTTATATTATTAAATTTCTACATGTGCAGACTATTTCATTAACTTTTTTTCCCTACAATGAGTAAATACCACATTATAATTGATTGCACTACCTTAGAACTATAAGACATCAAACAATTAAAAAATTGCACTTATAGTTTTAATATATAGCTTCTTGACCACTGATTCTTAACGTTCAACGATGAGTTTCTTGAGGAGTTTTGCTGTAAAGAAATAACACTCCTGTTTATACGCCGACGTTACGCCAAAATGTTTTTGCTATTTTCAACGTTAAAAACAATTTATTGACGACATAAGTAGTGAAAACAAACACATCCACGGAATATCAACCAACAGAAATAGTTCTATAAACTAGCACTTGATGTTGTTTTTCTATGTAGTTGACTATTTCGTTTGGGTTTCTTTCAGTTCCTATTTATGTAATCATTTTTGTTTTGAACCGTATTACGCTATAGTCAAGTTGAATTTGGAGGGGTGGCTTGTTTTTTGTTTTCTGGTTATGTAACCTCCCTTTGTCTTCATATCTGATATGATGTTGGTAGATAAAGGCATAGAACATAAATGGTTTTTCCTCAAAAACAACGTAATAATTTTGTATTTTTTTTCCACCTAATTCGTTTATATTTTGCATATTTATATAGTTTTCTAATTTTCTTGCTTACTGTGTTTTTATTGTCTGTTTGTTCCTTGAATGCTCTATTGGAGGTATCATCACAAAATTATTTTGCAACGTTGCTTATCTGTTTAAATTTTTTTTGTTAATTTAATTTGTTAATTTTTGTTTTAAATTTTTGCATTAATAGCTAATAAAAATTAATTATGTTTAAACAACACATGTTTTCTATTAAAAAACAATAAAACTATGTTTTGTGGTTTTCTTTTATTTTATTCGGTGTTTATTGTTTCTTTTTTGTACTTGCTGGTTGTATTTGTTTTCACTACTTATGTCGTCAATAAATTGTTTTTAACCTTGAAAATAGTAAAAAAAATTTTTGGCGTAACGTCGGCATACAAACAGGACTATTATTTCTTTAGACCAAAAAATCCTCAAGAACTCATCGTTGAACTTATAGTTTTAATACTCGTTTTTTAATTAAAGTAAAAATTTTGTGGTTAACACCATTTGATTGTAACTGGATATCTATATATTGAGAAGTATACAAGTTTGAATGGAAGGGTTTAAATATTGACGTTGTACTGGAGTCAGAGAGCACATCAATGTGAACCTCGTTATATCCACAGACCCCCGTCAATCAATTCTCCACACAATCCCAACATCTAATCGAATGTGATTACAAATCAATTGTTGGGCTTCCCTCGATCGGCAACTGGAGCATATTTCATGAATTAGAACCCCAACAAAGCGGAGTGGCTTGATCAATGAAAAGGGAGATTTGAGTTTGAGGATTTCAAATAGGGCATTCTAACTCAATGATGCAAATCCTAGCTAGTCATTCAAATAGAATTAGTATCAAACTAATTTATTGATAGTTCAATAGATGTATTCAATTACTAGAATATATAACTAAAATAGTTTGGATCGAATTTATTTTTCGTCAATTGGTATAGAAAAAAAAACACTCGAACAAGGTTCATGTAAGCTGCTTGCATACGCAATCGCGCACTGCTCGCACACGCTCTGCGCACGAAAAAAGTCAACATATAGTCGCCAAAAAAAATTTCTAACCTTTGAAAAAAATGAAGTAGCATTCTGAAAAGTAAAATACACCATTTTTCTTATATTATCAACTTATTGCAATCGTGAAATAGGCTTTTTTTCTAGTTTCTTATTTTTTTAAATTCAATAGGATACAAAATAAACTCAAAAACTTTACAATTACAAAAAAATTGTAAATAAAGTATTTTTAAAAAACTTCCTATAGTCGCTTTTGTTTTTTAGACAAAACATTTTTTAATTTCATTGATCACATTTCAAAATCACAGAAATTACAATTTTTCTGTGAGTAATATATATATATATTCTATATTTTGTTAGTGAGGGCTAGGTCAAATAAAAGAAAATAAACTCCTTCCTAGGCCAACGTTTCGATGTATTCGTACATCATCTTCAGGGCCAAAATTAGAGTAAAAACTATAATACATTTACCAAAACAATCTACAACTCACATAGAGAACTAACACAAATTTTATGAGACCAACAGATACATACAAAAGGTTATTTTATAATCAGAGTTGTTGAGTACACATCTATTTTAAAGTATCAGACAAAAGGAAATTAGATTTACCTTGGAAAGATTGCTAATGGTTATTTAAGTTACATGAGAATTAATTGGTTATAAGTACGAAAAACACTACTTTGTTATATTCATCTATCATTTTAACAAACAGGGAGGGTGAACATATATATATATATTTATATCACTTACTGTGGTCCCTACTCTCCTCAGAGAGCTTTGTGTGTGTGTGTGTGTGTGTGTGTGTGTGTGTGTGTGTGTGTGTGTGTGTGTGTGTGTGTTGTGTGTGCAGATGCATGAAAATTTAGAGGGAACATTGCACTCGAAAAATTGTTTATATTAACTATTAACTAATTTGGATCGTAAAAAAAATTCTTATACACGCAACTTCAGAGCTAACTGAGCCAAGCTGACCCTTTAATGGAATGGACACCAGCTGTTCCTGCTTGCCTCAAAGTTGTACAACTATGGGGTGCTGTGACATTTCAGTTGACCTTTCACAGGAATCTTTTTCTGGTTAGAGATGAAAATCAAATAGACCAGTGGTCGTGTCATTTAAAGTGCACAAATCAAATATGTCATCAAATTGTCACAGTAGTTTGAATATCCCGAATGAAATAATATTTAAAAAGTATTTCACCTCAGAAGTCCGACTATATTTACAATGGTATCGACTACAGTTTGGCTAGCTGAAAGGAAAAAAAGTTCCAGCACATTCTCAGCAAGACTAACTCATATTAAAATTATATTCTTATTATTTTAAAGAAATAATAACACATTTTAATTCAATAAAGGAAAATAAGTCAGGGTTCAAGTTAACAAATTCCGTTCATTCGGTTAACAAATGAACTTAATGAAATGAAATTAACAAATTCGGTTCATTCGAAATTCCGTAGTAAGGCATTTCTGTTTGAAATAATTAGTATTAAAATTTAATTTCAAGAACTCTATACTACAACTATAGTAAAAGGAAAAGAATGCATACATCCTCACAAGCTATGCAAGCGGTTATATTATATACAGCCTTTCGAACGCTTAGGTTCATCACAGGAGGCTAGGTTAGTTCATTTAATCTCTGCTCTCTAATATATATATATATATATATTTCAATGATCTAACCACAATATGAAATGGGGAAATAAAAGACTAAGATCTTTCAACTGTAACAAGTGGTCTTCATAAGAGTCAAAAACTCAACTCATCAAAACAGCTGAAAGATCTTAGTCTTGTTTTCCCATTTCATATTGTGGTTTGATAATTGATTGTTATTTCACGTGTTTATTGTGAAATTTTGTTACACAACTACCGTTGATTTGCGGTTCGCTTCTCAACGCCTAGTACTTCGTACTTCTTCCAGATGACGACGGATGTCAAGATGTTGAAGTGAGTTCTGTAATGACTTTCTCTGTTCTCTCGTAAGTGTTAATGTATATATATCTGAATTAGTTTGTAATAAAAGGAGAAATAATAAAATGGTAGACTTATGGGTTGTCAAAATAAAGTGATACACAGGAAACAGGCTGGTGACAGAATGATACCTTGAGAGACAAAAGAACTAGAAGACATCCTCTTATTTATTCAGAAAACAGATTGTAATTCAAGTGAAACATCCAATGATATATTATTGAGTCAAAGAATGAATATCAAGTCGAGGATTTACGAAACAGACATAGATTCTTTAAAAATGAGAATCCCTTGGACATGCTTCGTAGATTAACAAACATTTGTGACCATCTGTTGTATTTTGATGATCTAAACTCGATGATAATTTATCAAAAATACTTTTACATGATTCTGCTGAAAAGCCAAATTGTTATTGTTTCAGATGAAATAGATTTTGATGATAATTTAACAGTCGCTTTCTTTTCTTTTGATACTGGCTCTCGACTACCACTACATTGTTACGATAACACCCTCAACAGTGCAGATGTACACCTGAAGAAGAATACTAAATGTTTGAAACTCGTTCTTAATTTTAACATAAAGCTCTTTTGTGTGGAGACGGCATTTTTGAAATTCCTTATCAAAGATGTTAAGGCAAAAGTAATGGACACTTTATTTATATATTATAAATTCCTTTATCCTTTAAATTCTTTAGCCTGTATCCTTTATATATTTATATAATTGATAATAAAATATCAATAAATTATTTATTAGAAATTGTATATCCTTTATATATTAAACTGACATCTAAAAAAAAATGTTTGAAATAAAATAAATCACGATTACATAATAATAGGGTATTTGTAATAATGCGTAATAACGGTTGATATATTTCTACTATATTTCTTCAGAGGTTAACGTACTCGCCTCTGAACTGGCTTGTCCAGTGTTCGATACCCACCTGGCCCTCCATTTATTCACGTGGGAAGTGAATAAATCTTAGCAAGTCGTCCCTCGAAGACTGTCGGTCCCGAGCCTCTACAATGTCAGTTACTCATGAAAGATCTGTACTCGAAATACTCTTGAGTTGGGCATATGTAGAATCAACATTTACAATATAGAATCAACTGGTAATGATGGCACACCCATAGCTAAAATGGGTGCCAAATAATAAATGAGACACTAACCTCTGCTCTTAGAACATCACTAAAAGGTGAAAGCATTATAAATGTGGGCATTGAAAAACAAACAAACCATAAAATTATAGGAGACAAACTCATACAAAAAAAAATAGGACTCAATAGGAATGATAAACTGACTATTTTGAGTTTCTAGGCGTATAACTAATTGCATCTAATCGTGAATTACCTTTCGTATATGATTAAGTATGGAAGAAAGAGATACCGCAAGTTTGTTCTTATCAAGAGAAAGAAAGTAGTAATGGCTGGAAAATAGTCCTTTCTATTTGATAATGATAAATGATCCTTTTATTCTGAATCGTTAAAGTAATCCTTTACCTTCTTACCATGGAGGTCTAAAGTGGGTTTTGGACTCAAAGATAAGTAGCTCGAACTACTATGAGAGATATTTTCAAATGGAAAAAATATGGGTGGAGCAACTGAACAATTCATATTCAACTGCTCTGGCCTGTAACAGGTATGTATTAGTTTTGTATTGGCTTAAACTGTGCGTTTATTAGTCTCCGTTTTTAAAACTAAAATAAAACAACATTAAAAACAAACTAAATGCGTTTTGTTATCTCAAAATAGTTGTGATATCCGTAATTGTGTGGTATTTACTCATACTGGGATAATACATACTACCACTATACTGGACTAATACATGGTCTCCACACAAAAGAACACGAAGTGTTCGAAATACACGGTTTGAATTAAAAAAACTATCAAAAAACTTGGAGCACCCCTGGTATATAGCAAAAAACTGTAAAGATATGATCACGATGAGTGTCAGGACAAAAATTTTGAAATTAGAGTGTGCAGTGCGCGTGAAATTCATAAAGTGTCCTTACTTTTAGATGGCATCTCGTATAATATTTAGAGATGTGATACGAAAGAAAAAGTCATCTGCATTTGGGCTGTTGAAGGCGTTATTATTAACCAACGACATAATGGTTCATTATTAGCGAACACCTTGATAGTATGGCAAGCAAAAGAGTCGAAAACTGTGTTGACAATGTAAATTCCACAAAATATCATTGGTATAATAAATTAATAAACAAACTGAGCAATATATTAAAATATATATACTGGGATAAATAGATAAATCAAAGTCTCCACACATAAAAAAGATTTTTTTTTTATTTCTACGATTTCAAACACTTCGTGTTCATCGTCAGGTAAACTTCTAAATGAGAGTAGAGGACCGACCAAGTCGAGTGACCAACTAGAAAATAGTTGAACGATCTACTCCAATAACAAACAACTTATGTTAAAACACAAGTAAGTATATAAAGTGCATATATATATATATATATATGTGTGTGTGTGAGAGAGAGATTGAATTTACGGCCTATTGTTTTTCTAATTAATTTTTTGGATACCTTTTCCAAATCCCTTAAGAGTCTTTTAAACTACCAGGGACTAGGTACATCAACTCACCATATGTTATTCAATCTCACATGTATTAACAAAGGACTGTTCCCTAAATATACGAATATATATATATATATATATATATATATATATATATATATATTCATTGTACATAGTAAATATTTCCTGTACCATTTTCAACTATCAAGTAAATAATTTTTTGAACCTACTCTGGTCGGTTCTGTACTCCTTCATTTGGAAGTTTACCTGACGATGAACACGAAGTGTTAGAAACGCGAGGAATAAAAAAAGCTTCTTTTTTTTATGTGTGGAGAATTTGATTTATCTATTTACCGCCAGTATTTTGTTATGTTATCCAACAAAAAAAAATATACATATGCTATGTACAATAAAAGAAAGAACAAATAATCGTAAATAATAAGCAATTTCAGAGAAACTGTTCAAAATTTTCAGAATCTTCCTCCAAACAAGCTATATCAAAGATTGAGTTTATGAAATCCAAAACAATTAAAGAACGCTCAATGAATTTGAAGAAACAATTCTACATGAGTGAAACAAACATCTTGAGCAGTTTTCAGAAATTGCTGGAAGAAACCATTGAGTAAGAAGTGAAAGGTTAACATCTTAAATTATTACTGAGAAGATTGAATGTATAAAATAAGAAAAAAAAAGCCGTATATTTTATTATGTAATATTAAGAAGTTATAGCTGGTGAGATAAGATTAGGATAGAAGATGTAGAGTTCAGAGACCGTAAAGTTGAAGGATTTGACTGTTTAAAAAGTTCTTGGAGTTTCTTGTAGGAGGATATTGCTCAACAAGTAGCCTATGTTGGCCGCCCCATATATAGCTTTGAACCGCAGCAAAACCTTGATAAGTGGACCTCAGAAACACACTTCACTTTACATTTCATTTAGATCTGGAAAGTATAATTTTATTTTAATAGTGTAAATTTAGCTTTATTTCTGAAGATATTTTAGTAAAAATGTAATGCTTAACACTAAGGAGTCATTGACAGGTGATTTCAAAACAAGACGACAAAACTCAAAACTTTATTTCATTACGAGTGATTTCAAGATTTTTAATACTGAGGGATTTCAAAAAATTACGTCTCCATTCAAAAAAAAATTGTAATATGAAAACTAACAACGCGTTTCGAACACTTAATGTTCTTTTTCAGGTTTTCATCAGCACTCTTGAGAGTCGATCTACGAGATCTAATATCACTCCCATAGGATCGAGTCGAGATTAACTAGTTCTTAGAGTATCTCATCAACATTTGAGACTCTAAAAAGGTAACATGCTTCCAAGCAGAATTGGAAGGTTTTCGGTGCACAATAAAGAATATGTTGTTGGAGGATTTCAAGAATTACGTGTCTATACAAAAAAAAAAAATAATATGAAAACTAACAACGCGTTTCGAACACCTTGTGGTCTTCTTGAGGTTTACATCTTAAAATATATATATATATATATCTTTGAGCTTTAAGAACATCATATTTTTTTTAGACGTAAAACTGAAGAAGGACACTAAGTGTTCGAAACGCGTTGTTAGTTTTCATATTAAACTTTTTTTTGTAATGAGACTTAATTTTTGGAATCCTCTGATATTAAAATTTTATGTTATATATGAGGCTTTTGCCCAATTTTTGCTTTTACCTAGCATAGTTAAAGATTCGATGTTTCAAAAACTCAGTTGCGTTTTATCAGAAGGAGCCTGTTTCACATAAAAGGGATGCAAAGAATAGGAGTACATATTCCAATACCCATTCCGTTGAGTATTCTCAAATAACTCTGAGTAAGAACGAAGAAAATAAAAGCCAACTATTTGAAAAACTACATGACCATGACTGATGATATCATTATTGACTGGCCTCGGGAGTTAATCATCATTCATCGCTGTTTACAAACTTTTTTCTAGCTTAATAAACCTTTATTTTGGATTATTAAGAGTTATTATGAATTGTTTTTACATTAACTAACACTTAATAAATTATTATTATTGAGCCTTTTCTATGTACATATTCAAATTTTGTAAGAATAATTTAAATAAAAAAATTAATTTTAGTATCCATTACATCAAAATAAACGACTCAAACGATCCAAATATAACACATTATGAAATTGAATTACAATATAATTTAACTATCATTAAAAATTAGTTTTTTTACTTATAAATGTTTAGCTAGCAACTTCAACTAACTAATTTAACTATGATTATATTTTAGCCATCACATGTTGAAATAAAATTTAAATTCATTCTAAACAATCTAATTTGAACTTTATGTAGATTGTTTTAACTTTGATGCCAGAAGAGTGTTACATAGATGGTTTAAATAAACTCCTAATTGCATTAGTTTCTTAAAGGGAAGTCCTTTTTCTTCAGTTCTTTTTCTTTTATAGAGTTTCTCAAATTACACAGTACTGTTAAAAACAAAGTTAGCGGAATAATTGTTTAGTTTAATTAAAAAAATTTTGCTTTGTTAGAAAAGTTAGTTGGAAATGGAATTGGGTTGGAATTGAGGAGTCAGTAATTATATAGTAGACTTCATACAGACACAATATTTGTTGTATGATAAGTAAGTAAGTTTATATTGCTTTGCAGATGATACTGCAGTCTGTTAGAGAGTTGTTAAATACTCCAAGTACTATTTTACTTAAAACCTTTTATCTATTGGGGAGCATCTTCTCTTCAAAAACACCGAAGCTGAAAACCCATTTACTCTTCAGCCTTTAAAGGGATTTTAATTTAAATGCAACGTGGATGATTTTAAAATGACTTGTTTAGCTGTTCGTTGGTGTCAGCACAATGACAAGGCTTTTGGTGCAGAGTAAAGGATACTTTGGGGGATTTCAAGAATTACGTTTTTATTCTTGGAACTTATACCAGTGCAAGCGAATTATTTATGAAATCATTATTCACAACTGTGCCAGTAGAAGAGACCATGGGAATTATTTGTGATTGCATCTACTTAAATGAAAGAAGCATGGCACCTCCACCCATCAGTAGGCAGAAATGTGAAGACCTTTTGCGAGCATGTACGACAAGAAGCCCTTTCATGCACATACATGGCTCCATGTACCTTCAAATTGACGGCGTGGCAATAGGTTCGCCCCTGGGAGTCACATTCGCAAACTATTATATATGCTACGTTCAAAATACAATATTAAACAACAGCCCTGAATTAAAGTCTTCTAAAAATCACAATTAAACACGTGATGCAATCAATGAAGTTAATATCAATGAATCTTACTTATCATACAACAAATATTGTGTCTGTATGATGTCTACTATATAATTACTGACTCCTCAATTCCAACCCAATTCCATTTCCAACTAACTTTTCTAACAAAGCAAATTTTTTTTAATTAAACTAAACAATTATTCCGCTAACTTTCTTTTTAACAGTACTGTGTAATTTGATTAACAAGCTAAAGTAACAAAGTAAACTTGTTTCTTACTTTGCTTGCTCTCTGATGACATAAAGTGAAAGGCCTCGGAGCATTTATTTCTTTTGTTTTATTTTTCCTTGTGGTTTAGACTATATATATGGGGACTTAAACAACTCCTCAGTGATAACAGATAAGTCACCCTAAAAGATTCTGAGGAAAACAACATTTGGTTCCTAGGAGCACGTTCTAAACCTGGCTTGAATTCAAACCGTCAGTCTTTTTTTTTTTTAAACTTGGATATCATTTTTATTTATATTTTATTGTAATAATAATTTCTATGTGAATAAATGATGACATGTATGTATTGTACACATATCTATAGTAAAATTTATAACTATAAATTGCACAGTTTTTTTATAAATAATATTGAAGAAATATAATCTATCCGCGGACCAGATGTGGTCCAAAGACCATAGTTTGCCGACTAGTGCCCTAAACCATTTACTCTTACGTCTGTTAATGGATATAACTCTAAAGGCAAGGTGGATGATTTTAAAGTGACTTGTTTAGCTGGTGGTTGATGTTAAGACATTCGCAAGGGTTTCTGTTGCAGTGTAAAGGATATGGTTAGCACTAGACGGGAGTCAAGGGCCGTTCTATATATAAGCACACCTCGGGAGGGGCGGTCATTTATAGAGTCCTCTGTTACCCCCTCAAGCCTGGTACTATTTATGTATACAGATTTGCATCAGTTCAAATGTCCAAGAAAACAAAATCCATCTATAAACATCTCAACGGTTTGAGTTATTACCTAACACGACTTAGCATCCAACTTGACACATTCCTCAACACCATCGTTTGAACAATAACTTTAAATCAATATGCTACTCCCTCTAGTAAAGATAACCAGAAATAAACAAGAATCTCGATATCTTTACAAAACCTTCCTTAGAACTTTACTTTAAAACGACCCACTTCAATGGTATAAATAACACGATTTTCGAAATAGGTGTAAGAAAAAGAGGCTTTCCTGCCAGCTCAAGTATAAGTTATACTTTCGAACTAACATAAGTCTGAAAGTTGTGTAATCCGTATTTGTGCAGTATTTACTCATGGATAAAACAAGGTCTCCACATAAAAAAGATTTTTTTTTTATTATTTGCCATTGTATTACAACTACCATTAGAGGTGTATCAAGTAATAGTGATACATGATGTATAAAAAAAAAAAATGAAATAAAAGGGTGGAGAAACCACCCCATTGGTGGTAATCCATATACGTACATTGTTCAGATGACTTGCAACTGACAGTTAGCATTTCTGAGTAGTCTCGGGACCAACATCATTTTAGCCTTCTAATAGGGTTGGTAGGAAAGATAAACGGAAGGTTGATCCAAAATGGACACAAAACCTGATTTTGAACTTGTTAAAAAGTATAAATATACTTAAAATTATATGAAATTTGGGTCAAAAAAACACAACATATAAAATTAAAGAACAAAAAAAGAAGGAAAACTAATTTCGATGTTCATAAATATGAAATAGTCGGAATAAATAAATGGTCAGGAGAAAATAGATCAAAAAATAGGGCAGGCAGAAAACAAACGGCCAACTGATTCCAACAATAAATTGAGTTTTCTACGACTATCGACCCAGGAATTCTCTCTATGTGCCATTTTTTTTATAGTACCTCCTGAAGCCATGGTCATATTATTAACAAAGTTAGTGTTTGTTCCTGTACAATACAATTTAATGAACACGGAAGTCTGAAAAGGACAACTAGAATCAGAAGAAGGAAAAGAAAACGAAATCAGAAACGTAAAATCACACGTCTTATATTCTTATACTATAGTGTCTTTGCCTTTTACTTCTGATGATAGTATTGAATTTTAAAATATCACTATAAGCTCTATTTTATCATTTTATTTATAACCTAAATTATAATGTGATTTTATTATACAAACATGCTAACATAATCTTTGAGGTTATTAGTGCTTTGCACAACAACGCAGATAACCTAATGTATATAAGCCAACGACAAAATGGCATATATACGAGGTGTGGTCAATAAGTAAGCACACTTTTTGAATTTCGCGCGCTCTGTACACAGTAATTTCAATTTTTCCTTTTTCTTATTGCGTTGGTACACTCGTCACAAACATATGTTTTGGCTGTATAGCATGTGTTGTTTTTATGTGATATGATAGACAAGGTTAACAAGGTTTAAAGAGTGTTTGCGTGCTTAGCTAATTTTTTTATTGAAAATAATGGAATAGAGAGTTTGTATTACTTTTTGTGTAAAAAAAACTTTTGAAATGTTAACAATAAAGTTTGATGAGCAACTTGAGCAAAATATCGTTTACAAAACCGTATAACTTGTTCTACAGGTAATATTTTGAATCTCCCAGCACGCAAACACGACTCTAACCTTTATGCTTCTCATATAAAAAACAACACGTGCTATACAGTCAAAACTGTGAGTATATGATTATGATAGGAGTACCAATACAACAACACAAAAATTTAAAATAAAGAGCACAGAAGGCACGAAATTCAAAAAGTGTCCTTACTTTTTGTTCACACCTCGCAGACTTATAAATTGTGATAACATTTATTACAAACGTAATAAATTTGACTTTATAAAATGTAACCAAAGTTACGTCTTTAGTAAAATTTTGTTGTGAATTGTAACGTTCGAGAAAAACAAATACACTTAGAAATTTTGATAAATATATAGTAGATATCATAGTTTGCAAAACTAAATTACAGATAATGTTGATTTAAAAATTTTGTTTGGTGGTTATGAATCCAGATGATGGAACGTTGTTTACATTTCGATGGTTCTTCTACATATAACTAACCAATTAGTTAAAGTGTGCCACAAAATTAAATTAATTTAAGGAAGTCACTTCACAGAGTCGAGAGCATCTCATTAATTTAAAATAAAAAAAATAAAAGAAGGAGATGGGTGAAAAGTAAAATGGAAATATTTCAAGTTGGGAACATTACAGTTAGCGTGATTTGTCAAGAAAGTTAGAAAGTAACTAACTAACTGTAGTTGGGCATTAAGACACATACACAAGTGCTATTTCAGAGGGGGATAATCACAAATAAAGCACTCCTGCTGGAGGCAGACTATTTTATCAGAGGGCGCCGCATATACGTGCTTATTACCGCCCTACGCCCCCAACCCCACCACCTACACCTACATAATTAACAAGATGAAACTCCCGAGTCCTTACAGCATCCCCCCTGCTTTCATATGTCCTCCAACTCAAATAATGCCCTATCATTATTCAGATATACTTTTTTAAATTTTCCATCAAGTGCAAATTTACTGTCTCAATTTAAAGGCAATCACAGGAGGAATAGTAACGGTATTATTCCCAATGGGGTTTTTGCTTATGATGGTAACACATAATTCCATTCTGTAGATGTTTAATAATGATTTTGATTTCAGATAAGCAATATTCAAACCAAGCATCATAAGTAAAGATGGAAAAAAAAATCTGAGAAGATAACTCAATAAAAAATGTAATATTGGAAGTGCAATGAGAATATCCGTTCCTTGGAAAGGTTGGAAATCATTAGTTTCCATTACCTGTAAAATATCAAGTACAGTAGAACTTCACAGTGCCAGCAATTCGCTTTACGAGCAGCTATTCGTAAGAATTTTAGTGTCTCGCAATACGAGTCTTCCTCACGCCTAGATGGTATCCATTTTAGTATTAGCGGATTAATAAAACATGATTATTTCTTCATTACTTGTACAATCTGTTATACTCGTAGTGTAATATTTACTCATATAGGGGAATTTCAAAAATAACGTCTCCACACATAAACATTATTTTGTCTAGATTTATTTTTTGAAATTTCCAAATTTTTCTTGTATGCAATTATTTTTCATGTAATATAATTCATATTACAAGTACGGTATTGTTTATTTTTCGAATTCCACCTTTTCTGTTTAAACAGAATGAACTTAAAAAAACCGGTATTTTAGGGATGGAACTGATTATTTATTTTCATTTTAGATTACAAAACGTAAATATGAAAGATTACATTGCTTTCATAATACGAGTAAATCGCAATACGAGCTCGGTCTTGGAACAAATTAGTACAAAAACTTGTACTGTGAGGTTCTACTGCACTTGTAAAAGATTTCTACTCTAATATACTGGAGTGAAGTGAATTTAGAACACCCTATATAGAATCAAAGACTGAATGTGTCTACTATAATAGCCAACTACCAAATGAGCCACACGATAGATTAAAAAAAACAAAAGCCTTGGTCTTCCATAATATGATTCATTCAATGTCTTTGGCCATTCAACTATCCTCACGAGTCTCTCAGCAAAGCGTTGCTGTGTTTGCAGATAGATCAATGAAGTCTGAGCATATCGTCAGGTGGTCCAACCACATCTGCAGCCAGATCCACGATATTAGTGTAAATCGTCAGTCTAACCACCTCTACAGTCAGATCTATGGAGTCAAAGTAAATCGCCAGGTGGTCTAACCACCTCTACAACCAATTCCATGAAGTAAGAGTAAATCGTCAGGTGGTCTAACCACCTGTGTTACCAGATCCACAAAATCAGAGCAAATCGTAAGGTGGTATAACCATCTTTGCAGCCAGACCTACGTAATCAGAGCAAATCGCCAGGTGGTCTAAACAGCTCTATCCACCTCTACTGTCAGATCCACGAAGTCTGATCAAATCGTCAGGTGGTCTCCAGTATTATGTCCATCTGGCATAGAGCAGCCAATATGCCATCAAAAGATAGTCCAGTTCGACGAGAGTGTAAGTAAACCAATTAGTAAGTAAACTAATGGTATCATTTTTATTAAATTTAAATTGCGACTCAATATTGGCAACTGAAAGAGTAATTCTCCCAAAGACACATTAAGAAAAATATATTGAAAAATATAAAAAAAATACATAAAATAAAAATATAGATATTTACTTACTCTCAGGAAACATTCGTATCACTAGTGCTGCACATACCTGCCAACAAAAAGAAATTTTAGATACTGATATCAACAAATGTATTTCTGAAAACCAAAAAAGTATATTGAAATGGTTTTTCACATGCTAATTTTTTTTATTACAAACCAAACTGTTGCTAACTAAACTTAATAACAGTAAAATAATAGAAATTTTGTTTTAATAGGACTATATAACCTTACGATTGCCCCGGGATGCAAAAATAGTTGCTACATCATTGACTTTGTCAAATGGTGTAAGCATTAATTTCTTCCATTGTTTGTCGAGATTAGAGTCGGTTATCATTATTAACAGTTTATGTTTGAAAGACCAGCAAACTTTACCTGTTCTACGCGGGAATGGTGACCTTAATAATCAACAGTCCGGTACAGTGATACCTTGACTTACGAATTTCATTCGTTCCGTACCCGACTTTGTATACCGAAATGATCACATGTCGAGACTTTAATTTTCGACATAAACAGTGGATTAAAAAAATTGTTGCTACACCACTGATTCCGGAATAATTTTTTTTATAATTATTATTATTATTTTTGAGGGTGACTATAACACTGCATCGTAACAAAAATAACTGTTATACCCCCCCCCCCCCCTTCAGTACCAAAGTACCCAAGCAGTTAGCTTCAACGCCTCACAAGAAGCTCAGCACTTTTGATGGGTCCAGCAGTAAAAGTTTCTCCATGGTTTTGTTAAGTGTCCCGAAGCACCTACTTCTATGCAGCAAAGTTGCCTACAGTCAGTCAGCAGGTGCAACGGTGTTTCTTCCCCTTCCTTGCAGAATCTGCACAAACCATCATTCATAATCCCTACGTTTCGGAAGAAAGTAAATTCCTTTCTCTTTTTTCGGGACGGTCTTTTTCGGGTCCTCAGGTACACTTGTGGAAGGTTGTCTCCCGCTAGTTAGCGCTTTTGGACCCTCAGCGCTTCCGGAAGATGGTCTTCGGACTTCCTTCTCCTTAGTATCATACAGGGGATCCCTGAAGATCTATCGGTAGTATTTTGTCCGTTCTGGAAGAGCAACGCATACTGGATTAAACCTATTTACTCAAGTGGGTCACCTGGTACCCTAATTATACGGAAAAATGATTGACACTAAAGCGTGCTCAATAAGACCAACTCAGTTTTGTAATAAAGTATATAGAAGGAAGGAGCGACATTTAAATATAGAAAGGAATAAAAGAGTGAGGGGAGAAAAGGAGAAGCAAGATTTTTCCTTCACAAGAGTTGAGGGTTAGGATAACACCATGCACGTCTCACCACTAAAACTTTGGCCTCCCCCTCCCCCACCGCCCTCAACCAAAGATATACCTACGTCAACAACTACCTGCAAGAAAAAGTTGAATAGATTAAAACATCCCCTTGACGAATACAAAGCAGCCTGAATTCCACCCCCTTTACTGCGGCACTAATTCCATATTCCTAACCCTCCAGCCTAAGGGACTTTCATCTACCCCTCCTTTCTTCACACCAATTCCAACTTACATTACTAAAACTTCATTCAACTACGTTTTTAATAATTAAAGCACAAACATAATCTCAACTCTTGATATTTTTTATATCTACATCATTAAAAAAGAAGATATTAAAAAACACCTGAAAATTTTTACAACACCCATTAAAAATATTCAACTACTTTAAATTATATTTGAAATATCAACTCCATTGAGATAATCATAAATTATGTATTTCATGGCAGCCTTGAAAATGAAAATATAAATTTTCAAAATGTTAAATGACAGAGTTGAGTTTTTGACCAGACAACCATCAAATAGTCTTTAACTTTAGTTATTGTAGTGTATAAAAAGGAATTTCAACCAATCATTTTTCTTGTAATTTTGTGGATACAAAATTGGGTCTCTTTTTCTCGTATGAGCAAAAAATTAACATTATAATATATTAGATGTTATTTTACAAAAGCTAAGTGCTTTTTTTGTATCTGACTATATAAACCTGTAAAATTGGATAGTAAAATCGATAAAATAAGTTTATTTTTTTTTTCAAATTCTCTTTTAAGTAATGTTGAAGGTTATCAAAGGTATTTATCGGTTAGAGGATTCTAAATCAGTGATTCTCCTCGGAGTTGGTTATTGGACTCAAGGGAAAGAGAGTACTTGGAGTTAGAGTGTGGGCGGGGGTGATGGCGGGGGTGAGTTTAGGGGGGTGAAAAGATATATTATATCGGACAGAAGGGGAGTGCAAAGTTTAAGAAGGTGAACAAGTTTTAATATAAGAATAAAGCCAAATCGAAGCTTGCATCAAGATAACAAATCTCAACCAGTCTCTCTAGGCTAAACTTTTCAAATATTCTTACACATTTTACTTTGATTTAAAAAAAAAAAATATTTCTTGAAATTTTCATAAATATATAATTATTCAAAATATATATATATTATAATATATATATATATATATATATATATATATATATATATAATATATATATTATATATAATAATAATATTAGTGAGGAAGATATATTACGTCTTCATCATAAATATTAATTATTAAAAAAAAATATTATAAGGAAAATATACTACGTATTCATCATAAATATATAATTATTCAAAAAAAATACGTCTTCATCATAATTATATAATTATTCCAAAAAAAAATCTTAGCGAGGAAAATATATTACGTCTTCATCACAAATATATAATTATTCAAAAAAATATTAGTGAGGAAAATACATTACGTCTTCATCACAAATATATAATTATATACATAATTATTAAAAAAAAAGATATTAGTGTGGAAAATATATTACGTCATCACAAATATATAATTATTCAAAAAAAATATTAGTGAGGAAAATATATTACGTCTTCATAAAAACAAAGACTTTATTTTACAACACTTTCAAACACTTAGTGTTCATCATCAGGCACATCTACAATATAAAGATAAAATATATAAAACAATTCTTGAAGGTATGGTCTTTATGAATGATCGAATTAAATGTTTCAAGGATTTTTAAAATAACAACTCTTTAGTTAATTGTAAAACAGATTTACTTATTTCTGAGGTAGTGTAATAAGTATTTTTGTTTGATTTACTCATTATAGAGTAAAAAAGTTAATGAAATAGTCTCCAGATAGAGAAGTTTAGAATATAAAAAAAGTGTTTCTTCTTCAGCTATAAAAAAAACAAAAAATACAATGAAATCAGAGAGTTATCTATATTATAAAAATAAATTCAGATGTACACTCGAGACCCCCCACCCTTCACCACACTTCAATCCTATTTCTAGTCAGTTGTACCACAGACCCCGAAACTTGTGTTAAACATCTCTGTATAGTTATCTTATTTTGTACTATTTATTTATACTATAGATAACTATGTGATGTCATTGTATTTTTTGTATGTTTTATGGCTGAAGAAAACCACCATGCTTTTGAAACGCGACGTTGATATTAATAATTTAAGTTTTATTCTACACTGATTAACTTATGCAGAACTAAAAAAATGCTGACAAAAAATAAATGAAATGTAATAACAAGTATTGGATTAGTGTAGAACAAAAGGAAGGAAGGAGGGGGGGGGGGGGGGGTTGATAAAAAAGAGTTTTTCGCGCAAAAGGTAGAGACAGTGTTTAGTTTACGACACGACAACCCTCCTCAGTAAAGAACATTGAGGCACACTTTGGGCGAGCCCTCGACCAGGCAGAGCTATGCAGTGCAAAGTGGCTGGGCAGTAAAACGACCGCCATTAAACTGGGAATCGCAGCACCTAGCCTACTTGATCACACGGTGCCCAACTTCCTCGAGACTATTCTGTCATTCCGGTCAAAAATGAAAATAAAAAGACCCAAATAAAGAAGAACTGAGAGCCTATATATATATATATATATATTGTTAAATACGCCCCATATTTAACTTGTATCTGTTTCTTAGACAATTTCTCCAATTTCCGGAATTCCTTCCTCGTTTCTTCATCAAAACTATAAAGCTTGTCACCAATATTGCTACTCGACATGTTTCGAATGTACCACATTTATCATCAGGACAATAATGATAATAATGATGATGATGATGAATGTGGTACATTCGAAACATGTCGACTAGCAATATTGGTGATAAGCTTTACAGTTTTGATGAAGAGATGAAGAAGGAATTCTGGAAACTGGAGAAATTGTCTAAGAAACAGATACAAGCCAAATATGGGCGTTATTTTAAATATATATGTTTAAATGAAGGACTACTTCCAACTTTTACAAATATACATATTTATTATATATATATTATCAAAAAAATGATTTCACATAAACACGTGAAATAACAATCAATGATCAAACGCAATAAGAAATGGGAAAACAAGAATAAGATCTTTCAACCGTAACAAGCGGTCTTCGTCAGAAGATCAAAAACAAACAAGTTCAGTTGGGTTTTTGACTCTGACGAAGACCGCTTGTTACGGTTGAAAGATCTTAGTCTTGTTTTCCCATTTCTTATTGTGGTTTGATCATTGATATATATATATTATATATATATATATATATATATATATGTACAGCCAAAAAGAGAATAGTAACGCACAAAGAATGAGCCACACTTAATACCTCAAATTTTCAGATAATCCGTCTTCACGAGAAAAGAGAGTGGGAGACCAAGCAATCCGGAAATGCAACGGCAGGAGACCGTCCTGGCAACGGAATGTGCTCTTTGTATATATATATATATATATACAAGTTCAAAATTGAAGAAGAGTAACACACAGAGTAAGGAAACACACTACCGACATACATATGAACAAATCACAATATGAATGGGAAAAAATTACTAAGATCTTTCAACCGTAACAAGTGGTCTTCGTCAGAGTCAAATACTCAATTACGAACTGTCTGACTATGGCTCTGACGAAGACCACTTGTTATAGTCAAAAACTTTACAGATCAAAACACATCAAAAGCTAGGAAATTTAACAAAAAGTTCTTAATTTTAAAAAAAATTTAAGGCAAAAAATACGCTTGACCTTTATTAATGTCATAATCCTGACCTGGAAATACAAGATAAAAACTTTTTTTTTTTTAAATTCTATACGTTCAGGGAATATGAGAACATATTAAAAAAAAGTCATTCATAATTGAAAATGGAAAAGCAATAGAAAGAAAGACAATGCAAAGGCAAGAGGTGAACTACAGTCTGGCCACCATTGTACAAGAGGAAACAAAATAAAAAGAGAAACAATTCGATAAATAAAAGTCTCAAGCGGCCTAGAATCAACATTACTATAAGTAAACATAACATCAAACTCGTTGTGTTATTTAAATTTAAATCAATGTGTATCATTTGTTTATATTGAGCAGTATTCACTCTATTAGTTATAATTATCGTGAAATTAGTAATGGCTATGACACTTTTAATTCATTAATAGTTATTAATAATAATTGGTAGTAATTAAAACTAATTGAGTATGCATTGTTTTATAACACTAAAAAAAACCTTATCACTATAATTAGGATTGTTGTTATTGGATACCCTCCAAACATTTGAAACTTCAATAATGTAATTATGTAAAAAGTGATGACGTAAGACATATTAATTAATATTACATCAAAGGTATAGGCAAATTATCCAATTAAATGTTTTACCAATTAAAGACTGATTTACAAAAAGTTTTTTCTCAAATTAAATACGATGAATTGAATGTTAAATTTTTTTAATAATTTCCGTAAATTTTTTCTGCGTCTTCAAAACTTTTTTAACATATTTATTTAAACATATTTAAAATAGTTTTTTTTAAACATATTTATTTAGAAATTTTCAACCACGCATATTTTGGGTAACAATCACGTATAGTAAGACTAACAGAAATAACTTTGATACAATTGAATAAAGAATGAAACCCACTGGTTCAACTTTTCACTTCGTTTCTTTATTGATAGTAGATTATCGTAGCACGGCTATCTTCTCTTGAGTCGTCTTGGTGGATTCTGGGAAAGTGAAAAAGGAGCAAAATTTTGTACAAAAATGGGTTTGGGTGAGAAGAAAGTTTAACGTGAAACGCCTTATAACGATCAGAGGCTAAATTTTTGTAAAAATAGAATTTTAAAGCCACTACGAAGAGTGTGATTAGTGACATATAAGCTGCCTTAGTAATGGTAAGGAATGATTTTAGATTGTAATAACTGTATTCTATGAATTTTTTAAGGTTTTCCACAACTCCACAGTTCAAGTCTGTAAGTCCAGATCAATTTCAGTAATGTTTCGTCATATAGTGTCAATTTTGATCTCAGTACTGTTTTGTATAACAGCACTTTGTTATCGAGTATCAATTTTGAGTGTTTCCCGAGAAGTCTGTACAGTAATAATAATAATCATCGTTTTGTTTTGACATTACATAACTATTAAATTTTTTTTTTTAATTTTTGAAGTAGCTTAATTCTTATTTGATGATTCATTATAACAATGGGTACATCAGCTGTTAGCCTATAAAGGATGAAGTACCTAAAGTCAGAAGGCAGTGGTGTAGTAACTATCTTTGCCGCCCCCGGGGGGGGGGGGGGGGGCATAAATTTACTGCTCCCCCTCCCCTGGTTGTTGATAATTCTTTAATCTTCAAAATTCCAGAAAGTCAATATTTATTTTCATGGAATTACAAAGAAAGATGCAATTTTAGACTTCTGTTATTACTCTCAGACTTTCATTCTATTTCAGTACTCGCATATATATATAAACTATATTCACAAAAAAAAAACATAAATGAAACAGAAACTCACAGGTTCGTGAGAGAAATTACAGAAGTATACATTTTGAAACAGAAAAACTAAGTATTACATTACAAATTATTTAAAAAAAAAAATATTCTGAAATCTACAGACTATATATATATATATATATATATATATATATATATATATATATATAATATATATATAGTATATATATATGGTGAACTGAATTGCCTTAATTAAACATACCTTTTTTTTGAGCAGTTTTTCATATTTCCTTGCTAATTTTAAATCGTCTTGATTTAGCTGGTGGATTATTTGAGCGAAACTCTGGTAAGCCATCAATATTTAATGATTAACATAACATAACATAACATAACATATATGTATAAAAGAAGGTCTGCTCCCTATTTATACTAATATATATATATATATATATATATTATATATATATAAAGTCATCATTAAATAAAATCAAAAATTTTTAAAACATAAACGTATAATTTAAATTATAAAAAGACTTGTTAAAATAAATTAGCTCTCTACGCAAACAAAAATAATAACCTTTTAACCCCATTAAAAAAAAGTTTTTTAAAATTTATTTTATTTATTTGCAAATACTCCAGTTGAAAAATCCGTTTAAAAATATGATTACAGAAATATAATATAAAAGCGAAATCAACATTAAAAAATCATGTTGGTTAAAATTTAAGTTTCTTCGTTAGCTTTTTATAATTTTTTTGTATTTTCTCGTTTTCCCCCTCAAAATGCCACCCCCTGGCACATGGCACCCCTCCCGCTCATTCCTTGCTACCTCACTGCCTAAAGTGTAGGGCGTTATAAAAGAACAAGTTTTTAGTGCTGTCGTAGCAAGGAGATGACCCAGTTTTTTTTTTTTGTTGGAAGTCATTTTAGTCAAGGGTCAACCATGAGTAATTTCCTCTAAATTGTTTTTACTAAGAGATCTTTAACGATATGCCTGACATCATTCGTGCTCAGAGGACCGTGTTTTTGTTCATCCTCTCCAAGGAGTTGCTAATGAAAAAGATTTTTCCACTTTAAAACAAAAAAAAATAGGGTCATGATTGAGATTTGAAACTCGAAAATTCAAGTTCTTATAGCAAACAATATAACCATTATATTACATTTATCATTCAAAGGGTTAAACAGTATGGGATTTATTTTGCAAATGGATGGTTCAGGCTAGGCTTGGGTCGAAGAAAGATTAACTTGCGCGATCGACCATAGCGCCATAAAGCAGGGATAAACCCTATAGGGATACATCTAGTTATATTTATTTGCAACGATGAATGTCACTCAATGGCGTAGACTTCATTTTGTCGCCTGGGGCGCACGTAAGATCCCCCTCCCCTAAGCCGTTGACAATTCCATATAAGTCCTCGAAATATACATATATGCATACGATTACAATTAAGGATGTAATTTTAATCTACTGTTATTAGACCCGACCTTTCATCTTATAACAGTACTCGTATAGGTTTCTTACGAGAATGTTGTAAGATAACATAACATTCAATGAACAATCGTCATAAAAAACCGAAGAGGAAACGTAAATCCATCATAACCAATAACTCGAAGGGTGTCTATGTCAAGAGTCGAGTAAAACTATGTAAAGGCTTCGAGTGTCAACATCCTTTCATCAAGAGGGACTGTGCAACCTCTACCCCATTGACATGAAGACAAAGGCTACTTTTCCTAGAAGACAACCTATAAATCTTGTTACTATCCCTGCAAGATAATTAATTATTACCTTGCAGGGATAGTAACAAGATTTCACAAAAACACGTGAAATAACAATCAATGATCAAACCACAATAAGAAATGGGGAAAAAAGACTAAGATCTTTGATTTTTGAAAAAAAAATCTTAGTTTTTTTCCCCATTTCATATTTCGATAGATCATTGTATACATATATATACCGTCATCATCAAAAAAACCAAAGATTTTTCAAAACAAAAACGTATAATTCACAAGCATAAAAAATTGTTTAATTAAATTAACTGCTTACACAAATGAAATAGTAAATTTTCAACCCAATTAAAAAACTAGTTTTGAAAAATTTAAAATAAATTTATTTTCAATTTGCAAATATTTTGAAAATCCGTTTAAAAAAATATTACACAGATAAAACATAATAAAAAAACAATTACGACCTTAAAAACTCTTTTTCGAATAAAAATTCAGATTTTTTGTAAAAAAAAATCCCCCCCCCTCCCAACTTGCTATGCAACTGCTTTCGCTTCAAGAAACATAATCTCGTCGAAAACAAAAGTAGTTATACATAATATTAATTTACACATAAAAGTGCACATTTTAATATAAACATAAAAGTGCATATTACAAATACAATCAACGTCCAAAGCACAATAACAAATGAAAAAAAAAAGACTAAGATCTAAGAAGACTGCATGAAAAAAAAAGACTAAGATCTAAGAAGATTGCTTGTTACGGTTGAAAATCTTAAATCTTTTTCCTCTCATTTCTTATTGTGGTTTGGACGTTGATTGTTGTTTCACGTGTATTATAGTGAAATCATTATATATATATTAAATTTATTAATATATCAACCTTTTGATACATTATTAAATATTGGTTATTAATTATTAAATATTACATTTTATCTCGGTTCTACAGACTAAAAGCTGGGAACACCTTTCAGACGGACTCACCTGTCTGAAATTCCCCAATTGTTTAAAAAAAAATGTTGAATATTTATTCATAAAGCAGGGCCAAAAAGGTCGAAAAACGCGGACGAAACAACTACACGTGTTCCGGCACAGCTGTCGAGAAAGCCCTAAAGGTTATCTTGCGGTCAACTGCGGAAACATCGGTTCTACATAATAAAAGAGGGGAAACACCTGTCTGAAATTTCCGATTGTTAAAAATATGTTGAATATTTATTCACAAAACAGGGCTAAAAAAGGTTAAAAAGCGCAGGCCAAACAGCTACTCGTGTTCCAGGACAGCTTTCAAAAAAGCCATCACATATCATCTGGAGGTCAATGAGGAAACATCGAACCACGTTTGGCAGATCTAAAAGATCGGAGTCTGTAGTTCCAGATTTTATCAATGAAAGGGGGAGCTGTAGACATGAAATATGAGTGCAGTCTATTTTTCATAAAGTACCCTATAATTACCTGTAATCTATGTAAGGGAACAGGAGATAAAATAACTCCCTGATTTATGAATTACAAAATCACGGAAAAAAAAATAAAAAACCTCGTATAATTAGACTACTTAAAAAGAGCACCAATGTTCTTCTTACCCAAGGCGCTAGGCAATAGCGTGGAGGAGGGGGGGGGGGAATGGCACGTGCCAGGAGCGATAAAAATAGAAAATAGACAAAAATTTTAAAAATCATACAAAATTTAAAATTTAATGCCAAAATTAGTTTTTAAGGTCGTAATTTTTTTTTATGTTTTATCTGTGTAATACTGTTTTAAAATGGATTTTTCACTGTAATATTTGCGAATTAAAATATAAATTTATTTTAAATTTTTCAAAACAAGTTTTTTAATGGGAGTGAAAATATATTTATTTTATTTAACCAGCTAATTTAATTTAACAATTTTTTTATGATTTTAATTAAACGTTTTTTGTTTTTAAAAATGTTTGGTTTTCTTTGATGACGATTATACGTATATGTACTATATACAGGATCAATGACAGCAGTCTAAAATTAGGTCCTTGATTGTAATTACATGAAAATAAATATTTTGAGTACGTTTTGAAATTTTGAAGGTTAATTGATTATCAACCATCAGTAGGAGGAGGGGGGGGGGGTTCAAATCTTACGACTACCCGCAGGGGGGGGGGGGGGGGGAGTTGCCACTGCACTGGCTCTAGGCAATCTAAAGCAGTTTCAGCTTGTGAGTATATTATCCAGCTGGTTCATACGGAGGAAGGATATAAACTATGTTTGCCTTGGATGATTCATATTTAGGATTATGTACCGCATGATGAAGAGAAGTAATTGCAAAGGGGGCGAATGAAGGAGGAGGTGATATGAAAGCGGAGGGTGAAACATGATCAGGCAGGGGTAGTATTCATTAAAGGTTATTGAGGAAGATCAATTAAACGGGAGAAATGGTCCAATACCAGCACTGATTCAACTTCATTTTCCCTCCAGAAAACAATATATATATATATATATATATAAAAAGATTTCACTAAACACGTGAACAATCAATGATCAAACTAAAATATTCATTTCTATTGTTTATATATATATATATATTAAGATTTCACATAAACACGTGAAATAACAATCAATGACAATTTCCCATTTTCTTGTTGTGGTTTGATCATTTATATATATATATATATATCATTAAAATACACAACAGCCTCTGCGTTAACGACTTTAAAGCTGGTCTGCTCCAATTGACGAACAAGCTTGCGATCGGCTGGTGTTAAAAGCCGTTGTTGTTTGTTTTTTCAATTGTACTTTGTGTCGTACTATAAAGATTACCTTTGGCTTTTAACACCAGCCCACTGCAAGGTTGAACGTAAATTCGAGCACACCAGCTTTAAATTCGTTAACGCAGAGGCTACTGTGTATTTTAATGAAACATGTTTACGTGAGGAATTCCTGCCGCCTACTCGGGGACCAATCACCGACTCTAAACCAGAACCAGGGCCAATAAAACCACAATAAATATATATATATATATACAACAGTCACAGCCCAGCCTTCCTGCGGGACTCTTCGCTCTTCACACCTCCTGATGACGACGATGGTCAAAATATCGATGTGAGTTATGTCTGTGTCTTTCTGTGTGTTTCCTTCGTTTTGAATTTATTATATATATATAGTTCAATTTCTCTCTGTTTCTTTATGTATACATTGTAAATACATTGTATTACAATGTATTATAAATACATTGAACTGTATTTATCCATTTCGGATCGTATTTTCATCGAAAAAGTGTATATATATATATAGTTCGTGAGTTAGTTAGTTTGTTTGTTCAACCATTTTCCGTGGAGATAGAGACCTGAATTATTAATAATCTTTACTTTTGTTGTGATTGGCTTTGTTGTAGTTGTATTACATAATAACAAATAGTATTAGGGGTCAGGTAGCCTATAATATATAATAAACTATTACATTAGAGGTTAAAAATGATTTTTAGAAACAACCTTCATCACAACTGTCAGATAAAATACGAATGTTCTAAGGTAATATTATAAAGACAGATTCCTTTCATAAATGATATTTTATGTTGGGTAAACAAATTGAATATTTCAATTTACAAGTTTTGTTTCTTTTAAATATATTTGATTGTGTACATAACTTGAATTGATGTTTTATTTATTTGTATGATAAAATAAATGATCTTTTTAACTTTTAAATTATTTTTATTTTGCTAAGTATACTTTTTCTGTATATATCTTGAATCATGTTAAGAATACTCTATCAAAAGCTTGGGCCATATAAGAATCTGTTCTGTGTCTTAATAACAAGAAACAACAATTAAAATTATACCTGTCAATCATGTTCAGTGAATTAGTTTCAATAACTTTTGCTATATTTCTGAGACACAAAGGGTCACAGGTAATCTATCAAATATAAACTCAGAGCAGAGCCTTCTATCCATTAAAGCTATTAACCAAACCAAGATAATATCTCAAAACAAATAAATACCCAGAGATAGACATTCTGATCCCCGAAATCAATTCAAAATGATTGATAAAAGGCCTTGATTCAAAATCAATAAGGAATGCCAAATGAAAAACTCTAAGCCTCAATAGATAGGGATTATAACAAACACCGACCTGTTTCAACCCGAAAAAAATCATTTTAACTTGATTCGCCCCATAGTTAGGATTAAATTCTTCCATTCGTAACCCTTTTCTGCCTTAATTTTACTATAATTAATATAACAACCCTTAAAAATAATCGACCTCTCAATCCAATTGTTAAATAAATTCCAATAAAGTTTCAATAATACAACATCACTGTTCTTAATTCATTAGTTGTTAAATCTATTATTGTATAGTATTTACTTATACTGGAGTAAATAGAATATAGCAATTTTTTTTCATTCAAACTAAACGTTTTGAACACTTTCTGTTCATCTTCTGTTAAACATCTAAAGTCAAAATACAAATTATAAGTTACAAAAATAAACCGGGATTATATACAATAAAATGAGAAAATAATGACATACCCAATGGAAGGAATGGGGGCCAACAATGCTGACTGACAGGAATTTAGTCATGTGACCTAATTCCTTGGATTACATGACCTAAATTCCTTCAGTGAACATTAGACAGTTTAAGTCCTCCACTCCTTCCATTAGGTATGCTATTCTCTTTCATTTTTTCATTTTATTGTATATAATTCCGGTTTATTTGTATACTTATAATTGTAAGTCGTATTGTAGATGTTTATCTGAGGATGAACACAAAGTGTTCGAAACGCTTAGTATGAATTAAAAAAAAAAAAATTTTCTGTGGAAACTTTTTATTATCTATTTTACCCCAGTATGAACTTCACTTCTGTTTTCAATTGAAAATTATTAATTTTCTAGGTGAAAGATTTTGATGTAAACCTAATACAGAAATGAATGAATATCAAAATTAAAAAAAAAAATTTTACAAATATTTCAAGGAAGTACAGGATTGGTTGATAAAATAAATTTCAGTTTTTAGAAGGATTAGCGAACTATGTTTAGAAGCAGTCTTTGAAAAGGCTCTGTGAGCTTGTACAAACATCTCCATGATAGATCAGTGGCGTTTGCTCTCAAACAAAACTAAAGTACACAGACAGGTTTTACCTTTGGAAACTAAGCTGAAACGAATCCAAGGAATACAAACCAAGCGGAGTGTGGAATATCTCTTAGTTGATTGCATAAACAGTCCATAACAACTTATTGTTAAAAAAGTTTTTAACAATCTATAACGTTAACAAACAGCTAAGCGGGGAGGGGGGGCGGGCGATATGGGCCGCACATCCCAGGGCGTGGCATTTTGAAGAAGGTAACAATAGAAAAAAAATCATAAAAAGCTAAAAAAAATCTTAAATTTTATTCCAAAACGAGTTTTTAAAGTTGATACTGTTTTTAAACATACATGGCCGTGAAAGTCTGTACCCAATTAACTATTAAACTAAACTAATATAAAAAGCTTTCAGCCCGGGGGGACCGAAATTACATACATACATATTATCAATGATCAAACCACAATAAGAAATGGGAAAACAAGACTAAGATCTATCAACCGTAACAAGCGGTCTTCGTCAGAGTCAAAAACCCAACTCCATACATATATATAATATACATATATATTACAATTTACATATATATTATATGTGTAGGAAAATCACAATTAAACACGTGATGCAATCAATGAAGTCTAAACCACAAGGAACAAGAAAAACAAAAGAAATAAATGCTCTACTCTAAGGCCTTTCACTTTATGTCATCAGAGCATTTATTTCTTTTGTTTTCTTTTTCCAGACTAATAAACACGATTCTCAATCATTCCGACTGTCTTACTAACTTCAGGAGAGGAGGAAAAATGTTATATATATATATATATGTCTTTAAAAAGGTTATGTCTGACTTCACTTTATCCAGATGTGTCGAATATTTTTCCAAAATTTGGAACCATATTATTTTCGGAAAACTTTGGAAAATTATTCGACACTGCTGACTAAAGTGAATTCTAACATAACCTTTTTAAATATATGTATTCAACTTTTTCGAATATATCTATATAATTTTGAAGGAAATTATAAAGAAATTTTTGTATGAAACAAATTACTTTGCATTTGGTATTTAGTTAAACAAACTATATACTTAGATGTTCTAGATTTCCAACAATTTCTGAACGGGTAACTTTGATTTGCAAAAGGGAGTGAATTTGACTTGTAAATTCTATACAAACAACCCTTTGAAATTCAGACGACTGGTTTTACTTCTAGTAGATCGATAGTTTAGTTCTAGATTTCAGATATGGTTCATACCATGGTTTTGAGCCAGTGAATCAAACCAGCCTTCCTTCCAGCTCCAACCCAAAATTTTTTTTTAAATGCGGTTTCAGGTTCACATAATGCAAAATATATCTCTATCGGATGAAAAAAATACAAATAATTGTTTAATTTCTTATGTTTATAAATATAAAATGTAAACAGGAAATGTTGTGTCGACATAAACTGTTCATTAATATACATATAAAAGTTGGGTTGTTGACTCTGACGAAGACCGCTTGTTACGGTTGAAAGATCTTAGTCTTTTTTTTCCCCATTTCATACAGTAGTTTGATCATTGATTGTTATTTCACGTGTTTATGTGAAATCTTGTTATATATATATAACATAAACATTTACGTTATATCACGTTTATTTATATAGACGAACTGTATATTTCGATATGTAATGAAGCAATTTAGGAGAAAAGTTAGAAAAGCCGCTAATTTACAAGAAAAATATTGTAATGTTACTATCGACAGTGATTCATTTACTATTTCTTTATAGTACTTTATTTGAGGTTTGCACTAAGGTTGGGAAAGGTTTTAGTTCTTAAACAAAATTTTTTAGTTAGAAGAACAAAACTACGCCAAAGAAAGGTAGTGCGGGATTCGATCCCCACCTGAACCTTGATTTATTCACGCAGGAGGTGAATAAATCTGAGTACGTCGTCCCTCGGAGAGGAGTGTAAGCCGTCGGTCTCGAGCCTGTATAATGTCAGGTACTCGTTAAGGATCGCTACTCTAAAATACATTTGAGTTAGGCAAAATTTAGGACTCCTAATGTAGAATCACTAATCAAACAAAAACCAGGTAAACGGGTTGATGTTATCACCCACTAGAGGATCGGTTTAAACAATATATATATAAAAAAAAAGGCCAAAGAGAAAGAAGAGCTGCAACTAAAGAAAGCATTTAGATTAAAATACCATTTTAAATAAATCTTCTTAATAGCATTCCAATGTTTTATAATTAAAAAAAAAATGAAAATTACATTTCATAGTTATGAAATATTCCCAAAAGTAATTAAGAATTTGCGCAAAAAAAAAAGAAAAGATTCATTCCTCTCTTAGTCGAGTAATACGGGAATTATTACTTTTTAAATACGAAAAAAAACGGAACGTCATTGCTGCAATGTCTTTAGGATTGGAAATAAAGATGAGGTTAATTAAAACGTTAGTAACAGAGTTTGACCAAAGGCATTGGGGGTGAGAGAAGGGGGGATTGATCATTTACTAGGGTCTTTTTTAAATTATTACCTGGATACCTTCATTTTTTAAAAAAAAGAGAATATTTTAAATTTTGCATCTAAGACGCTTTTAATTGCAAACTAAAAGAAGTAGATTAATTTATTTATTCACGCTATATCTCTCACACTCCTCTGCCTTTAATAACAATAATTTTTATTATTTTGATAAGATAAGGTACATTTATTGAAAATGTTTGGGGTGGGGGGATTGTTAAATTAGTTAATGAACAATTTAAAATCTATATCTATTTACATAGACACTCAATGTTCAAACCACAATAAGAAATGATAAAAAAGACATTTAGTAAGAAGAGGTCTTCGTTAAAGTCAAATCCGAACTCACTCTGATGTGGTTTTGACTGTGACGAAGACCGCTTGTCCCGGTTGAAAAATCTTAGTATTTTTTTTCATTTTTTATTGTGGTTTGAACATTGATTGTTATTTCACATGTTTATGTGAAATCTTGGGTTGAAGATCTTAAGTCTTTTTTTTTCATTTCATATTGTGGTTGGATCATTGATCTTTTTGGACACCCAAAGTTTGGGTGGCTAAACTTGGAGGTGACAAAAAGGGCAACACAAACACTATCGCGGGCGTATAAGACTATAATGTAAGCAGGTATTCTTACCTCAATCTAAAATACACTATTGACTTGATATTGGCAGCTTTGATAAATGGTAAGAGAGTAATTTGATTTTATGAAATACTGTAACATGAAGCTAGTATCAATTACAGAAACATATTTGTTACCCAGAAAGCTGCCAGTTTACGTTCACCTGTTATGACTATCTTTGGGAACGGCTAAAACAAAATTAGATTTCAAAAGAAAATCCTAAACTAGTAAGCGCTGACAATACTCTTTTCCACATCAATAGAATGGCATAAAAAGAAAGGTAAAAAATGAGAAGCAAGAAGTCTCATAAAACAAATTAATGTAACCTTCTTTAAAATATTTCAAAAAGAACACTCTGACGAAGAATACAAAGAGTCTTTGAATGGCCTCTCAACATTAAATAATTAATAAATCTCCTTTACTTTCAACATGTTTTTAAAAAAAAAAGCATATTAATTTAATTTGTTTTTTAAATTCTTTATAAATTCAAACGGAATAAATAAAAAATGTAAAATAAATAATGCAATAACTTAAATGAATAACTAATCACTTTATCACTTGCAAATCAATTATTTATGTATACAAACAATATTAATATTTATGAAAAGTAAATTTTAGAACTTTGTATAACTCGAGTAAATTATTTATTATTCGAGTTTATTATATATTTATATGTGTTGGTTGGAGTACATCAAATTCATTATGTATATACACTAAATAAGAATGGTTTTCACAGTTTTCCAGAAATCTAGAATGTGATTTTCATTAAGTAATTCACAAGGCCTTGGCAACAACAAATGCTTAAAAAAAACAGTGTTGTCAACTACCAGATGCCAATTCGGGCTACGATAGTACAGAAAATGGGCTAAAAAACTGATAAAATAGTCAAAACGAGCTTAAAAAAAAGGCCAGGTGGCAATATAGGGCAAATAACATGGTAAACAAGATTATAAATTTCCAGAATATTATTCTAAAAGGTTATAAGCAAGATTAAAGTATTATTTTTAAACAATCTATCCTTTAATGAGCTGAACCGAAGATTTCAGAAAATTCATCATACAATGCAGTAGCTAAATTCAATCCTTCATGAGGATTTTTGGTCTTTCTGGTTTCATAGATTTAATTGGTCCCAATTTTCTTAATTATCTCAAAATGAATATAAAAATCATAACAGCATTTTCTGAAACGTTTTAGTCCATGTCGTATTGTCAGTATACTATTTATAGTTGATACATTAATCTTGTTTGGAAATTTGTTTTTAATGATGTTTACTTGCCTGAATGCTGTCTAAACAGCAACATTAGAGTGAGAGAGATACAGCGAATGAGATACAGGGACCAGGGGTAGTTAAGAGATAAGGTGACAAAGGAGTTTGGTATGCTTGCAAACAGTGAAGCGCTATAAAGCAAGCCAGAAAGGCAAGTAGGCAAGGAGTCGTTTTTTTTTTTGGAATTATTACGACTTTTTATAAATTCAACAATTAGAGAAAAATAAAGTTGAGTTAAAACAGAACAAGCGGTCTTCGTCAGAGTTGAAAAACCAATTGACCAAACGTTGGGTTTTTGAGTCTAACGAAGACCACTTGTTATGGTTGAAAGATCTTAGTCTTTTTTACTGTCATTTCTTTTTCTGGTTTGACCAAAGATTGTTATTTCACTTGTTTATTGTGAAATCTTGTTATATATATATGATTTCAAGCCCGTTTCGGCCTTAATCAGTAACGCTTCTGAAGGAAATAAAGACAATAACCCTGCACCAGACCATAAAGCATGACGCCAGCAGTCTTTGGAGTAGGTCACAGTTCACTGGTGTCTCATACCTACGGCCATATTTCTTCATGGTGACGCAGAATCATGGGTGCAGCTCTTGCATATGCAGTGTGACACTGTCACCCTCCCATGGAATATACAAAATCAATGAAAAAAAGCAGTAAACACCGGTGGACACTTTTCACCATCAAAACGCTAACTTTTTCATTTTTTATAATTTACCATTAATTTGTTAATTTTATCATTTCTCATGATTCTCAACCATTTCATTGCCTGATTTTTTTTTTATCTCTATTTGGCTTTTTATAGTGTTTGAGATTATTAGAATATATATATATAACACACACACACACACACACACACACAACACACACACACAATATATATATATAAATTAATAATCAACAATAACTCTTGATATAATATAGAATTAAACACCACAATAAACAATTATATATTAATTAAAATGCTCTAAGGCCTTTCGTTGCAACATCATCAGAGAGCTAAATGAAATTATATTTTTTGTTTGTTTCATTTAGCTCTCTGATGATGTTGTAAAGAAAGGCCTTAGAGAATTTTAATTAATATATAACTGTTTATTGTGGTGTTTAATTCATATATATATAAATATATATATATCCTCTTTACCATTATATATATATCAATGATCAAACCACAATATGAAAAGGGGAAAAAGAAGACTATTCATGGGTGCAGCTTTACGACGTCAGAGCGGTGTTCGTCAGAGTCAAAAGCACAACTGAGTCAGTTAGGTTTTTAACTCTGACGAAGACTGCTTGTTACAGTTGAAAGATTATAGTCTTCTTTTTTCTTTCATATTGTGGTTTGATCATTGATTGTTATTTCACGTGTTTATGTGAAGTCTTTTATATATATTATATATATATATATATATATATATATACAAAACTATAGTTTATCGGGACTCGGTCAGTTTATATATGTCAGTTTTAAACTGACCGAGTCCCGATAAACTATAGTTTTGTTTCTATTCCACGGTCGATACTTTTATCAATATATATATATAAGACGTATATAACATAAATGAAGAGGTTCCCACTATTCTACTTCATAACATTCATTAAAATATCGTATATGCCTACATTGATCATATATGATAACAGACTAAATGATTTTTTTCAACATTACTACAATAAAGGAGGTAAGGAAATCTGTAAAGTAGCCCTGCTATACTGGAATGAGTTCCCATGGTAATAAAGAACTACACTTGTGATCCTATGAGGATACTGAAACCAACAAGTTTAAGTGTAGGGTTTGGAAACAAAAAATTACACGGAACAAATGAATTGGAAAGCATCAATTATGAGTAATCTTCTTATGATTGGATAAATTGAGATGAAAATGTGAATAGAGTATGTGGGAACGAAAGAAGGCTACGGTAAGGTGAACTGGAAGCAAGTAGTTATTGGCGCTACGAAAGCGAGCGGTGACCTTAAGATATACTAATAACGTAGTATATCTTAATATGTGGGGTGTACATCGACAAACGACTGGCATGTATCCAAATACAAGACTGAAACAACAGGACATAACGAGACCATATAAGAGCCTATCCAGACTCCTCGACAAAAGATCAAATTGACTCTACACAACAAAAGACTGATATATACTACAATACTAAACAGATTTCACATAAATACGTGAAATAACAATCAATGATCAAACCACGATATGAAATTGGGGGGAAAAAAAGACTAAGATCTTTTAACCACAACAAACATGGGTCGTCAGAGTAACCGATCAGTTGGGGTTTTGACTCTGACGAAGACTGCTTTTTGTGGTTGAAAGATCTTAGGCTTCCCCCCCCCCCCATTTCATATTGTGGTTTGGTTATACTACAATACTTAAACCAATTTTGGGTAATAGACTCGAAATCTGGAGGTCAACCAATCGTTCAAACATCCAAAGAATCCAAGCAGCCTAATCTATAATTCTTCCCAAAATTGTACAAGCTCCCTTTTATATTTCCAACGAAAACATTCATAACGATAACTACCCACACACAACATCATCGAAAAAACTTCATAAAACACCTTTTGGGACCTCAAAACATATAATTCCGTCAAAATCTCGAGATCGAATTTTTTCACGATCACTATACTTTAATTATAATAAAGGAAAAAATGATATACTATTAAGAGAATTGCCAGGTTTCGTCAGGATTAGTATAGGTGCGTGACTTTGTGATTAATCGACAAGGTCAGTGAGGGCGGGAGGCCAGACCCTATGTCAATACAAGGGAGGCAGGCCATCACGCTAGCAAGGCTAATGTTCAAACAAACACCCTGTCAACCGGTGCATCAACACAAATCTCCGTAACACCCAGCCGTATTATTGTTACGAATAAATACCAGGCATTTGGCCAAATTGGCAACACAGGCAATATCATCCAAGTCGCTTATTATCACATAGACGTACAGTTATCTGTTTTAATTTAACCACTTATGAATCTCAAAACAAAACTTAAATAAAGCTATCTAACTTATATGGTTCTCCTAACATACCCAAGAATAATATCTTTAATTTATTGAAAAACAAAATTTCAATTTTTAAGGTAAATATACAGTTGCAGCTCGGTTCTTAAAACGATTCAGAACTCGTATAAATTAAAATTAGAACCAACAATTTCAGATTATTTTGCTTCGGTTGTCTTACTAATTCAGGTACTCGACCACACGCGAGATAAGTCAAGAAAATTTGAAACTCTCGCGTATCAAATACGTATTCTATACTCAGAGAGCTTATTCGATACTTCGAATACGACTACTTTCGAAGACAATACACTCATTCCACTATCCAGTATTTTGCGTAGCGTATCGTTTTTCCTGATCACTTGACAGTTTCATTATTTATCCCATCACATACATATATTAACTTACAGTTTTCTACAATGAAAATTATTGTAAGCCAGAAATTTACTTTTACCATCGTTGGTAAAAAAAAATATATACTATTTAGTATATTTATAAATTTATTACTATTTAGGCAATGGCCAACTTATATTACGCAACTTAATGTTGAGATTTATTTTTAAAAGGTAAAAATGCTTTATTAATAAGTGCTTCGTAAAAATATTGTCGTTAATAAGACTTCTTTAGACTTACTTAGAAAAGAGAAAAAGAAACAGTAAAAAAAAGATACGCGGTAAATAGATATATTTATTTAAGAGTGGTATAATTTCTTAGTACAACAGAGGACAATCAAAAACAGATAAAAAGGAATTATCAGAGATGGTTAGATACCAGATGCAGGTCACTCACAGTCTGAAGCTTGAGGGCCGGGTGAAGAGGTATTACCAGTCGCCGTTCCTGGTCGCTTGAGACAATGGTGCAAGTGCTAAGCAAATCGTTCGTTATAATTGGCGGGAAGAGCGAAATGAGTAGGAATTGGCGGGCGATGGCTGATATCGTAATCTGTGGTGGGGAGAAGGTAAAACAGGGTACTTGATAAAAACGAATCCGTTTTTGTATCATAAGAGGCCGACCGAATACGCATTCGAAAGTGGTCGTATTGGTATCGGAACTACGTATTCTACTATATCGAAACCTGGTTTTATTCGAATACTTCGTATTCGATACGCCCATCTCTAGTATGAGTGTGTGTGTTGTGTGTGTGTGTGTGTGTGTGTGTGTGTGTGAGAGAGAGAGAGAGTGTGAGTGTGTGTGTGTATATGTGTGTATGCATGTGTGTGTGTGTGTGTGTGTGTGTGTGTGTGTGTGTGTGTATGTGTATGCATGCGTGTGAGTGAGAGAGAGTGAGTGAGAGTGGTTGTCTCTGAGTGTGTGCATGTGCAAAAAACCTGAAAATGACTCCTTGGATCAGTTCCTTTTGAAAAATGGGTAACACCCGAAACCAGTCAGTTAACTCCAGAAGCAGTATACGAGGTAAGACGGATTATTCTAATTCTAATATTAGTCATGCTAACCTCAGTGGTATTAATAATATCAAAGAATTTAACAATATAATTATGTATCAATTACATAAGTTTTAATTTAATAATTCGTAATACTCACTGACAAACTGTCAAATTGAATATTATAAGATATTGATCCTCTTGATAATGGACAATTCCGGAAACCAATCGAAAAAAAATAAATAGCATAAACTAAGGTTTAATAAAAGATTTAATTAAGTAATTTTTACTTAACTGTAAGTAAAGTAGAGAGATCGTGAAAAAATTCGATCTCGAGATTTTGACGGAATAACATGTTTTGGGTTTCTCAAAGTCGTTTTATCATGTTTTTTCGATCATGTCTGTGGTGGGTGACTGTGTATCCAAAAGTTTGTGTAAATGCTACGGTCCAGAACTTTTGATGGATCATATTAATATTTTACATAAAAATAGGCCTCTTAAAGTAAATCAACCCTATTGTTTGGGAGCAATTATGCATGGCATGTCCATTATCTCCCGAAACCAAACGAAAAAAATTAAACAGTATAAATTAAGTTTTATTGAAAGATTTAAGTAAGTAATTTTTGTCTACATCATCAATTAAATTAATTAAATTTAATGCCGAAGAAGGAAGGGTTAAATAAGTGACAGAGAATTAAAGATATTCGCTAAACGTCAACGATGCATCCAACATTGATTCTTTTATAATAATGTATATACTGTGTTTTTCTTCAAAGTAAAGCGTTTTAAATGTAAAACACGTAAGTTGTAAACTCAAACGTGTAAAAAGGGTGTAAATAAATAATTTAACTGGCTAACAACAAAAAATTTTGAGTGGTGCCTTGGATGTTTTAACCTACTATAAGGGTGCTGATTCCACAAATGCTGTTACTTTTTCTCTATCAGGTTTGGTTTTTCTGTTATGGTATACACCTCTTTGCAGGAAGGCAATAGCTGCAATAAAGACAGGCGAATCGAAGAAACAACATTTTATTGTTCTTTAAGACCCATATTCATTAACCACACCAAGATATTCCCAATATGTATGCAATACATTTAGATTTCAACCTTTGTTCCCAGTTGAGACAATTTGGGAACAAAGGTTGACAACTTTTAAAAATATAGCCAAACACATTTGGTTTGTTTAAGGAATAAACGCCTAGGAGAAGATGTAGCCATGAGTAATTTTTACTTCAAAAATCTCCAATGCAAGTAAAAACTTTAAAGTTTTATGATGTCATAATTATTTAACATAGATCACAATAACAACCTAATTATGACGGTAGAATGTATTTAGAAATACGCTTAATTTTAAGGTAATGAAGGTACGAAATCGCAACCATCTTAATAACTTGACCGCTGAAAAAAAATTGTGTGATTTTTGGAATCAGCACCCAAAATACATTCTAGGGCCATACCAAAAAATGCGTTGACCAGTGTGTTATGTTTTCGGACCAAGTGTTAAATTTAAATGCCTGTCGAGTTTTGGACTCCCTGTATGATTGGGTCCCATTAAATTCGGCTCTTATAGAAAGCAATCATAAGTTACACAGCTTTATGAACAAGTGTGCCACTACTGAGAAATAGCGTGATGTAGCAGTGTTGCCAGGTGTGTTAATCAAACAAAAAAAAGACCCCATTTAAAAAAAAAAAAGTCATTTACATATGGAAATTCCACGCTCACCATATATTTAAATTTGGTCACGATACCTGCATGACCTTGTAGCTTTCAGAAATGACACTGCTCCAAGAGAAATCAATGAACTCTAATATATCAAGTAATTCCCAGTTTTCTAGAAACTACCATCTACCCCATCTTATTAAACAACCACCTACCGTTCAGATTAACTCTATAACGGGGATGTTTACCATACCAATTTAAAAATTAAGTTGTAGTTTAACTAATTGTGAGGTAAAAATCTAATAAATAAAAACCTAACACAGTGAGACATTAGTAAAATCTAACATAACCCGGAACAAGGTGAAAATAACAATATAAACTATAAGAACTCCCACCCATATGATATCAGTATTATCAACAGCGACTAAGAATTCTATAAAAGTGAGATAGGAGGACTAAACAGGAGGCGAGCCATCTCTATTCCTACATAAATAACAAATTTACGTTTGTCTTTCCGGCATAAGGTAAAAGAAACAGGCGGGGTATTTCTAAAAGAAATGCCAACAATAACAGAAAGCATGGGCTATAAAAAGCAGTTGAATAACACTGCTAGAATTCCAAGCAGGTTCATCCTTTTATTAGCTGTAAGAAAAAATCAAATAAAACCATCCTCCTCTTAATAACTTCAAAGAAATATTCATTTCTGTTCTGTTTTGTATTTATATCTTTATCATTTCAATATCAAACAATTTAAAGCTGAATAACAGGAAATTGAATAAAAGTTAAAACCGGAGACAGATGAATGATAAAAACCTGCCAGAGCAATATAGTTTTTTACAAACATATTTATATATAGTTCAATATAGACAAAGAAAACATAGAGAAATCAAAAGAACACACTTACAGTCTCTAATTTTCGGTTTGAACCGTCTTCAGGAGAGATAAGAGAGGGAAACCAAGCGCACTGGTTCAGAGACGGTTGGAGACCAACAGTGTTGCCGCATGCGCGCCCGGTCACAGAAAATAAGGTAGACAGGAATCAATTTATAATTAATTACATTAAATTAGTGAAATATGAAAACAATAAATAAATAAAAAAAAAATTGAAAAAATTATGGGAAATTGATACAAATTAACGAACAGAGAAATTGATACATAAATAAAATTACGGACTAATCTATGATAGAATATAAATAAAACTGAGAATACAAATAATAATAATAATAAATGAAATAATTTAAAAAAAAATTGTATTGTATAAAATTGTATGTATATATATTATATATATACCAATTAAATGAAACGATTCCACGAACTAAATAAACTATATTGACACAAAGAACACCTGGTGGTATGGTTCAATGCGGGCGTCGTGGGTGTCTTACTTGTCCTATCATCAATCCGTTCCTTCCTTTACTTTTTTCCTCAGCAAACGCACCTACCCTATCTCCTACAAGACCTCTTGTACCTCTGGTAACTGCGTTTACTGTTTGGATTGCACCCACTGTGATGCTTTTTTGAGGGTTTGGCTTCCACCAAGCTAAGCCTGCGTATGAATAATCACAGTCATCCGTTGGTAAAAGCAGTGACCTTCCCGTTGCTACTCATGCCAGTTCTCACGGACTCAGCTTTAATAACTGTTTCCGTGTACAGGTTCTGAGACAGATAACTGATAACAATTCAAAAGTCACTCTGAGGGCTTCAGAAGAAGCTTTTATTAGTCTTCTGGGGAGTAGATCTGCTCCTGGGCTTAACCTCAATCGCTATTCCTTTTATTTATTGTAGTCTCTTAGTGTATCTTTTGTTTACTTACTTATTTTTTTGGGGTTTTTTCACCGGTGCTAATAGTTTTTGTTTTCATTCCTTATAATTTATTTTGCTTTTATTTCTTTATCTATCCTTGCCTCCTCTCCCTCCGTAAGTTGGCTACACTGTTCTGTGCTCCTTCAAGACCACTGACCAGTCGTCGTCTGCCTACGGAGCGACTCGTTTCTATCTCCCTGATGACGAGGACATCGAAATATAGTAGTGAGTTTCTGTTTCATTTCTGAGAGTTCTGACTAGTTCTAAAAGTTCTAAAAGTGTTGTTCTGCTCTCTGATATACTTACTTTTTTAGTTTTATTAAGTTTGATTGAATCCATGTCATCGAAACTTAAAATATATATTATACTAACCTCCATAAGCTATGCCAGGTTAGCTCAGTAGTTAACGTACTTGCCTCTGGGCTGGTAGTCCGGGGTTTGATCCCCACCGTGCCCTCGATTTTTTCACGTGGGAGGTGAATAAATCTAAGCACGTCGGTCCTCGGAGAGGACGTTAAACCGTCAGTCCCGAGTCTGTGCGATGCACAGTACTCGTTAAAGATCCCTACTCTAAATGCACTTGAGTTAGGCAAACTTTAGGACTCCCAATGTAGAATCTGTAGAAACACTGATCAAAAAAAAGCCAGTAAACGGCTAACGTCATCACCCCCTAGGGGATCGGTTAAAACAATAAAAAAAAAAGGAAAAAAAACGTTGTTTGGAAATAAATGAATAATTAACCGTTTCATCAAAGCGTCAATCAGAAGGCTGACAAGGTTAGGTTCTTTTACTTTTATGTTAGCCAGAAGTTTTACCAAAAAATACCTCTTAAGATATGAAGTAAATATATTTAGAGATGTGTTATATTTCAAGGTGTGGGCTGAAAACTTCAACTTCTACTAATGAAAATTAAGGATACTTCTAATGGATTCTACATTACACTTACATTAACTCTTCTCAAACTGAGTGTTTAAATTTTACTGTACAGTAGGGTATATAATTCTTAACAAAAGTGGAAATAAAAATATTGAATTCTAGTAAACTTTCCTATAAGTATCTTGCACCTGTTTATGTACTTTATATAATTAAAATATATTATTTAGGGAAAAATTATATTTCAAGATTTAACGTGTGTCCCAAATGTTTGATGGATCAAAGAAATATAATGAATGTGATGTGCTCTAAATAATATTCAGTCGACACGACGAATATAAATATCACTTCATATACGAGGATAGGCTTCATTTTTTGCTAAACTGCATCACAGAAAAGGTAGATTACAGTATATTTTAGAAATTTTTTCACAATAGTAATATACTAAAGAATATTCATAATTCTTTAAACATGTACCGAAAATAGGTATATATTATGATAAAAATGTTAAAAATTTTATCTATCAAAGTGGCTAGAGCAGGTGTGGGGAATCTGAGGCCTTTTGAATCATGAAATGCCTTCTCTCTTTAGAAATGCAGTTTCTTTAGAAAAATGTTTAAAAATATAAAGAATTACAATTATTGTAATAGAGACCAAATTCTGTCATTTAGGAAGAAGACTATTCATCAATCATTACTTGAAAAGTCAAAGCTTTTAGAAGATCATTTTCCCGAGTTAACAAAGGTAATAAACGAGGGCAGTGAGGACACTGCTGAATCCTTCGAATGATGAAAAACAGTTATAGATGCACTGATCGAGTAATATAATCATAGATTCAAGGATTTTACAATATAACTATTATATAAGAATTTACTTATCCATTCGTTGTGGTCTTTTGGAGAAGTGGACGGTGCTAAAATGGCCTTTACTCCAACAAAGGTTTGTTCCCCAACCCCTGGGTTAGAGGTTCTAAAAACGAGAAACTTAACTAAGAAAAATAACATGTCACCATTCGTGGAGTTTCTATCCATTTTTTATCAGAATCAAGTCTAGAGATGTATTAACAAATAAAATGTTTTTAGTTTAAAGTGCTTTTAATGAGGTAATTTGTTGTTAGCTAATATGTCTACTTATAGTATTATTTAATACGTGGACACTGAGTAAAGAGACCATAAGGAAACAAAGGGTCACCGTAAAAGCAATAGAAAGGAGTATAATATTATACCTATACATATAACATATTATACCTATAACATATTATACATATACCTATAACATATTATACCTATACATATAACATATTATACCTATACCTATAACATATTATACCTATACCTATAACATATTATACCTATACCTAAATAGTTACTATATATTATACATATGCCTATAAACCATATTATACCTAGTACCTATAACATATTATACATATACCTATAACATATTATACCTATACCTATAACATATTATACATATACCTATAACATAGTATACCTATAACATATTATACATATACCTATAACATATTATACCTATACCTATAACATATTATACATATACCTATAACATATTATACATATACCTATAACATAGTATACCTATAACATATTATACATATACCTATAACATAGTATACCTATAACATATTATACATATACCTATAACATATTATACCTATAACATATTATACATATACCTATAACATATTATACCTATAACATATTATACCTATACCTATAACATAGTATACCTATAACATATTATACCTACAATATTATAATGCTGATACCTATTATACTCCTTTCTTTTCTTCAAAAGTGACCCTTTGTTTCTTTATGGTCTCTTTACTCAGTGTCCACGTATTAAATAATACTATAAGTAGACATATTAGCTAACAACTAATTAACTCATTGAAAGCACATCAAGATTATTAAAAAACATTTTATTTGTTAATCAGCGGATCAGTACCAGGACGAAATTAAAAGATATCGACAGAACTGTGCTTGACAAGAAATGGAGATGAACCAGGCATCTAGTGATGCATCGAAAGAAGAGCGATGCTCAAAGAAAATGTTACACCTGTGGCCATTAACAGAGAAAAGGAAGAAGGGGAGACCAAAACAGAGATGGAAAAAGAGGTAAGGAAAGTATGTGGAGTGTGCTAGAAGAGAGAAGCGACGGAAAGGTCGGAAAAGAGCCTGCGACATTTATTATGATGATAACAAGATTTCACACAAAAACGTGAAATAACAATCAATGATTAAATGGGAAATAACAGTCACAATATGAAATGGGAAAAAAAGACTAAGATCATTGGGTTTTTGACTCTGACAAAGACCGCTTTTTACTATTGAAAGATCATAGGTTTTTTTTACTCATTTCATATTTTGGTTTGATAATTTATTATGATGTATGGATTCCGGTAATTTATTTATTTTAATCCCGGAAAAGAAGTCGAACTCTATTCTACGTAGGGAGCCACGGCTAATTGCCGATTTGTAATATATATATATATACAATATCAACCGTTTGATAGAATATGTGTATTCTCTAATCGGGATTCGGTCAATTTTCTGGGATAAAAAATCAAACTTTCGTTGCCAACGTTTCAGTTTTATTTAAAACCTTTTTCATGGGCAGAAGTAAGAATTTTTTAACTAAGAAAATGAAATTTACATTGTTGTTCCTTTAAATAATGTAAATTTGATTTTCTTAGTTAAAAAATTCTTACTTCTATTAATTTCCCTGAAGATGACTGGAAGCCAGTCGAAACATGTCGGTTCCCACTTAATTAACATTCTCCAACCTTTAGATGAAGGAAAGAAGAAGGTATTCAGAAACGTTGAAAAACTGGTGAAGAAAATGACATCAGTGAAATACGGTCAGTTGTTCAATAAAATATATATATATACACAAAACACTTTTTCTTTTTCTCGGAGTTTGGTCAGGGTAAATATATGGAATCACCTTTTTGCCAACGTTTCGTCTTTATTTCAAGACATCCTCAGGGCTATAAACTAACAAAAAACAATAAACAATGGACATTTTTTCATTTCTACTTTAAAAACATCATAAACAAATTGAAAAAAGAACTTACTGAAGGCTTGGTTCTGTTACATTTACAAACAACCGTTAACTGTCATTACATGTGCTGTTCCAAGCGACAAATTATTGAACCACTGTTTTTTTAGTACAATCCATTATATATAAACATATGTAATGACAGTTAACGGTTGTTTGTAAATGTAACAGAACCAAGCCTTCAGTAAGTTCTTTTTTCTATTTGTTTATGATGTTTTTAAAGTAGAAATGAAAAAATGTCCATTGTTTATTGTTTTTTGTTAGTTTATAGCCCTGAGGATGTCTTGAAATAAAGACGAAACGTTGGCAAAAAGGTGATTCCATATATTTACCCTGACCAAACTCCGAGAAAAAGAAAAAGTGTTTTGTGAATATTTTGTGGTCAAGAAAACAGTACCGTATATATATATATATATTATATATATATATATATATATATATAAATATATATACAACTAAAAGAAACGGTCCAGCGGACTTTTTTACAATAAAATAAAAAACGAAGGAAACACACAGAAAGACACAGACATAACTCACATCGATATTTCGACAATCGTCGTCATCAGGAGGTGCGAAGAGCGAAGAGTCCCGCAGGAAGACAGGGCGGTACTGGGCAGGGCAGTACCGCCCTGTCTTCCTGCGGGACTCTTCGCTCTTCGCACCTCCTGATGACGACGATTGTCGAAATATCGATGTGAGTTATGTCTGTGTCTTTCTGTGTGTTTCCTTCGTTTTTTATTTTATTGTATATATATATATATATAAAGACATTATGCATATGTAATTTCCCTTTTATAATAAATGGGTTTTATTATTATTTTACCCTGGTATGCATTAACATCGATTGGATTTGGGCTCTAATCAAAGTCCCCCATCCTATCCTGGGAAGCACTCATAATACGAGAGAATGTTTTTTTAAATCGAACACAGGCTTTCTTCAAAAGGAAGACGGTAATTTCAAGTTGAGTAGTTTTCAGGTCAATTTGTTTAATCTAACAGTCGTTTTGCCTCTCATTAGTGAAACACTTTCGTTTTTCTTCTAGAAAGTGAGAAGGCAAGGTAGGTGTCGCCTGGTCGCTTCTCTTTGCTTATTCGCCTTCAACCAAAACAGTTTCACCGCTAACTAAAACCTGTACTCCAACTAATCGCTTCTTAAACTACTATTGCTCCTTTTTATTTTTAACTAACCTCAACTATTAAAAGATACTCACTTAACTACTTCACTATTTAAATAAAAGCAATATACTATTTGAATCTAATAACTAAGATTTTAAAATATATAACCACATTCCTAATCAGATCATTAACATAGAATTATAAAATAACATGTGTGTTACAGACTGTAAGAGACTGCGATCCACTTCGTTTCCTCATCCTTTTGTATTCCTTATTTCTCCTGAAGACGGCGTGTTGCATAATTATTGAGAAGACTGACTCTGTGTCTTCTTCTGGGTTTCTGACATTGAAGAATTAGATGTACATATATTATATATATATATATATACACTTTAACACATAGAAAAGAACACAGAAAGACACTACAGAACTCACTTCGATATTTCGACATCCGTCGTCATCGGGAAGTGCGAAGTACTCGCGTTGAGAAGCAAACTACTACTCACATACTATACTATATATACTATATATACTATATATACTATACTACTCACATACTACTCACTACAACTATATATATATATATATATCTACCTTTGAAACGAATCACATCTATTCCTGGCGACGAGGACATCGAAATATAGTAGTGTGTTTCAGTGATTCTTTTTTGTAAGAAAAGAAAAATAATATATATATATATATATATAAATACTATATTGACACAAAGAACACACAGAAATGAAACAGAAACTCACTACTATATTTCGATCTCCTCGCCAACAGGAAGATGGAAACAAGTCGCTCCGAAGGCAGACAACGACTATATATATATATATATATAAAAGATTTCACATAAACACGTGAAATAACAATCAATGATCAAACCACAATAAGAAAATGGGAAAGATCTTAGTCTGCTTTCCCATTTTCTTATTGTGGTTTGATCATATATATATATACAAGACGGATTACCCGAAAATTTGAGTCTGTAAGCGTATTTCCTTGCTCTGTGTGTTACTCTTCTTGAATCTTGAACTCGTATTATGTCCAGTTTGGATCGTGTTTCGTTTTATTAAGTGAAGAAATATATATATATATATATATATATATATATATACTTAATAAACGGAAAGATGATCCAATCTGGACACAATACGAGTTCAGAATTCAAAAAGAGTAACACACAGAGTGAAGAAACATATTTACAAACTCAAATTCTCGGGCCATCAGGCTTCAGGAGAAAAGAGAAAGGGAAACCAAGCACTTGTAGACGTAACGGCAAGTAGGGTTACTACTTAGGGTGTGGCAAAAAATTGTGTTAGCAAAATCATTAAATGTTTTTTTTTTCTTAGTAAGAAGTTGGTACTTCAGTGGATAAGCCGTCGGTCCCGAGTCTGTACGATGCCAGGTACTCGTTAAAGATTCCCACTCTATATATACTTTAGTTAGAAAAAATTTACTAATCTCAATGTAGAATGTTCATTTTGAGGTATCACAAAGGAACAATGTTCTAAGGCCTATGTGTCTTGTCTTTTTGTACAGTCACTTACTGACACATACAAGTTTATCAGGACTCGGTCAGCTCTTCTGGTTTAAATTTAACTTCCATTGCCAACATTTTGGTTTTAGACAAAAAGAAGAAGCCTCTCATTAACTGTTAATGGATGACATCGTAATAAGACTTTTCAGGGTTTCGTTTTTGTAACTCTATAAGCATTAGATTTCGTTACAAAATGTTCTTGTTTTGTCTTGGTGGCCGATAAACCAACAACATTGTACAAAGTCGTAGATCTAAAAAGCTTTCCGACCACTGGTCTAAAACATCTGCTCACTAATTCTAATAGTTGGTTTGTTTATTAATAATAATCTTGTAAAATGTTTTGTGTTTAAATATTTCAAGTGATTCAGTCATTGTCAGTCTTAGCCCTAATTGTCCTTTATACAGGAAGTTCATTCAGTTTCCTGTCTCCCAGCCATTAAAATAGTTGGAACAATTGAAATCTGTTTCAAAACATGAAACAGTCCGTCAGGACAAATTATCAAACGATTATAAGAAAGGAACACGTTGAAACAACACACAACTCACTTCAATATTTCAACCTCTTCATCCATCATCAGGAGAAGGAGAAGAAGAGGAGTTCTGCTCAGCTGTCAAACAGCAACAGAATTCTTCACCTGATGACGACGAGGTCAAAATATTGAAGTGAGTTGTGTGCTGCTTCCAAGTAATTCTATTTTTGTAATAGTTGAAATTTGTTTCATCATATCTGTAAGCATAAGTAGATGTTCTTCATACTTTAGTCTCAAAGCTCATCTTGTTTTTCCTACATAATATTGTCCACAATCACAGCACTCAAATCTATAAATTCAGCTTTGTTTAAATTTATCGTTTTAATTCCATATTTCAGAAATTCAGTACGTTATGCTGGAATGGTGTTCAAACCAAACTGAACTGTTTGGTTTGAACACCATTTTTATTTATTTTTTTTTTAATTTTTAATTTATTATTTATTTGCCTGCTTTCTCAGATAGATAAACGTTATTCTTATTATTCCAATTCAAAACATCATCGAAGTAAGGAAGAGATTGACATTTGAATTTCGTTTGGTACATGATTCTCTTCTTATTAAAATAATAGTATCTGGATTTTTTTACTTTAAGAAATATATTCACTTAAAAAATTGGAAAGACGATCGAAACTGGGACACAATAGAAAGTCAAAATGGAAGAAGAGTAACACACAGAGTAAAGAAATATACAAACTGAAATTTTCGGGCAGTCCGTCTTCAGGTGGAAATAGAAAGGTAGATCAAGTACGTTGCTTCTATAACCAAGATGTCAATCTCAAATTCACAATGGGCCAAAATTATTCAGAGAAACTTTTCATATGGAAACAAACTTTAGTTTTGCTAAAAACCAAAAATAATAATGTAATTTAATAAAAATAATAACAAAAAATAATAAATAAAATAATAATTTATAGTAAAAAATCTAACTATATTAATATTGAATATATTGAATATTAAATCTGCTATATTAATATATTTAACAGATTCAATAATATATCGACCGTTTGATAGAATAGGTGTGTTATCTAATCGGGATTCGGTCAAATTTTCTAGCTTCAAAATTTTGAATATATATTAATTTATATATTTATAAAAAGGAATGTTCTAAAACAACAAAACACAACAGTATGTTTTGCCATACCATAATCGTTTCTTTGTGATACATATTTCTTTTATATAGCCCACTTATAAACGAAAAGATGATCCAAACTGGACACAGAACGAGTTATTCATTGATATAAAAATATATCCCAAACAAATGTACTAAACTTGAAGTAAGTCAATAAAAATGTTTTAAACATCTAGAAGTTCATTCAGTAATCATTAAAGTAAAACAAATCCATTTTTAACAATTTTAAAAGAAAATTATTACCATAAATAAAGTTTCTTCTTACTGAATTACTTTAGAAAAAACAATCATTACTTTTATTACATTTATTAAAACAAATGCACAAATAATCAAAATAAAGTGTCAAACAATCTAGAAAGTAGCAAAATTTGACAAATTATTTTCTATTTAAATCTTAAATAAACATGATATAGGATTAAATTTTATGTAAACAATTTTAAAACCAAATTGCATAGAGTATGCTTAAAAAAAATGGTTTTTATGGTTGATATTATTTTTAATAATAATTACTTTATAATGTCAGAATTATAAATATGGTCATATATAGATAATAAAGTTTCAAAATCTGAAAATTTTTAATGAATTTAACAACTATATGATAATAGAGAATGAACCAAAAGTAATTTTACAGTTACCCAACACTTTTCTTTGCTATATAATGATTTCAATTGGTAAACAATGACAGATAAAATAAAATCAAATCAAATAGAGATAAAATAAATGGATGTAAAATTAATATTGAAAGTTGGAAAATACTGAACTTCTTCTATGGACAAGGCAATTACAGCCATAATTTTAGCCTTGTATTATGTTCTCATATTTTTCCTAAATCATTTTTAATGAACATTATTTTACAGCATATGATTATAAAGAATGTATTTATTTATTAATTAAAACAATATATCAGTAACAAGTAAAATGTTTAAAGTTAAATGAAACAGTACATTGTAAAATACTAATAACTGAATTGAAATAGTCAATTATATTAAACTATGAATTATTTTAAAATATGAAACAACCATAATTATAAAAACAATGATAATTATTATTGAATTCAAATTGAAAGAGTTATACATAATATTACAAAGTAATGTTTTTTATTCAACTTCATAAATTAAAATGAAATTCTAATTATTTCATTAATTTATTTCCGATAGGTATTTGTTTGACATTGTGATAAATAACGAGCACATTATTACGTATTTTAAATTAATTTATCATTAAGAATAGAAATATAGGTAAACATTATTAATCGTGAGATAATTTTATTGAAAGGACGCTAACCTAAAACTGAAGTAACATAATCACTAAGAAATTGTCATCTAATTATTTGTTCAAATAATTATTATTGAACGAATTATTTATTAAAAATACACATACAAATAGTTGCAGAAACGGTTGTACTTACAATTTGATGAGATATCAAGGAATATTGTTGTTTTCAGATAAATAATATTTGATATTATAACGGGACACATTAGAACACTACCGAGCCGTATTCCCAACTAAACCAATGAAACGCAATGACTTTCATATGACGTCACTCAAGCACATCATTTCAATTACGTCATTTATGGGTTCAGTTAATCACTTACATTTTAAGATGCCTCCTACTGTTTACTTTCAGTTTATTCTTTTTACATTAATTTAGAATATAAAAATTAGTAGAGAGACCAGATTGGGTAAGAAAAGAAAACCTTATCATTTACATCCAAAATGTGAAGAGAATGTTTTTTTCACGAAGAAATATTACATAAATCATCATGAACTGTAAGAACACTACATATATTTCTAAATAATTCTGAGATTTCTACGATCATTGTGACTTGTTCATTTCATAAGTATCTCGCTTGCACTCCTGTTATACAGTTTCTATATATATATAACAACATATTATATAACAGTATATCAATATCAGTCAAAAGTTTGATTTGTATTTCACAAGTTTATTGTACAAATCTACTACATACTTACCTAAAACCAAAATAAAACGGATTATAAGAGAAAAAGCAGGAAAAAATAAAGACAAAAACATTACTTCAACATTTCAAAATTTCTGTCATCAGTATGCACAGAACTCTGTTTGAAAAAGTATAGAACAGCTGATCTTGTTTGCCTCTGTTAATACATATATAACTTTAAATTACACAAACAGACAGAAAACACAATAAAAAGCACAATAAATTCTCAATATTTCGAACTGTTGTTCGTCAAGAGTAGACTAGAAGAGAGGATCCAACGTCGAAGGACAGAGCGCGAATGGATATATATATATATAATGGATATATAAAATATTCATTTAATGTTATAATTAAATATAATATATAATATATAATATTAATGTTATAATTATTTAATGAATCTGTTATATATATATTTGGGTTTCTATAAGAAGAATATGGGTTTTGAAAATTGACCGAACCCCGATTATAGAACACACCTATAATGGATATATATATATATATATATATATATATATATATATATATATATATAAAGTGTGTGTGTGTGTGTTCTTATATGTGTTCGTTTACAATAATCTAGTATATATATTTCATATTTATATAAATATATAAACTATAGATACACAGTAAAGGGTCAAACGCACTTGTTGAACCATCAGCAGAAGAGTAGAGATAGGGACACCAAAACGCACTTGCGAAGCGACGGTCGGAGATCAACAGAGTTCGTCCCTTTACTCTGTATCCATAGTTTACTGTGAAACGTTTGTTGCCCTTTGTGGATTGTTTTCCTGTTATGATATATATATATATATATTAAAGATTTCACATAAACACGTGAAATAACAATCAATGATCAAACCACATATGAAATGGGAAAACAAGACTAAGAACTTTCAACTGCAACAAGCGGTCTTCGTCAGAGTCAAAAACCCTCTTAGTCTTCTTTTCCCATTTCATATTGTGATTTGATCATTGATATATATATATATATATATAATATATATATATATATATATATATATGTATAAAATGTATATATAATTTAAGGTTTGATTGTTAATATAAAAACATTTGAGATAAAATTGTTTATACTCATTAATTATAATTTTAACGGTTCTTGAATATGAAGAAGGCTATTTACAAGAAATGGGTGAGAGAGGGTCGTTTTAATCCTCCAAACAGACAAACGAAGAGGAGTAAGGGAAAGACAGAGATAGGAGATCAACTCCAGACTTTGTAGAGGACGGGGGTTTTCGAGTTTTTGAATCAAAAGGATGAGACCGAGAAAAGTGTTGAAGTAAAGGCGAGCGGGGTCAACTGGAAAGACCCCCTCCCCTCACACGACAGGCCCTCCGGAAGTCGGCTATCTGGTTACCGGCAAACAAGAGTCGGTTACTACCCTGTCGCACTCACTCTCTCTCTCTCTACCAACCCTCCTTGTCTGTCCATCTTCATATTAACCAACCGAATTAAAGCTCGCCATCCCAGTGGGGTTACATCTGCTAACCCATCACCTAGGTCAGGCGTGGACATCCCTTTCTGAATTTTGGGTCGCAATATATAATTGCAAGTGACTGCACATAGTAATTCCTGTGATATTCGTAGATCTTATCTGGTCCTGGTCTTTTGTGGCCCACATCACTGTTATGTACAAGGGGTTCTTATATCTTCCAAAGTACATGTATATATATATATATATATATATTCACTAACGTACAATAAGATCTTAGTCTTTTTTCCCATTTCATTTTGTGGTTTCATCATTAAGTATATATATATATAACCAATACTGACCAAAAAAACACGCAAAAGTGAAACAGAAACTCACTACTATATTTCGATGGCCTCGTCATCAGGAAGATAGAAACGAGTCGCTCCGTAGGCAGATAACGACCGTTACAGCCGAAGAGTTACTACAGGAAGGCAGAGCGGCGACTCATATATTATATAATATATTTTTCTTCAGAAGAAAAACCAGTCACTGAGAGTGAATGAAGACAATCCAATACCTTCCCAGACACAAACGGCTGTAGAAAGGTAACCAGAATCCTGGGGAAACCTCACCCTGCGGATACCTTTCTACAACCTTCCACTTATTATGACTGTTAACCTCGTGTGTATATTTTGCTATCATTGTTTAGTTTAGTAATTTTTTATAATTATTTAGTAATGTATTTTCGTAGATTAGTATCAATGTTATGTTTTTATTGTTATGTAGTGTGTATAATTTAATTGTGTAAAAATAACATTGAAAATGGTCAATGTGGACCGAAACATGTTAGTGTACAAAAATAAAAATTTTGGAGAATTGATATATCTAGTCCCGAACTCTCGGAAGCCAGAGATAAGAAGATGGGAAAAATTAACCCGAAAAAGTGTGAAACTAGAAATTGGCATAGGTTTTAACAAAACTTGTATATATATATATATAAAGGTATATGTAATAAATAAGAGAAATTACAATAAATACATTAGGAAGAAAAAGAGGGCTAAATTCTATTAAGAAATCATTATAGTGAATGGCGTATATTTTCTAATAATTAACTTTTGTTTGCAATGCTTGTGAAAGCTCATAAGCGAACAATGAAGAAGGAAATGAAATTGAGTCAAGTCACGACTGTCTGACATCAGCTGTTCTGTTCTTATAGCAGTGACCTTCGGGGTAAAGCAATCCTCCTCCTGATTACAACATTTCCTACATTCTTTGCAATATTGTATGAATCAACACAAAGCATTAGTCTTGATATGCAGTCCAGGCGTTTGCAAGAGAGCCACACTTGCTGACTATTCTAATGAAAGGTCATCACCCTTGACCTCTTCAAGAACCGCTAAATCATTTATTTGTCTTACGATCTTCCTTCAATACGCCTTAATACTTTCTTTGTTTCCTCCATCATTTGTTAAACACAGCTTCTGATTCTAAAAACTGCATTAAAATAAATAACTCCAATAATGTTTTCTCAATTGTGATTCACCAAAACTATATTCACTAGTGGAATGTCTGTGATTATATTTATATTTATTTTATTTATTTTATATTTTTATATTTTATTATTTACACAATGAAGTTAAAGAGGCGTGCTAAGTGCTATCTGGTGTTTATTTTATAGATTTGTCAACAGTTAGTTGAATACCACCCTTTTTTTCATTTTCTTGATAAAGGTTTCTATAACACGCTGTATGTTTCTGAATTGCCCCTACTTACTCGAGATATACGTTCCCCACAGAAGAAGAAGTCGAGGTCCGCCTGTAAGAGAGTAAAATTTGTAACTGATTTTAAAAACATTGGAGCTGGAAGTGTCTTTTCTTTTGTTCTTCTTCTGTTACATCAGTAAGTAGAAAGTACAGAAAACTGTATTTGGAGTTATAAAAGAGGAGGGTGCAGGTTTAGATGAATTGAGGTCAGTGTCACTGGCGCACAACCTGGTAACTACGGATGACTCATCGGCTCTCTTATTCTGACACGCTGATAATACTGCAGTCATCTTCTTAGTATTTGTAGGATTTTCTAGCTACGGATTGGCTCTCTTATTCCAACAAGCTGATAGCACTGCAGTTATTTTCTTAATATTTGTAGACTTGCTAGCTACAAATAGTCTCTCTTAATCTGACACGCTGATGATACTCGTACTACAATCATTTTCTTAGTATTTTTAGACTTGCTAGCTACAAATCGGCTCTCTTATTCCAACACGTTGATAACACATTTTCGTAATATTTGTAGACTTGCTATCCACAGATAGCTCTTATTCCGACAAGCTGATAATATTGCAGTCATTTTCTTAATATTTTTACGCTTGATAGCTACGGATCGGCTCTCTTATTCGGTAATCTGATAATATTGCAATCATTTTCTTAGGATTTGCAGACTTGCTAGCTACGGATTGGTTCTCTTGTTCCGATGAAATAAAATAAGTGCTACAGTAACGCAAGTAAAGCTTTAAGATTTGTGATGTCATAATCGTGTAACATTGATCCCAATAACCACCTACAATTGTAATTATGACGGTAGAATGTATTTAGAAATATGACTAAATTTATGATAAAAAAAGGTATGAAATAGCAAACACCTCAATAACTTGACCCGATGAGTATGGTTTTCGGAATCAATAGCCCTAAATTAATCTAAATCAGCTTAGAAACCTTGGTCACCAAAAAATGTGTTGACCAGTGTCATCAACGCAAGGGGGGGGGGGGGGGGCACAAATGGTTGCTTGACTACTGACTTAATAACCATTGGCAGAGAATACTTGACACACAGTTCACTGCCAACAGGTTGTTAACCCATGAAGTGATGGTAGGCTCAGGCGGGCAGGGTTCAGGTATTATATACCTGATAAAGGATCTGAGTTATTGCAGTTACTGTTAGGACGATATGGACAATGACAGCAGGTAGCCAGAGCGGTACCTGACATAAAGCTCAGAATTTATGCCTGATGGAGACCTATTTCAGACCAATGGCCCAAACGCCACCAGGAGTACCAACAAATACCCAATGACTCTCCAGAATGCTCACGTCAGACTCATAATTATTTTAATTGATAAGTAATAATTTGTTATCAACTGTGTGGATTGAAATATCCAAAAAGTAATTTCTTTTTAACATATTTGATTCAGAGTATTTTTCCATAAGTTTTATCACATAACTTCTTCAGATTTAGACGTAGACATTTAACATTTAGATAGAGATAGATACATTTAGATAGAGATATTCAATTCGTTATTAATAATAACTATTTTAGGTTATTAGTAGGATTATTAAGAGAATATATTTTATACTACCTCTACTTACGAACGTATCAATATACGAATATTTCGAAACGAAATATGTCTGGATATACGACCAGCAATGAAACGTCACAAAGTGATAATAATGAAAAGAGTAGAAATGAAGCGAAGAAAAAATCCTGAAGAGAGTTAAATTGAAGATGGTTATGGCGAAAAATAGAACGAAAAATATAAAAAATAAAAATTAAGAATTCTGCCTGAAAACTTAGTGTACGCTCCACGTGCCATAGTACACTCCTTACCTCCACATCTCCGTCTCCTCCGATCTTATCCACCACTCTCTAAGGTAAACCGATATTCCATGCTTTATTTCTTATTTTATTTGTTTTGATTATGTCTAATTTAACTAATTTCTATTTATATTTATGTGAAAAAATTCAGTTGGGATTTAACTCTGACGAAGACCGCTTTTTATTGTTGAAAGATCTTAGTCTTTTTTCTCATTTGTTATTGTGGTTTGAATGCTGATTGTTTTTTCACGTGTTTATTTTGAAATTTTGTTATATTATGTATGTATATTTGTTATTTATAATCATATTTATGCAGTATTTATTAAGAATTTATTGTAATTTTTTTTTGGACTGTAGAACAGATTAATCCAATTATAATATATTCTCATACGACAATTAGTCTCAAAGTACGAAAATTTCGATATATACGTAGTCGGTCCAGGAGCGAATTCAATTCTAAAGTCGAAATACCACTCCACTCCAATTTTTTTGAAAAATTTTCAAAAAAATTTTCTGTCTAACCCGAATGACCAGTTCTGAAATCCCTCCTATATATACATATTTACTATGTTGAAATCATAACAATATCTGTAAAATTACAAAACTAAAATAATCCGAGAGACCGTACCTAAGGAAATGAAGGAAAGAAGACCGTAAAAAGGATAAAAACAGACCATTAAGAAAAATTCTCCGGAGGGGATTAGGCTAAATTAAAATAAAGTGACAAGTCATTCTCGAATGTTTTCGTAGCCGATAAAAGAAGGAAGAACCTGGGCAATTGACTCACTACCTACACCCAGTACAGTTGCTCCCATCTAGAGTCTATTGTCATTTCTTCAATAAGTTTGATTTCCAACATCCAAACTTCTAAGGCTTCAACTTTTAGTACTGTTCTAGGGGGCTGAAATTTGTGGCTCATTTGTTATTTGTCACCCATTTCAGTAATGGGAAAGTCACATTACCTGTTGATTCTACATTGGGAGTCCTAAATTAAGCCTAACTCAGGTATATTTAGAGTAGGGATCTTTAAAGAGTACAAACTAGGGAACGACGGATTTTAATTCATACCTCCATAGATTTAAGAAAATCGAAAGTCCACCGTGCCCTTGCGGAGCAGACCTTGAGACCGTAAAGCAGGTGCTGGAGGACTGTGGGTTGTAAGCCGTACTGTTTTGATTTCTTCCCATAAACCATTCAGCCTTTCGACCATTATATGTTGTAAGCCGTACTGAGAAGAACGTTTATTCTCGAGACAGGCGCGTCCTGTCAAGAGTGTACGAGAAGGCCTTCAGTGGTAAATATCGGAACGTATTCCTCGAGTATGTTTACGGCATCGGAAAACTGAAAAGAGTGCTTGCCCTCCCGGTAGAGACCCACGGGCGACCGGTATAGTAGAGACGCCCCAAACTCAAAGTGACTACTCAGAGTGGCCCGTTCGGGCACTTTGGCTAAAGGGCAGCACGTTAAACTGGTCGGCCTGATTTGATTCTAGTGGAAAAAACTGAGAGGCCAAACAACACATATAAAGTCAAAACAGGTTTAACGTCCTCTACGAAGGACGACATACTCAGATCAATTCACCTTCCACGTAAATAAATGGAGAGCCAGGTAGGTATCGAACCCCGGACCTACCAATTCAGAGACGACTAAGTTAACCCACTGAGCTACCCTGACCCCCTCATTCACTTGAACTGACTCAAATTCACTTGAGTTAGGAAAAATTTAGGACTCCCAATGTAGAATAGAATCTGTAAAATTACCAATCAAACAAAAAGCCGGTAAACAGCTGACGATATCACCCACCTAGGGGATTGGTTTAAACAATAAAAAAAAAAAAATAAAAACGTCTAAATTAAGTACATCTTATTTTAAGATGATATTGTGGCATTCTCAAGTCTAATTGAAATAAATATTTAAATCTCTTCTATTTTGTATCAGTCATTACAAAAAGGGCCTAATTAACGTAGAACGTATTTTTCTCCGGAAAACATAGTTTAGATCTTTCTAAGAACTTTAATATCTTCCATTTTAATTACAAATAGCAGGAGACGCAGCCTTGGAGGCTTTTAAATTAATAAATCAATACGTTTGAGTTGTATCTTTTAAGTCTAAATGAATAAATCCTTAGTTGAACTAAAGTTTTAAATTACTAATATAATGAGGCTATTTAGTTAAATGATGTGGTTTTCTCTATTTCAGATTAGTCACGGTGCACCGTTCATTACATTATTCCGTTGTGTAAACAAACCTGCCCCACTCCTCCCTTTCATTTTGTTTTGTTTCCAATAGTGTCTGTTAACTCTCCAATTAATCAAAACCACCTTACTCAGGCACATATATAACTCCTTTTAATTTATATTTTAGTTAAGATATTGGTTGTTTTTTTCCCTTTATTTAACTTCAAATTTTTTTATACATATTTGTGTTTATATTGTAGACGTACCTCATGATGGACACTAAATGTTCGAAATGCCTTGTATACTTATACCTTTGTGGTGAAGACTTATTGTTTTTTTTTCTGACTAATTATAAGTAAATACCAATTGCTTAGCACGGGATGGTTGTAAGAATTGGACCCCCCCCCCCCCCAATACCAGAAAGTTTTTAAACTATTTATTTTCATAGAATTCCAAACAAAGATCTAATTCTAGACTACTGTTATTAGTACCAGACTTTCATCTTATTACAATATTTCTATACATATACAGTCATCATAAAAGAAAATCAAAAATTTTTCAAAACAAAAACATAAAAAATCAAATATCATAAAAAAAATTGTTAAATTAAATTAACTGGCTTCCCAAACAAATATAATAAACTTTTAAAAACTAAAAAAAAAATGTAATACATTAATTTTTAATTTAATTAATATTATAATTGAAAAATTAATTTAAAAACAGTATTATAGGCATAAAACATAAAAACAATTACACCCTTAAAAACTCATTTTGGTATAAAATTTTAGATATTTTGTTACCTTTTTATGATTCTAATTTATTCTATTTTTACTTTCTCAAAATGCCACCATCTTGCACGTGCCCCCCCCCCTCACATTCCTAAGGCACTGGTAAATACCACACAATAACTACTTACGTAGCTCGTAACGTAAAAGTTTATTTTAGGAAAGATCAGCTATTGAGGACATAAAGGAGGTAGACTTCCTATCAGGAAATGACCATGGGTGAGCCCCAATGTGACCATGAACTAAAATTACAACAGTAACAAGCTCTAGCCCAGATCGAGAGGAACATTAAAAGTTGGCAGCCAAATCGATCTATCCTGCTTATATCTTGACTATTAATTTTCTGTATTGTTTATTGTTTGTCACGCGATTTAAGAATCATGTCATGGTAACAAAAGATCAATGGATAAGTCACATTACAGTAATGCATTCTAACAAGTCCCTATTGCACTCGCATGACAAAAAAATTAAAAAAAAAACAGTAATGTTCACTGATAACTAACCCGTGACAGCATTAAAGACTATATTAAAAACCTCTCGTCATAGGTATTCCATTAACAATTCCACACGTAACTTCTTCAAAGGATAATATTAAATTGGGATATTCTTATAAAATATTCTTATAATAAATTTCGAAGAGGAATTACCAGCTAGAAACATTTTACTTAAAACTATGTATAATGTTTAATTAAATAATATACAGACAAAAATAATAATATGACATACAGAAAGTAGTTAAATTCTGTGTGTGAGATCTGTCAAGCGACTACAACATTTTCCAACATATAATATATATCAATGAAACAAACCACAGTATGAAATGGGAAAGACCTTAGTCTTTTTTTTTCATTACATATTGTGGTTTGATCATTGATTGTTATTTCACGTGTTTATGTGAAATCATGTATATATCTACGTTTCAAAGTGAACTATAGGTACACAGTAAATAGAAAAATAGACTAACAGTCTATGTAGACATATGAAAAAGGTTTTAAATAAAACCGAAACGTCGGCAAAAGATTTTTATCTTATCCTAGAAAATTGACCGAATCTCGATTACAGAACACACCTAGACTATCAAACAGTCGATATATTATTGAATTTGTTATATATATATTCTTTTTCTCCTCTCCTGAAGACGACAGAACAGCCGAAATGATCAAAAATTCTGAGGATTAGTCCTCTTTTTTGTGTTATCTAGCTGTAACTTTAACTCCTTATATACCATATATCTTTCAACTATTACGAAGTATCTGTTAAAAATTTATAATAAAATTTGTTTCTTTCCTTGTTGATTGAAATATTAAAGAATGACAATAATACCAATCTACTCAGACTAGTCTGGGAAATCTGAATATCTAGAAAATTATGTGAAATGAAATACTGGGATTTCCACTCTGAATCAGTTAAGTTAATCAAGATGTGTGTGATTTCCTTTCTGAGTCAATTTATTTAATTATGACATGAGCGATAGGAAAAACAGAATCTTCAAGAAGACTCTATTTCAAGAAACTAAACCTCCATCCTCCAGCTTTCAAGATGTTTTATTATTATATTCATTATTTATTGTACATCTTACATAAAAGAAATCATTGTAATACAAACAAACTATCCGTTTTTTTTTTCGTAAAAAAAATCGTAAATACGGCTTTGAAAATAACACATTCTAAAGAGAGTATGCGGAACATTTAAACTTGTCCTTCTAGGAAAAAAAAAATAATTAGAAACGCGGTCAAACTAACCTTGAGCTGAGCAGAAGAGGTGATTACGCAAGGCTTATACGTTAGGATTGCACAGCGTCATGACTGTGCAGTCACTGGACCACAGATGAGCAATCATCTTTCATGTCAATGCTTTTCACAAAAACAGCTTACAATGTGCAAAGCATAATAAGAAATGAGAAATATAAGACTAAGATCTGTTAAAGGTTGGGAATTCACTCTCACGAAGACTGCTGGTTACGGTTAAAAGATTTTAGTCTTATATTTCCCCTTTCTTATTATGGTTTGATCATTGATTGTTATTTCACGTGTTAATGTGTATCCTGGTATATAACTATATAAATACATATTGTAAAAGTCCCAGCAGCGCCTGCTCTCACGATTTTTGAACTGCTGATCTCGATCTTGCGGAGTTACCACATTAATTGTCCAAATTAATATATATATATAGGTGTGTTCTCTAATCGGGGTTCGGTCAATTTTCCAGGATAAAAAATCAAACTCTCGTTGCCAACGTTTCGGTTTTATTTAAAACCTTTTTCATAGGCCTATGAAAAAGGTTTTAAATAAAACCAAAACGTTGGCAACGAGAGTTTGATTTTTTATCCTGGAAAATTGACCGAACCCCGATTAGAGAACACACCTATTCTATCAAACGGTCGATATATTATTGAATCTGTTATATATATATATATATATATATATATATGTCTCAAATTTTCGGTTGAACCGTCATCAGGAGAGTTGAGAAAGGGACACCAAGCGCACTTGTGAAGCGACGGTTGAAGACCAACAGTGTTGTCACACGAGTGCCCAGTTCAAGTAAGGTAAGAGAATTAACTAAGAAATAGAAAATGAAAATGAAGAAAATTAGGAAATATAAATAATAAAAACTTAGAAGATAATAATGAAGAAAATAAGAGGAAAATAGCTGAAACAAAATCGAGGAGTATGAATAATAGATACTTAAATAATAATAATAATAATAATGAGGATGATAGGAATAAAGTTGTAAAAATAATAATTTAAGATAAAATAAAAGTATAATAATCAAAAAATAATAATAGTCAAAGGTAAACTAATCTCTATCCATTCAGAACAGCCCTACCTTTTTAAATTCAAACCTGGTTTACAACGCCCATTCAGAAACCAGATAAATGCCTCCTCGGATGTGCGTAAGGTGACCGTTTTACTATCTGGAGGAACTTGTCGTAATATCTGCACCCTAAAGCACTCGTTGAAGAAGAGATTTGTTTCATTTTCCTCTTATTTTCTTCATTATTATCTGTTAAGTTTTTTATTTATATTTCCTAATTTTCTTCATTTACACTTTTTATTTCTTAGCTTATTCTTAGTTAATTGCTCTTACCTAACTTGAACCGGGCACGCGTATGACAACACTGTTGGTCTCCAACCGTCGCTTCACAAGTACGCTTGGTGTCCTTTTCTCAACTCTCCTGATGACGGTTCAACCAAAAATTAGATACAGTAAGTGTGTTTGTTCCTTAGTTCTGTGTTTGTGATTCATCGTGAAACGTTTGCTGTCCTTTTGGATCGTTTTCCTGTTTACAATATATATATAAATATATAGTAAAATATATATATATATAATATATAGTAAAATATATATATAATATATATTTACATATATATATTATAATATATATATTATATATGTAAATTTTATATATATATATATATATATATATGTAAAAACCCAACTCAGTTGGGTTTTTGACTCTGACGAAGACCGCTTGTTACGGTTGAAAGATCTTAGTCTTGTTTTCCCATTTCTTATTGTGGTTTGATCATTTATATCTATATATATATATATGCTTTACATAGGGCTACAAACCAAATAATACAGTAATAATTATAGAAAAATACCACATAACATCACATATTACTTGACTAGCATAGTTAGAATATTTTAAAAAACATTTCTACTTAATATTTTTAAAATCTTAGTGTCTAAATATAAGGTTTTGCACTGACAACTTGAATGCTAGATATAAAAGCAAGATATAACTTTTATCTTAGACGTTTAGTTTATTTGCAGACTGGCTATCCTGGAGTCTAGGCAACTCTTAATGGATGACTCAGCAACCCTGAACTGATAACATTTCACATTATACGCAGACCATGAGAATTGATTTCGATGGCTTTAATAAATGCACAATAAAAACCCAGTGCTAATCAGGCGACTAATATGAATTAACTACGAAGCATGATGCTTCGACAGCTCAATCAATTATTTTAAATTAATTTTTAACAATAATAAACCAATGTTATTCATCTTATGGGTAACATTTACAAAATAAATGGGTAATATTTATTCATTCACTACTTGTGGGATCTGTTATAGAGTGGTATTTATTCATGTTCGAAGCGCGTTGTTAATTTTGAAATAAAACTGTTTTATGTAGAGACGTAATTTTTGAAATTCTCGATTATTTATCATTCTCTATTAATATTTATTCTATATTTATTCATATATCTCTATAGCGAAGATTTTAATTTTTGTTGATATTCTACGTCTCGGATTCTTCTTTTAAAGCAATGTAAATTAGATTTACCTCAAACAATAAGTTCCACATATTAACAGTCTCCATATGGCAAAGAATTACCTCTTGCATTGTACATAGATACAGTCTATGAGGGCCAGGTTAGCTCAATGGTAACGTGCTCGCTTTTTAACTAGTACATCCGGGGTTCATTAGTCGAAATATTATAAATTAATAAGATTTCTAAACCTATTGTCTGAACTTTTAAATGAATATGTGGAACGGAACGGATAGATTGAGATTTACAAATCATTTGTGTCACTCATTTCCATATATTTATATTAAATTTGGATGACACTACTTAAAAGGTTTTCAATGTTATACTCTTTGACATCTGTGCCAGTATAAATAAAAAATGTAGTTAATATTCCTGATAATATATAGCAATATAGAAACATTAATAAAAAAAAGTGTACCAAAAAATTTATTTTATATTTTTTATATATATAAACACTCGTATTAATATACATCATTATTTATACATTTAAAGTATATCTTCATTAATTGTGCAATCTGTTATAGTGTGGTATTTACTCATGTTGGGGAAAGTATTACATTACACACAAATTAATTATTATAAAAAACTAACAACGCGTTTCGAACAATAGATGTTCTTCTTCAGGTTACATCTAAAAAATAAACTCCTAAAGCTAATATATTCATTATTTTTTTTAAAAAACCTGAAGAAGAACATCAATTGTTCGAAACGCGTTGTTAGTTTTTTATAATAACTTTTTTGTTTGGAGACCTAATACTTTCCCCAATATAAAGTATATCTTTGAATAATATTCAAAAAATTAAAGAATTATTAAGCATTGAAAACAAAATATTTATAAAAACGACATACATACATTTATTGATTTAACATACAGTGTTGTTTCATGCGAATATTAAGGGTTTTATAGCGAGAAAGCCTTTACGAGGCAGGGTAGCCTTGCAGCACATGCTCGCCTCTGGACTAGTAGGTCCGGGGTTCAATACCCACTCAGGCCCTCGATTTATTCACGCAGAAACTCAAAACATCTGAGCGTGTCCTCAGAACGTATTAGATCATAGAAAACAATTAATAATAGTTAAATTAGGTTCATTGTGGAGTTTCATTTCTCTAAGATACATTGGTGTGTTTTTTTTTTAATGAAAGGTTACAGATGGGGCCAGGGTAGCCCAGTAGCAACGTTCTCGCTTCTGAAGTGTTAGATTCTGGATTCTAAGAACCAGTATTCATGTGTGAGGTGAATAAATCTGAGTACATCGTCTCCAGAGAGGACGTTATGACATCGGTCCCGAGCCTCCACGATGTCAGATACTCATTAAAAATCCCTATTCGAAATTCACTTGAGTTAGGCGAAATTTAGGACTCCCAATATAGAATCAATTTTCATTATGTGGCGTCACAAAGGGTCAAGTTTGGCCTTGTGTTTCTCCTTGTGAGAAATGCCATTGGCACTGCATCCTAACCTAACCTAGTACAACCTATTAAAACTTTCATCAAACTTATTTGTGTGGGATTAATTTCTTTAATACTCAAACGTTATTAAATACAACACAGTAACTAATTGCGCAGCTAATATCATACAGCTGTTCTGTATGATACATAGCAACATGTATAATACGAAAAACTATCGAAAGAAACAAAAAAAATGTAAACTCCTTACTAATATTCAACACCTGGGGGGTTAATGAAAACCTGGATTCAGTACATGCAGGTAAACAGCAGCCCCCAATCTAATACCCTACCCAAACCAGCGCAAACTCTGTAAGGAGCACCTACTCCTGAAAATATCCAAGGACCTCAGCAACTGTACGCAAAAACAACAAAAACACTTACAGGTATTACTAACAAAACTAAATAATGTTCATTATTTGCTTTTTAACAAAAACTGAAAATAAAATAAAGACGTTTAAAAGTAAAAATATTTCGAATTTCTTAGAACTATTATATACTACCATTGAAATGTTAATGATGGTTACAAACATATAAATAATAAAATTACAGTAACATATCAATAAAACTAATAATTAATATTAGTTATATTAATTAAATAAGTTATATTAAGCATATTTAAATTGCTGAATTCTTTTCAATAACTCAAACAAGTCCCTAATAATTGTATAATTTACCAAAAATAATTAAACATGGAATATGTAGACTAGTGTTATATTAAAAGCAGTGCTTTATTAAAGATTTTAAGTTTCATAATAATTCTTATAAAACATAAAATATTTAGTAAAGTACTATTTTTAATAATACTATTACTTACATGCATATTGTTATTACCACTGAGGTTAGTAAGATTAATATTAGAATTAGAAAAAACCGTCATACCTCGTAAGTTGATATTGGAGATGTTGGAGCGCTTTCGGATCTGGTCCATCTTCATTCGCAACTAATCTATGGGGCTATTGTCGAGAGGTTTTATAGTCCAGCGGTTTTATAGTCCAGCAGTGGACACGACTATAAAACCTCTCGACAATAGCCCCATAGATTAGTTGCGAATGAAGATGGACCAGATCCGAAAGCGCTCCAACATCTCCGATATCAACTTACGAGGTATGACGGTTTTTTCTAATTCTAATATTAATACTATTACTGTACTCCATATTTAATTATTTTTGGTACATTATACAGTTTTTAGAGATTTTTTTGAGTTATTTAAAAGATTTCAGCAATCAACGAATCATTGCAAAAAAATAAAATTTCTACTTTTTTGAATAAATACAGTAGTATTTATGTTTCAGATTAAAGACGTTGTGAGCAGCAGGTCTTTGGGACAAATAGAATTGAAATATGCAGCAGCTTCTGCATTTACGACTTTTTTTTGCTGATTGTATCAAATTTCCTCGCTATTATGCGTTGGTTTAGAGGTAATTTCCACAGAGAATCAGCTAGACAAACAAAATTACTAAGGAAAACTAATAAGTAACAAATTGGGATGACTGCTACGAAGATGTGAAGACGTCTGACCATAAATCTCTCGACAGGAGAACCCAAGAAACATACAGAGGAAGCTCATGGAATCAACCTTACCAGAAAAATGTTGGTTGAAGGAATTTCGGCATTGCAATATAACAATAACCCGATATATTAGTCATTCTGGAAGCCTTAGATTAAAGACGATAATCACAGCCTAAAATTCCGATCTTAATGATATCCCAAGCGGTAAAAGTGATCTATGCCTACTCAGTCGAGCAAACCTTTTGTTATTATCCAAGAAACTATGGAAAATATAACAGCTTTTCTCAAAATGACGTGGAATCCTGTGAGACCGAGGACACAGGATTTTTTTTTTTTTTGGTGACACCAAAGTGGTTAGGGCATGCTCTACTGATAGCCTTAAGTTGTCAATTCGGGTGATATAATGATCTACTAACTTCTCCCAGAGGCCAGGATAGCTCAATCGTTAACCTACTCGCCTCTAGACTGGTAGTCTGTGGTTCGATCTCTACCTGGCCCTCGATTTATTCACACGGGAGGTGAATAAATCTGAGTACGTCGTCCCTCGGAGAGGACTTTAAACCATCGGTCCCGAGCATGTACGATGTCAGGTACTCTTTAAAGATCCCTACTCGAAATGCACTTGAGTTGTGCAAAGTTTAGGGACTCTCAATATAGAGTCTATCGAATCAACGATGAAACAAGCAGCCGCTAAACGGCTGACGTTATCACCCGCTAGGGAACAGATGTCAAATATACGGCCCACCTGGGGGTTCGATCCAGCCCGAGATATAAATAAATATGCATTATATATATAAACTAGAATTTTCAAAAGAACACACAGAAAAGAAATCACTGAACTCACTACTATATTTCGATCTCCTCATCCTAAGAAGTACTACTATATCGAAATATAGTAGTGAGTTCAGTGATTTCTTTTCTGTGTTTCCTTTTAAAATTCTAGTTTATTCAGTTCGAAGAATCGTTTCATCTAATTGGTTATATATATATATATATATATATATATAATATATATATACTATTTCGTTGGAAATACGATCCAAAACGGACAAATATAGTTCAATATAGGTAAAGAAACATAGAGATATCAAAAGAACACACTTACAGTCTCTAATTTTTGGTTCGAACCGTCTTCAGGAGAGATAAGAGAGCGAAACCAAGCGCACTGGTTCAGAGACGGTTGGAGAAATAAGAGAGAGATAAGAGACTGTAAGTGTGTTCTTTTGATTTCTCTATGTTTCTTTGTCTATATTGAACTATATATATATACTCGTATATATGATCAAACCACAATAAGAAAATTGGAAAACAAGATTTCACGTGTTCATGTGAAATCTTTATATATATATATATATAAATCAGTTTACTCTAATTTCCTTAAAAACCTGCAGTTCCTATATTATCCACCAGTGTTTTAGTAGGCGTTGTATCATCCACTTTTCCTTTGTCCTCGCATCTTGACCAACGAAGTATCTGTGTCAAAAATGATAATAGTGGATACAAAGTGTCGGATTTTAATAAAGATTTTTATAATTGACTTATTTTTCTTTGCACTAATTATTAGTACTAGTCACTGAAACAAAGAAAAAGGTAGCCTTATTGTGAGTTCTATGTAATTTTGTAATTAGTGCTAGCAAGGCCCGCTTGAGATCAAACTAAGCAGTATTCGGCCTCCAGACTAAAATGAGTTTGACACCCCTGCGCTAGGGGATCTGTTTAAACTATATAAAAAAAAACAAGATCTCCCAAGTAAGCAATTGCTCAGTCGACTAGTTACAACTAGGCAGATTTCTAATTTTACCCAGGGTAGGGATTCTTCCGTACGAGACCGCATTCCAGTAGCATAGCGACGACACAGTAGCAGGTACTAGGGGATAAAGTCTTCCCCATCTAAGTGGGGAGCCACTCACCCCTTCAGTAATGCCCAATAACGAAATTAACAATTATTGTGTTAACTGCTTAAATGTGTAAGAGCTAAATGACTACTCAAGAATATTAAAAGAACTCCACTTGATAGCGCATTGTCTCCAGTGGAGGGGAGGTGTGCCAACATTTTGTACGCATCTTCATAGACAATTTATATTTAAATTATCCATTATTTCTGAATAATTAAAAAAAAATACTGTAATTTAAATTTTAATCAAGCAAATTTTTTATTTATAAATTTATATTAGGAATTCTTATTAATCCAATCTTGATTTTGCTTGAATTAGTAGAAAAGATCAGTAAATCAGGAATTATGCGGATGGTAAAAAATTCTGGGAAGGAGACTGAGCTCCAGAAACACAAAACTTCTCAGAAACAGAGAAACAGTATTCCTCAAAAAGCACTCTCTTCTATTAAATACACACACACTAATCTATATATATGTATATATATAGATTAGAACGGACGCATTTACGTCTCCGTTCCTTCATTCTTTCTCCTTTTATTTTCTTTCTTTCTACTCTCCTGAAGACGGCAAGACGCCGAAATTATCGAGATTCGTGAGTGTTCGTCCTTTTTCTTGTGTTCTCTAGCTGTAACTTTAATTATGTATATATAATATTATATACAATTAAAAGAAACGGTCCAGCGGACTTTTTTAAAAATAAAATAAATTCAAAACGAAGGAAACACACAGAAAGACACAGACATAACTGAACCGCCCTGTCTTCCTGTGGGACTCTTCGCTCTTCACACCTCCTGATGACGACGATGGTCGAAATATCGATGTGAGTTATGTCTGTGTCTTTCTGTGTGTTTCCTTCGTTTTGAATTTATTTTATATATATATATATATTCTATGTTTTGTTATTGAGGGCTAGGTCAAATAAAAGAAAATAAACTCCTTCCTAGGCCGACGTTTCGATGTATTTGTACATCAACTTCAGGGCTAAAATTAGAGTAAGAACTATAATACATTTACCAAAACAATCTACAACTCACATAGAGATATAACACAATTTTTTTTTTATTTTTTTTTTAATTTGTGTTAGTTCTCTATGTGAGTTGTAGATTGTTTTGGTAAATGTATTATAGTTCTTACTCTAATTTTAGCCCTGAAGATGATGTACAAATACATCGAAACGTCGGCCTAGGAAGGAGTTTATTTTCTTTTATTTGACCTAGCCCTCAATAACAAAACATAGAATAGAATAGAAGAGGTCAATAACAATTTTTTAGTTTATATATATATAATTGAAGTTACAACTATCTACATGTATATATGATCAAACCACAATAATATAGAACTAAAGTGAGAAAGCAAATTCGCTTTGAAATTAACTTCACAGTTTTCATAATAGGTAATGAGCAATCTAAAATAAACTTTTTTCTTCTCTACTAATAGTACGAGGTGAAATGAATAGAAAGAATATGGTATTTATTCTGGTATTTCAATTGCATATGGTATTTTAAAAATTCGTGGAAGAGTAGTAGAACGAGTAGAAATGATTAAACCTTAATTTACATACGTAGAAGTAAGTGGAGCGTTACATAGAAAGGTCAAATACTTCGAACATTGTTGGCATTTGCATTTGTTTATATCGAGTATAAAACATACATCGGATGACTTAAATGATAAGTAACATTACTTCCTGTACAAGGCTGGGTAAACAAAAATATTTATCGATAAGAAGATTTCAAATAAACACGTGAAATAACAATCAATGATTGAACCACAATATGAAAGATCTTTGTCTTTTTTTCCACCCCATTTCATATTGTGGTTTAATTATATTTACATACAAGTATAGCTGGTGGAAGAAATGTCAGTTTTAAATAAAACTTCCGCTGAATAAATTACTTAGGTTCATACATATTAAATATGATTTAGGAAATAATTTTAATAATTTTTTTTAATTAGTTGAGATCTTAATTTCAATATTTATTTTATTTCAAAGGTTTTTTTTTTAGATTGAGATATTTTAATGTCACTAGTCTATTATGATGAAAGTTTAATAAAAAAAAGTCGAATAAAAAAGGACGTGGAGAAATTGTTACAGCATGGGAATTACACAAGACCATTGTACACTTTATTCAAGGAGTGCTTTTTAACTCAGAAAGTTTAACAAATGAGGATATGACACGTTGTTTTCAATCATGGTACATTACTGCACTATTCCATCATTCATTCTTACGTTAAAGTTCAGAAATAAATTAAGCCTAAACAAAGTAATGAACATATAGAACTTCTTATACACACATAGAAGTCTGCATAAGAAGCCGGTAAGGAAACCAAACAAGATGTTGAATTTTTATTAAAAAATGTGAATGTAACATATTTAGGAATCATTTTGATACATGGCAATTTACAAACGTGACAATTTGACGGGCAGGAAGAAGAAAATAATGCTAACAGAATGCAAAGAAATAAGGATTAATTTTTATATATTACCTTGAGTTGTAGCTTCATTAATCAAATTAAACACCAATAGAAGAGGAGGAAATAAGTTGAATGTCCACATTTTGAGATCACTATAGTAAGCACTTATCACTAGAGTGATAACAGCGATCAAAGAGGTCGAGAGACCGCTGTTCAAGAACCGTCCACACGCTGTTCGATCAGGCGACTGAACTTTCTCCCTCTTCTGTGTAACCGACGCAAGCGCTGCAGGAGTTGTTTTAGTTCACCGCCAGAAGATAGCTCTACTTGTTCTGCCACTCAAAGCTTCTCTTTCAGATAAATGAATTCATCGGACCCTTCAACTCAAAGCAAACGAATAATTAAATGCAACCTATGACAAGAGGTATTGAAGATTGAAGTATTGCCGGTGGGTAATTAAAACTGATAACCCTCAATCACCGTATATTCATTAAAATGGTGTCACCAAAGTCTGTTGTCACAAAAGGCTATACAAACTATTAATTTATATATTGTCAATTAATATTATGATATGAATGAATCATTCTATACTATCATTATGATACACTGATACATCATAATTATATAATTCACATAGTTGAAGAAAAAACGATCCGAAACGGACAAATAAAGTTCAATGTAGACAAAGAAACATAGAGAAATTAAATACACACGCTTACAAGGTCTAATTTTCTGTTTAAACCGTCTAAAGGAGAGATAAAAAAAGGAAACCAAGCGCACTGATCCAGTGAAGGTTGGAGACCGGTCACAAGTAGAGAAGAATCAATTTATAAATAAATTAAGAAATTTGAAAAAATAATAATAAATAAATGATAATCTGAGGTATGAACAGAGGAAATAGTAAATAAATAAAAGTTACGGGCTAAGCTTTAATAAAAAATAGAATAGAGTAATATTGACAATATATAAAATAATTATATAATTACTGGTGTATAATTACGATGTACTAATGATATGAATAATATTGCTAAACTTATATGTTTATTTAAATAATGCATACATCTATCAATAATTCATATATTGTGGCAGATATCCCACTAAATAAGTCATTTCCAACTGATCCATTCATTTAGGCACTCTTATTGTCACAGAGGAGTAGAGCAAGTTTCTACAATCCAAACAGATGCTAAATATGTAACCTACTGTTTGTTTTACAGATCTTTAGCACAGTTGTAGTGCTAAACATACCAGCCACAACAGTCCCATCCGAATACATATGACCAGTAGTATCTCAGAGACTGTTAGTTTCGCCGGGGCAGAAAAAAGTCTTAAAAAAGACAAGCACAAAACCGGAAGAAAAGATGACTTGGAACAACGCCCCGAGACCAGTGCGCGACTGAGTGGGCATACCACCAGCGGACACCAGCCTATGGCCAGGGACCCCAAAGTAGCAGCTAAAGTCACTGTTGTGCCCACTGCGAATGTTACCTGTTACCTACAAGGGCAGACCGTCCCGAGACCAGTGCGCGACTGAGTGGGCATACCACCAGCGGACACCAGCCCATGGCCAGGGACCCCAAAGTAGCAGCTAAAGTCACTGTTGTGCCCACTGCGAATGTTACCTGTTACCTACAAGGGCAGACCGTCCCGAGACCAGTGCGCGACTGAGTGGGCATACCACCAGCGGACACCAGCCCATGGCCAGGGACCCCAAAGTAGCAGCTAAAGTCACTGTTGTGCCCACTGCGAATGTTACCTGTTACCTACAAGGGCAGACCGTCCCGAGACCAGTGCGCGACTGAGTGGGCATACCACCAGCGGACACTAGCCCATGGTCAGGGACCCCAAAGTAGCAGCTAAAGCCACTGTTGTGCCCACAGCGAATGTTACCTGTTACCTACAAGGGCAGACCGTCCCGAGAACAGTGCGCGACTGAGATGGCTTACCACCAGCGGACACCAGCCCATGGCCAGGGACCCCAAAGTAGCAGCTAAAGCCACTGTTGTGCCCACTGCAAATGTTAGCTGTTACCTACAAGGGTACACCGCCCTCAGACCAGTGCGCGACTGAGTGGGCTTATCACCAGCCCATGGCCAGGGACCCCAAAGTAGCAGTTAAAGCCACTGTTGTACCCACAGCGAATGGTACCTATTACCTACAAGGGCGGACGGCCCCCTGACCAGCGCGCAGACAGGCAGGCTTGCTACCCCCGGACACCGGACAAAGCAAGCACCCCGCCCTGGTTGTGCCTTTCTTAGTTCAAGCCATTATTTAGGCATGTTAAGCCCCCCCACCACGACAAGGTGAAGGCACGTCGGGGGGGTATAAGAAACCTCCATGCAAAAAAAGAACTTAAATAGTAAAAACCATTGGTATAGATTGATTGAGGACGGGCGCCTTATGTCTCATAACAGTACACTTATCTTGAATAGCAATACGAGACGAATGTTGTATGATGACAAGTATTCGAGCTTCAATTAGAAGTACAAACACCCTAGCACACTTCCATCTCACCGATTTGATTTTGTTAAAAAGGAATAAACTTTCTAGACAAAGACAAAAAATATACTAAAAATAAATAGTAATCGGAAAAGAGCTTTTTTTTTTAAATTTTAATTTTTGCAAATAACAAAACATGTTTCTATACTGATCTGATATTTAATTATTATACTGATTCACAGTTATCAGTAAATTTGATTGACCAATCAGTCTACTTTTTTAGAATCCTTTAAGTTTGATGGTATTAACCCATGATACAAATTTCTGCGTCATAATGCTAAATTGTGTTTGAGAATATTTTAGTTTACTATATTAAAGTATAGTGTCGTGAAAAAATTTACCTCGAGGTTTTGACGAAATAACATGTTTTGAGGACCCAGAAGTCGTTTTACGAAGTTTTTTACTTTACTATTAGTAAAGAAGTTCAGTGATCGTGAAAAAATACGATCTCCAGATGTTGACGGAATTACACGTTTTGAGGCCTCAGATATCTTTTTATGAAGTTTTTTCGATGATGTGTGTGTGTGTGTGTGTGTGGGTGGGTGAGTATGTATTCAAAGTTTGTAGCCACGTTACGGTCCAGAATCTTTGATAGATAAAGTTGATATTTTACAAAAAATGGACCTCATAGTGTAGATAAACCCTATTGTTTGGGAGCAATTATGGATGACGAGAAAGTCACTTTTTTTCCAAAAACCTGTTTTTAGACAACAAACTTCTAATTCTAGAGTTTTGAAATTTCGGCAAATTCTTTGAAGCTACAAAATCAAAACACGAAAAATAACCTATGATTTTTAAAACAAAACGAAGTATTTTTTTTTCAATAAAATGTAAAAATGTTTACGTATAATTCAATCTGAAAGCTTGTAAGAACGATACAAGCCATAAGGTATGAAACTATACCTAAAAATAGGGCATTCTGAGGAGGTGAGTTAATGTTTTTCAAAATTGCATTCACCAAAGGGGCGTTACAGTACATTTTCTGTTTTTAGAAACAGTGTTTTTGACGCTAAACTGCTCATTAAAAAACTATTAGACTATTGTAGTCTAATAGTTCATATCTATTATTTTCAAAATTACAAGCTTCCAACTATAAAAGTTTTAATTGTACTGAAAAGTCGGCTTTGAATTTGCATTTGAGTATTCAAAACTGGCTAATAATTAATATATTTTTTCCAATATACATTTAGAGCAACCTTATAACAGAGTACAGCACGTAGGAAAAAGATAACACGCTCCGAGTAAATTGGATGTTTGACAAAGGAAAAAAACAGTAATTTTTTAAAAAACACTTGTATGCCTTAAAATTCTCAGTGTAATAATTTTATAAAAGACCAAAAATGTAAAACATAATTAAAAATTGAAATCGTTCTTTGAAAAATGATAAATGACATTATCCTACATCTTAAATTAAAAATTATTTTAAAACGATATTTTTGTTTACCATGTTTCTGAAATTTGTCAGACAAAATAGGAATATTTTAAAGTTTTAAATGGGATTAAATCTTTAATGTACAAGGAGGTCAGACAAACTATAGCAGAGAACAAAAACAATGTTCTCCTATAAGAGTAATATGGCATGACGAAATCTACATATTAGCTTTTCAAAAATGTTATTACTGCTGTAGTTTTTACTAATGATAGTATAGGTATCAGTGGTGTGATATACAAAAATAAGCATGTATATTGATAAATGCATCAATCACTATCTGTACTACCTTCAGAAAAGAAAATCTAATAAACATATCCCATTTAGAATTTTATTTGATGCCTCAATAGGTCATTATATATTATAAACCTAAAAAGTTTGATATTAAGTTTACTTATAGTAAAGTTGAGTGTAGGCCACTCCAATATTTTTATTAAGATCTTGAATCAGTTGAAATATTTAATAACAGCTGAACTTGCAGCATATCTTAAAAAGTAAGCAAAGACAGAGTGGTCTCCATGAAGACAAGAGGACAATAGTAGAGAGAAGAATTGGGGAGTGAAATGGCAACAGAGAGATTTCTTTTTTGGTTGGTGACAACAGGTATTTCATGAACTGTTGTGATGGAGTCTGCACTCAGTGGAATTCTTAGTTAGGAGAGTGACTGTTTAGTTGTGAAGTCTTTAAGTTGTGCGCCGAGCCATTACCAAGGAGAATGCCATTTTTATTTTTGAGGGACTATAGCACTGCGTCTTAAAAAAAACTATAGTACTTCCACTCTTCTGTACTAAAGTACCCCAGCAGTTAGCTTCAAAGCCTCCAAGAAGCTCAGCACTTTTGCTGGTTCCAGCGGTAAAAGTTTTTCTATGGTTTTGTGGAGTGTCCCGAAACACCTACCTCTTTGCAGCAAAGTTGCCTTACAGTGGTCAGCATGTGCAACTCTCTTCCTCTTCTTTGCAGAATCTGCAGAAACTATAATTGATAATGTCCATTGAGGCTCCCTACGTTTCGAGAGAAAGTAACTTCCTTTCTCCTTCTTCGGGTCCTTAGGTGCACTTGTGGGAGGTTGGCTCCCAGTAGTTAGCGCTCTTGGACCCTCTGCGCTTCCGGAGGATGGTCTCCGGACTTCCTTCTCCTTAGTATCATACAGGGGAAAATCGCTGTATCTCTATCGGAGGTATTTTGTCCGCTCCGACATAGCACCGCATACCGGAGTAAGGCTATTTACTCAAGGGGGTCACCTGGTACCCTTGAGGCTCCGTACATAATACAGTAACCCCTGTATCATCCATCCTTCGGCACAGATCGCATAACACCTTAGATTGGGGCTGGGATAAAAGGAGGGGATTTGGGGATTAGGAAGGGTGGGAAACGAAGGTGGTCAGGCCCAGACCCTGATCACCTTCTCTTCCTCTTTCGTTTGTCGCTGCATATAGCAGATCAACAGGGTAGCCTCGTGAAGGCCGAAAGTCGTAGTTGAGTGTTAGAGACTATTAGTGGCGCTTAATCACTCCATTACTACCCCTAGCAAGAACAATGCCGTTACTACGAAGTGTTATTCATTTATCTATCAGATCTTAAAGAAGTACAAAGAAAAAACAGCGGACCAAGTCTGAAGAAGTCGCCCCTCTGTTAAAGTGAATATTAACTATACGTTTGACTTCAGTAACCTCTAAGTTTTCTTTTTGTCTAATTTCTTGTAAAGGAAATAATAATAAATTTGTAAATTCCCATCAGTCTGATTGTAATTTGTACTATATATTTTTTAAAAAAATAACAAATTAGGATATTGATTAAGTTTATAGGGGAGATTAAAGAACTCTGGGCTGTAACAGTCGTAGTGTTGTGCCGATCACAACAGCCGCACGATATATTGTAACAACCATTCACTCCGGACGTACTATAAATAGCTCTTCCGAATATAAAATGAACCCATTTTGCCGTTGAATTTTTCTAAATATCTTCAGTATTTTTTAAATTTTATACGACTGTTTTCAATGGATTACTTATATAAATATGCTATAAGGAAATGTTTTAGTTTATTTTTTGCCTTGTTAATAATACCATATTTTCAAGAAAGAAATGTTTCGTATCAAATTATATAATTGATTCAATATGAGAATAAAATAACTATATTTTAATTGTTTCATTTATTTACCTACTTTGAATTGTTTTCAATTATAAAAAGGAAAAATATTTGTCTTATGTCATTTAAAAAATTTTCGAATACACATTCTACAATACATGGAAACAATATTTCGATAACCCTACCGTGATTTTGGGGCACAAACTATTTATAGTCTGTCACAAAATGTACTCAAATTACGGTTGTACTATATAACTGAATACTTCATTTTGTGGCGGTGACTATATATAGTTATAGTGAGTGGTAACGTCAGCCGTTTACCAGCTTTTTGTTTGATCGATGATTCTGCATTGACAGTCCTAAATTTTGCCTACCTCAAGTTCATTTAGGGTAGGGATCTTTAACGAGTACCTGACATCGTACAGGCTCGGGACCGACGGCTTAACGTCCTCTCCGAGGGACGACGTACTCAGATTTAATCACCTCCCCCGTGAATAAATCGAGGGCCAGGTGGGGATCGAACCCCGGACCTACCAGCCCAGAGGCGAGTACGTTAACCACTGAGCTAACCTGGCCCTTATACAATATATATAAGGTACTGTAATCGTACAATTTCTCATTTTAAATTACATTCTTATCAGCTTCTTTTTATTATAATAGCCGTATGTAGCAGATAAGGCTATATTGAAGTTACCTAAACAAAGTTTCATTCTGAGATTATATTAAAAAAAAAAACAAGAAAATAAGACAAATTAAAAAATAACAATATCTCTTTATTTAATTTTATCTACATGGGTAATAAAACGTAATCATATCACAATGTCTTACAATATAGGATGATATACAGAAGAAATTTACAAATTTACAACGTTCAATTATTAAATAATTTAGGACAAAAAAGTAATGAATACGAAGGTAAACAAGACTGAAACAACGTATTGGACTAGTTAATTAAATAGAGCAATAACTCATTATATTTACTAAACAGCCAAGTCTAACTTGGTTGCAATATCATTAAGTACTTTAAAGTGGTATAATATAGTTAATAAAACATTTTATGACACACAATTGTAAGACTAACAAATTTAATAGGAATGCAATTAAAATGTATATTACATAATTACTTTTGAAACTAAGAGCTATTAAACTTTTCAGTGATAAGTCAACTCAGGTTTACTTTAAAGGTAACACGCATCAAAATTGATTTTTGCTATTATTTACAGTTGTTAAATATGTAAGATGTACAAAAATAAATAGTATTTATAATATCAGGTGATAAAAATTTCGCTTATAAATTATTCCATTTTTCTTATAAACTAAATAAATTGAATCTAAATAATTTATCAAACAAAACAATTTTGTGTTTTTTTTTCCACTGTTATGAGAATTAAAGAAATTTTGTTTATCATTCTTAGTACTATTGTTTAACAATTTAGAAGAATTTAACATCTTACCTCGTAAATTTTAATTTATAAATAATCCCATTGGAATTAATATTTAATAATAATCAACATATTCATATAATAAATAATTTGTTAATTCATGGACTATGAAGAATCAATACACAAAATACATATACGGTAACCCAATGAAACCTCCCGGAGAACTCCAGCTGATGGGTAATCAATAACTGCAATCGATCTATCGGTAAAACAAATTTTCTAGACAAATTCTACAGTTTTGCACACAGTTACTAAATAATATTTATTCATGCTTGAAAATTATATAAAGTAGCAACACAAAGAAATTTTTATTATAAACTAACACGTTTACAAACTCACCGCCTTCTTTTTCAGGTTAATTTGTTTTTAGTGTGAAGGTAGAAATAGAATGAAACCGCATTGTTCATGTAGAAGCTATTCTGTAATATTCAAGTATACGAGGTAAAATATTATATTCTTCTTTAAATTGATTTTATAAATTTATTTATGTAATTTTAAATGTTTGCACTCCTGGTTTAAAATCTTTAATTAATAATTTTTAATTAGAAACTGTAATGCCTCATCATATTTTACTTGTCTGCCAAAATAACAAAATGCTCTTCAGTTCAAAGCGCAGAATCACATGCGATTATGTAATTAATTTTTGCGGTTCACAAAGAAAATCAATTTAAATAAATATCAATCTAATTAATGACAACATTATTATAAATAACACTCATAAACTCATTTACATCGCTAAAAATCCAGTGTAGAAACATTCCATTAATGAAAATAAAACATAATTCTATGAATGATATGGGGAAAAAAGTTTCCGATGATCTAAATATTCTTAGCTAAAAAAAAAAAAATACCGATTTTTTAGAGGTCATATTTTTTTAAATTTAACCCAGATTATTTGAGAATGCATTTTGATATCTTGAAATTAAAGAGAGTAATAAGAACCAATAATATATACCATTCATGGAATGGAATTATGGAACACTCTGGATAACACATTTACGGGTATTGAAACTGGTAGATCATCAGAAATAGAGATACTCCTCCGTTTTTTAATAAAAAAATATCCTCTAAATATGAGATTTTGGGCTTCAAACAATTTCTATGTTTGTAAGTAAAAAAGATTTATATGAGTGTGTTCTCCTATATGATATATATCAAAATAGAGAACTCATTTAAGATTCTATTCTTGAAAATTTAGTCCCATTTGCAGATACAAATATGTAAAAACGAAATCATTGCTAGCAATTATTTTCCCACATCTATAATTGAGATAGATACTCTCTTTTTTTAATTTTTATTCTCAATCTATTTCACCTTATAAATTAAATAATTGTTAACAATATTAATTTTTCAATGGTATATTTTAATAACTACTCTTGCTTGACTTCCAAATATTTGTAAAAATAATTCACATGCTAAAATAATTTGGGGCTCTGAATACAGGAAGAATGTTCTCGACAACACTGCATTGCTCACATATTTACTTACCTTCAGTCATTTTTTATTAATTTTTTCCCGAAAAATGTCATTTTGAAAAGGCTGTGGTTGTAACTGATTTCCTCAATAGTAGTCATATTTTTTCAATATAACTTTGAAAATAATTCATATGTAAAATTATTTTTTTATTCAATTTTTTTAAAATTTATGAATGATAATCTATGAGTTAGTTAAAATTACTACAATGAAATTTCTATTTTTTTTTAAATATAAGAAAATCCGGTTTTAGGTTAAATATTAAATAAATGTCATTCTAGTTTGATATAAATTCATAAGTAGACCTGGAGGTAATGGAAGCTTGGGTTACTTTATGCTACACCATTTTAACATTTACAACGACTTGTGACTTCTTTTAATGTTTTGGTTTGTTGAGCTGTTGTTGAATGTAAGAGCTTGATAGAGCTAAAAGCCTGTAGCGCTGTTTTAAATTTCTCGCTCTGACGTGAGCTGAAGCAATTTCCACTGTATGATTACCCGGAAACCAACCTTTTTCTTGGTCTCGTGTTCTCTCTCCAAAGTACCAACCTGTAATAAAAAAAAAAAAAGAATTAAGTAAAAATAATATAGAAAATAATATAGAATAAAATAGTCAGGTGAAGTTCATTTCTGATGAAGAAATTCATTCAGAATTAGATTTACAGATATATGAAACCAAATACGAGTTTGCCATCATCAGTTGGATAAATCGTAATTTCTTATTTTTCAAAGATACAGTCACCTCTGGCTACCTTGCAGTTCATTTATCGCGGCTTCAGTACATCGCAAATGGTTAACCATTTTGAAAATATTCAACGAAAATTCAAAATTGATGAATTATGACGCAAAAGTTGCCCTCATGCTAGCAGAAGGCAGTGGGTGTCCACAGAACTCAAAATCTACGAATCTGATTGGCATTTCCACGTTTTCATCGATCAAGCAAAGAAAAGCTATTGTCAGAGGTGATCGATTACGTACCTTGTTATAAAAGTAAAGTTGTTATAAGAATAAAAGAGTTCTTAAAACATATTTACAATACGTACACATTAGTTACATCTACATATGTTACAAACACATACACGTATCATATTTATGTTATTTATATTTTATGTATGTTGTTTATACAATTAAAATTTTATTTACATGTTTGAAACTATTCTTTAATGTTTTTATGATAACATATGATCTTTTATGGTTTCATATACACTTATCGATATTATACGTTCCACAAGAAATACAAGAAATTGTATCCACTTGATACACAAGAAATGTACGCAAGTTAAAAATATGATGGTGAGATTATTTCGCGGTTTTTCACCTATCGTGGCCAGTTCTGCTCCCCGTTAACCTCGATAATTGAAAGATGATTGTACTTCTTTCAGAAATTTTCGGTGGGTGATAAAAAAGACAGATTTTGATGATCCCCGTTCTCAAAGTAGGTCTAGTTACCAAAAAGGGTTGTTTACATAAATAAATCTTTATAAATAAAATAATGATTTTGTCTGTACATTGCTTAGAACTGACTCATTTCAAGTTTTCTTTACGTTTCATACATTGGAGAAACCGAATCCACCCTTAGAAAAATTTCTGTCGGTTTGTCGGTTTGTCCGCAAAACTTTGTCACAGGTAAACTCAGCTACCATAAGACATATAAAGCTGAAACTTTTACAGTAGATTTGTGTAGGTCTAACTTAAAATATAGGCTATGAATTGATTGGAAATTCAACGTAGAAGTGAAGTTATGGACGTTTAACGCAAAAATGTTTGTCACAAGTAAACTCAGCCACCATAAGACATAGCGAGCTGAAACATTGACACTGGATTTGTGTGTGCCTAACTTAAAATATGGGCTCTAAATAGATTATTAATTCAGTACAGAAGCGAAGTTATGGGGCTTTTAGCTGTATTTTCCTAACTTCACAGACAAGTTTGTTTTGAAAATACACAGGTGTGGCAAGTAGGTATTGTTAGTTGATTTTAATTTCAATTGAGCATATGAATATATTGCGTATTTGACATCATTGAAATGGTGTTTCACAGAGTTAAGGATGTACTATCTATTGAGAATAAATGTTTTGTAAACGAGCAATTCTCAACTCTTAATATGAACAGGGAGGAAAAATCAACAAACAAGTTCTTACGCTATATGAAGCCTAGGAAAGAACTTACAAGTCAGTAAAGAGATTGGATTATTGACGAAGAAGCAGTTCATTATCTAATTGAATTTCTTGACTCTGAATTTATTTCTCCTGGACTGCCTGCTCATGAGTAAAAACTTAAAGTAGAGCACCAATCATGCTACAATTTAGTAGCAGTAACAAATTTCATGTTACGAAACATGAGTGCCCCAAAACTGTGCAACGGGACACGACTCTGAGTTCGTGCTCTACACAGATATGCCATAGAGGCGGACATAATGACTGGATGTGGTATTGGGGAGTCTGTGTGTATACTTCACATACCATTGATTCCGAGCCACTGTCTGTTTACGTTGAAATGATTGCAAAGTCCGGTCAGAGTCTATTTCGCAATGACGTTAACTAAGTCGCAAAGGGAGACTTCATCTAACGCAGGAATACAAGGTAGCAAAACCAAGTTTTTCTCACATGGTCAAATGTAGTTTACATGCTCAACGGTCAGAGGTTTCAACTCTTTCTTCTACCATGAACCTGAAGGACAGACAGCTAATGTAGTGTATAAGCTGGAGGCATTTGTTTAACACTGTAGTAATAATGGTATTTTCTACTATTCTATAATTTCTAATGACATTTTGAAATACCAAAAATGACGGAACTTCTGATTCCTCCGTGGTATAGCCGAAAGGCAATAGGCACACGGTAATAAACCAAAACAGGAACTTCTGATTCCGTCAAAGACGGGTACGTTTGCTATGTATTATATATAACTGTCAACTTTTTTTTAATTTAATATTTGCTTAATAAATACACTGGTAATAATGTAAGGTATGGGACCAGAGTAGCCCAGTGGATTGCGTGATCGCCGATGACAGTAGTGCAAATGTATTATAAATAAATGTAACAAACAAATATTTTTTGAATTTAAAATGTGGATAATATAAAAGATGGTAATAAAGTAAAGGGATCTAGCCAGGGTTGCCAGTAGCTTGCTTGCTCGCCGATGACAGTAGTGCAAATGTATTATAAATAAACACAACAAAAATATTTTTTTTTAATTTAATATTTGCGTAATATAAACACTGGTAATAAAGTAAGGTATGGAACCAGAGTAGCCCAGTGGCTTGCGTGCTAGCTTTTGACTGGGAGCACGTTAATTAGAACTAACTCATTTCAAGTTTTCTTTACGTTTCATACTTCAGAGTAGCCACATGTACCCTAAGAATAATTTCTGTCTGTCGGTTTGTCCACAAAATATTGCTACCATAAGACATATAAAGCTGAAACATTGATTGTAGATTTGTGTATGTCTAACTTAAAATCTAATCTTTGTATACAGAGGCTTTTTTTAGCACTGTACTAATAATGGTATTTTCTATTATTCTATAACTTCTAATTGTAGTATTAGTATAATACTATAATTGATATTTTGGAATACCAAGTATAATAGAATTTTTGATTCCGTCAAAGACGGGTACGTTTGCTAGTCATAAATAATTCATGAGTTTAAACAAAATATTCGTGGAGAAATAACTGGAGGAGAGAAGTTGCGTGTCGTAATGTAAAAATATTGAAAGAGTCATTACTTGTAAACAAGAAAATAAAAGTAATATAAATTATGTTATTTTTCAAACAAATATAAAAAAAAAATTTTAACAAATTACATATTCATGCCAAAATAAAATTATTATAAATATCAAAATTACTAAAAATTCAATGCATTTTACATTAGTTGGTCTAGGTTGACCCATATGTAAAACAAAAGTACATAAACAACAAAACGTAACTAAATTCAGAAATGATTGCCGTGTAGAATGGTAAACAAACACGAACTAGGGCATCTAAATAGATGCCATTAAATAAAAAACAGGGGTACCAACTGGACAATTTGATGTAAACATGACCCTTATAAATGGTAGCCTCATTACTACACTACGGTCCCACCCAACCCTCTAATTTAATCGAGAATTATATTTACACTTCAGTAGTTTCTACTCTCCTTCACATTAAGAAATCTGTCTTGAGGTACCTTTTTATCAAAATTACCGTATTTCAAAAAAAAAAACAAAAACAAAAAATATATTGAGAGATAATGATCTCCGCTTGAATTCACTAGGAAACAAGTTCCTAGATCAAGGTTGCCTTCTTCCCCCAATTTTAGTTTCACTGACAGCAATTCTACAAGTCAATTCTGCTTCTTTTTTCTTTTGAACTGGGTCACCTCACACCTTATTACGACCTCCTTTGCAGGCATTCACAAAATAGTTTCCTAAAATACCTTGTCTTTACTTTATCCTCTTCATATTCCTCCACCCAAACACTTTCTCTACACCCTCACGCTTAAACCTTCAGGTTTGACCACTCCTAGCAGTGTATAAGAGCTAAATCACAAATTATAAATAACCTTTTTAACTTTAATGCATTAATTTTTTAAAAACAATTTTATATCTTTCTTAATATATTTATTTTATTCTTCAGAATTCTTCAGAATACCTTATTCTGATAAAAACATTGAAGCAATATTTTTTTATACCTTTCCTTTTTTTTCTCTTTTAATTATTTATAATCTCACTACCCACAATTATTAATTTACTTGCAAACGTACCCGTCTTTGACGGAATTAAAAATTCTATTATACTTGGTATTCCAAAATACCATTAGAAATTATAGAATAGTAGAAAATACCATTATTGGTACAGTGTTAAGCAAATGTCTCTGTATACACCACATTAACTGTCTGTCCTTCAGGTTCATGGAAGAACAAATAGTTGGAACCTCTGACTCTTGAGCAAGTAAACTACAGTTGACCATGTGAGAAAAACTTGGTCTCGCTAACATGAATTCCTGCGTTAGATTCCCCTTGCGACTTAGTTAACGTCATTGCGAAATAGACTCTCACGGGACTTTGCAATCGTTTCAACGGAAACAGACAGTGGCTCGGAATCAATGGTATGTGGGGTATACAAAAAGACTCCTTATTCCACACCCAGCCTTGATGTCCGCTTCTATGGCATATATGTAAAGAGCACAAACTCAGATCGTGTCCCGTCGCACAGTTTTCGTAACATGTAATTTGTTACTGCTACTAAATCGCAGCATGATTGGTGCTCCTACTTTAAATTTTTACCCATGAGCGGGCTGTCCAGGAGAAAGAAATTCAGAGTCAAGAAATTCAGTTAGATAATGAACTACTTCCTCATCACTAATCACACTCTTTACTGACTTGTAAGTTCTTTCCTCGGTTTCATATAGCGTAAGAACTTGTTTGTTGATTTTTCTTGCCTGTCCATATTAAAGGCTGAGAATTGCTCGTTCACAAAACTATTTATTCTGGATAGATAGAACATCCTCAACTCTGGGAAACACCTTTTCAGTGTTGTCAAATATGCAATATATTCATGTGCTCAAATGAAATTAAAATCAACTAACAATACATACTTGCTACATCTGTATATTTTCACAATAAGCATGTCTGTGAAGTTAGCAAAATATAGCTTAAAGGTCCATAACTTCGCTTCCGTACTGAATATCAATCTATTCAGAGCCTATATTTTAAGTTAGGCATACACAAATCTAGTGTCAAAGTTTCAACTCGCTATGTCTCATGGTGGCTGAGTTTACTTGTAACAAACGTTATTGCTTTAAACGTCCATAACTTCACTTCTACGTCGAATTTCCAATCAATTCAGAGCCTATATTTTAAGTTAGACATACACAAATCTACTGTAAAAGTTTCAGATTGATATGTCTTATGGTGGCTGAGTTTACTTGTGACAAAATTTTGCGGACAAACCGACAGAAATTTTTCTAAGGGTGGATTCGGTTTCCCCAATGTATGAAACGTTAAGAAAACTTGAAATGAGTCAGTTCTAAGCAATGTACAGACAAATTCATTCTTTTATTTATATAGATTTAGGTATAAAGTCTTAATACTTGACTTTCTTCATTTATTTATAGATTATTTTTACCTTTTAATCGGGTACAGGGCATGTGTGGATACAGGTGGTTGTGAACCGTCAATTCAATGGTTTCTTGGATCACGTTCTCCTTTCACTTGATTATAGTCCAAACTTAAATTAGATATTGTGAGTTTTTTGTATTGTAAGCGAATCTCGAGTATAGTTCTCAACTTAATAATATATATATATATATAAACGAGTTCGAGATTAACAAAGAGCAACACACAAAGTAGGGAAACACACTTACAGACTCAAATTTTCGGGTAATCCGTCTTCAGGAGAAAAGAGAATGGGAGACCAAGCACGATGTAGACGCAACGGCAAGTACGGTTACTTGTGTGTTGCTCTTTGTTAATCTCGAACTCGTATTGTGTCCAGTTTGGATCGTATTTCGTTTTATCAGTGAATATATATCAGTGAGTATATATATATATATATAAAAAGATTTCACATAAACACGTGAAACAACAATCAATGATCAAACCACAATAAGAAATGGGAAAACAAGACTAAGATCTTTCAACCGTAACAAGCAGTCTTCGTCAGAGTCAAAAACCCAACTGAACACTAGATGCAGAAAACATCTGGTCACCAGATGTTTTCTGCATCTAGTGTTCAGTTGGGTTTTTGACTCTGACGAAGACTGCTTGTTACGGTTGAAAGATCTTAGTCTTGTTTTCCCATTTCTTATTGTGGTTTGATCATTGATATATATATATATAATGGTTAGAAGTTATACAGATATAGAGGCCAGGGCAGCTCAGTGGTTTGCGTGGTCTCTTCTGGACTGACAGATCCGGGGTTCGATGCCCACTCTGGCCATCGATTTATTACGTAGGAGGTGAAAAGAAACCTGACCCCGTCATAGCTCGAAGAGAATATTAAACTGTTTGTCCCAACTTGTACAATGTCAGATACTCGTTAAAGATCCCTACTCTAAATACAATTGAATTAGACAAAATTGGGGATTCCTAATGTAGAATGTTTATTGTAATGGTATCACAAAGGGACCATTTGTGTCGTCTCGTAAGAAGTCAGTACAACCTAACCTAACTTATTTAAAGATATAGCGAAAAAAATCATACCATCTGACAGTTTTCTAGTGACGTTGATAATATCACCAACCCTAAGGTGGATTTCGTCAGGTTGCGCAGGCAGGTACTCGTGAACAGCTGTGACCTGAGGACAGTCCCACACTTCATAAAGGACTTCGTCATCGCAATCTGAAGCAGGGGGTGATACAGCAGCTAACCATCGCTCTCTACTGCTGTCACTGTCGCAGCAAATCACCTGGTCCGAAAAACATAGCAATACTTCACACTCTGCGAATTGCAAGCCGAAAATAAATCCAATTTACCAGCTACAAATGCCTTAATTATTAGTCAATAATGTATTTCAGAACTGATTGTTAATATTACACTTTATATTCAATTAAAGTAGGTCTAAATCTTTTATTATTAAACAATTAAAGAGGAACTATTTTTTTTTATCATATTTGTAACCCTCAACCAAGTCTGTAAAACAGTTACGCAGAAGTGCCCACTACATGTGTAGTATATCTTTTCCTAAGAGGGAAGAAAAATGTTTATAATAAATAATATAGGTTATACAATTTAAATTTGTGCTAAAATTAACAAAATATAATAGCGTAGTTATCACAATAATTCATGACCAGTCTTTTAAATGTAGCATAAATTAACTTTCTCAGTATTCTAATCCAAAATAATCTAACAGGACAGTATTCCCATCTTCTTCATAGTGATTGGCTAATCATTAATCCTCATTATTAATTGTTTTTTTATTTATAAAATTTCAATGAGTAAAGAATGAATAACAAATACATGTCAGGGTTTAGTTTATTTATTTATTTTTACTATTTGAGGGTGACTATAGCACTGCGTCTTAAAAAAAAACTATTGTACTTCCCCTCTTCTGTACTAAAGTACCCCAGCAGTTAGCTTCAACGCTTCCAAGAAGCTCAGCACTTTTGCTGGTTCCAGCGGTAAAAGTTTTTCTATGGTTTGTTGAGTGTCTCAAAGCACCTGCCTCTCTGCAGCAAAGTTTCCTTACAAGTTATCAGCAGGTGCAACGGTGTTCCTTCCTCTTTGCCGAATGTGCACAAATCATCATTGATAATGTCCATTCAGGCTCCCTATGTTTCGGGAAAAGTAACTTCCTTTCTCCCTCTTCGAGACAGTCTTCTTCGAGTCCTCAGATGTACTTGTGGGAGGTTCCCACTAGTTAGCGGTTTTGAACATCGCATAACACCTTAGATTGGGGCTGGGATAAAAGGAGGGGACTTGAGGATTAGGAAGGATGGGAAACGAAGGTGGTCAGGCCCAGTCCCTGATCACCCTCTCCTCCTCTTTCGTTTGTCCCTGCATATAGCAGGTTAACAGGGTAGCCTCGTCAGGGGTTTAATACCCACTCAAACCCTCGATTAATTCACGTGAGAGGTGAATAAATCTGAGCACGTTGTCTTTCGTAGAAGACGTTAAAACCGTCGCTTCCGAGCCTTTACTATGTCAGATACTCGTTAAACATAACTACTCTAAATACACTTGATTCCCGATGTAGGATCAATGCGAGATCCAATATTCCCTCGAGGAATCAGCATCGAAGGGCTGACTTTATGAACCCCTAAGCCGTCTACACAGAAAAGAGCTTCAGGAGAGTATATATTCTGTACCTTTGAGCCAGTTTATATCCAAGGATCTATCTTTACCGTTGAAGGTAAAGAGAAATGAAAAATATTCTGCAATTCTGCAGGAGCATGTTTACATATATATATTTATATCATGCATCAACATTCTATTCACTTCAGGAATATTTTCAGAAGACATATAAAGATACCAGGTCTGTTGAACAAATTGTCAAATGAAAAAAGAATGAACTTAATTTAAGAACCGTTATTGATTATTGGTTAAATACTCATTATTCCCTACTTATTAAAGTATAACTTTGTACCAATGTTAATAAAAAAAATAGAGGCACATCTTTCTTTCTACTAAATTAAAGCGGTTACCAGAATTTTATGTTCGAGTATAATATATTAAACCAAAATTTTACAAAATCCTAAACATATTGGGAAATTTTAATATTTTACATCTTTTTGATTACGTAATTACGTATAAATAATGAGAAAAAATGAAACTAGAACAAATAAGAAATATCACATATTATACTAACTTTTCAATATTTCCAGCAATGAGTTTTCACCATCGATTTCAAAATCTTTATTTGATATACCATAAAACTTTCTGAGTTTATTGTAATTTCTTGTACATATATATAAAGATTTCACATAAACACGTGAAATAATAATCAATGATCAAACAACAATAAGAAATGGGAAAACAAGACTAAGATCTTTCAACCGTAACAAGCGGTCTTCGTCAGAGTCAAAAACCCAACGTTGGGTTTTTGACTCTGACAAAGACTGTTTTCCCATTTCTTGATTTCCTATTTCATATTGTGGTTTGATCATTGATTTATATATATATATATATATATATATTATATACATATATATATATATATATATGTAACAAAATAAAAAAAAATTAACTTTAAACTAACAACGCGTTTCGAACACTTAGTGGTCTTCTCCAAGTTAGCATATGTACTCTTGAATGTCGATCAAGACTTAGGAAGAACTGAAGTAATTCCTGTACATCGACTCACAAAAAAGTACAAGAACACTAAGCGTTTGAAACACATTGTTAGTTTCATTTTTTTTGTGTTTGGAGAGTAATTTTTGAAATCTCTCAATGTGAGTAAATATCACACTATAACAGCTTGCACAAGTAGTGGAAGTCCTAAACATTTTTTTTTAGACTTGTTTGTAGCTGGGTACTGAATCGCTTTCAACTCTGACCTGTATAAGATAAATTATTACAGTTCATTACAACTTGACTTACCATTTCCTGAGTCTTCTTCTCATGGTTCTCAAGCATTGTTAACATAAGTAGATATTTGCCAGGAGAAAGTGAATCATCTATTTTGGACATTTGTACAGAATTCCTTAAGCAATAGTCAACCACAGAATAGCTTTCTTCACTAAAACAAACAAAAAAAAGTCAATTAATTTGTTTTTATAATGAACATGTCTAAAAATAGAACAATAATTTATCAAGATTGGTATTTCTTAATAATTTATTCCATGCAAGCAACATCCCTGTATACACATGAGTATTGTTATATCCGTGATGACGAAATATTCGTTTCAGCAAATGTTTTGTTCTGTTATTTGTTCCATACTCTTTAGTTTTGTAATTCTAGTAGGACCGTTTCTAACATGTTTATAGTATATACCTGTGCATATTTCAGAAATGTTCCTGCTAGGAAGACCATTAACATTTTCATTAAGGTGCATTTCCATACACAAAACAGGTGCATGGCTTGGAATTAAGCCGACAAATGTTAACCAACAATAGCGAAATTATAAACAGAGAAAATGATGTCGGTCGGCTACAAATAATAGAGGCACTCCAGATATAACTGTACGAAAATAATTGAACTACTGCAGAGGAGAAAAGAACTTCGAGGAAGTCAAGCCTATGTTCTTTATTTGGATTATTGTCTTGCTCTCCAATCAACTCACTACCTCCTGATGACGAAAGATGTCAAAGTAAAGCAATATATTTGCAGCACTGGAAATAATACTGTAACAAAGCGATTCTACAGTGTGGTTTCTGCACTCAAGAGGCTCAATTTCCTTCTCCGGATGACGTCGATTCCTCGAAACATTGAATTGAGTTGTATTAGTTCTTTGTATGTTTTCTTTCTGTAAATTACATTTTTGTCTTCTGGACCATTTCACACCAAATAAGCCACTATAGTAACCATTGTGAACTAATTTTTACTTTGTTTTTTCAAAATTAGCGTGGAAAATCTACCAGTTTGAGTTATTTAGTAGGTTCTATACTGTAATAAGGCTATATTGTTAGTGTAGAATTTTTATTACGTGGACGACATTTACTTTTAGTTACTGTTGATACATAACTTATTATGAATATTGGTCTATAATACAGATATTGTATAGTTTGTACAATATTATTAACTGGGAGCCAGGTCAGCTCAGTGGTTAACATACTCCCCTCTGAACTAGTAGGTCCGGGGTTCGATTCCTACCTGGTCCTCGATTTATTCATGCAGAACAGTGGTTCTCAACGTGGTCCACATGGACCCCCAGGGGTCCACAGAGGATTACTGGGGGTCCATGAGGATAATAGTATTCTGAAGGTCCATGACACGTGGTTAGAGCTCTATGTTAAGTTTAAATGAATTCATCAGCAAACCAAAAATAAATCAAAGAGTAGTAAGCTTTGGCCGTACAATATTCACACATAATTAAAATATAAGGCCTAATATCCTCGTCAGTTTGTTAAAATGTTCCAATGTTTTAAAATTTTCTATTGCACTTCTCTTTATGGTACATTCAAAATTGATTCTGTTACAATTTATTTCAGAGTACTTTATAAAATGTTAATAAAGAAATATTTTGTTATTGTTTTAAAAACATTTTTGTATTTTCGCATGCGTTGTAGATGTAATGAAATTATTTCATAATTAACGATTTTCATTTACCTAAAAACAAATATTTATTTATAAATTTGTATAATTATGTTTTTTAAGTATCAGGGGGAGTGAGTGCTTTTAGGGGGTCCACAAGTAGCTTTTAGGGGGTCCACAAGCAAACAAAGGTTGAGAACCCCTGATGTAGAAGGTGAATAAATGTGAGCACGTCGTCCCTTGGAGAGGACGTTAAACTGTCGGTCTCAAGCCTGTACAATGTCAGCTACTCGTTAAAGATTCTTACTCTAAACACAGTTGAGTTAGGAAAAATATGGGACTACCAATGTAGAATCAACAGGTAATATGCCTTGCTCATTAGTGCAATGGGTGCGAAATAATAAATGAGCCACAATTTCCACCCCTGGAAGAGGACTAAAAGGTGAAAGTCTAGTAAGTATGATCGATGGAAAACAAAGAACAATATTATTAACTAACATTGAACATGATAGCAGACTATATTGATATATAGTCAGACTAGTAGTACAATAGAGGAAAACATCAATATTTAATTCTACATTAATCATTTTAATGACCAAACCACAATAAGAAATAGGAAAACAAGACCAAGATCCCTCAACCGTAACAAGCGGTCCTCGCCAGAGTCAAAAACCCAACTGACTCAGTTGGGTTTTTGACTCTGGCGAGGACCGCTTGTTACGGTTGAGGGATCTTGGTCTTGTTTTCCCATTTCTTATTGTGGTTTGGTCATTGATTGTTGTTTCACGTGTTTATGTGAAATCTTTTTAATCATTTTAAATGAAATCCATATTATACTTGAAGTCTTGAACATTGCATTATTATCCTCAAAACTTCATGAATATATACATTTTCAAAAGTTAAACACAATCATGAATTTCAATGAAAGTTTTTCAATGATATTAATTTACAACATCTTTCGATAAATAATTGATTGTAAACATTATAATTAATATTAGATGTTATGAGACATTAACTGGGTTAACTTGAACTACCAACCTTTTCTTCTTTGCCACGACCAGATAGTCGTTGAATAAGAATAACGTGAGTTTTATATTTTTTGAAGTTAATTTCTTTGTAATTGTTAATTTAGGCTCCATTGATATGTGTTGTACAACTCCGGATCTGACCAAAAACCTGGAACAGATAAAACAATTTTATGTAACACAATAAACTGGTTTTAAAATAAAAAAATTATAACTAACACCTAATTGCCCAAAGTTGAAGGGCTACCACAGTATTCTTATCGATTTGGTCAACACTCTTCTAAGGAGGGAAATGACCTTTGTTTGGGACTAAGGTTCACTTCAGCAGTGGATACCAGTTTTAACCCTTTCGCAGTCTCGTGTATCATATCATGTCGTGATACATAGACATGAATGATCAGATGTTTTGTACATTATATGTGGTACATAGTCCATTTCAGTTTCAATGTAAATAATGTTGTGAAACATCTTCGTTGGGATTAATCTAATTGGCTCAGATATTTCAGGAGAATAACACGTTACTACAATTAACAGTAGCGTGTATCTTATATGAATCACAAGACGATTGAGTGTAAATATTTTTTCATTGTTATTTTGTAGGAAAAATAAAGTAGAAAACACCAAAAATAAACAAATTTATAAATCCATTTAATAAAAATAATTTCCTTTCAGTTGTACATTACAACATAAACCTAACTTACTACCGTATACAAAATCAAGACGGTCAAAGTTGTATAAATATAAGAAAATAACTGTATAAACATAATTTTCCATGCAAAACCATATACTTATTTTCGCTCATGTTTGATATTGAACCATGGTAAACAAAAAGCTTTGTAGCATTGAAGACATTCAGTAGCTACTTGCTTTGGCTTTTTTTAAATTAATCTTACGACATCGTTAATACCAATTTTTTTGTCATTAAGTAAAATTAAGGTTAATATGTATTAAGCATATGGTGTTAGAATGCAAAATCCCTTGGACTGCGAAAGGGCTTAAGTCCACCCGAGGACTGCTGGAGCTTACCAAATTGTAGGGCGAGAGTGGCCAACCTATGACGCACTGTATGATTTGGAGTGGCGCATTCCTTCCTTGAATCACATATTTTTTAGCGATTTTCACTCAAGGTCTTCTTTTTAGAGGACTAAAGGTAAGGTCACTAGCCACAAAGCCTTCCGCCTCCTAGCCAGTCTACGCAATCCGTGTAACCTGCTGCCCGCTCTCGCACTGAAGGGAATCAGGGGGTCTGTCTTCTCATAGAAGAAGAACCCTTCTAACAGAGGCTTCCCTGAGCCCTCAAATTATAATTACCTTACCCTTTACTCTGCATCTATAGTTTATTGTAAAACGTTTGTTGCCCTTTGTGGATCGTTTTCCAGTTGATATATTTTTGAATAGGGGTGGGGGGGGGGGGGGGGGGAAGTGGTCAATCAGGTCACCCGTTTCTTATTGTACTGAAGGGCCCAGGTTAGCTCAGTGGTTAACATACTCGCATCTGGGCTGGTAGTTCGATCTCCACCTGCCCCTCGATTTATTCACTCCGGAGGTGAATAAATTTAAGTATGTCGGCCCTCGGAGAGGACGTTAAACCATAGGTCCCAAGCCTGTACGATGTCAGGTACACGTTAAAGATCCATACTCAAAATGCACTTGAGTTAGGCAAAATTTAGGACTCATTGTAGAATCTGTAGAATTCACAAATCAAAAAAAAAAAAAAAAAAAAATAAAAAATACGGTAAACGGTTGACTTTATCAACCGCTAGGGGATCGTTTTAAATAATAATAAAATATAGTACTAAAGATTGGAGTGTTTGAATCCTGGTCGTCACCCTAAATTTGTCATGCGATATAAGGAAAATTTTATGCACATGTTCCTTTGAAAGGGCATAAATCTGATGGCCCCGAGCCCGTATGATATCAGGCACTCGTTTAAAATATTTTTTTGAAAAAAACTACTCTGATTATTATTAATTAGATTATAATAATATAAGATTATTAAAAATGGGATAATATATATATCATATTTTGTCCCTTCTTGGGAAAGAGAGAGAGAGAGAGAGAGAGTGTGTGTGTACCTGGACGCTGAAAGAAGAGGCAAAGGTTTGAGAGGATGGGGGAATGTGAGAGCTCTACAAAGAGTTGCCAATTCTTCACTTCTCTCTGTAGCTCTGGCAGCTTCATTACACTCGTGAACAATCTGAAATTATCTCTTATTAGTAAGCATCAATCAATCAACTTAATTAGTTTTGTCACTAGATACAAGTATGCTTAAATAATAGAATGTATATTCAAGATGATATACATTCATAAGCGTTTAAAATATAGTAAGAAAAATATGGAACTTCGATCTTTCCACCACCTAACTGTCCTCATCTGAGTCATGGTGTTACTTTGTCATGCTGATGACAACAGTTGAAATATAAAAGTGAATTAGGCCACTTCTTTCTATACTCAATTTCTGTGTAAGTTAACGTGTTAACATTGCGGATCACTTCTTTATATATATATATATATAATTCTACTATAAAGGAATAAGAAGGGTTGTTTATTGAATGATGAGTGAGACCTTGTTGAGAATAGAGAGGGCAGACTGGCAGGCGGTGTACTCGGAATGCTGAGGAGTGAGTTTGGTGAGGATGGCATCGAGCAGTAATGGCATCCTGGTGATCCTCTGCATCGGGAGTAGGAGGAAGGAGCTCAGGCTGAGCGAGTGGCACATCTGAGCGTCCTCCAGGGTTGACAGCACGTTCACGAACCCGCTGTTACTAGCTCTGGAAAACCAAGGTAATACCATTATTGAATATATATCTGCGGTAGCGTATCTTGCAAGCATAGGAACCGAAGTACTAAAAACATTCTGTCGTAGAGCACCTATTAAAATGAAGTAGAAGCTGAAATGAACAAACCCTGGTAAATCTTGAAGCTATATTAGTGCCAGCCATATTGAAAGATAACTTTAGAGCCTCCCGCGCTTGTAGTTGATAATCCGTTAACATCCAAAATTCCAGAAAGTCCTCAAAATATTTATTTTCATAGAATCACAATAAAAGATCTATTTTTAGACTGTTCTTAATAGTCCCAGGCTTGCACCTTATGACAATACTCGTATACATATAAAATCAACATCAAAGAAAACCAAAGATTTTTTAAAAATAAAACATATAATTCAAGTCATAAAAAAATAAATTAACTGGCTACGCAAATAAATATAGTAACCTTTCACCACTTTAAGAAAATAATTTTGAAAAATTTAAAATACATTTATTTTTAATTTGCAGATAGCCCTTATTTTAATTTTCAATTACAGTTTAAAAGCAGTATTACATAAATAAAGCAAAAAAAAAACAATTACGAACTTAAAAACTCATTTTGGAATAAATTTTGTTATACCAGCTTTTTATATTTTTTTCTCTTTTTACACCCTCAAAATGCCGCCCCCCCTTGCTACCCCACTAGAGCTTAGTCTTGTTTTTCATTTTCTTATTGTGGTTTGGACGTTGACACTAACTTGTATCCGCATTAACTCATAACACCTGTAAGAACTCACTTGAGTTTTTTGAGGGTCCTCTCGATAGACACTTGATTTGTACAGTACTTGACGTAGGCCTGAAACTGTTGAGTAGCTAGCTGACTGACGACTTCACAGATTCCTTCAAGCAGAATGCTGTCCTGCCAGCATTTGTCTAAAGCGTTCAGCACCATCTCCGAGCATTTCCGAACTAAAAAAAAAAATCAATCATTTGTTTATTTCAACTCATGTATGATCAAACTTCAATAAAACTTCAGCCATAATAGGTTGATCAAATTTAAAAAAATAATAATATACAATAGAACCTCGTTGTATGGTTAATTCGCTATAGGAGCTGTAATAGGTAAGAATTTTTATCCTGTACGAGAAAAAATTCGTAATACGAGCGATCGTCAGTTACCGTTGTGGCTAGTCAAAGAGAGGAAAATGACGTCGTCGATTTAGATAGACAAACATTAAGCGCATGTCGTGCGGCTACTTTGTTCAATCAAAATGATGTTGACTATTGTCATGGCATTTTTAAAATCAAAACAAGGCAGATTTCTCTTGATAGGTTTTTCAAGAAACGATCTGCAAGTGCTCAAAGTGACAGAAGTAGGGACAAAGTCAGAGGTGATGACAGAAATATCCCTCTAACATATTCTCAGCTTCACACTCATACCCACGCCTACATGGCCTACCTTTTAATTTCAGTAGATTTAATAAAACATGATTATTTCTTTCATACAGTTTTATTATTCATATTACTACTTACTAGGCATATTAATATTGCCTAGACATGTTAAATGGTATAGATATGTTGGCGATATACTATGCATCTGTTCTAATTCTATAAATAAAGATGCTTTTCTAATAAAATTAAATTCATTAGTGCCGAAATCCAGTTCACAATGGAAGAAGAAGTAAGTATTAATTTGCCCTCTTAATGTCATGATCCATGGGCTACCTAAAGAGTTACGCTTTAGTGTATATAGAAAACCTACGAATGTACTTGCATATGTTCACTTTTATTCTTCCCATCCAAAAAATGTTAACTTCCAAAAAATGTTTATTCTTCCCATCCTTGCATATGTTCACTTTTATTCTTCCCATCCAAAAAATGTTAAAATTTCTTTTTTTAGAAATATGTTTTTGAGAGCGTTAAGAGTATGCTTTCCTGAATTCCTTAATGAAGAGATTAAAAACATTAGGTCAATTGCCCTATCATGAAAATACCCCTCGTCTTATATCGATTTAGCTTTGAAGGGTGCTAAAAAAAACTTTCTCTAATACTTCAACACAACCCCGTTCATTATCAAATTCTATAGTTTTACGGTATCATGACTCATTGGACCTCTTTTCTAGACTAGCCAAACAACTTGATTTTAATATAGTGTTTTCTAATCGTTATAACGTGGGCAATATGTTAATAAAATATCTTTCTGGACATTTGTCCTTTCCTGCACTTTAACCCTTTTAAAATACCACTCTTCTCAACTCCTCACCAGATGTTTTCTGCATCTAGTGTTTCAGTTGGGTTTTTGACTCTGACGAAGGACCGCTTGTTACGGTTGAAACATCTTAGTCTTGTTTTCCCATTTCATATTGTAGTTTGATCATTGATTGTTATCTCACGTGTTCATGTGACATCTTTATATATATATATATATATATATATCAATGATCAAACCACAATAAGAAAATGGGAAAGCAAGACTAAGATCTTTCAACCGTAACAGAGTCAAAAACCCAACTGAAACACTAGATGCAGAGAACATCTGGTGAGGGGTTGAGAAGAGTGGTATTTTAAAAGGGTGAAAGCGCAGGAAAGGACTAATGTCCAGAAAGGGATGTTTGGGGAAAGAAAGGAGTACAGTAAGAAAGAGTAAAAAACTATCCGCTTTTATATATAAATATACATATTTTATATATATATATATATATATATTTATATATTTATTTATTTTACATATTTATTGTATTATATATATATATATATATATATATATATATATATATATCAATGCAATATATATATATATAAGACTTGACGAAGGGATTATCGTAAAAAAGTAATAAAACCTCATTGGTTAGGACTGACCTGGAGAAACATTGGAGAAAAGGGTTCTGTGTTCAACCTTGGCCAGGACTGTGGTATCTTTGAGGAGGGGACTTTGGGCAAAGTGCTTTTCAAGAACAGTGAGAGACTTATAGTAGGAGGCTTCTGACGTCATCAACTCGAACTTGGCTTCCTGCAGTTGTTTCTGCTTGCTGGTAAGAGTCTCTGTAATAAATATTCATGTTAAGCGATGCAAGTCAATGGTAAAGTCTTAACATATTAATGAAAAATCTGTTTAACACATTGTTGGACAGCTTCAGAAATACAACATAAACTTAAAACTTTGTTAATAAATTCATTGAAATCTTGGTAATGATTAATGGCTAGAAGGTTTGAGATATTCATGATTCATCTTCTCCGATTTAGTTTCTTCAGAGTTATTTTATACCAAAGTAAAAAAATCTGGAGCGCCTATACTCAACAATCAATGACAACTTCAATGACAAAAAACATATGTTAGCCTAAAAAGTGACTTTACCATAATTCAATATTGCTCTCAAACAGTAGAGCACATCTACACTATAAGACTCATTTTTTTGTAAAATATGATTTTGATCTATCAAACGCTGTGGACTGCAGCTTGCCTATAAACTTTTGGATCCACACCCACCTACCCACAGACATCATGGACAAAACGTCGAAAAAAAGACTTTGGGGGCCTCTAAACATGTAAATCCGTCAAAAACTCCAATTCAAATTTTACCATGATCACTATACTTTACTCATAGTTTTACTATATTATAGTAGTTTATTATAGTATGTAGTATAATTACTTATAGTAAAGTATAAAATTGAAGAAAAAAAATTCAGAATAACCATAAGGGTAAATTTATAATATTTTGATAAATCGGGAATTTTTTTTAAATTTGATGTGTTTCCTTCGTAACGTGAGGCATTCAAATGGCCTGAACTCCAAAATTTAATTTTAAACAGAAATTCAAATTTCTCCTATTAGCAAACAGTATGTGTCATAAAAAGAAATATTTTTTTAAAAATATTAGTGGTTTTAAAATTAAAAATGTTAAAGGAAATCAAAAGTACTGTTGGTAAAAACAGGACTTCTGGATTTTTATTATGTATATATTTATATAATACTTCAATAATGAAAAGAAGATTAGAAACGGGGCATAAACTGGGACGCAATAATAAATTAAAAAAAAAAACAGGCTTACAGTCTCTAATTTTGATTGGAAGCGTTAGAGATATTTTAGGTTGATAAAAAGAGCCATTGATAGCCTAGTTACATTCTGACTTAGTAGTCATACTGACTACCTTAAGCATAATGTAGTAATTATTTTACAAATAAATAAAAACTATAAAATAATTAATATTTAAATATAGTAATACATTAATAAGTTGTAAATATATTAATAAACTGATAAATGTTTGACAACAGTGTAGTATGACTTACAAACTGACAAAGTAATTTAATTAACCAATGATATTTTACACGACGTGTGATAGGTTGTTCGAATAATATGGACGAATAAATATAATTTTCTTGGATCACCATTTGGTATTTTAGCAGTATAAAATTCCTTTACCAATTTCAAAAGTTTTCGAGAACCAGTAGTGGACAGAGGTAAGATCGGGGTCAAAAAAATCCAGCCCGACCCAATCCGTCCAGAGATCGATCGGGCTCAATCCGGATCGGGTAAATCATGGGTTTATTCTCCACTAACCAAGCAAATCTCGGTCATCTGTTTTATCTAAATTATTTATTTTATAACAAATATTCCGCAGTTTAATATCCATTAAGCAGTTTTAGTATAAATAATATATAGATACATATTTATTTAAAAAAAAGTTATCTAGAGAGAAGCTCGGGTTCGACCCGAACGAACGTAATAATTTAGATTTTGAGTCCGACTCAGCCCGAATTCGGGCTCGGGCTTAAGATCCTACCTACATTGAGTTTTATAATAATGCATTAAAAATGGCAACTCTTTTGTTGTAAAAGCGGCTCCCAAGGATATAACAGTGAGAAAAGAATGGTTTAAGCAAAACAGAAATACAAAGTAATAAATTGTTTCTCATAATAAGACCTAATGGTCATTTTGAAAGGTCAAAGTTACCTAGGATGCCCGAGGATATGACCTGTGGCACGTGACACCACAGTGTCCTATTGAGCTGAGTTGTCACCAAATCCAACGCAGACGGTCTGCTTTCATTTTTCAACAATTCTTCATAATTAACTTCATCTACTTCTAATTCTGCTTTCTCTCTCTGAAACATAAATCCATGATTTTGTTATTCTCAAATCGTTAAGAGTAACCTGAAAACACAACTCAACAACAAAATTCTAAGGTAGTGCAATCAGTTATTATGTGTAATTTACTCATTAGGGTAAAAAAAGTTAATGAAATAGTCTCCACATATAGAAATTTAACATCTTTGGGTATGTACATCTCTGTTTTACTTATGTTGTACCATTTACTTTATACTATAGATAATCCTTTGATGCCATTGTATTCTTTTTAGTTAATGCCTGAAGAAAAACACTACGTGTTCGAAAATCGTTGATTGTATTACTAAATGTCGATATGTGGAGACTATTTTATTAACCTTTTTACCTTATAATCAACAACTGAAAGGATACATTTTGTTAAGACAATAAAAATATAACAAGTTATCAGTTGAGTATTTGTGGTATGTTGCCGAAGAAAGTTTGTCAACACGAAAGAGTCAAATCTATGGAGCAGCATTTTCAACATTTCTTACCAAACCATCTAAATAAGCAAACAACAACATTGTTTTTTTGTAGCTTGCTTACTATTAATACTTTTACTTCTAATTACTTACTACTATTACCATTAATTCTAATATTTCTGACATTATCCATAAACAGAGTTTTAAATAAAACAATAGTCGTTACTACGTTAGCATATTTTTTCTTGTTCATCAATGGAATTTTAAGTCTCTTACTGCGATAATTAGCATCATGCTCAATTTTGCTACATTGACTTCAGAAGTTAATTTTGTTTGCTCAAAGTTCATTTTATCTATTTGTTACTATATTTTATAGAATAGAACAAAATAGTGTTAACAAGTATGTTTTATCTATCCCTCCTGCAGTAGGAATGATCTCATACCAGAAAAATAGCGTAAAACTCTGATGGGAGGAATCACACTATAGCAGAACTCTGATGGTAGGAATCACACTATAGCAGAACTCTGATGGGAGGAATCACACTAAAGTATAACTCTGATGGTAGGAATCACACTATAGTATAACTCTGATGGGAGGAATCACACTATAGCAGAACTCTGATGGTAGGAATCACACTATAGCAGAACTCTGATGGTAGGAATCACACTATAGTATAACTCTGATGGGAGGAATCACACTATAGTATAACTCTGATGGTAGGAATCACACTATAGTATAACTCTGATGGTAGGAATCACACTATAGTATAACTCTGATGGGAGGAATCACACCATAGTAGAACTCTGATGGGAGGAATCACACTATAGTATAACTCTGATGGTAGGAATCACATTATAGTATAACTCTGATGGGAGGAATCACACTATAGCAGAACTCTGATGGGAGGAATCACACTATAGTATAACTCTGATGGTAGGAATCACACTATAGTAGAACTCTGATGGAAGGAATCACACTACAGTAGAACTCTGATGGGAGGAATCACACTATAGTAGAACTCTTATATGAGGAATCACACTTTAGTAGAACTCTGATATGAGGAATCACACTATAGTAGAATTGTGATGGGAGGAATCACGTTATAGCAGTACCAATTTGTCTTTGTTACTTTAAGTGATTTTTTTATGAGGCCTCTTTTCATTTAAGAAAAAAAAACACCCTTCAACAAGTCTTGATAATATTAAACTGTTTAAATTTTTCAAAATCTTTTCAACGCTAAATAAAACATTGATTTTATCAACAATAAATATGTCGATATTCATAAATTTTATAAATTTCATAATTAATAACAGGAATTCATTCCTGTTAAAAGTTTGCATCATTAAATAATTTGACAAGTTAAGTAGACTTTACTGTAAAAACAGGTTGAGCATCCCATTCCATATTGGGATAAACAGTTATACTACAGCAAGAGAGTAATTAAATTAAGTCGGGGATTATAAACCGACAAGTTCCATCATTGTTAAATTTTATCTATAGATATTCAACAATTATTTAGTTATAACTGCTAACTCTCAACTGTATAACGATTCCATATCCAATTATATATCCAAAAATAAAGAGAACTTTTTAATTGCCTGCTTGCAATCAACCTTCAAATATGATCAACATTTTTAAAGTTTTCTGAAAATATATTCATTTAAAATTATGAAAATAAAATGAGTTTTTTTTCTCAAATTAATTTAATTTATTCATTTTTTTTTTTAGTTTGCAGAATCACAATTCATGTTATTTTAGTAATTCTTGTATACGCAATCAATTATTTTCTTTTTAAATTGCATGTTATTTGTTATCCCACTATAACAACTGAGATAAAAAACACTTTCCAAACATTGAAGCATATTTGCGATTATTTTGTACTTTAAAAATAAACGAAATAATAAGCAATGATAGGGCTCACCTCAAAAACATTTGCTTCATAAAACTGGTATAATGGTTCATCAGCAAATCGCAAATTAATATCTGATCCATGACTTGAACCTAGAAAAACAAATATCATAAGTTTATTTATAATTAATTAACTGCTTGTTAACTTTTTAATTATTATATTAAGTCAATAATAATTACAGGTTTTATAATAAAAAAGAATTTGATGTGATATCTTTTAACACAACCGAAAAACTTGTAAAATTTTGATCAATTATCAAAAATGATTTTCTTTCTTTTTTTATGAAACACGACGATCAAATTGATGGATGATAAGTAAAAACCAGTGGCGATTTCTCAGGGAATGCAATACATGCATGCATGCATAGAATTCATCTTTAAAGAAACCAAAATGTTCGAGACTCGAAATATTTAAAGGAGCCCCCTTTTTTTTATTCCACTACACGCTAAGGAACCATTTTCTATGATTGCGCTAAGCTTCCCAAATAAGGGGTTTACTCTTATCATTTCTGGTTAATGAAAATGGTCTTAATTGCCAAGAGAAACAAGAACGAAGTTTGCATACACTGCAACTCAGGCTTGCTGAGCTCCTCAAATACATACTGGAAAGTGATTTGCACACAGGTCTTCCGGAAATTTATAAACTCATGAATTTGGTTATGACTATTCCCATAACAACAGCAAGTGTTGAGAGATCGATTTCTGCCCTCAAAAGAATTAAAAGTTATTTACGAAGCTCCCAAAGTGAAGAGCGATTGTCTAATTTATCCCTCATTTCAATTGAAAGACATTTACTTAAAGATCTCATGGCAGATAGAGAGAAGTTTTATAGTTTTGTTATCGAAGAATTTTGCAAGAAGTTTTTATTCAAATGGTGTATTGTGTATCTCTTTCTTTAATAAAAACATTTTTTGCCTATTTTTATTGTATTGGTTAATAAAAGTTAATGTTAAAAGTATTTCCAAATAAAACCTGATTCAAATCCCCATAAAATGTTTTTAATACATCATTATCCTTTTGTGCAACATTAAAAGACTGAACATGAGAATTAGACGGATATTTCTCTGTATTTCTTTTATTCTTTGAAAATTGCATGCCTAAAGAAAAAGGTCAGGAGTCGCCACTGGTAAAAACATATATTAATTAAATTACATGACAGTGAACTTGATTAAGTTAAATACCGTATAATTCAAAAAGAATTATTCCCTTTATTATAATAAGGAATATTAATAGAAGACTGAGGTAGAGACGGGATTTATTCCAGTCACAATTAAAATTATTATAAGTTTGACAAGTGTTCAATTCTACCACCACAAAAAGCTAATATTCCCCCACTGCTCATGACATCCAGGATCTTAAACAACGGATTTATTATTATTATTTGAGGATGACTATAGCACTGCGTCTTAAAAAAAACTATTGTTTTTCCCCTCTTCTGTACTAAAGTACTCTAGCAGTTAGCTTGAACGCCTCCAAGAAGCTTAGCAATTTTGCTGGTTCCAGCGGTACAAGTTTTTCTATGGTTTTGTTGAGTGTCCCGAATCACCTACCTCTGTGCAGCAAAGTTGCCTTACAACTTAATTAAGAACTTACAACTTACTACTTAATTATAGAATATTAAAGTGAGGAGGTGCAACGGTGTTTCTTCCTCTTCCTTGCAGAATCTACATAAACCATCATTGATGATGTCTATTCAGGCTCCCTATGTTTCAGAAGCAAGTAAGAGGTTGGCTCTCACTAGTTAGCGCTATTGGACCTTCTGCGCTTCCGGAGGATGGTCTCCGGACTTAAAACAACGAATAGGAGAGCAATTAATTCATTGTGTCATGTTATGGTGTTAAACGTCTTATCGTATAGATATCATTCGTCCATCTCTAGTAACCTCATTGAACACTGAAAACTTTTATTAATATTTAATCATGAGTGGAATAAAATGTCTCTTGCCTGTTTTTTTGATTTTTTTTTTTAAAAATTGATAAATCATTATAAAGTATTTTATAAAAATATTTATTTTTAAAACATAAGTGTATTACATTCAGAAAATAAAGACAACTAATAAATATACTGTCATATGAAACACAAATAATTATTACCCATTCAAAAAAAAATATTTCATTACTAAAAAAAAACATAATACCTTTTAAAATAAGGAGAGAAACTTAAAAAATATTACCACGCCTCAAAATATATTTTATTCTCGTTTTTAAAGTAATACAACATATTTAATTTTATTTAAGTGTGATTTAAGAAAATTGAAATAATTAATTGTTTATTACTTAATCCTTTAATCAAAGATATAAACAAATCTCATTTGTCGGAGCTGTTAAGCTCTATGATACTTCGCAAAGGGCAAACATCCGTATAATAGGGATATATGAAGGTTCGGATTCTCGTTTACAGGTATTTTAAGCCTCAACAAATCGAACATTTTTTTTTTAATTTTAATTATGTAACTTTTAATTATTCTTATAATTAAAAAGTATTATCCATATCTCATTAATTCATAATGATAATGAAGTAATTATGACAAGGCAATCTTACGACCGGCCCTATGCAATACTATTAAAATAGTTGCTGTGCCACTGCTAAGATACCAAATGTCTCCTACCGTGTTCAGAAGATGTATCTGATATCCTATCTGATTTGCTGTCCAAGAAGAAAGCTGAAGATCCTCCATTTGTCGAAAGAAATCCAACTGTATAGCTGGCTTCCACCAATTCCCGCATGCTGCTGCTTACTTTCTTAGTGTCTTCTGCAAAATACGCAACATTACAGAAATCCACATCCAAACCCTGCCATATAGATTTTTTTTTTTAAATAATATTCATCCTACGACTACAATTACAGGTTTCTTTTTGCTTCATGTGTACTACCATGAGTAACCAAGTAACCAAGTTATGAGTAACACACTTTTGAATTCATATGCATATAGAGAATCCTAAATGTTACATTAATCCAATTTTTTTTTATTTCTTGTATTTTGTTTTTGGTTTATATACTTCAATATTACATCAAAGTAAAAGTTCTTTAATGAAAAATTAAGTAATAGGAAATCAAATTCCACAAAAACACGATAGTTTCAAATTTTTCTTTTCAATATAAATAAATATCATATAGTTTATTTTTTTTTAAATAATGTTCCTTCTACGACCACAATTATAATTTTTTTGCTTCATGTATACTACAATGAATATAAATGATGGCTCATTTGTTATTTCGTACCTATTTAAGTTATGAGTAACCCACTTTTGAATTCATATGCATATAGAGGATCCTAAATGTTGCATCAATCCAATTTATTTACTTTATATATTTTAATATTACATCGAAGTAAAAGTTCATTTATAAAACAATTAACTGAGAAGACCCGTATTTGCCCTCTGTGATATGATGGGAGGATAGACGTAGATCAGGGGTACTCATACTTTCTCAGTATTCGACCTACTTATAAAATGACCAAGTCAAAATGATCTACCGACTCATAAAAGCGTATGTTATTTTAAAGTGTATTGAAAATTCTTATCTTGCATTACTGCATGAGCCAATATTGCAGAAAGTCTACCACTATTAAATAAATAAATCTATTTACTCTATCGAGTGTCTTTTTTTCTACTGTTCCTTTTTCTCCGATCTAAGTAAGTCTAAGGAAGTCTTGTCAACTAAAATATTTTTACAAAGCATTGTATTGGAAAATAGTCGTATTCGATGTGTCCAATACGTATTGGATACGCAAGAGTATTTGCTATGCCCATCTCTACCCTGTACATCAGTCAAGTGATGGAGTGGATGACAGGCTGACTCTCACCCTGTTGTGCTCACTAACTAGCATGTGCATGACGAACATTTTTTTTAAAGTTGTATGTGATCTACCATTATTGGCCTCGCAATCAATTGGTAGATCGCGATCGACGTATTGAGCACCCCTGACGTAGATCATCTTATAATTCATACTGCCCTAACATCCACTAACACAATCCTAGATTGACCGCACAACGACTGTCGGTTAATTAAGCTGGCTAAGAGCCGAAATGACGATAGCAAGGAGGAAAACGGTGGTTGCACAGGCGTCCTTGACTTTGTACCGTCCGGTGTACCAAACGAAAACAGCCAATGTTTTGAGGGTGTACACTGTAAACTTTAATTCTACCGAAGGAGAGCATGAACTCTAATAATTGAAAAAAACACGGTCTGTTAGCACAATATACAATTACAATTATTTATATCCATTAAGTACACCATTTTTTGTATATTTTAACACTTTAAATTATATTTTAACACTCGTTAAAGATTCTACTGTATACAATGGAGTTAGGAAAATGTATAACTCCCAATCTAGAACTAACCACTTAGTGTGGTTCCCTCAAAACAAAAATTGGTGTCAAATAATAAATGAGCAATACTTTCAATCCATAGCACTAAAAAGTGAAATACTATAAGTGTGGGCATTGTAAAAAAAAGAAAAGAAATATTTATTGAGTGATATTTACTCATGATTTGTGTGAGTGATAGAAACAAGTCCCACACAAAATATTTGATACAATGTCTACGCGTTTCGAGTACTTAGTATTCATCCTCAGGTTACATCTGGAGTGTCCGAGGTCATATCACATTCCTATGCAATCATTACATTTTTGTTGTAACTGGAAAAATGAGATAGAACTTATTCTTTGACATTGAGGGTAGACAATTACTAATTTTAAATTTATGCAATACAACAAATAACAGTATTGAGAACCAGGGTAGTCAAGTGACTTGCGTGCTTAGCTGTGGACTGGTAGATCCCGGGTTCGAATCTAGATTTATTCACATAGGAGGTAAAATAATCTAAGCAATCGTCCCTCGGAGAGGATTTTAAGCCGTCGGCCCCGAGCCTATACGATGTCAGGGACTCGTTATCCCTACTCTATACACTGGAGTTCGGCAAAATTTAGGACTCCAATTCTAGGATCAACTCGGTAATGTAGATCGCCTATTACAAAAATTGGTGTCTAATTATAAATGAGCAACCTTTCCATCAATAGACCAGCACTAAAAAGTGGTAGATTATAAGGATATTTGAAAAAACGGAATAACAGTATACGATATATCAAACGATTAGAATAAAAAAACACGTAGAAACAACAGAACTAACATTAATATTTCGATCTCGTCGTCATCAGGAGAAGGAGAAGAAAAAGATGATGAGTTCTGCTCGGCTGGCAAACAGCAACAGGAACCCATTTTCCTCTTCTTCTCCTTCTCCTGATGACGACAACGTCAAAATATTGAAGTGAGTTGTGTGTTGTTTCTACGTGTTCTTTTATTGAAATCGTTTGATATTTTGTCCTAACGGACCGTTTCACTTTTGAGTATATAAACATATATATATATTTATGTAACATATGTATATATATACAGTATATGACATATAACACTACAATTTTTTCGTCTCAACCGTCATCAGGAGAATAAATAGATGGAAACAAAGAGCACTGGAAACTAAATTCCAGAAGTTGTCCATCGATGCTCGTTGTTTCCCCTCATTTATTCTCTTAATGGAATAGTATAAACACTGTAATACACTCAGTGACGTAGAAACTATTTTTGCCGCCCGTGGCGGTTGCAAGTGAACCCGTTACTCCGTTAACATTCAAAACGGATTTTCATGAATTACAATCAAGGATCTAATTTTAGTCTGCTGTCATTGGTCCTACACTTACATCATATTACAGTACTAGTATACACATATACAGTCGTCATCAAAGAAAACCAAAGATCTTTCAAAACAGAAACGTTTATAATAGAAATCATAAAAAAATTGTAATTAAATTAACTGGCTACGTAAATAAATATAATGAATTATCAACACCATTAAAAAACTAGTTTTGAAAAATTCAAAAAAAAAAATTATTTTCCATTTGTAAATATTACAGTTGGAAAATCCTATTAAAAACTGCATTACACACATGAAACATAAAAACAATTTTTTTTTTATTTTCTATTTTTACCCCCTCAAAATGCCACCAAAGGGCATTCTTAAATGCCCCTCAAAGGGTGAGGTGACCCTCAAAGGGTCACCCGTCCCATAAAACATAAAAACAATTTTTTTTATTTTCTATTTTTACCCCCTCAAAATGCCACCAAAGGGCATTTTCAAATGCCCCTCAAAGGGTGAGGTGACCCTCAAAGGGCCACCCACCCATAAAACATAAAAACAATTTTTTTTCTATTTTTACCCCCTCAAAATGCCACCTCCTGGCACTTCCGTGACGGGGCACAAAACCATAAAACATAAAAACAATTACGACCTTAAAAACTCCTTTTGATTTCAGATTTTTTTGTTGGTTTTTTATTATTTAATATTTTTCTATTTTTACCCCCTCAAAATGCTCCCCCTGGCACGTGCCCCCCCCCCCCCCTACGTCACTGAATATACTATTTGTTTTCCCACAATCGATGGTTACATATTACATCCAACAGCTCGCTCAACCGTAGTATATGCTACATATGAATGCATTGTTATAAAGATACAAGCGAGAGAGTAGTAGTTAGGTTGAATACCGTTGATTCTGGGAGGCGGAGGTGGAGGTGGTGACAGAGGCCTTAAGATGGCAGTACTGTGTCTCCTCGTGTCCTTGGTCACTTCCCTGAAACCAGAAGAACATCAATACAGCACAGATAACCACACACACACACACACACACACAGGAAGATGTTAATCCTAGAGAAGCCTTGGGCTTAGGCCTTATCATAATAAATATATCCTACAATTCATTAGAATCTATAAATTCTGCTACTACAATATAATAGTAACTAAAGAAATTTCGCAACAAATAGCTGAAGATATATTGAACTCATAGAAAATATTGAACACATAAAAAAAGTTTGAAAAAAGTAAAACGATCATTTCAGTGGTGAAAGACAGATTACCTTCTTTTTTCTTAAAATATATGTAGCATTTAGAGATGTATGTTTAGCAACAGCCTATGTGTATTCTGAATTATATATATATACCCAATTAAATGAAACGATTCCACGAACTTAATAAACAATATCATTTAATAAATTGGAGCGAAGCAAAAGAATTAATTTTTGTGGCTTCAGAAAGAAAGAGAAATATTATTGAAAGTGCCTTCATAAAGAACTTCTATGAAAATATAATAAACAATAGTCCTGGATTGTACAAACTGGATGAAATATTGACAAAAGAAATAAGTAAGAAAATTAAAACCCCTTCAATTTTAGGAACTTTATATTTAGACAGGGATGCCAGCAATCCTGAAGACTTCAATCAACCAGGTTAACTTGCTAATATACTTGTTGTTTGTTTCATGTAGCTCTCTGATGATGTTTTGACGAAAGGCCTTAGAGCATTATATGTAATATTATTTGTTTTATTGTGGTGTTGAATTTCATATATTCTATCAAGAGTTACGAGTATTGTTGATTATTAATCTTTCACATATATATATATATATATATATATATATATATATATATATATAAATATATTGTTAAATAACGCCCCATATTTGGCTTGTATCTGCTTCTTACACAATTTCTCCAGTTTCCGGAATTCCTTCCTCGTCTCTTCATTAAAACTATAAAGTCTATCACCAATATTACTAGTCGACATGTTTCGAATGTACCACATTAATCATCAGGACAATAATGAGACTAATAGTAGGAAAGCTAGTTATATATATAGAGATGGATTATTAATGGAAAGTTTACAGGGCATCGCCCTGTATCACGGCGCATTATGGGGGATTAAGGTAGGGTGGTTGGGCTCACCTACTACCTGGCTAATCTGGGTGTTTCTGTTTGCAAATAGTTTTAAAATTCGACAAGGTAAGTAATTGTATAGGTAAGTAGTTGTTAAAGCAAAAGGAGATGCTTACGCCGAGGGCAGGGTGGTGGGGGTTGAGGGCTCCTTGCTGATGTAGAAGGTCGACATGGACTTGGCCGAGTGCCTCCTCTTGTTCTTCTTGTTCAACGTTAACCATTTAGGGTTCATGTGCTTGTCGTCACCTGAAAACATCAGTTAATTTCAGTTAATCAGTTAATAACACCCTTTTCGCAGTTAGAGATTTGGGGTAGTTTTAGCAGTCGCACACTTGCTGGAGGACAGCACTCAACTAAGCCTCAAGAAGAAAAACGTCCAATTGCGCAGTTTCTATAATAACGAAGCATGAAAACATGATTTCATTAAAGAGATTCCTTAATGGTTTAGAAAAATATATGGATTTAGATTAGATTGCAATAAAACCGATCCCTTTGAGGGTCAAAAACGTCAGCCCTTACGGTCTTTTTGTTTGATTGGACGTTTGGGTAAAATCATTCAGATCAGTGTGTAGAACTTTGCCCAAGTTCTGTTCCCTTAACCAAATTGTAAGGATATGCTGCGGAGTCAAAGCCCCGACTGTTCGGGTTCAAAATTGACTGTCTACGACCTTCCTGAGAGGTACAGTCTAAAAAAGATATGGATACATATCATCTATTCTTTAAATTAAATGTACTCCTCCAAGACAGCTTGACCTCCTCTTAACATGTCTATCTGAGTTTGTACATCTAATGGTATTTAATTCAAACGTAGTGAGTGCAATCAGTTATTATATGGTATTTACTCATTGTAGGATAAAAAATTAATGAACAAGTTTTCACATATAAAGTTCAATCATATAAACAAAGCGTTTCTAACACGCATTGATCTTCTTCAGGCATAAAACCAAGCTTCATGGTGCAACACTAAGTGTTCGAAGCGCGTTGTTTAGACCAGGGTTTCGCAACTTAAGGACACCATGGAGCCCCACGAAAGTAGGGTAAAAGTTTTCCACGCAGAACTAACAAGCAATTTCTAAAATAAATAAAACAAACATTAATTTCAAAATTGAACACAAACTCATCATTTTTAGGTTAAAACAAAAGGAACCATTTTGTTCCTGTTTAAGAAGGGCTTTCAGAGCCTCTCAGCCTCACTCACAGAGCCCCAGGGCTCCGTGGAGTCCCTCAGTCTCACTCACAGAGCCCCAGAGCTCCGTGTAGTCCCTCAGCCTCACTCACAGAGCCCCAGGGCTCCGTGTAGTCCCTCAGCCTCACTCACAGAGCCCCAGGGCTCCGTGTAGTCCCTCAGCCTCACTCACAGAGCCCCAGGGCTCCGTGTAGTCCCTCAGCCTCACTCACAGAGCCCCAGGGCTCCGTGTAGTCCCTCAGCCTCACTCACAGAGCCCCAGGGCTCCGTGTAGTCCCTCAGCATCACTCACAGAGCCCCAGGGCTCCGTGTAGTCCATCAGCCTCACTCACAGAGCCCCATGGCTCCGTAGAGTCCATCAGCTTTGTTTAAACTATTAAGCTTGCATACGTGAAAACTATTTTATAAGCTTTTTACCCTATAATGGTATTAATGCTGAATATCAACTTATTTCTTGTGCAATAGAGTGTCCCCAAACATAAGGCACTTGTTTTAGATTGAAAGCTATATAGTTTGTAAGAGATACAAGTACATACCGTTGGTGGTTTGAGATATCTTGCTCATCCACTGCAGGCTCTTAGACCAGGTTTTCTTGCCTGCCTGCCTCAGGAGGCAGTAAATGCTGTCACTCTGGTGGACACCCCCATTGTTCTCCTTTCCATTGGCCTGAAAACCAAAGTGACATTTCAAAAAATTATAAACAAATAAACAAAGGTAACCAAGCATGAAATTAGCATACAATTTTTAGAAACATGTTTGCAAGAAGGATTGCTACCAACCTTCACTAGTGTATATATATATATATATATAATGATCAAACCACAATATTGAATGGGAAAAAAAGATTAAGATCCTTCAACCGTAACAAGCGGTCTTCGTCAGAGTTAAAACACAACTGAAGTTGGGAAAAAGATCTTAGTCTTTTTTCCCCATTTCTTATTGTGGTTTGATCATTGATTGTTATTTCAGGTGTTTATGTGAAATGTTATTAAATATATATATATATATATATAACAGATTCAATAATATATCGACCGTTTGATAGAATAGGTGTGTTCTCTAATCGGGGTTCGGTCAATTTTCCAGGATAAAAAATCAAACTCACGTTGCCAACGTTTCGGTTTTATTTAAAACCTTTTTCATAGGCAGAAGTAAGAATTTTTTAACTAAGAAAATGAAATTTACATTATTTAAAGGAACAACAATGTTAGTCGGACAAAACCTTCGACTAGACAGTCTAGTCGAAGGTTTTGTCCGGCTAACATTGTTGTTCCTTTAAATAATGTAAATTTCATTTTCTTAGTTAAAAAATTCTTACTTCTGCCTATGAAAAAGGTTTTAAATAAAACCGAAACGTTGGCAACGAGAGTTTGATTTTTTATCCTGGAAAATTGACCGAACCCGATTAGAGAACACACCTATATATATATATATATATATATATATATATATATATATATATATATATATAGGTGTATAATGTAATCGGGATTCGGTCAATTTTCTAGGATCAAAATCAAACTCTCAATGCCAACGTTTCGGTTTTATTTAAATCCTTTTTGATCCTGGAAAATTGACCGAATCCCGATTACATTATACACCTATTCTATCCAACGGTTGATATATTATTGAAGTTGTTTATATATATATATATATATATAGTTCAATGTACACAAAGATATATTTGCAAAAAGAATGAGTTTTGACTCAGAAAAAGGGTAAATTTGATTAAATTTGACTAGCATAAGGAAATCTGATTTGCAAAAAAAAAAAGAGAAATTGTGAATTTTATATGCAGACTGTGAAATATAATATTGCAAGTTACATTTGTAAGTTAGCAGATTTTGAGTAGTCATTCCGCGGACTAAATCTGCCATATATGACTACACAACAAGTGAGTGCCTCTTTAAAAGAAGTACTTGATTTGAATCTAATTCAAAGGTCTTAAGCTCATCTATACTTCATTCATAAATCGTTAAAACTTGTATTAACATACCCTGATACATTGTGAATAACTTCGTAAATAATATAAACGTTTATATAAATGTAAAAACATAAATGCTTATTTTGTACATTTGGACAAACAAAAGAACTTTTGAAAATGCAATACTAAATGGTCTGTTCATTTACTACATTTGAAAATTGGAACAATTTGTGAATATAAATAACAATAGTTTGCTCTATGAATAATACGCATAAAGCATTGTTTGTGTTATTTATTTTATATCAAGTAGAAAATAAATGTTGCGAACAACTAATAAAATGAAAACATCACGTGTTTATTGTGAAATCTTGTCATACTAACAAATATATTTGCATTACGTGTTTATCAAATAGGATATATATTTAGGTGTAGTTGATTTTGAAAGAAATCTAAACTCAATATTTTATTTGCAAAAAGAGTGAGTTTTGATTCAGAAAAAAGGTTTTGCAATCCGTAATTGTGTGGTATTTACTCATTTTGTCGTAAATGGATAATACAAAATCTCCATACAAAATAAGTTTTTTTAATCAAACTATGCGTTTCAAATACTTCGTGTTCATCGTCAGGTAAACGCCAACGTTCAACAGTTGCCTGTCCTTCCATTTGGAGTTTACCTGACAATAAAGACGAAGTTATTCAAACGAGTGGTTTGAGCAAGAACAAATTCTTTGTATGCAAACTTTGATTATCCAGTTACACACCAAAATGAAAATATTTTTTTTTGTAGAAGGTAGATTTTTCAGGCATTCAGGCTCTCTGAAGCGAAAACCAAACATTCGGGCTATAAGTTGACATATTGCACACCTCATATGAGAGGTCTCATATGAGAGGTAGAGTCTGAGACTCTACTCAGAGACTCTCTGAATTAGATAGAGTCTCTACTTCGAGACTGAGACTCGTGCATTTTCTCCAGGGAATAAACATCTTAACCTAAGCAGCTTACAATGTCTTTTCTGTTTATATAATAATAATAAAAAGACAAAAGTATAATTTATCAGGTGAATACCGTAGAGAACATACTGATTTATTAGGTTAAACTCACAATTTTGCGTTGATGAGGAGTAACGTTGCCTGAAGACAATGACTCAGCCGAGCCCTCGCTCTCGGACTCATCGTCAGAGAAGTCGTCATACAGGGTAGGGTCGTTTTCCACAATGTGCACTGATTCGTAGTGGGCGGCAGAGTCATTTTCCCAGTCATTCTCGCCTGAAACACAAGTCTCAAATAAACCTTGGTAAACAATCATCAATGACACCAAGGAGGTGAGAACCAGTTAAGAAAAACCCGGTTTTGGCTCCAGCTCCTGAAAAACTTCTCTGTATTGTTAAAGGACCATACAGCTCCAGCACCTTATATCGATTATACAAATATACAGTCAGAACTATAGACCCTGTATTGCTAAAGAATCATAATTTAACATAACAGATCCAATAACTTATTATCTAGTACAGAAATATATGTACAGTCAAAATTACGGACTTTGTAAAATACGACCCTACACGTGAGTATTTGTATAATATCCAAAACACTGTGTATTCAGTCTTATAATTTAAGATCGTGACCCAGTAATAAAATCATTATGCCACAAATGATCAAAGTATGACAGAGTGTCTCAGTTATAACTACTACCTCAATAGGTCCATGATAAAAAACTTTATTTTACTTTAGATAAATAAAGCCAGAAATACACTTGAAAGTATTTTCACCCTCCATAAGTTTTCTTATTGAAACTGTTGTAAATATTTGTATTGACAGTTTTCATGGTTTATTAAAAATGAATGAGTTTCATGCAGAGCATTTGTAGTGTTATGTGGTTCGAAAGGTATTTGTGTCGGGACTACAAATGGCTTCGCTACATCAAACGCCAGCCGATAGAGTTGAGTGATTTTCAAAAAGGAACACTTTCTCTCACGTTTTGCAGCCAAGTCGGCAAATTCCACTGGTCGTGTGTTTTAATGAGAGTGTGAAACGGTGTTGGAACACGTTCTGCATATGTTAAATACCCCATGAACACTAGAGGGCCTTCAAACGCATACCAGAAGGTTCTAGTTGAAGGAGAAAAGTTGAAACAAAAAAAATTATGTTTTTTCTTAAAAATCACCTTTTCGGACAGTATGGTGCTAAAATTAAGCATGAAGGACAAATATTCCCCTCTAATGGGAATCAGACCTGCTTGGACAGTCCCCTCTTTAACACTAATGGCCCTCTACAATGTTCATCCGCTCAGGGGCCTCCAAGACATCCTTGACACTTACCCACCGGATAATCATACTCTATTCCACGACACACCACTTCCACTTGAATGGATATCTTAGATCGATCATGGCAAACCTACGACACGCAACCTCATTTATGCTGACACGTATCTTCAAAGATAATGAAATTTCATGATTTCAATATTTGTCTCTAATAACAGCTAAACTTGGTTATTAATAATAATAATATTAATTCTGTAAATAATAATTAATACTTTTTTTCTGAAACCAGACGTGTATGTACAAGTACAATAATATTGCCCAACAAATATACATATTAAAAACATATTGTTTTAATATAAAAATTCTAAATTCTGAAAAAATGATAAATTCTAGTTCCATAATTTCGGTCCTAGTATTATAAATGGCATTAAGAAAAATAATTTAAGATTTATATATATTGTTTTAATATTCATATTAATATAAAAATGCCAAATTCTGACTGCTAAAATGATAAATTTTGGTTTTTGTATTTTAAATGGCATTGAACAAATAATTAACTTACAAAAATAATAAATCCCTATATTTTCTTTTTAGTCTTTACTTTTGCTATGTGTGACACGCCACGAAAATGATACCTCGATTTTTCAAAATTTTGACACACCGAACTCAAAAGGTTTGTCGTTACTGTCTTAGATGCTACGTGACTTCCTTTGGCTGAAACCAAACGATCCTTAAACAATATGAATATCCATTATAGGGTAAAAAGTTAATGAAATAGTCTTCATATATACAAGTTTAATAATCTCAACAATACGTTTCAAACGCATAGTCTTCTTCTTCAGGCATAAAACCACGCTTCAGACTCTGTGGTAGAACTAAGTTACTCTGAAGCTTCGTTTTATGCTTGAAAAATAACAGTACATGTTCGAAACGCGTGTTTAGATTATTAAACTTATAAATGTGGAGACTATTTTATTAACTTTTTATCCTTTAATGAGTAAATACTACATGATAACTAATTGTACTACCTCAGAAATTAATATCGCTGCGTTAGATGTAATAAATTGTTAGATGGTGTTAAAATGCACAAGATCTATGTTGTACCACCCTTTAGAGAAGTACCTTCAGATGATCTCCAGATTAGATAAAATAATATTACACCTTCAATATTCCACCCCAGTTACATTGAATTATTTTTTGAATAATAAAGTTTTCAGTAAGGTAGATGCTTATTATTGCTTAATATCTGTTTTGACCTTTGTGCTTCTAAACTTTGCAGTCAATGCACATAGATAGATGGTACAACAAATAAAAATTCAATACAAATATAATGGACCATTCATTTGCATATATATAACTAGTGGGGAATTTCAGGAATTACGACTCCACAAAAAAAAAGTTTAATATGAAACTAACAACGCGTTTCGAACGCTTAGTAGTCTTTTTCAGGTTAACGTCTGCACTGTTGAGAGTCGTTCTACGGGAGTGACTTAGGAAAGACTCCTAACTAATAAAATGACTAATGACCTAGTCCTTTCTAAGTCATTCCGCAGAACGACTCTCAACAGATGTAAGCCTGAAGACTTAAGTGTTCGAAATGCGTTGTTAGTTTTGATATTTAACTTTTTTTTTGTGTTGAGAAGTAATTCTTGTAATTCCCCAATATGAGTAAATACCATACTACAACAGATTTCACAAGTAATATATACAACTACTTTATATAAGGATTTGTAACTGATATGGTAGTCAGAGTGTTTTTCAAGGACTGTTCTGGGAAATAAACATCACGTAAAGCATTTCCTGCTATCTGCCTTTTTTATTGATGCACTCAATTGAATTCTAGAACATTTCAATGTCAAACCACTAAACAACAATCATATAGAATAGCATTCTCGAGTATTAAATAAATACATATTTACTTGACCTATTGTTACAATACAGTCCCAGACACTAAACAATGAGTTATTTGCAGTAACTGTGCTGTTATATAACTAACTGTATGCAATTGAAGGATTTCTCACAGCACACAATGGGCAAATCATGATTTCTCAGTATGGAGTACATCTTTCTCGTGACGTGTACCTAGACTTGAATATGACGGTGTTTAGTGTTCAGACACACCTGACAATCTGACAAAGCATCAACGACCAAGGACCTACGACCGGCCACCAATAACTAACGTCCAAAGACCAAAGACCAACGACCAAAGGCCAATGACCAACGACCTACGACTAAAGACCAACAACGAAAGACCAACATACATCCACGCACTATAGTGCTCGTCGTAACTAGCAGTTTCAGACCAGAGCCTTCTACTGTTTGATTGCTGTACTACTCCTACCTGGATTGCCAGTAATTCATATAGGATTTTAAGTACGTCTGTGCAGTAATGACGTAATGTTCGCGGTCATGTAGTCTTTTTGTTCATAGTTTTCTGTAGTGCAAACTCTTTTTAGTCAGGAGTTGGAAATAAATAGTTAATCGACTATGTAATTGTTCCGTGAGTTTGAGGAAGGTTAGTGGCAGGATTCAGAACCTGTACAAGGAGGTTTGGATGAGTAAGCAGTTTATGGTGATGTAACCATCTATGGATTTCACTTTGAAATCATGGTGATTATTCACATTTTGGGCGTACCAAGGAGCCCAGGCTAAAAGGTGGACACATTATTCTGACGATCTGGATACAAGCCTTGTTCGTAGGTACAGCTCAAAACCAGATAGAGCATGCATAAGACATAGCCGAACGAACGATCTCCTTATAGTCAAAGTCGTTGACTGAGTCAGGAGAATTTCTTGATTTGAGAAGAGAATGCATACACATCAGGTAAATTCCAAGCTTGGATTTATCATGGAGGTGTTTGAATGTTAATCTGGAGTCTATCGTAAAGTACGCATGGAGTTATTGTTTTCATATAATATACACGTCTCTATATGTACATATGATAACGGTTAATATATGACTTCTGCCCGACTTATATATTTGTGCTATATATAACTGGTCAAACCACAATATGAAATGGGGAAAAAGACTAAGATCTTTCAACCGTAACAAGCGGTCTTATGTGAAATCTTGTTTTATATATATATATATACCAAACTAAAGTTTATGGGGACTCGGTCAGTTCTTCAGGTTCAAATTAAACTCTCATTGTCAACGTTTCGGTTTTTATTTAAAAGCTTTTTAATAAGCAGAAGTATAAATTTTGAAACAGAAAAACTAAGTATTACATTACAAATTATTTTACAAAGAAAAATAGTCTGTGGAATTCAAAAACAACTGTAATTTGAATGAACGTATAAATATTGATAAAAGTATCGAACGTCGAATAGAAACAAAACTAAAGTTTATGGGGACTCGGTCAGTTCTTCAGTTGAACCTAAGAACTGACCGAGTCCCGATAAACTTTAGTTTTGTTTCTATTCCACGGTCGATACTTTTATATATATATATATATATATATATATATATATGAATGAACAAACCACAATAAGAAATGGGAAAACAAGACTAAGATCTTTCAACCGTAACAAGCGGTCTTCGTCAGAGTCCAACCAACTGGGTTGGGTTTTTGACTCTGACGAAGGCCGCTTGTCACGGTTGAAAGATCTTAGTCTTGTTTTCCCATTTCTTATTGTGGTTTGATCATTGATTGTTGTTTCACGTGTTTATGTGAAATCTTTATATATATATATAGGGTATATCGGGCTCGGGCTGGGTGAGTTTGGATATTTTAGGCCCGATCTTACCTCTAATCTAGAGTAATTTTTGATATGAAATATTTATATTTTCAAAGGAGAATCAATAAGACGATACTTACATGTTCCATTCATGTAATTTTAGTACCAACCCAAATCAACAACTCATAAATGATCAAAGTTTACATAAAGTGAACAGGATATTAAACCCATTAAATCAGATAGAACTCTTAGGATCTTTTCAACCAGGACTGAAAGTTCGTGGGTAACTTTCCCTTTGGTATTGCCCATGATTATCCTGAACCCTCTATAAAATTGATATCCCTTTTGTGGTTTGCACTTTCAAACCACCCCAAAGACTTCTTTTAATACACTATTCAAAAATTGTCCTTTATAATTGCAAAAAAAAAATGCTTTGTAAATTTAAATTTCAATAAACTGAAAAACTCGTCATCTGTAATAATTATATTTGTTAATTATGAGGGTGTATTAAATTCACAAAGACAAACATCTGAATCATTATTAATCTTTATTTTTGAATTATTTTGAAAAAATTAATTGAAAAAATATATGAGGCAAATTATAATTTTATGGATTTAATGTAATCTAAAATATTTAAAATGGTGAAAAGTTTACATAAAAATTTTTCATTTGATGAAACCTCCTAGAGTAAACAATTACTCCTGTCAATACGGCAATGATTTGAATAAATTATCCTATATATTAATAAGGTAGTAACTGGGAGTGTAATGTCCGAGAGTGACCGATGTTGCCCGAGTAAGACCGATGATAACACGAGAGTGGCCGATGTTTAACTGAGTGGGGCCGAGAAACCCATCAATCACTAATAGTGAAATAAAATTCTTAATTAGAAATTTATTCAAAAAATTTGAATTACTCTAATGAGTTAATATCATATTTGAGAAGGATAAAATTGTTTTATTAATAATTTAATTAATAATTATTTATTAATAATAATTTAAGCTCCAAATATACATTTTCTTATGCAAACAAAGTTTTGAAACGAAGTGTTTGACTAATCAAACAAAACGTCAGTTGGTTGATAATGAGTTTAATATTGTGTTTACTTATAATAAAGTTGAGTGTAGGCCACTACAGATGTTTTATTTCATGTTTTATTCTTGTTGTAATTGAATATATTACAGGTAAGGCAGTACAGCGTCTGTCGGGATAGCTATTATATTAATAATTAAGTACTAAATTAAGTTTAGCTAAAGCTAACATGACATTGACTGATTGTTACATGGTACGAAGTTCGCCGGGTTATCTGGATATTATTATTATGGTATTGTATTTGTGCGGAAGCATTAACACAATAATCAATAAACATTATTATGTTTGTAGGGTAAAAAGTTATTGAAATGGTCTCCACATATAAAAATTGAATGGTATAAACAACGCGTTTCGAACACGTAGTGTTCTTGCTCAGGCATTAACTAAAAAATACAATGGCACCAGAGAGTTATCTATAGTATAAAGTAAATATACTACAAAATAAAAATAAAATAAAATAAGGAAGACAATACGAACCTAAGGGTGAGTGTCTATGGTACAACTGACTGGGAATAGGATGGACGTGGGTGAGGGTATGGGGTACATCTGTTTCATATTAGAAGGCAGGTACATTTCATTGTTATTTTTTTTTTCCTAAAGGTTAGGCTGAGCCTTTACATTTGCTCTAGGACTAAGTTTAGGAAACAAATTGAAAATATAACACAGAGAGCTATAACGAAATATAAACAAATATAGAAATACGGAGAAAATAGAACTTTTTTTTTTAAATAAATAATTAAGAAAAGTTAACAAATATATATAAATATAACAAATATTTGTTAACTAACTTGTTATGAAATTAACAAATTAGTGAGCGATAATTCTTCTACTTGCCTCAATGAACAATTCCCAAGTGTACAACTTTTCTTAATTATTTATTTAAAAAAAAAGTTTAAATTTATTTTTTTGGGACAACCTATAGTATGATTTTCATTATTTATATCGAAAAAAAAACATGTTTACCAACTTTCGCACTGAATATTATGTTGTTTGCCAGTCTTTATGATAAAAATCAAATAGAGAGAAAAGGTAGGATGGATGTCTGAGGCGAAAGTATGGGTTCATACGTGTTACAGGTCTGACAGCCTCCCAGCAACAAGAAGAAGGTACACATCTTCTTTTAAAAGCAAAGAAAACGTTTAGTTGTTTGGCGTGAAGGCGCGTGCAGTGTCTAGGTGAAGAAACTCTAGGAGATCGGGTGTCTGGTGCCTTTCTTTAGAAAGTCCCTTTCAACCACGCCCACGTCTGGGCGCTATAGTCGACTTTATTGCTGGAGCACCTAAGTAAACCATTAGGTAGGAGCAATTTTAAAACAGACTATCTGTGTCATCAGATAAGATTATTCATTCTTCACAACTAAATACAAACGATACCCGACTTATGTTCATTCCATTTACGGTTTTTTCGAATTTACTTTCAAAACTATAATATAAAAATAAATAAATTAAAATTAGAAAATTATAAAAGTAAGTGTTTGTGTGCGTGAATGTGAATTTCCTTCGACTACAACTGCCAAACGTAACTAAATTTGAATGTAATTCGTTTAATTGAAAATACAAATAATTTCAATTTGTAATATGTATTACAAATATAAATATTGTAAATGTACATTTACAATTTTAAGGACGGGGTACAAATGACACAACAACGTTGTACCCAGTTTGAATACATCATTACAACTTAACGACTTTATATATCAATACCAATATATGAAAAATAGTGATATATATATATATAGTTCAATATAAACAAAGAAACATAGAGAAATCAGAAGAACACACTTACAGTCTCTAATTTTCGGTTTGAACCTTTAATAAACCTTTTAGAGACTGTAAGTGTGTTCTTCTGATTTCTCTATGTTTCTTTGTTTATATTGAACTATATTTGTCCGTCTTGGATCGTATTTCCAACGAAAAAAAGTGTATATATATATATATATATATACATGACCGGACCACAATATGAAATGAGAAAAAAAGACTAAGATCTTTTAACCGTACAAGCGGTCTTCATCAGAGTCAAAAACCCAACTGAATTTTGACTCAGTTAGGTTTCTGACTCTGACGAAGACCGCTTGTTACGGTTGAAAGATCTTAGTCTTTTTTTTTTCATTTCATATAGTGGTTTGATCATTGATTGTTATTTCACGTGTTTATGTGAAATCTTGTATATATATATATATATGAAACATAGTATTCTTCACATTACAACTTTTGGAGGTCAAACTCGTCCTTTTTCAAATCGAATTAATCTTTTTTTTTTACTAATATAATGCACGTACATATATAAATTACATATTCCTGAACATGTAATATTTACTTATGAATTTACAAATTGTGTTTGTAATATGTACATTGCTTTAAGTCAATTTACAGATATGTAATAACATTTGTTATTATTTTATAATGTTATGTTTTAATATATAATTTAAGGGTGTTTTATAAGATACAGTAATGGATGTAGAGTACAGTATGAACGATATACACTACTAGAACGTACAGGAACAACTTACGTTCATTTCCAACTTATTTTCGGCCGTTCGGAACATAACCAAAACTTATGTCTAGAATTACATTTAGCCTTAATGAAGGATTTAAATGGTTTTTAATTATATGGAATCTATAAAAACAATAGTTGCCATTTCATAACCCTTCGAAAATTCTTAACATATATAATATGCTCAACATCAGGTAAACTATTTACTCCATCTCATAGGCAGATTACAAACATATGGTATACCGTACATTACTAGGCATACAGTAACAACTACGTTTATTTCTAACTTACGTTCAGCCGTTCAGAACGTAGTAACTAAAACGTATGTCGAAAATTCTCCGTATTAATATACAAAATAATATCAAAGAAGATAACATTCATAAACGCTTAGAATAAAATAAAATGTGAGCTTAATATCTCAAGATGCAAAACGTAAAAGAAACTCCAGATATAATGAGAGTTGTGGACTGTAGTCATAATGATACTTTCAACTCTTCCATATTTTCTAATAATATTTTAGGACACCAAGTATCATCTCCGAATTTTCGTAAAATTCTCGACAAAGACGTCTGCTAGTAAATAATATTTTACTCAATCAATCTACCATTATTGCAATAAAATATTAAAACTACTTTTTTTCTAAAAGTTTGTGATGATAATAAAGTTAGTACAAGCGATCCATTTGATTCAACAGTTAAAGATAATTTTAGAAGTTTAAGGTTTGAAGGCAGTTAAAGAGAATGTTATGGTGGGTTAACAGCGGCAACCAACTTTCTTCTGTCTAATTGATTTTAATTCCTTAGGTAAAATTTAGGATGAAGTAATGTTTAATTCAATTGTGATTTGTTCAATTAGTGAAAGTAGAAACTGCAACATCTTTAAAAGCAATGTTTAAAAAATTAATGGCTTACTAATCAATGTTTTTTTTAAAAAAAAACATCTAAAAATGATTTATAACATCAAAATTTTTATTAATTTACAAATCTCTCAAATATTCATTTGTATTTATTCGCCATCTGTTTATAATTTTAATTAATTGCAATGTAGATAAAGAAATATAGAGAAATTAAAAGCACACATTTACAGTCTCTAATTTTCAGTTTGAACCGTCTTCAGAAGATTTAAGAGAAGAAATCCAAACGTACTGGTTGGGTCTTCAATGACGTTTCAAACCAAAAATTTGAGACTGTAAGTGTATGATTTTATTTATCTATATTTCTTTATTTTGCATTGAAATTTCTTTGTCCGATTTAGATAATATTTCCACAGAAAAAGTATATATATATATATATTATCAAACCACAATATGAAATGGGAAAAAAAAAAGACTAAGATCTTTTAAGCGTAACAAGATGTCTTCGCCAGAGTCAAAACCCAACCTAATGAAGCCCCGCTTGTTACGGTTGAAATATCCTAGTCTTTTTCTTTTCCATTTCATATTGTGGTTTGATCAATCATTTGAACAATACATTTGATCATTCCATTTCACGTGTTTATGTAAAATCTTTATATTAAACAAAGTTTACACCACAAGGAAAAAGGAAAAGAATAGCAATAAATGCTCTGAGGATTTTCATTTTGCCATCAGAGAGCAAACAAAGTAAAACTAAGTTTTCACTCATGAAAAACTAAGTGTAAACCACTTTTTCCATGTGGTTTGAACATCATTGATTGCACACGTGTTTATTGATTGTGAGTTTTTTGCATATATATATAGGCTGATTTGAATACAACGGTTATGTAGTTATTTTTGTAATAGGAAAATGCCAAACCTTGAAGATGAAGTTACACATATAGACGAAACGTATTTTAGATAGACGAAATGTATTTTATTGTTCGGAGCTAGACGAAACCTCGATAAAAAAGAAAAATAGTTTTATATATATTAAACATAGAATTTTTTTACTTTACTATAAGTAAAGTATAGTGATCGTGAAAAAATTCGATCTCGAGATTTTGACGGAATTACATGTTTTGAGGTCCCAGAAGTCGTTTTATGAAGTTTTTACGATGATGTCTGTGTGTGTGTGGGTGGGTGGGGTGGTGGGTGGGTGGGTGGTGGGTGGGTGGGTGGGTGGGTGGGGGGGTGCGTGTGTTAGCATTGCTTGTTACCACGCTACGGTCCAGAATCTTTGATGGATCAAGTTGATATTTTACACAAAAATGGGCCCCATTTAGACGAAGATCCCTATTGTTTGGGAAGAATTATGCATGATGGGAAAGTCACTTTTTTTGCCAAAAACCGTTTTTTTTAAAACATTTATTTCTCCTAAACTACTAACCCTAGAGTTTTGAGATTTTGACATTATCTTTGAGGTTACAAATGGAACAAACGAAAAATATATTCAGAATTTTAAAACAACAGGAAATATTTTTTTTTCAATAAAATGTACAAATTTTGACTTATAAATCAATCTCAAACCTTGTGAGAGCGATACAAGCCATACTGTTTGACGGACAAGAATGAAACTATGCCTATAAATAGAACATTATATGGACAATGAGTTGAGATATTTTTTTCTAAAATTACATTCGCTAAAGGGGCGTTAGAGTACGATTTGTGTTTTCAGAAAATGTTTTTTTGACGCTAAACGGCTCGTTAAAAAATTATGAAAATTTGACCAAAAATGGAACAAAAAATTAGCAATTCATAAAAAAAAAATCATGAAGTTTTAATTACGGAAAAGAGCAATAACGATATAAAAACTCTTTGTTTATCCTAGACTAAGAGATCACCTGCTATACTTGTCGAATTTTTTGTATTTTTTTACATTGTTTACATTGACTTAGAAATTTTTTAAGCAAATCCACTGAGATAAAATTGATGTTTCTAATGGAAAAATGAAAATATATTATTGACTTATAAGAGATGTAAGAGTAATAATATTGTGCAGGTAAATGATAACACTCATTTAAAAAAAAATCGTATATATGTTATTTGACAAAGGGGAAGGAAAATGATCTTATTAAATACTAAGAAGCCATAAAATTCCCAGTATAATAATTCTGTTAAAAACCAAAAATGTAAAAGATAATTCAAAATATAAATCTTTCGTTTAGAGATTAATAACTGTAATTATCGTACATCTTTAATTAACAAATCACCTTAAAACAACATTTTCTTCGCTGTTTAAGATGTTTTTCAGAGAAAAAAAGGGTATTTTACTGTTTTAAATTTGAAAATTTTACATTAATATTCAATGTAGAAGGATGTTAAGTAAACGATGTAAGAAATCTACTGGCTATTTGAACAATAGCCATGTTCTCTTGTAGGATAATATTTCGTTTCAAGAAATGTTCACATTGGTTTTTCAAAAATGTTATTACTGCTGTAGTTATACTAATGAAATTATTTGTGATGTACAAAAATAAGCTTATAAATTGATATGTCCTTCAATCACTATCTGTACTACCTCACGAATGCAATGCTAATAATTATATCCCATTTAGATATTTATGTTATGCTTAAATGATACGTTATGTTTTATATACTCAAGAAATTTGACATTGAGTTACTTATAGTAAAGTAGAGTGTAGGCCACTCCAGATTTTTTTCTTATTAGAACTTTTGGAATTCAAACTCCCCTTTTTCAAATAGATTAATCCTTTTTTTTCTCTCTCTCTCTCGGAAATTTTTTCCCGATAAATTCTGCAAAAATCAGCTGGATCTTTATATCAACATGCAAAATATACATGCATATATGAACAGTATTCTTAGTTAAAATAGATTTTGTTTGATATCAGATTTATATAAGTCAAAAATGCTGTAATTGAGAACGTAATCTAGTTAGAAGAAAATAAACAAGAATTCCGAGGTGTTTTGAACATTTAGGTAATAATGAAATTAGAATAAGGAAAAGAGTTAAAAAAACATGGTGCATCCCTTACTTGTTTTTTTTTTAATAATAGCAAGTAAAGTAGAACTAATTGAGATACGGTACAAGTAATAGTTGATGAAAATAAGTCGAAGTTAAATAACGGGCAGTTTACGATGATTGCATAAGAAGGAAGGTGAAAGCGTTTGAAGCATGAGTGAGTTAGGGGAAAAGAATGCACTGGATGACGAAAACTGTGACAACGGACAAGTCAAGAAGAGCTGGGAGGGTAGAGGTGGGCAAAGTACGGCCCGCGGGCCATATCCTGCCCCTTGGCCTTTTCAATCCTGTCAGCTAGTTTTTTAAAACTGCCTATAGGCCGAGAGCTAAATGTTTGCATGTGTATTTTTTTCATTTTTTTTTAATAAATATAGAACACATTATACATTAAACTAACTATCTTGTTTTTACATAATAAAAATATAATATTACCTATGAAAAATTTAAACAATGGAATTTGATTACGGTAGAAGTGGGCAAACTACGGCCCGTCGGCCTTATCCGGCCCCTTGGTTTTTTTCAATCCCACCAGCTAGTTTGAAACTGCCTATAGGCCGAGAGATAAATTTTTACGTGTGTATTTTTTCTGTTTTTTTTTTCATTATTTTGAATAAATATAGAACTCATTATTCTATAATGGCGGGGGGGGGGGGACGGAGAAATCTTACGACAAAAATAAATAGTTACTACGCCACTGATGGGCTAATAACTCTGTGACTGCGAGATGTACTACACTCAGAGGAAATACCTTAGGAAAACATAAGAAAACGGTCAAAATAAAATAAGTGTGAAGCATACTTGTAAGAACAAACATTGGTATGAAGATTCGTGCTTCACGATAACTCAAACAGATCTGAAGACTATTTCATATGGGAGGGGCCAGGTTAGCTCAGTAGTTAACGTATTCGTTTCTGAACTGGTAGGTCCGCTGTTCGATCCCCACGCGGGAGGTGAATAAACCTGAGTACGTCGTTCCTCGGAGAGGACGTTAAGCTATCGGCCCCGAGCCTCTACGATATCACGTACTCGTTAAAGAATCCTACTCGAAATGTATTTATGTTAGACAAAATTTAGGACTCCCAATATAGAATCACCGATCAAACAAATATCCGGCTAACGGCTGACATTATTACCCGCTAGGGGATCGGTTTAAACTATAAAAATAAATTTCATATGGACCAGGTGGTAACAGATCGGCAAACTTTGACATTTGCATTTACCAATTTTTTTTTAAATCCATTTATTTAGCATTTATATAATATATACCATTACTTTTTAGGTTTTATATAGTATAATATCAGTTGGGTTTTTGACTCTGACAAAGACCACTTGTTACGGTTGAAAGATCTTAGTTTTTTTTTTCCATTTCATATTGTGGTTTGATCAATGATTGTTATTTCACGTGTTTATGTAAAATCTTGTTATAGTATATTACATGTTGCATTTACCAATAAATCACCAAAAAAAAAAACTAACCGAAATAACTGGCAATTGTGAAGGTACAATTACAATAACTGATAAAGAAGTGTTCTGAGAATGCATTAAGATTGCTGTTCTATTCAATCCCTATCAAAAAATAAAAAAATAAAAAAACCACCACTTGAAAGAGGTGATAATGCGTTGCCAAGTGCTTTTAGTGTTTTATAGTCAAAGGATTTCTAAATAGTCGGGACAGCCTGGCTGGTCTGTATCGGTGCACGATCTTATGATCAACTCTCTAGATTGTCCTCGTGTTCAATGATAATCTTTAATCGTGTACCTATCACAGATCGTACAACCTTAAGGATTATGAAACACTGTTTCCACTAAAATAATCTTTCCGCTTGATTACTTTTGAAGTCTGCCAATATGGCCAACGTTTACTAATAATGTACGTCTTCTTTGAAACAAAAAAGGAATAAATACAGTGATGTAGTTACTATTTTTGCCACCCAGAGACAGCTGATAGAATTCTCCCCACCTCCCCACGATGGCTGTTGATAATCCGTTAATCTTCAAAAAAAGTCCTCAAAATATTTATTTTCGTGAAATTACAATCAAGGATCTAATTTTAGACTGCTGTTATTAGTTCCAGACTTTCATGTTCTTACCATAACCGTATACACCATACCGTCGCATCAAAGAAAACCGTCGCATCAAAGATTTTGAAAACAAAAACATATAATTAAAATAAAAAAAATGTTAAATAAATCAACTCAACAAATATTCAATGACTTTAAAAAAATAGTTTTCAAAAAATTTAAAATACATTTAAAACTAACAGAAGAAATAATAGAAAAAAAAATCATGAGATTTTTAGGACAATTGAAATTTTTTTTCAATAAAATATAAAATTATTGCTTTATGATTCCATTGGAAAGGTTATGATGAGGGTCATATCACTTGATGAATCAAAATGAAATTAAACCTAAAAATAGAGCCTCATTTGGGGAAGAGGTGAGGTATCTTTTTTTAAAATTTTATGTTTTCAAAAAAAAAATTAAATCTAAATTTGTTTCCTATAGAGGAATGAAATTTTGTAAACAAAAATAAACCCCTAAATTAGCAAGTTACAACAAAAATGTCATAAAATTCTGATTACGGCAAAGGGCAATTATACATATAAAAACTGTAAATTCATCTTCGAATATGGATTAATTGTTATATTTGTTTACATTTGTGAGGGACGGACTGACACGGCTTCGTAGTATAGATAAATTCTGGGGGTGGAAGTAGGTTCAAAAATATGGTATCCTTAGATTGTTGGTATGCAATTTTAAGAGCCAGTCTGCCACTAGTCTAATAAAAACAAATATTTATGTTATTTTGAAAAGGCTATGTTTGCACCTTTTAGAGACACGATGGACAAGAGTAAAGGTGACTCAGACCTGTCAAGGCTGCTCCGCAAGGTGAAGGCTGCCACCAGCCTACATTACCTGCTCTCCACAGCTTTACTTACATTCAAAACTTCAAAATACAGATATGCCTCACCCAAAATCGTTAATTGAAACAAGGAGAGGGGGCTTAAGTCGAAAAAATAACTTAAGTCGTTTTAAAACTTCAAAATACAGGTACCTCACCCAACCTCGTTAATTGGGACAACGAGGTAGGACTTAAGTGGAAAAATTACTTAAGTCATTTTGAAACTTCAAAATACAGGTAAACCTTACCCAACGTCGTTAATTGAAACAAGCTGGGAGGACTTAAGTTGTGAAATGACTTATGGACAATGAGCAAGGATTTGACGAAAAATGACTTAAATCGTTTTAAAACTTCAAAATATAGGTATACCTTACCCAACGTCGTTAATTGAAACAAGCTGGCAGGACTTAAATCGTAAAATGACTTACGGACAATGAGGAAGGATTTAAGTCGAAAAATGACAAGTTATTTAAAACTTCAAAATATAGGTATACCTTACCCAACTTTGTTAATTGAAACAAGCTGGGAGGACTTAAGTCGTAAAATTACTTACAGACAATGAGGAAGGATTTAAGTCGAAAAACGACTTAGTAGAAAGTTGATATACTTTACTTATGATTACATCAGTATAGCAATTCTCAATATCAAAACAGATTGAATAAATCTATAATGTTGTGACAGTGCACTTTAATTCGCTTTCTTCTTCGATTCAACAATAAAAAAAAACGCATGCATAAAAGTCAATTTGAATTTGTAACTTTGATATTCATGTGCCTCCTGGACTCTTATGAGCCCTGGTGGGGCGCACCGACTGCACCCTCTCTTCTGGATCTGCTAGAGGTAACAAGAATGTTCCTTACATATCATATGATTTTCTTTCTTAAGGTTGAGGTCTTATGATTGAAACTGTTTCTCTCGCCGATGTTTCGACATATATTTATGTCATCTTCAGGGCTACATTTTTGTAAAAAAAAAAACATGTTGTAGCCCTGAAGATGTCGGCGAGAGAAGTAGCTTCAATCATAAGACTTCAAACCTAAAAAAAAAAAATCATATAATATGCATATTGGGTGATGAAAACAAATCATATGTATATTAATAATATTATAAATTTGTGAATGGTTTTGAGTTAAAATGAAGTAAAAAGGATAGAAGATGAGGCAGAACCTTCTAGTTTGAGGGACACTTCTTGAGCCTCGTGTCGGTGAGAGTAGAGCCGTGTCCTCAAGTAGATCTGGCCAGGCTTGGTAGCCAAGAAGACCCTCTTGTGAGGAGGCGGCTTTGGAGGAGCAGGGTCTCCTCCGCCGATGTAGACGCTCGAAGGAGAACTGATACTCACTAAAAAAACATCCTCAATTCTAATCCTCTGGCCTAATCATTATTGAACACTTGAGCAACCAGTTTCAACTTGAACCACTTTTACTGATGATCATTCCACAGGTAAATCTTTTCAAAATTACATTTACCAAAGGGGTGTTAAAGTACATTTTCTGTTTTCCTAAATTATTTTTTGACCCTCAACAGCTCATTAAAAAGAAATGAAATTATGGCGTAAAATAAGCTATATGTAAAAAAAAATCATCCATGAAATTACAATTACCACAAAGGGCAATAAAGCAATAAAAATGTAATTTTCAACTTGTACTAATGGATCACCTCCTATACTTGTCGGATTTGTTGATATTTATTTATATTGTTTACGTTTCTGTTTCTTATACGTAATTAGCTTTAGACGAATTGTGGTGAGATGAATTTACGGGGAATGCAGGGAGGTAGAGAACGAAGAGGTGGGTGTTTGAGGTTGTTGTGGAGATGTTACTGAGAGGTTGGCTCGTGATGGGTCGGTAAGCAGGCCATAGCAAGGCCTTACCTATCGGCCATCTGGGTCACCTTTCACAGTACCCACCACGTTCTACATCTCTCCATCGACTTTCGACCCCCTTACTACTGCCTGTCCTATCCACTCAAGCACCCCCTGTCTCTATTGTTCAACAACTCCAAACAAAAGTCTCTCTCTCTCTCTCACTTACTATCCAACAGAGCTTTACAATAACAGAATGCACGTCTACACTCCAGTACTCCGTAATAAAATATTCCAGCTTCCTTTTTTAATTAAAAAAAAAAATGAACATTTTATAAATATTCGACGAAATTCAAATAAACAAACCGAACTGTCTATTTTGTCATAACAATTTTGGGGGATTTCAAAAAATTACGTCTCCATACAAAAAAAAAGTTTAATATACAAACTAACAACGCGTTTCGAACACTTAGTATTCTGCTTCAGGTTTACAACTACAAATATATATATATCTGTCAGCTTTTTAGAATATCAGAGTGAATTATTTGAAATTGAATACAATATATGAATGTTGAATTGCACTATTAGGGCTTTTAACATGGGATTTCAAAAAAGTACGTTTCAACACAAAAAAAATGTTAATATGTAAACTAACAACGCGTTTCGAACACATAGTATTCGAACACCAAGTATTCGAAAAACGTTGATAGTTTTCATATAAAACTTTATATGAGGAGATGTATTTTTTTTAAATTCAGCAATTTGAGTTCATACCACACTAGATCAGATTGCACAAAGATGAATTATTGTTTATTCTATGTTTATCTGCTTTGGGATGGTAGTAATTATCATAACTGTTCAATGGAAATTTGCACATATATGCGCACAAAACAACTTCCATTGATAAATTATACAAAAAGCATTAATTAACCTTAACATTAATAAACAGTAACAACTGATAAAGTCTTAGAATTTCAAATACCTTAAATTCTGAGAATGTAGACTTAACTTTCGGCCATGCAGAGATTAATATCACGTTAAGATGTTTTTCCTTTTTTAATCAAATATACAATCAGTAAATTTTACTGATTGTATATAATAAATGTAAAGCAAATTCACAGAAACAACATTTAATAGTTCATTAAAACAAGGAATTATTCTTTATTCTAATATTCTTTGCCTTTTGTCAAATATTTCGCCAAAATAATTTTTTTTATTAATTTTTAAATACAAAAATGTATTAATTTTTTGTTTATAAGGCAATATAGTTCTTATTTCAAATTGATTTGTTTTACTATAGTAGTCCTTAAACTGTAAATGACAAAGTGTAGATTTATTAATAGAATTATCATGCAATAGGTTAAAAATCTGAATGTTAAATTGGTTGTTTTGATACATATTCTGAATGGAACTTGACTAGATAATTACAAAAAAATAATGAAGATTCAAATACGAGCGAATACAACCTCTTGGTTTTATTATATCAGAGAACTAGACAAGAAGTAGTTACCCCCAGAATGACGGCTATACTTGTACTTACTTACTCTTTAGTTTCCACTCGCCAACAGTAAAAACATAATTGGAACTAAGGTATTGGTTTTATAGCTGTTCAAACACCAGAGTGGTACAAATTATTTGAAAAAGTGAATTACACTCACTTATCAGTCTACTATAGAAAGATGACCCTAAAACAGCAGCGACCAAAGGCCATATTTTTTTTTGATTGTGGATTGACAGGTGTTGTTGATTTCTTACTTATGTTTTTTACTTATTGAATTGTAAAGAATAGCAAAGGCTATGCTATTTATAATATAATATATAATTATAATCAATGATCAAACCAAAATATGAAATGAGAAGAAAAGACTAAAATCCTTAAACCATAACAAGCGGTCAATCTGATTTTTGTCAGAGTCAAAAATCTAACTGACAAAAAACTAACAGTTTTTGACTCTGACGAAGACAGCTTGTTACGGTTGAAAGATCAGTCTTTTTTTCCTTTTCATATCGTGGTTTGATCATTCATTGTTATTTCACGTGTTTATTGTGAAACTTGTTGTTAATTATAATAGGTATTTATTATTTACTGCGATTCTCCCTTATGACAATTGTAGACATGATTAATCAACATCTATACGAAATATTCAAACTGAGAGATAGGAATCAGGATAAAAAATGAAAGTAAAAGTTAGTAGATACTTAAATGTTTACAGATTTTGCGATAAGCCTGGCCTCATCGAGAAATAGCAGTAGAATTGCTTGAAACACTTTAAATTTCATAAGGGCCAGGTTAGCTCAGTTGTTAACGCATTCACCTCTGAACTAGTACGTCCGGGGTTCGATACCCACCTGGTCCTCCATATATTCACGTGGGAGATGAATCCTCGAGAGGACGTTAAACCGTCGGTCCCCGAGCCTGTACGATGTCAGGTACTCGTTACAAATCCCTACTCTAAATACACTTGAGATAGGAAAAAATTTGGACTCCCATTGTAGAATCAACAGGTAATGTGGATCACCCATAACTACAATGGGTGCTAAATAATAAATGAGCCACAATTTCCGCCCCTAGAACAGCACTAAAAGGTGAAAGCCTTATAAAACAAACAAACAACAAACTTCAGTGAAAGCCTTATAAGTGTGGACAATGGAAAACAAACAAGCAATAAACTTTATATTTCTTTTCAAATACTGGTGAATGCAATAAAGCCGACAACATTGCAGTCTTTAGCTGCTAAAAGAGATTCTTTCACTTATTAAGTAAGCACACAGAGGACCTAAATCATATACAGAGATAAATGTGCCACGTATGATTTATTCAGCACAGCACAGTGTATCCAATACCATCTGTGTCACTTACCGCTCCAAGGCTTAAGTGTTAACTGTTTGTATATGAGGTAAGACTATTAGAAATATTTACAGTGTAATACATGTTTCTGAAGTTCTAATTGAGTTGTTACTTTCACTTTAGCATTAATAACCCAAGTCTCCATAGAGTTACACAAGAGGCGTCCATGTGTCTAACCCAGTGCTGCCAACACTCCACGCCCTAATTACCTACAACCCGTGAAGCAGAAGGCATCCTAGTGAGTAGAACCAAAATTCTTCAATATATTAAAAAAATTAAAGATACAAAATAAAGTACCTTTCTATAACACAAAAAATGAAAAATTATGTTTCAACTAAGATCTTAATTTTTGGATTTTGACTCTGACGAAGACCGTTTGCTACCGTTGAAAGATCTTAGTCTTGTTTTCCCATTTCATGTTGTAGTTTGATAATTGATTGTTATTTCACGTGCTTATGTGAAATCTTTATATATATATACTTTTTCGATGAAAATACCATCCCAAATGGACAAATACAGTTCAATGTACATAAAGAAACAAAGAGAAATTAAAAACACACACTTACAGTCTCTAATTTTCGGTTGAACCGTCTTCAGGAGAGATAAGAGAGGGAAACCAAGCGCACTGGTACAGAGACGGTTGGAGTCTCTTGGTTTCCCTCTCTTATCTCTCCTGAAGACGGTTCAACCGAAAATTAGAGACTGTAAGTGTGTGTTTTTAATTTCTCTATGTTGTTATTTGTTATATTGAAAAACAAATTGAGAGATATGTCTTCATCTAATATATATACTTATGGATTAAAAAACATGAAAGTACAATTCAGTCACTAATCATTGTGGGGTAAATTGCACTACTTTAGAATTAAACTTCAATTGGTGAATTTTCAGCTATGCTATTGAATTATGATACCTTGTAATTTATAGCCAAAGGTTTAATAAGTATTTTCTTTTGATACCTTTTAATATTATTCCATAATAGGAAAAATCTTATTTGAAAATACCCCATCATCCGTGTGGTGTTGTAAAATCGGGAATGATTTCACCTTTTGAAGCTCAGCAGATGGTAATAAGAGAGGTTTATCTGTTTTCAGGCCGTTACTGCTCTATTGTTAGAATCACTCTCAATGCTTCTTTGATTCTGTTTATTGTATTTAGATAGAGAAGAGCTTAACCAAGCGCAACAACGGACTCTCATTGGAATAATAACGTTCCTGTCAGTCTAACGCCCAGATATTTATATATATGATAAAAACCACAATATGAAATGGAAAAAAAAAGACTAAGATCATTCAACCCCTTGCATCCCTAAAGTTTTTCTTTTATTTATTTATTATTTTTTCATATTTCCTAATTGATTTAATTATAAATTGATTCCTGTCTACCTTATTCTCTGTGACCGGATGCGCATGCGGCAACATTGATGGTCTCCAACCGTCTCGAACTATTGTTTCTTTTTGTACACTGAACCATGTTTGTCCGTTTCGGATCGTATTTCCATCGACAAAGTGTAAATATATATATACAAATGTTCAAACCACAATAAGAAATGAAGAAAAATAAGAAAAAAAGACTAAGGTATTTCAAACGTAACTAACAAGTGGTCTTCGTCAGAGTCAAATCCCAACAGAGTCCCATCATCAACCAGAACCGTTATTTTACATCGACTGGGAACAATCATCTTTATACCTTCTCTCTTTTAGCAGTGCCTGCACATTCAGCAAGTACATTTATCGTTTGGACTGCACTCAATGTAACTCTTTCTACGTGGGCTTGACTTCCACGTCACTCAGCCTCCCTGTGAATGGTCACAGGTCATCCGTTGGTCAGCGCAAACAGCTGCCTGTTGCTATCCACGGCAGTGTTAATATCTTTCCGTTTAATGAGTGTTTTAGGATCCAGATGTGATGACACACAGACTACTTAACGGGGTTCGCAGGAAGCCTTCATTTCGTTTCCCCTGTATGATACTAAGAAGAAAGAAGTCCGGAGTCCATCCTCCGGAAGCGCATAGGGTCTAAAAGTGCTAACTAGTGGAAGCCAACCTCCCACAAGTACACCTAAGGACCCAAAGAAGGAGAAAGGAAGTCACTTTCTTCTGAAACGTTGGGAGCCTGAATGGGGATTATCCATGATGGTTTGTGCAGATTTTCACGAAGAAGAGGAAATAACAGTTGAACCTGCTAACAGACTGTCAGGTGCCATTGCTGCACAGAGGTAGGTGTTTCGGGATACTCAACGAAACCATAGAAAAACTTTTACCACTGGACCCAGCATAAGTGCTGAGCTTCTTGGAGGCGTTGAAGATAACTGCTGGGATACTTTACAGTGGGGGAGGGGGGGGGAGTACAACAATAGTTTTTAAGACACAGTGCTATAGTCACCCTCAAACAATAATAATAATACTCTGTGTATATAATACACTAAGTATAAAGTATTATTTTTTATACACTGAGTATAAATAATAATACTCTATTTTTTTTTTTAGATGTAAACCTGAAGAAGAACACTAAGTGTTCGAAAAACGTTGTTTTCAATTCGAAAAATGTTTTCATATTAAGCATTTTTTTTTTGTCTGTGGAGACGTAATTATGAAATCCCTCAACATAGATCTAAAATTAGTTAATTAAGAATGGACATAGGTCTTCTGAGGCTCTAATGATTAGATCATTTAAGCATGCAGGCATTAGACGGGCCTTGTAAATTGGTTGCGCAATATGCCTGCTCTTCGGTTAAATGGCTGACTGGGGTTAACAAAAGCAATTGATGTCAGGATGAGGGCAATCAGACAATCAGAGAGGCCTTTCTCAAACCAACCAAACGCATCATGCTTGAACCGGCAGAAAAAAAAACCACCTCTCAGGCGGCTGTAAAGCTTTCTACAAAAAATGACCACTTTGCTACTGCTGATCCTTAGTCTGTTAACTGCACTTTTGAACATCTTAATATATATTTATATATATATTTTATTTCAGAAGTTAGAACTTTCAGAGGTATAATAATCCCGTATTTTTCTTTTTTAGGGCAGAAACTGAGCTAACCTGGCTCCCTAAAATAAACAAATATAACGTAGTACTTTTAAAAGAAATTGTATCACTTACTAAATTTATTTTACTAATATTACATAATTCAAATCAACCATATAGTGAAGTCTTAACTCCTGAACCGTTTATTTTCCAAGCTTGCAAAACTAATAATCATAAAGTAATCACTGTTGATTTCTATTTACCGTTTGCCTGTTCCCAATGACCATACTTATCTGCTTTCGCCCTCAGTTCTGCCCAGGGAAAGTCAGCCTCGTTTGTCACTTTTTACCCATTTTAGTCGTTATTACTCATATTGCCTAGTTCTTGCTAGACTGGAAGTCAAATTTACCTTACTCGTTTAGTAGAGATTCATAACGAGTGCCTGGCGGGTTCAAACATTATGACACCAACACATTACGTCTGCTTGGAGTGAAGCATTTTTACAGCTCAACAAGTTTGGTTATTTTAAAATAGTGCCAACATTATAAAAAGCTTTTAATATATAAAAAATTACAAATCAAAACTACATTCCAAAAATTAACTTTTTTTTTAATTGTTTAAACGGATCCCCTAGCGGGTGATAACGTCAACCGTTTATTGGCTTTTTGTTTGATCGGTGATTCTACAGATTCTACACTGGGAGTTCTAAATTTTGCCTAATTCAAGTGTACTTCAAGTAGGGATCTTTAACGAGTACCTAACAAACATCGTACAGACTCGGGAACGACGGCTTAACGTGTTCTCCGAGGGACGACGTACTCAGATATATTCACCTCCAGCATGAATAAATCGAGGGCCAGGTGGGGACCGAACCCCGGAGTATTAGCCCAGAGGCGAGTATGTTGATAACAGATCAAAATAATTTTTAAAACTTTTTCTTTATCAAATATCAGTTAAACACGAATGTTGAAAGTCAAAAAGATGTTTCTGACTTTGCTGTAGAAGTAAACCGAAATAAACTGTTCACGACTGCCCCAGGCAGCAAAATAGTTACTAAGCCACTGTATATGAATATTTTTTTTCTTAATTTGCCGTATTTGTTCATACGGCCTGATATTGAAATTTTAAGTATTTTAACAATCAATGACGTTAAGATATTTCTTATAAAGTGAGGAATAAGACGGTGGATGAGGAAGTTGCGAGTGCTTTGTGTTCTACTAGGTCAGACCCACTGATAGGGAAGACAAGAAGTGATTCAGAGAGGGACAGGATGTAAGATAACTTGATAAGCACGACAGTCGCCTGCCTTGATTCAACAGTCAGCAAGGTCAACTCTGTCTGGCTTGTTTTTTATGTATGTACCACTACGCCAATTAGTGACTTTGAAATATTCGCCAGAGACCTTGGTGGACTGAACACATTGACATCCTCTAACGGTGCGGTGCCGAGTTGATTCAATGTCACGAGTTATTTCAACCACAACCTGTTTCATCAATGTATCTATCTAAAATAATTAAGTCGTAGCCTCTGTCTGTCAGTAAGTTTGAAAACGAAATCTCTTAGAATTTTGATAATGGGCTAAACAATGTATAATTTATATATACGTTGCAAGTAAACTGTAGGTCCACAGTAAATAGAAAAACACACTTACAGTGTTTACTCTAATTTTTGGTTTAATTGTCATCAGGAGAGAAGAGATCAAGACACCAAGCGCACTTCCGAAGCGAGGGTTGGATATATATATATTAATATATAAACTAGAATTTTCAAAAGAACACACAGAAATGAAATCACTGAAACTCACTATTATATTTCTATGACCTCTTCATCAGGAAGATATATGAGCCGTTTATTTTGAAAGTGGCCTAATTCCATTTTCCAAAAAAATTTAGCTAGCTATTTAAATAATTACATTTTTACGTTATCTTTACCTTTTGCAGCAAATTGTACAACATTTATTTAAAATTACTAAGAATTTTTATAACAAAAATTAGTTGATAAATAAAATGACAATATTTTTAAATTTTGTAAAACGCAAACCCTTAAATATCTCGATTTTAACATAAATGGAATTAGGCCACTTTCAAAATAAGCGGCTCATATGTGAGTAGCTCCAATGACTGATAATGACTGCTTTTCAGATGTATATATATATATATTTTACATATAACATATATATATTTGCAGTTGCCGTTTGCTTCTCGACATACGTACATCGTACATCTTTCTGATGACAAGTGATGTCCAAATATTGAAGTGAGTTTCTGTGTTCTTTTCTTTGTGTTAACGAATATATATATATATATATATATATATATATATATATATATATATATATTTTGTAAAAGTTGGGAGCAGTCCTTCTTCAATACATGCTTTTAAAAACTGGATGTCTGTTTCCACTTGATTTAATTTTGTCTTATATTTTTCCAAATTACGAAATTTTTTCTTCAACTCAGAACTCAACTTAAAAATTAATTCACCATAATTTCTTATTTTATTATTGAACATGTTTCGGTGTTTTGCTGAAGATGGTGAACGTACACCGAAACATGTTCAATAATAAAATAAGAAATTATGGTGAATTAATTTTTAAGTTGAGTTCTGAGTTGAAGAAAAAATTTCGTAATTTGGAAAAATATAAGACAAAATTAAATCAAGTGGAAACAGACATCCAGTTTTTAAAAGCATATATATATATATATATATACTTATAATAAACTGTGGCACATAGAAAAAAATGTAAAAAAAGGACTCATTTTTCAATATTTCGACCGTTCTGTTGGTTGTTCTAAGGAGAAGAAGTGAATTGACGGAGGGACAGCAGGCAACATATATATTTATATATTCACTATAAAATCGGAAAGACGATCCAAAGTGGACACAATACATGTATATATATATATATATATATATATTACTTGCCGTTACTTGCTTTTGCGTCTACAACGTGCTTGGTCTCTCTTTATCTTTTCTCCTGAAGACGGATTACCCCAAAATTTGAGTCTGTAAGTGTGTTTGCTTACTCTGTTTGTTACTCTTCTTGAATTTTGAACTCGTATATATATACATATACATATATATATATATAACAGATTCAATAATATATCGACCGTTTGATAGAATAGGTGTGTTCTCTAATCGGGGTTCGGTCAATTTTCCAGGAAATTTTCCAATCCTGGAAAATTGACCGAACCCCGATTAGAGAACACATATATATATATGAATAATAATCACAATAACACTTGATGTAATAAGATGGATTAATTTACCACAATGAAACTAATTTGGAAACAATGCTCTAAGGCCTTTCGTCAACACATGGTCAGAGAGCAAGTGAACTAAAAAATAATAAATACTTGTTAACCAGGTTGATTGAAGTTTCTAGAATTGTTGGAAACCCTGAATGTGTTTAATGATGAAGAAGTCTTCAACTGTTTAATTATTCCGCTAATCAAAACGTCATCCAATTTATAAAATCCTAGGCTATTGTTCATTGATTTGTCATAAAAGTTCTTTATGAGTGCACTTTGCACAATATTTCTTCTTCTTTCCGAAGACACAAATATTAATTCATTTGCTTCATTCCAGTTAATCACTTGATTACTGTTTCTTATGTGTATGAACACTCTTTTCGTCTTCTCTTCTGATGGAATATTTGTGTTGTTTTATCCTTGTAAGAAGACCTTTGCTCGTCTGTCCAATGTAAGACATTTCGCAGTTAGTACATGGTATGCTGTATACACAACTAACAGCGTCTGGGGTTCCATACCCACCTGGCACTCGATTTATTTACGTGGGAGGTGAATAAATCTGAGCACGTCGTCCCTCAGAGAGGACGTTAAACCCGTGTTGACCTTTATGTGAGGCTCAGCCTTCCAGTCATATCGTTTTGAAATCAACTCAGGGTACCATTGAACGGTTTGACCTTTAGCCGTCCCATGATCTACATGGTGACGACCAAAGTGGACCACTCGGAGGTGTACTACTCGGAGTGTACTACTCGGATGTGGACCACTCGGAGCTAGACTACACGGAGGTGGACCACTCGGAGAAGGGCAACTCGATGCTACTCCAGCAACAAAAACATCCAACACCGCGCAACTGTTCCTCCAGGGACGATATAAACGGACCAAAAATAAACCCAGATAACTTGACTTTATATGGCAAATATATTACATAACAACATAATCTAACCTTAAGCTTAGATCTCAGTATATACAAGTAATATTGACATAATTGAATACCTACACTAAATGCCTGCATAATATTTAGGTTCAGCGAGTTCTTACACAACAGTACTTGTAAGAGGACGTTAAATCGTACTGTCAGGTACTCGTCGACGATCCCCTACACCAAATACACCACAGTTAGGTAAAATGTAGGACTCCCATTTTAAAATAACCCACAATTTTCCACCCTAAAGGGTAAATTTTCGAACAGCACTAAATGTAAAAGTCTAATAAGTATGAGTGCAGGAAAACAAAAAAACAAACTTGATATACTTAGACATTGTTATCACCGTTTAGTTTTAAAAAGATAAAAATGTATTTATCTCAAATTTCTGCAATGTTTTCTCTGTTTCTATCTTTCAGATTAGCAGACAATCTTTAGAGATTTTATTGCACTGTCATTGGAAAACGCCACAACTCTTACCACTGCTTCATGTTCCACTTATATTCCATTACTTTCACAAACAATTTTCAACGTTGAATCTAATTTTGTATGTCTTTTAAATTGAGCCAATGCTATTTATCGGATTTTCTCCCAGTTGGCTACCTATTTTGTTATGATATTCATATTATTATGCCTCGCTAAATTAGTCACTTTACAGTGTATATTTTAGTTGTTATGAAAATATATTAAATTGTAATTTGGTTGTAAGATTGTTATAAATTATGTATAAAAGATTATTTCATTCAACTTACTCACTTGTCTATATATATATATAAATTTCGTAAGTTTGTTTGTTTGTTTGTTCACCCATTTTCCGTGGAGATAGAGACCTGAAATTATTATAATCTTCATTTTTGTTGTGATTGGCTTTGTTGTAATTGTATTACATAATAATAAATAGTATTAGGGGGTCAGGGTAGCTCAGTGCCTTGCGTACCCGCCTCGACTTTCAACAATATTATTTAATGATATTTCCCATTAGAGGGTCAGGGTAGCCTATAATATATAATAAACTATTACATTAGATGTTAAAAATAAATAATTTTAGAAACAAACTTGAACACAACTATCAGATAAAATACGAATGTTTGTTCTATGGTAATATTATAAAAACACATTCCTTTTATTAATGTTATTTTATGTTGGGTAAATAAATTGAATATTTCAGTTTACAAGTTTTGTCTGTTTTAAATATATTTGATTGTGTATATAACTTGAATTGATGTTTTATTTATTTATGTCATACATTTTTTTTTACTGTTAAATGATTTTTATTTTGCTAAATATACTTACTGTGTATATATCTTGAATCATGTTAAGAATACTATATCAAAAGCTTGGGCCATATAAGAATCTGTTCCCCTGTCTTAGTAATAAGAAACAGCAATTAAAATTACCCCTGTCAATCATGTTTACTGAATTTATTTCAATACCTATTGCTATCATTTCTGAGTGACACAAAGGGTCACGGGTAGTCTAGTGCATACTTCAATATCGTTTTCCAGATTCACATAAAAACACCCTGACTGTGCAGGGCATCGGTTAGCCTCAATCATCACTGTCACCTCTGATGTTTCCGATGCCTGGAAATGGGGAGAGGCGGTCCAAGGACCTGGTAGAGTAGACGCTGTACGCAATTTTCTGAGTACGTGTTGCCATTGGGTTTCTTCTTGTATCACGACTTCCCATATCACAGATACATCGATACTAGTCATTATACTGTTATTTAGTCAAAAATAATTTTGAAAAATAGGGGAAAAAAACTTTTCTAGGATTCATCCAAGAAATTGTCCAGTCCTTTTTGGCTGACAAGCACGAAGTCTGCTTGAGAGTTGCAACTCTTCTTGTTCTAATCCACTTTTACATAAACTTTCAGAATGACAAAAATAGTTTGTTGTTTGTTTTTCAACTCCAACACTTATAAGGTTTTACCGTTTAGTCCTGTTCTAGAGGCGGATATTGTGGCTTATTCATTATATGGCACCCATTACTCCAATGTAGAGAGACACATTACTTGTTGATTCTACCTTGGAGAGTACTAAATATTACCTAACTGAAATGTATTTTGAATAGGGGATCCTTAACGAGTGCCTGACATCGTACAGGCTCGGGACCGACGGCTTAACGTCCTCTCTGAGGGACGATGTACTCAGATTTATTCACCTCCCGTGTGAATAAATCGAGGGCCAGGTGGGGATCGAACCCCAGACTACCAGCCCAGAGACGAGAACGTTAACCACTGAGCTAACCTAGCCCTCTCGGTTAATGTTATCAGTCGGTTACTGTTATCACTTTTGGTCTTTACAAAAGAGATTACATTAACAGGCGTCTATTGTATTTATAAAACAGTTCATTTCACTGTGACACGAATGACCTCTTGGAAACTCATTGGCTATGAATAAAAACTCAAGTGCAGGGTTGGTTGGAAGTTGAGACTATTTCTAGTGCCTCGATATAAATAGATATCCTCCTAAGAGACGTCACTTCTTGCGATTCTATTCCTCCAAAAACAACATCATATTCATTTATCTGCATCCCCAGCTACATTTATACAAAAAAGTCACATATCTCAGTTTCAGAGATAAACAAATTTCTTTACAAAGCGAATAAATACTTTGACGCATAAAAACCCAAAACTCTGGAAATAAAAATTTTAAATTCTACTCTGTTCCTCTTTTTAGATCATGCTCTACCCATTATCACTTAAGTCAATATATATATATATATATACCGATTAAATGAAACGATTCCATGAAGTGAATAAACTATATTGACACAAAGAACACACAGAAAAGAAACAGAAACTCACTACTATATTTCGATGTCCTCGTCATCAGGAAGATAGAAACGAGTGGCTCCGAAGGAGCGTCGTTGTCTGCCTGCTGAGCGACTCGTTTTTATCTTACTGATGGCGAGGACATCGAAATATAGTAGTGAGTTTCTGTTTCATTTCTGTGTGTTCTTTGTGTCAATATCGTATATATATATATATATATCGTATATATATCTTCAACAAATATTCTTTAACGTTTGAATGAAGAAAAGAAGAAATTATTTACAGACCTTGCAAAATTTATGAAAAATGAATACAGTGAAAGGCTCAATTATTCAACGAAAACGTTGAAATTAATTAATTAAACGAGATATTGAATTAATAAACAATTAAACAATTACACGATATATTATAAGAATCAATTTTCAAACAGCTATAAAACCGATGAAAGAGTGCTACCGCAAATAATAACAAACAAACAATGTCAAATGCAACCGATTGATATTGATATATATATATATATATATATATGTATTAATATCAATTATCAATATCAATGAGCGAACCACAATATGAAATGGGAAAACAAGACTAAGATCTTTCAACCGTAACAAGCGGTCTTCGTCATAGTCAAAAACCTAACTGCCTCAGACCGCTTGTAACAGTTGAAAGATCTTAGTCTTGTTTTCCCATTTTATATTACGATTTGATCATTGATTGTTATTTCACGTGTTTATGTGAAATCTATATATATGCATAATGAAACAACAATAAGAAATGGTGAAAAAAAAAAGACTAAGATCTTCCAACCATCTGTCCCCCCCCCCCCCCCCACATGTCTTATTGTGGTTTGATCGTTGATTGTGTTTTTCACTTGTTTATTGTGAAATCCTGTTATGTTATATATATATATATATATATAACTGGCAATTTAAATATTAAGGCATTCATCGCAATGAAGAGAAAAGTGGTCAAGTCGTTATGCCGACTGATGGTAATTTCCATTAAACAGTGAATCTTCATGTATACTTATGTATGCATAATATGCTATATAATATATTATATACAATAATATATTAAATTATATGGAAGGAAATGATTCTAAGAACCTAATAAACAAGATTCACACAAAAAATCCACAGAAAAGAAATCAGAGAAACTCACTAGTATATTTCGATGATCTCATCATCAGGAAGATAGATGTGATTCGCTCCGAAGACAGGTAACAACTGTTTATAAAGTATTAAGACTATATTACATTACATACATAATATATAATAATATATATTATATATAACCAGTGGTTACGTTTAAAGGAAATTGGCCTTTATATCATAATAGATTTAATATATTATAATACATATTTATATTCCATATAATAATAATATTCTGCGTGTTATCAGCTATGAAAAGCGTGACATGCAAGATTTATTTTTAAGAATTCGATGAGCCATTAGAGTAACTAAATTGTGACCTAAAAATTAAATGTACGTATCTAGTTTAATAGAATCTAGTGAGATGAACTGATCTCTTTTTTTTAAAAAAAAAGACAGGCTGTTACATCAACACATGCGTACGCTCTGCTCTATTTCCCTTTCCGTGAGATCATCGAGAAAGTAATTTCTTCTGGCAGATTCATTAACACGTCAACTAACTTCATTGTTCTCTATTAAAAGTTGGTTTTTTTAAAGAAAAAAAAACCTGTTCTTTTTTTTTCATCCCAGTGGTTACGTTTAAAGGAAATAGGCCGTTATATCGTAATAGATTTAATTAAAACTATCGTGAAAGTGACTGAAAAGTGTGAAACGAAATTCATACTTGATTATAAAGAGACTGTTTAAGAGGTTTTCTTTTATTTTAAAACAACTAGAACTGTGAATGCCAGAATCACAAAATCTTCATAATACAAGCAACTAAGAGTTAATAGGATCAAACAGAAGCCTTTTTGACTGAGTCAAGTGATATTACCTACTCGACCATCGAAGCGGCCCGGAATACCTTTCAAGATAAATTAGAAAAGATAAGTTTAAAAATAAATCAATCAGTCATAAAATATTGAATTCACTATGTTAACAAATATGCAGATGAATCACAATAAACACGTGATACAATCAATGAAAACAAACCACAAGGAAAAAAAAGAAAACAGATAGAAAAAATGCTCTGAGGCCTTTCAATTTATGTCATCAGAGAGCAAACAAGGTAAGAACTAGAAGGTAACATCAAAGGTGTGTGCCTTTGATGTTACCTTCTAGTTCTTACCTTGTTTGCTCTCTGATGACATAAATTGAAAGGCCTCAGAGCATTTTTTCTATCTGTTTTCTTTTTTTTCCTTGTGGTTTGTTTTCGTTAACAAATATATTTAAAAGCCCTAAAACAGGGGCTTTTTAACCTTCCAAGATAAATTAGAACAGATAAGTTTAAAAATAAATAAATCAGTCAAATATTGCAGTCACTATGTTAACAAATATATTTAAAAGACCAAAACAGGGGCTTTTCAACCTTTCAAGTTCCAAACATGCAGGTTCTCTTTAGGTTAGAGGTAAAATTGGGCCTAAAAAATCCGAACCGACCCGAATATATATATACTCGGGTTGGGTATATATTTGGAGTTTATTCATAACAAACATTCCTTAGTTTAATATCCATACATCATTTGAGTATATATTTATTAAAAAAAAAGTTAGCGAGAGAGAATGCAGGATCCTCTACGGAAAGTAATTATGGGCATTTTGTACCCAACACTGTCCGAAATTCAAAGGGGGCCGGGGTCAGACTCGGGCTCGGGCTTAACATGTTACCTGTACTCTAGGTTCATTGGTCAATTTTTTTTTTTAGCCGAGGTATAATTAACTCCCGTGGCGACTCCAAGGGAGACAACTACGCGAGGGAATAACTACTCATTATTCTGGAGGTGCATATAATATGTTATCCCCAAAAAAGACTCTACAATAATAATAATTTATTAAGAGTTATTTAATATAAAAACGTTTAATAATAACTCTTAATAATCCAAAACAAAGGTTTAAGAAAGCTAAATAAAAGAATGTAAACAAAACATTAGAATAATTAGCAATACAGGTGGGATTTAAAAATCAGGCCTGCCACACTAACTCTTCCCGATCTCATTTCACTTCATATCTAAAAGCAGATATGAACAAAATTATTAGGTTGGATAACCTGGATTATTTCCCCGTTTTTTTCATTATTGCTCATTTTTTAAGTATGGAGATTGAAATTCTTACATTATTACCTGAAAACTTGTAAAAAGATACTTTTCGTTCTTTGTGGTGATAAATATATTGTTTGTAATAAGAATATCGTTGACAGGACGTCAGAATCCTTAGGATTGCTGTATAACTGTATTTGCGGATGTAGAAGACAAGCTTCAGTGGATTTATTCACCACTTATTGCGGTCTTCCGAACCAATTCTAGCCACACTCCCATAGATCGAAACCATCAAATAGCTTATGTATGTTGAGAGACGAGTGATCTCGACTACCATAAAAAAAATGATTCACACAACTGAACTGTGCGGAAAAAACTTTTGTTTTACTTATTAGTTAGAAAATCTAACTTAACCAGCAGTTTGACCTTACTGGTACTTCATTTTAACAGGAAGCTGGGGCCAGGTTAGCTCAGTGGTTAACGTACTCGCCTCTGAACTGGTAGGTCCTGAGTTCGAGATCCACCTGGTCCTTGATTTATTTACGAGGGAAGTGAATAAATCTGAACACGTCGTCCCTCGGAGAGGACGTTAAGTCGTCGCTCCCAAGCCTGTACGTTGTCAGTTACTCTTTTAAGGTTAAAAAAATCGTTTATTTTAAAAGTAGTACGCTTCTCTTTAATTTTTTTAAACACTCTTGTGTAGACCTTAACCTGTTAACAAAAAATTTTTCATAAATTATATTTTAATTTTATTTGAAAATCATACTGTTTACTGAAAGATGTTCTCTCAATTAGAGGAAGAAAACAATTTATTTTTAATTTTAACAGGAAAGTAAACCAACTAGATGAGAAAAAGTGAAATCGGAAGTGTTTGTATTTTTTTTTAATCTTGTCGTTCAATCATTTACGTTGGTTTTATCAAGATAAGAGAAAACACAATTAATGGCGTAAAAGCGGAAATAAAAAAAAAGAAGCCTGGTTGTGGTAGGGTTTTGGGGGGGAAAGAAATAGATTTCTCTTGATGGTACACTGAGTGGACGGACTGAGTGTTGTGAAGCGAAATTACAATCGTGATGTCATCAAGGAATGACGTAAGAGCAAGGTCAAACGGCTCCATTCTAGGCCACGAAGGGGGGCTCTCTTCTATTTGGCGAGAAACACTTCCCTTGTCCAAGAGCCCAATCAATTAGTGGTGATTGCTTGTGTCGATACAGTGACGTCCTCATTAAACTAGTAAGACTTTCGGATAACCTCCTGATACTATTTATGTCATGTCGATAAACTACGAAATTATCAATGAATTGAAGAATTGTAACGAAACTAACGTTTTATATATTTTTATATATATATATATATATATATATATATAAACTAGAATTTAAAAAAGAACACATAGAAAGGAAACCACTGAACTCACTACTATATTTCGATGTCCTCGTCTTCAGGAAAAGAAGTGAATCGCTCCAAAGGCTGATAACGACTGACTTGGCGTTCGAACTGAAGCACTCAAACAGTGTAGCCAACTTTCGGAGGAAAGGTAGTCAGGGAAGATAAAGAGATAAAAGCCAAATAAAAATTAAAAAATGAAAATATTTAACTAAAATAAAATTAAAAGCTGATAACAACTTTAAAAAAAAAAAAAATCAACGATTGAGGTTAAGCCCAGGAGCCGATCTACCGCCCAGAAGACTAATAAGTGGTGGAAGACTTCTTACCTATATATATATATATATATATATATATATATATATATATATATATATATATATATAAAAAGATTTCACATAAACACGTGAAATAACAATCAATGAACTTCTCAACTCCTCACCAGATGTTTTCTGCATCTAGTGTTCAGTTGCATTTTTGACTTGAGGAAGACCGCTTGTTACGGTTGAAAGATCTTAGTCTTGTTTTCCCATTTCTTATTGTGGTTTGATCATATATATATATAGAAAATTGTCACAATAACACGTGATATAAATATTCAGGTAACTCACCACAAATTAGAGAAGATAGTCGCTCTAAGGCCTTTCGTTTTCACGTCGTCAGAGATCAAGTGAATACAAGTTGTAATCAAAATTCATAACCTGCTTACAACTTGTATTCACTTGCTCTCTGACGACGTGAAAACGAAAGGCCTTAGAGCGACTATCTTCTCTAATTTGTGGTGAGTTACCTGAATATATATATATATATATATATATATATATATAAATTTCATAATATATATAATATATTTTATATTATATATAATTTTTAAAACCATACTGTAACCAAACTTAACTTTAGTGTAATCTTTCCTTTCTCTTATGTTTACATACCTGTTTGGTAAATAACAATATCAGAACATTCTGAAGATGGTTGAAGGCAACCGAAACATGTCAATAATTTAGGTTAATTTAATTCATTTGTTACATGTAGAATAATTGCAACTTATAATAAATTGTGATGTCTAACAGTAGCTTTGCTCAAATTATACATCAACTCAACCTTGAAGAAAGAAAATTAGCTGGGAGATTTGAAAAGCTCAATAAGAAAAAGGTACGTGCAATCAAGTCAATTGATTTTAATACAACTTTTATAAAAGAAGGTCTGCTTCCTACCTTTACTAATATATATATATATATATATATATTATATATATATATATATATCTATATATATATTATAGTGTTTTCTTGATATAAGTGTATGAATTTATAGTATAGTTATACTAAACATATTATTTTATAAAGCTATCTTCATATAAATATATGAATTTATAATATTTTTATACTAAATATATTACTCTATAAAGGTCTCTTCCTAAATGGGAAAAGAAGACTAAGATCTTTCAACCAGAACAAGCGGTCTTCGTCAAAGTCAGAGTCAGAGTCAGCTGGGTTTTTGACTCTGACGAAGACCGCTTGTTCTGGTTGAAAGATCTTAGTCTTCTTTTCCCATTTCATATTGTGGTTATATATATATATAAGTTCATATACGTACAATATATGGAGAGACCTTTATACAATAATACACTTAGTATAAGTATACTATAAGTTCAAATAAGAACTTTATATAATTTTAGAAGAGAACTTTATAAAAAATGTTATCAGTTATGCTAAAATCAAGGGGTTTGAAACAGTAGACGAACTTTGTTGAAAAGAAGCACAATAATACTTTAAGGCGGTAGACTGTTCAACTAACATACAAAAGTTTTGACATTTGCTTGGCAAAATTAAATTATAGCGCAGGAAATAAATTAGATATATATTTTGATATGGAGATGTTCTAAACAAGTTCCTGGACATCGAACCTGATGTTAAGCATTTGCCACAGGAGCTATGCAAGCAGGAATTGTGTGGTATTTACTCATGAATAGTGAGGAAAGATACATTACGTCTTCACACACAAGGGTTTGACTGCACAACGCGTTTACAACCCTTAGTGTTGACAGTCATGTAATCTTATACCAGACCAGATACATAGATGTACCTGATGATGAAGACTAAGTGTTCGAAACGCGATGCTTAATCAAATCCTTGTATATGAAGACTTAATTCACTTGCACTTTCCTCAATCATCATTAAGCATTCGGCTACAATAGAATATAAAGTAACTTAATTATATTAGTTTTAAACTAATAAAACTAAATACCTGTGAGTAAACTATTTTTTGCTCTTTAACTATTATTAATTGATAAATTACTACTTTCTCTGTACCTCACACTTACATATATTCTTTTTCAGCGATATTTATAGTCATACGTCGGTATCCCTTTCAGAAAGCCGTTTGAAAACCGAATTGTACGAGTTCTGAAACGAGTTTTTCCACTAAAATAAGGTAAAAAAAATTAAATCTGTTCCAAGACTAGAAAGCGACTTTTTAAAAATGTTTTAACATTAATTTACAACAATATAAATTCAGAGAACTGCTAATATTTAAAACACATATAACAAGATTTCACATAAACACGTGGAATAACAATCAATGATCAAAGCACATTATGAAATGAAAAAAAAAAAGACTAAGATCTTTCAACCACAACAAGCGGTCTTCGTCAGTTGGGTTTTTGACTCTGACGTTGAAAGATCTTAGTCTCGTTTTCCCTTTTCTTATTGTGGTTTGATCATTATTGCTATTTCACGTGTTTATGTGAAATCTTTATATATATATATATATATATATATATATATATAATATATAAAAGTTTATCAGGACTCGGTCAGTCTTCAGGTTCAAATTCAACTCTCACTGCCAACGTTTCGGTTTTGAATGAGAGTTTAATTTGAACCTGAAGAACTAGCCGAGCCCTGATAATCTTTTATTTTGTCTCTACTTCACGGTTGATACTTTATATATATATACATCAACGTTCAAACCACAGTAAGAAATAAGAAAAAACTAAAATCTTGCAACTATAACAAGCGTTCTTCGCTTGATGTTGGGATTTAACTCTGACAAAGACCTCTTGTTACGATTGAAAGAACTTAGGATTCTTTCTTATTACTTACTATGGTTTGGACGTAGATTTCTATTGTATAGATTTATTATCGAATCTTGTTAAATATGTATATAACGTATATATGATATATATCTATATATCTTGTTATATAAAAAGATTTCACATAAACAGTTGGGTTTTTGACTCTGACGAAGACCGCTTGTTACGGTTGAAAGATCTTAGTCTTGTTTTCCCATTTCTTATTGTAGTTTGATCATTGAATCTTGTTATATATGTATAGAAATTAATGTATATAGGGCCATATATCAATACATTTTCTTTTTTGTTCAACAGAAACTTACAGAAAAAAAATATTTTGTAAAGCGCTATTGGAAGTTTAGTTTTTTACTTATACTTCTGCGTCCACAATCAAACTCTTTTCTGGTACGAATTGGATCTTTTCTTGTAAGCAATAACAAATGGCAGTTATATGGGTAGTCAGTCTTGTGGTGGTTTAACATAATACATATTTTAACAATATCTAACATAATTTATTATTTATGGACTAAAATATATTGATTTTTCAATTATTAAAATACCTTTATTCACCAGGATTAATAAATTATAAGCACATAAAGTGTGAAAGTAGGGAAGAGTTTGATTATGTGGTGAATCACTTAAGACACCTAGAGTTTCATCAGACCAGCAGATAAAAATGATTATGTAAAAACCAATGTACTAACTGACCACATATACTTCTTTCCTCATTCGACTGGGTTCGAGCATTTTCCAACCCTTATATACTAATAAGAAGAAAGGAAAAGAAGATAAGAGGAACAAAATAGAGAATGACTATTCCGGTGTAAGAATGGTAATATAGTAGAATAAAACAACTATTCTACAGATATTCTATAGAAATATATAGAAAGAATATATTTCTATTCAACAATTATATATATATATATATATATATATATATATATATAAGATTCAATAATATATCGACCGTTAAATAAAATAGGTGAGTTCTCTAATCGGGGTTCGGTCAATTTTCCAGGATAAAAAATCAAACTCTCGTTGCCAACGTTTCGGTTTTATTTAAAACCTTTTTCATAGGCCTACAAACAAAGGATAATAAGAAATCACATATCAAGTTGATATATATACATATATATCAACGTTCAAATAACAATAAGAAATGAAAAAAAAAAAGATCTTTCAACCCTAACAAGATATCTTCGCCAGAGTCATAAACTTAACTGTGACGAAGGCCGCTTGTTACGGTTGAAAGATCTCAGTCTTTTTTTTTTCATTTCTTATTTCACATATAAAATTGTGAAATCTTGTTTTATATTTGTATATATATATATATATACATGAGTCGACTGCTCCTACTGATGACGACACCTGTCGAAATATAGTAGTATGTAGTGAGTTTGTTGTCTGTGTATTTTGTTTTATATATATATATATATATATATATATATATATATATATACAAGACTAAAATTTATCGGGACTCGGTCAGTTCTTCAGGTTCAAATTAAACTCTCATTGCCAACGTTTCGGTTTTTATTTAAAACCTTTTTCATAGGCAGAAGTATAAATTTTGAAACAGAAAAACTAAGTATTACATTACAAATTATTTTACAAAGAAAAAGACTCTTTTAAAGGTTTTAAATAAAAACCGAAACGTTGGGAATGAGAGTTTAATTTGAACCTGAAGAACTCACCGAGTCCCGATAAATTTTAGTTTTGTTTCTATTATCACGGTCGATACTTTTATCATTTTATATATATATATATAATATATTTAAAAATCGGAAAGACAATCCAAACGGGACACAATACGAGATCAAAATCGAAGAAAAGTAACACACAGATGGTGTGAAAGAGTAAGTTATGATGATGTTGAATAACTCATCATGTGTGATCCTTGATACAACAAAGCTACATGTCAAATTTTTTTTTGACGATATATATTACAAAATCAATGAAGAAATATGCTAAAGGCGGTAAATAGTCTCCTTAAAACAGCCTTGAGAAACGTCGAAAACAAGCCTTGGTTTTCGGCGAAAGGTCGGCTTGTCATTTGAAGTAAATAACTTTTGGACCTAATCCTCAGAAAGCCCTATTTTGTATACTAAGGATGTTCTCAGGCTACACTCTCCAAGTTAGTTGTTAAAGGTTTTCTTACGCTTCACACAGGTTTTGTCTCCGGACCCTTAAATTGCGGTTTTTAACGAAAAGTCCATAGATAATCCTTTTTTTTCTGTTCTCTCGGTAACAAAAAATAACAAGATGACCGGTTATCATTCAAAAGAATAATAGTTGGATAGGAAGAGGAAATTTTCACACATCATGTGAATAACACATAGCTACAGAGTGTTTTATATGTCGTCATTTGTTATGTTTGAAATATTTTTGAACACACTAGTAAAATAGAAATGAACACGTCTTCAAGGTGGCAATTAAATAAATTGGTCCCTGGTGAATAACTTCAAGGTGATTTTTCACTAATGCCTAAAGTTGACCAATTCGAATATCTGATTATATAAACAACTTCCTGTTCAAGCCTATTTATTCAAACCTTCCAAAATATATATTTCAAATAACAGTCCAGGCTAGCAATATGAAAAATAAAAATAAATTATATTATAAATTATATCTTTATGTCAGTTCTAGTACTTAATTAATTGAAAAAAAAAGAGAAAATGGTAAACGTCCTACATGACCTATTGGTACCGATATACGGAGACTGTTCTTATTACTTGAGTTTATGAAGGTAAACAAAAAATCTTAAATACGCCATATCTCGGAGTAGTCATAGAGAAGAGGATATCGTTAAGCATTTGTTAAAGATTTCAAATTCAATAAATATTAATTATCCAATAACCTTGGACACCTGATGTGTAAATAAACAAGTAGTGGGGCTTACCAGTCAGTAAAGGAAACACAAAGGTGTGAAAGAGTTAGGAAAACAAATGAAAACAGATTAAATCATAAAGGAGCTACTCTTTCAACAACATGACAATGCACCCACAACAACAACAACAAGAACAACAACAATAAAAACAACAACAACAATAAAAACAACAACAACAAAATAAGAACAAAGAGCAAGACTCCATGAAACACAAATGTATGGGAATTAGAAAAACAAATGAAAAATTAATTTCGTTTTAACTGGATATTCCTGCTTTATTTGTCATACTTTTGCATTGCTGTATCTCCCCTCTCTCTCACTACCATTAACCTCCCTCACTCTCACTCTCTCTCTCTCTCTCTCTCTCTCTATATATATATATATATATATATTATATAGTTTTCTATGGGTTGTCGAGTCACGTACAGGTAGAGTTAGAGGAAGGATCTGTTTTCCTTTGTGCGGCAGAGTAGTTATCCTGGTCATTCGCTGATCTGTGGAACCCTAGAAGGACCCTAAAGTGTATTTCTCGGCACCTGACCAAAGGGCAGATATACCTGACAGTCTACCGCCATTGTCTAAACGACCGGCCAAGCAAGTCCGCCAGCCATCTGTCAACCCTGCTCAGAAGGGATTACCCACCCGGTCTACAACGCCTGCTCTCGCATCTCACCGCCTACCTGCTGGACAACTTTCTACTGGAGATTAGCTGGCTTAGGTTCATTCATCCCGTCCGGACTGTGTACCGGAGCCACTTGCCTTCAGCCTTTGTTTACCAGTAAGTGCCACTCCTTAATAAACGTTTTGTTTTATTTTTCAATTGTAATACTTGCCAGGTGTGCACGCTACAACATGAGTTCACTTAACCTTAGCAAATTAGACTTTACAAATGCTGACGAGCTTAGGGATGCCCTGAACAAGGCTGAGGCTATGGTTCAGGCTATCCTGACTGCTCTGACGGTGCTACAGAGCGTTCACCTGACTCAGGTGGACCCCCAAACCCAAACAAAGGGCGGGCTGGAGGCTCTGCGGTCCCAAATACCACTGATGTCCCAAATACCACACATACAAAAGGGCTCTCAGCGCAGGCGTCTGCGACCACTGAGGCTCTTTTGTCTACAAAGGCTCATGAGCCAACCGCGCCTTCAACCTCGACTACAGGCTTTGAGACTGTGTCCAAGAAGAAGAAAAGGAAGCAGGCTTCACCTGGTTCAGCGAATAACACTGTACAAACACCAACCACGAGGAGGTTTACGGCTGAGTTTAGGAGAGAAAACGTTGGTATGGAGAGAGTGGTCTCTAAGACACCCTGTGCCAACTCTTCCTCTCAGCCGTCAACCTCCAAATCAAACAGTAGGGCAGACACTATCAAAACTGACACTGGCTCCAAGGTACCACCCCCTTTCCTTGTCGCCAGTTACGACGAATATAAACGTTATGTAAGGCTAAACAGCCATGTATTACATCTGTTTAAGGCTTCTGCCGGTCCTAAGCAGATCAAAATCCAAACAAGGGACGAAGATGGGTACCAACTGTCTATCAGACCCTTGTGAAATGTAACGTTCAGTTTCACTCCTATCGCCCTCAGTGGGAGGAAAGGAACTTTCGTTACGTAATTCGTAACCTTCCTCCCCACGCCAGGGAAGAAGAAGTGAAAATGGCACTGGAAGAACAGGGTCTGGAGGTAAAGTCTGTTACCCAAATGACGTCCTCCCGGCTGACTGACAAGGAAACGGGCCAGCCTAAGAAGCTTAGGCTGTTCGAATTTGTTACCTCCTCTAAGGAGCTAGCAACTATTACCCACTTGCTAACTTTTGAGGTGAAGATTGAGAGGTCTAGAAGGAGCGCTGGACCTCCTCAATGCCATAGGTGTCAGCGTGTGGGCCACACGCAGGCATACTGCAACTTTCACCCCAAGTGCGTTAAATGCGCGGATGCGCACCATTATAAAGAGTGTAAGAAGCCTGAGGGTGCGCCACCCTCTTGCTCAAATTGTAAGGAGAGCATCCCCTGCCAATTACAGAGGCTGCACTTACTTCAAGGCGCAAACTAAGAGGAGGAAACCTAAGAACTCCCTCGTAAAAAAAGGGAGTGTCTTATAAACAGGCTCTTGGTGCCTCCAGCCAGCCTGCCTCCCAAACTACCCAACCTGTTCAAGAGGAAAACGACCTCTTGATGGTCATCAAGGCCTTACAGGACAGTTCGTTATTGTCTCGCCTAAGTGCGGCAGTAAATGTCCAAAAGAGATAGATACTATCTCTCTGCGGGACCATGCTACTATTGCTCTGCTGTCATGAACAGAGATAATAGAAGACTAAGAGCCCTTATCTGGAACGCGAACGGAATTCGCGCAAAGAGGAACGAGCTCTCGGAGTTCCTCAACCGTCACTCCATTGACATAGTGCTGCTCAGTGAAACTCACTTAGCACCACAACACAAGTTCAGTCTACCTGGTTACTCAATCAGCAGAACTGATAGAAAGTCTTACCCTAGAACGGCAGAAAAGAGTCATGGAGGAACTCTTATAGCCGTCAGGTTAGACATACCCTATACAACACTGCCAGCTAACCTAGAGGTCAAGCTAGAAAACACTTCAATACAGGTCCAACATAATGGTAAACCATTAAGGTTGGTATCGGTGTATAATACACCGAACACAATGATACCCCACAAAACCCTAAAGAAGTTTATGGGGACGTCAACCCCCACGATCATGGGAGGAGACTTCAACACACAACACACAATGTGGAACTGCTCGAGGGATAGAAAGATGGGAAAAGCCTTGTTAAGCGCCTGTAACAGGCTTGGCCTAAACATCTACTATCCAGCAGTTCCAACTCACATAACACCAGGACTGCTAGCACCATCGACTTAGCTATTGCCAACTCCAAGGCTCCGGCTGTGAGGCTGGAAACGATCCAGGAGCTTTCTTCTGATCACTATCCAGTCCTCATGGAGTTGACAGGCTCAGTAGTGCAATGTCCCTCCACCAAACCCGTCGTTACAGATTGGGTGCGGTTTAAAAGGACACTTAGTCACATGTCCTACCCAACAGAGGTTAAACACACGGGCAGAAATAGACAGAGAGGTTCAAAACCTAACTGACTCTATTCACGAGGCCCCTTAACAAATCGCAAGCTGAACGAAACAACACAGGGTGGGAAAAGCCACAAGATAAACAAATAGTTAATCTTATCTCGTACAGAAATAAGGTCCGTAAACTTTGGAATAAGTATAAACTACCATCACACAAAACTGTAGTGAATAAACTTAATAAACAAATTCGCTACAGATTACAAGTTATGAGGGAAGAGGCCCTCAATAAAAAACTCGAAGAAATAGACAATACCCCAGAAGCTTGGCAGTTTCTGAGGAGATTGCGAGGGACTAAACAGCCGACTGTTGCCCTCAAACACAAAAATAGCCTCTGCATTACTCCTCAGGAGATTGCAGAGGCATTCGCGGAGACTTTAGGCGAATTATACAAAGAGGATGGCCCTAAACCTCTTCTTGTATATCTCCTCCGGAGGAGTCTATCTCTCTCAATATGGAAGAAATTAAAACCATATTGAAAGGGCTCCCGAGGCGCAAAGCACCGGGTGCGGATGACGTAAATAACTACGTTCTGAAGCAGCTCCCTGACCCTACACTCAACTGGCTAACCTCCATATTTAATGCTTGCATTAAAATTGGTTACTTTCCATCAGCCTGGAAACAGGCCAGGATAGTCCTTATCCCCAAACCGGGAAAGGATCCAACTCTAGCCAGTAACTACAGGCCTATAAGCTTGCTTAGTTCTCTAAGCAAGGTATTTGAGAAGGTCTTACTCAAACACGTATCCGAGTTTCCTCCAATTCACAGATATCCAGTTTGGATACAAAAAGGGACACGGGTGCGTTCAGTTACTGCGACGACCCTCAACTTCTTACACTACGCTAAGCAAAGAAAGCTTAGAACATACACCCTAGCCATCGACCTTAACAAGGCCTTTGATTGCGTCTGGCACGAAGGCATTGTTAAGAAACTAGGAGACGCTGGACTTCCTCAATGGTTCCAAAGGATCGTTCACTCCTATCTAACTGAACGATCCTTTAGAGTCAAAGCCAGAGACACTTTATCCTCGCAGTACAAGATTGAGAGGGGGGGTTCCCCAAGGCTCTTGTCTGGGGCCTATCCTTTTCAACTTCTACTTGCAGGACTTTCCCCAGTGGAATAAAAATAATAGAAACATACAGACACTAGAGGGTATCTATGCAGATGACATTTTGGTATCATGCCGGTCGTACTTCATAGATACCCCCCTAAGACAATTTCAGCAACATGTTGACAGGATGGTGCAATGGACTAAGGTATGGAGGATGAATATTAATCCATCCAAATGCACCTTCACTGTCAACCTGCGCAAGAGACTCGGATACACACCTACACTGCGCATCCACGAACAACACATACCCGTAACAAATTCATTTAGGTACCTTGGCGTTACCATTGACCAAAAACTGTCCCTAAAAAACCCATGTGAGCTGCACACTTGGCAAGGCCTACGGCGGCCAGGAGTGGCATCTACTTTTTATTACGGCCTGGCTCTGGTCTCTCCCTTCGGACCAGGGTGAACCTCTACAAGGCACTTTTAAGGCCAATCGTCGCGTACGGGGTCACAGCCTGGGCTAAGCCGGCGGGTAAGTTAATGAAACGCATTTATGCGTTTCAGAATAAAACCCTCCGACTTATCCTGGGCGCACCACGCTACGCGACGAACGAGTTCCTGCATAGGGAAGTCAAGCTGGAGCGTCTCTCCAGGTTTGTCCGCAGGTTGGGCAGGAAAGAGGACAAAAGAAATGCCACTTCAACTAACCCTCGATTGCTGCCATTCAGGGTTTATTACTCACTGAAGTGATGCAGGAGGAAGAGGCTGGGATGGGCAGAGCTGCGGCTGATATGGACAACAACCCAGTAGAGGAACAGGTAGTGGGCCTATGTTGACGCTGTCCTACACAGGAGCCGAGGGATAATACAGTTCCACAAAGGGAAGAAATATTATTGTTATTATCATTATTATTATTATTATTTAAAATCATTATTATTATTAGTATTATTATTACCATTCCTATTATTATTATTATAACTATTATTATTGTAGTTGCTACTTATTGTTAGTATAAATTATTACTATTATTAAAATTATTATTTTTTTATTATTATTGTAGTTGTTATTACAATATTATTAATGTTTATAATTATTGTTAGTATAATTTTACTATTATTATTATTATCACTATTATTATTGTAGTTGTTAACTAATACTATATTACACATTATTAATCTTTATAATTATTGTTAGTATAATTATTACTATTATTATTATTATTATTGTAGTTGTTACTAATACTATATTATTAATCTTTATAATTTTGTTATAAAATTATTACTATTATTATTATTATTATTAATTTTCGTTTATGTACAAAGGGGAAAAAGCCGGTGGAGAGCACCCAGTGCTCTCCGTACGGCACCCCCAGCCTTGTAACCTTGGGCATAAGGCCTTTAATAAAGAAATTTTCATTCATTCATTCATTCTATGTTGTCCGGGAAAGGAATATGATTCGATGCGATGTTGACCAATGGGATAGAGTTCAGGTCCAAGCGTAAGGTCCCAGTTGCCCGCTGCTCAGCAAAAAGCCTTTGCGTTCTGCAATAGGTATAGAGGTTGCAAGTCCCTCTGGTAAATGATTTTGGCAGAAAACATTAGCCTCACTTTACAGTGAACTCCTGTTCCCTTTCTATTTTTGATTTTTGTGGTGGTTGGGTGTTGTTGTTGTTGTTTACTATTTTCTTTACGGAATTGCTGGATATTTAAATGATACTCTCGGTTTTTACTGCGAAAAGCCGCCTTCATCTTCATGCCCAACAGGGGTAGAGGTTGCACAGTCCCTCTTGATTATTAAGAGATGTTGACACTGGAATCCAACTTCTTCTCGTAAAACATCTTCAAGTTGTAGGTTTTGTATATTGTTCTCTTCGGTTTCTTATGTTCATGTTTTTTCTTCAGTTGAATGTTATTGCTGCATTATGGGTGGCTGGTAGGTGATGAAAAGTTCTGCACTGTTGACCTGGTGGTGGTATTTGCGAATGTTTCAACCATTCCTGGTTATCTTCAGGCAAGGAAATGGCCCAGACGTTGGTCCTTATATACAGTTTTCTATGGTTGTCCGGGGAAAGGATATGATTCGATGCGATGTTGACCAATGGGAGTAGAGTAACAGGTCCAGCGTAAGGTCCCAGTTGCCCGCTGCTCAGCAAAAGCCTTTGCGTTCTGCCAATAGGTATAGAGGTTGCACAGTCCCTCCTGTGTTAAATGATGTTTGGCAGAAAACATTAGCCTCACTTTACAGTGAACTCCTGTTCCCTTTCTATTTTTGATTTTTGTGGTGGTTGGTTTGTTGTTGTTTTTACTATTTTCTGTTAAACGTTATTGCTGGATATTTAAATGATACTCTCGGTTGTTTACTGCGAAAAGCCGCCTTCATCTTCATGCCAACAGGGTAGAGGTTGCACAGTCCCTCTTGATTATTAAAGAGATGTTGACACTGGAATCCAACTTCTTCTCGTAGAAACATCTTCAAGTTGTAGGTTTTGTATATTGTTCTCTTCGGTTTCTTATGTTCATGTTTTTTCTTCATTTGAATGTTATTGCTGCTATTGATGGGTGGCTGGTAGGTGATGAAAAGTTCGCACTGTTGACCTGGTGGTGGTATTTGCGACATGTTTCAACCATTCCTGGTTATCTTCAGGCAAGGAAATGGCCCAGACGTTGGTCCTTATATACAGTTTTCTATGGGTTGTCCGGGAAAGGAATATGATTCGATGCGATGTTGACCAATGGGAGTAGAGTTACAGGTCCAAGCGTAAGGTCCAGTTGCCCGCTGCTCAGCAAAACCTACAACTTGAAGGTATCTACGAGAAGAAGTTGGATTCCAGTGTCAACATCTCTTATAATCAAGAGACTGTGCAACCTCTACCCTGTTGGCATGAAGATGAAGGCGGCTTTTCGCAGTAAACAACCGAGAGTATCATTTAAATATCCAGCAATATCCGTAACAGAAAATAGTAAACAACAACAACAACACCCAACCACCACAAAAATCAAAAATAGAAAGGGAACAGGAGTTCACTGTAAAGTGAGGCTAATGTTTTCTGCCAAACATCATTTAACACAGAGGGACTGTGCAACCTCTATACCTATTGGCAGAACGCAAAGGCTTTTTGCTGAGCAGCGGGCAACTGGGACCTTACGCTTGGACCTGTAACTCTACTCCCATTGGTCAACATCGCATCGAATCATATTCCTTTCCCCGGACAACCCATAGAAAACTGTATATAAGGACCAACGTCTGGGCCATTTCCTTGCCTGAAGATAACCAGAGAATGGTTGAAACATGTCGCAAATACCACCCACCAGGTCAACAGTGCAGAACTTTTCATCACCTACCAGCCACCCATCAATAGCAGCAATAACATTCAACTGAAGAAAAAACATGAACATAAGAAACCGAAGAGAACAATATACAAAACCTACAACTTGAAGATGTTTCTACGAGAAGAAGTTGGATTCCAGTGTCAACATCTCTTAATAATCAAGAGGGACTGTGCAACCTCTACCCCTGTTGGCATGAAGATGAAGGCGGCTTTTCGCAGTAAACAACCGAGAGTATCATTTAAATATCCAGCAATATCCGTAACAGAAAATAGTAAACAACAACAACACCCAACCACCACAAAAATCAAAAATAGAAAGGGAACAGGAGTTCACTGTAAAGTGAGGCTAATGTTTTCTGCCAAACATCATTTAACACAGAGGGACTGTGCAACCTCTATACCTATTGGCAGAACGCAAAGGCTTTTTGCTGAGCAGCGGGCAACTGGGACCTTACGCTTGGACCTGTAACTCTACTCCCATTGGTCAACATCGCATCGAATCATATATATATATTTATATATATATAATTTATATACCTCTATGCGTGTTTGCGAGTTGTTGAATGTGTATAAACTAATGTTGGAAACGCTACAGTGGCACCATTTGACAGATAATGAGATGCCAAAAAAAAAAAAAAAAAAAGGAAAATAAATACATATATATAATCAATCACAATACGAAATGAGGGAAAAAAGACTAAGATCTTTCAACGACAACAACTGTTCTTCGTCAGAGTCAAAACCCAACTGAAACACAAGGTGCAGAACGGTTGAGTTTTTGACTGACGAAGACCGCTTGTTGTGGTTGAAAGTTCTTAGTCTTTTTTTTCCATTTCATATTGTGGTTTGATCATTGATTGTTATTTCACGTGTTCATGTGAAATCTTATTACTATATATATATAAACTTCTTCTCCTGAGGACGACTGCCATTACGGTCGAAATATTGAAAAGTGAGATTTTGTTATGTTTCTGTCTATGTGTCACAGTTTATTTTAAGTATAGATATATATAACGGTTCCACGAACTAAATAAACTATATCTTTCGAAGTAAAAGTAATGGAGTAAATGGTACATTAATACAGAAACTTTAAAACCATTTGTTTTCTACTTAAACAATCTATTAATTTGTCTAACAATCAGTAAGTCCCAATAACAAATATAGTCATACAGAAGAAACACTTAAAAAAATTGTAGGGTAAAAAAGTTAACGAAATGGTCTCCGCATATGGAAGAGAACCCTATAAAAGAAAACCACAATCATCTGACCATAGAAAACGTCATAAAAAGTTTATAACAAATTTCAGATAGCACACAATTTATTTTTTTTTTAAACTAATAAATTTACAAATCTATGACAGAGACAATTCTTCAAAGTGGACACCAATGCTGTGAAAGTAGCTTCTCTAATGCAAACTAAAGAAAAGTCGAAAGACGAGTTCTCAGAGAATCGACTCTGGAGAATCAAATCACTCTCACTGTGTAAGGCCCATGTGAACAGAGTCGTTTACGTCACAAGGCCACACCTCGAATGAAGGCCGCACCTGGCGCAGTCTTCACTATATCTATATATATGTCATCGTTATCTCTTCGAAATAAGTGGCAAAATACTACAGTACTCACAATGCTTCAGTACTTACAGTCCTACAGTAGTCACAATCCTTCTGTACTCACAATGCTTCAATACTTATAATGCCCCAGAACCCACAATTCAACATTACTCACTATGCTTTAATACTCACAATATCTCAGTACTCACTATGCTTTAATACTCATAATGCTTCAATACTTATAAAGCCTCAGAATTCACAATGCAACATTACTCACTATGCTTCAATACACACAATACTTCAGTACTCACTATGCTTCAATACTCACAGTACCTCAGTAGTCACTATGCTTCAATACTTATAAAGCCTCAGAATTCACAATGCAACATTACTCACTATGCTTCAATACTCACTATGCTTCAATACTCACAATACCTCAGTACTGACAATGCTTCAATACTTATAATGCATCAGAACTCACAATCCAACATTACTCACTATGCTTCAATACTCACAATACCTCAGTACTCAAATTGCCTGAGTACTTACTATGCTTCAACACTATCAATACCACAGTACTCACAATGAATCAATACCCACAATGCCTCACTACTTACAATGCTTCAATACCTCAGTACTCACAATACTTCAATATTTACAATGCCTCAGAGCTCACAATGTTACATAACTCACAGTGAATCAGTACTCACAATGCTTCAATACCTCAGTATTCACTATGCTTCAATACTCACATACCTCAGAACTCACAATGAGTACTCACATACCTCAGTACTCAGAATGCCTCACTACTCACAATGCTTCAATACCTCAGTACTCACAATGCTTCAATACCTCAGTGCTCACAATGAATCAGTACTCACAAAGCCTCACTACCCACAATGCTTCAATACCTCAGTACTCACTATGGTTCAATATTTACAATGCCTCAGAACTCACAATGTTACATAACTTACAGTGAATCAGTACTCACAATGCTTCAATACCTCAGTATTCACTATGCTTCAATACTCACATACCTCAGAACTCACAATGAGTACTCACATACCTCAGTACTCAGAATGCCTCACTACTCACAATGCTTCAATACCTCAGTACTCACAATGCTTCAATACCTCAGTACTCACAATGCTTCAATACTTCAGTACTCATTATGGTTCAATATTTACAATGCCTCAAAACTCACAATGTTACATAACTCACAATGCCTCAGAACTGATCTCATATAAATCAATCTCCTCAGCCTATTCATATTTTTTAAATTTTTTTTTCAAATCAAAATTATATGTCTAATTGTAGGGTAACTAATGTAAGGTAACTGTAGCAGATGTTTTATTATTTTTTATAAATGTATAAAATTATGACTTTAGACTGGACGTAATAACTACGCCCAGACTTTCATCTTATTACAGTACTCGTGTACATATACAGTCGTCATCAAAGGAAACGAAAGCTTTCTTAATACAAGAGCACATAATTCAAATCATAACAAAATATTACAAATATTACAGTTGAAAAATCCGTTTAAAAACAGTATTATACAAATAAAAACATAAAAACAGTTACGACCTTAAGTATTCATTTTGGTATACTTTGGTATAATTAAATTTTTTCTATTTTTCTACTTTTACCCCCCTGAAAATACCAGCCCCTAACCAAGGGGCAGACCACCCCTCCCTCCAATCTTCTTTCTAAGCCACTGAGTCTTGGAAAACGGTAAACTAAATGAACCCTTTTGTAAACACTGGAACTACTGCTAAGTAAAAATGGGTCACTGATATAACTGTGTATAATTTATTTTTCAAAGTTTAAAACAACTGAAAGATATATATATATAGATATAATGAAGGTGAATTATGTGACGCTATTAATTGAAATATAGGTGGCAAGACTGGAAGTTATTGTGAAAGCAATGCAAGCTGAGGCTGTTTCAAAAGGGCAGGTTTCAGGACAGCAGGTTGCGACACCTGAGGTTCATTCACTCTACCCACTCGAGATTATGTGTTCAAAGTGTATGCTTTACTTCATACTCCTATTATAATTCACGTAGGTATCAGTCAACTCAGAAAGAAATATATTATAACTCTGTGAAGCAATACTCCTCGCAGCACTAAAACATTCCTGACTTAACATTTATTTATACAAATAATCATAATAATAATAATAATTGCTCATTTAATCATTTACTTTTAAGCACATAAATAATTGTGTCAGGACATACTATATTCATAGATGTTGGAATTACTCAAGGAATCATTGTACTCTTGTTTGGTGAGTAGTTGAATGGTAAGGCCACTGACCCATGGATCAGGTTATCAATTGACCCTTTGTAACAGCCTCCAAAATATATCACAACAGGATGATTCAACATCAAGCCATCAATTTTGTATTAGTCAAGCTTATTAGGGATTTATTATGAGCCTCCGACGAGCATCTACATTAACTCATATATATATAACCAATTAAATGAAACGATTCCAGGAACTAAAAAAGTTAAGATCTTTCAACTGTAATAAAGAGGATTGACAGCTAACGGATAGCTTTTTACTCTTCCTTACTGTACACCTTTGTTTCCCCAAACATCCCTTTCTGGACATTTGTCCTTTCCTGCACTTTCATCCTTTTAAAAAACCACTCTTCCCTCCCACTCTTCAAAATCCTTCACCAGTTGTTTTCTGCATCTAGTGTTTCAGTTGGGTCTTGGACTCTAACGAAAATCACTTGTTATGGGTGAAAGATCTTAGTCTTGCTTTCTCATTTCATATTATGGTTTGATTATATATATATATACATATTTGTAAATGTTGGAAGCAGTCCTTCATTTAAACATATATTGTTAAATAACGCCCCATATTTGGCTTGTATCTGTTTCTTACACAATTTCTCCAGTTTCCGGAATTCCTTCCTCGTCTCTTCATAATGATACAAGCAAATATGGGGCGTTGTTTAACTAACTATATATATAACATTTTTATAAGGTCAAACCTTTCCTTTATAATTTTTAAATTTATTTTTTATGCCTTTTTTATATCAAAATTTTGAACGTAAAATTGTAAAACGAATAAACGTAAGTCGAAATTTGTCTGTATTTGAAAAAAAGAGAAATGTTTCTGATAAAACAATTCTAAGACTGAATTGCGGAAGTGATTAGTTGTTTTGTGTTTGAGGCCTTAAAGTAGGTTGCTTGGACAAGCAGTTCACAAACTTCTTCACTTGCAAATTATGTAACCATTATTTTTTTTTCAGAAATCAAAACAATAGGAAGCAAAAAACTTTAAGAAAATGACCACTGAATATCCCTCGGTGCACTGTCATGCATATTTCATTACTAGAACTTGGTCATAGAGACTGCTGACTTTTCTGTTATACTATGAGAGTAAGTTGTGCTTTGTTTGGTTCACTGATCTATGTTTTTTAAAGGCCGATTGACTGAATAGTTGTAAACAAAGTCCTTGAGAAAAAAAAAATGTGCCGGTTCAAGACTTTTTCTGCTCCCCCCCCCCCCCCCCCTCCAACACTAGTCATATCTAGACAATTCAGTTGCACTATATTATCCGTATATATAAAATACAAAGTTTGTCCGTCCGTCCGCTATAGAAATAAAAATGTAGAAATTTAGATAAAAAGAACTTTTTTCGGGGAAAAAAGTACGGTATTTTGATTTTGATCAGGTTACTTTTTTGGGATCTACCACAAATAACCGAAATGCCGGGGCATAATCTACCGCCCATAACCAAAATGCTGGGGCATGGTCTACCACAACGAGGCATAATCTATCTGTCATAATCAAAATGCCAGGGCATAATCTACCCCCCGAGCATCGCTGGGTATAATCTAACACGCAAACTAATACGTAGTGTTCTTCTACAGGCATAAAGCCAAGGGTGATTGTCAGTTGTACCACAGACACTTATCCTTGGTTTTATGTCTGAAGAAGAACACTTCGTGTTTGAAACGCGTTGTTTATATTATTAAATTTCTATAATAAAACAAAATAACTGATAGTATTACCTTAGAAGTAAATTGGATTACTTAAAAAATATTAATGATTAAAGATTTTAAATATAGCTATATTTAACGTCCAAACCACATAAGAAATGAAAAAAAATAAGACTAAGATCTTTCAAATGTAACAAGTGGTCTTCGTCAAGAGAAATCTCGGGACTTAACTTCGTCAAAGTTAAATTCAGGATTTGACTCTGAATTTAACTCCGTCAAAGTTAAATTCAGGATTTGACTCTGACAAAGACGGCTTGTTACAGTTGAAAGATCTTAGTCTTTTTTTCTTACTTCTTATTGTGATTTGGATGTTGATTGTTATTTCACGTGATAATTGTAAAATATTATTATAGGTACATTTATATGTATAATGTTGATATATCATTTATACATCTAAATTAGACAGTCTAGACGTTTAGTAGAACTCCGTTGACAATACCTGCATAAGTTTTATGGAAGTATATAAGAATAACATCTAAAGACAATGCGCTCTTCGAGTGGATTCAACTGGAAGTAGTGGTTTTTATCTCGAGTTCCCAGGACAAGCGGAAGACGTTTTCAATATCATGACAGGTGTTGAATAATATTATTAAACTTAAAAAATGAATATTCATCTTAAACAAACTATTTCAGTTTACGGAAATAATGCAGTTCTTTTGAACATGAACTGTGACCAGATTGGTGATTTTAATAAAATAGGTTAATGTTTCGTTTATTTATTTACCATTGTTTATTCTATCCATATTTTATATATTTATTTTATTTAAAAATTATATATATATATTTCTATTTAAATTGTATTATCATTCATTTTCTTGCTGTTCACCTTGCATTGTAATTTTACTCGGTACTTCTTTCATATCAAGCTATATTGTCACTTGAATTCCCAGCTGTTTTGCTGCCTTCCTTCTGCATACCTTTTATGCTACATTCTTAGTTTATACTTTGTTTGCTCTCTGATGACAGAAATTAATTCAGGAGCATTTATTTCTGTTGTTTTCCTTTTTCCTTGTGGTTTATACTTCATTAATTCCATCACGTGTTTGTATATTATGATTTTACAGCATTTATAGAAATAATGTAAATACGGATAGCATTGGTGTTAAAGCACTGTAAACAGCAAAGGTTTCTTTCTACAAGTACAAAAGACAGATAATAAAAGAACTGGGCCTCAGTTGAGAGTAAGACCTTGCAAATGCTGCATCACACAGCTTAATATCAAGGTTACCACTATTGGAATAACATACCTTTTTAATTCATCTGAACCAGTATTACTATTTCATTTTCATTTCCTTCAATTCACTAAATGAAAACTATAATAATTATTGAAAACAATCAATTTTGAGATTTTTGACAGATTCTCAAGTTTTCAAGTCTCCTAAGCCCATTTTTTATATTCTTTGGAATGATTTCAACATACGTTTTGATTTAATCAAACCTCAGTTATCTCTCTACAGTTTGTTTCTTTTCTAACGCCCATAATATAAAACATTCACCTTTTAGTGTTGTTCTAGAGGGCAGAAAGTGTGGCTCATTTAATATTTGGCACCCATTTTACTGCGGTGACCCACATTATCAGTTGATTCTACACTGGGAGAATGTTTTGCCTAACTCAAGTGTATTTATAGAGTAGCGATCTTTAACGAGTACCTGGCATCGTTTAGGCTAAGGGACTGACGTTTTAACGTCTGAAAACAAACAAAACAAAGTTTTGTATGTGAAAGATAGAATTTGTTTTCTGTCATTCGAAAACATGGTAAAGCCAACTATACTGAGCTTGTAAGATACATCAATTTGTTAAAAGGTTTGATTTCGAACTATTCAGATAGAATCAACTTTGTATTGCAGCTTTCCCGTTTTGATAATCATATTCATAAGCAGGGCTGTGCAGTCGGAGCTCTTAGTGGCCAACTCCGACTCCAGCCCTTCCTTAATTATTAAAGAACAGACGACAGGCAATATAAGCTAAAAAACACACAGCTGTAAAAGGTAATCCTCTTCCTTTTAAACTAAAAGTATTTAAATTAAACTAAATACAAACTTTTTATGTTATACCATCAAATGTCCAATGTTCTCCGAAGGGAAAAATTCCTACTTGGACTAATTAATCATGTTTTATCATTTTGTCTTTTTCATGTACACAGCAATTTAAGTAGGTCAGGAGTCGGAGTCGGCTGATTTCTTTCCACTGGACGAAAATATGCTTCAACTAAGACACCTAAAGGTCCTAAAATATGCCCCAACTCCGACTCCTCAAAGTCAAAATTATGCCCCAACTCCGACTCCTGAAAGTCAAAAATATGCTCTGACTTCGACTCCTCAAGGCCAAAAATATGCCCGACTCGGACTCCTCAAGTCCAAAAATATCTCCTGACTCCAACTCATCAAGACCCTGACTCCGACTCCTTAAGGCCGGAAATGAGCACCGACTCCGACTCCTCAAGACCCTGAGTCCGACTCCACAGCTATGCTTATAAGAAATCAAATACTTTTCAACTCATAGAAGGACATGATAAAATATAACGCATAGAAGAGCATGGACCATATAGACTGAAAGTGTGACAGCTGCAAACAAAAAAAAAAGAAAAATTCAGTTATGGAGGTGACATGACAGTGGTTAGAATAGCGATAGAATTGAGACTGAAACATATCAGTGAAAACATTTTGAGAATAAGAGGAAGATGCTATATAGGCTGTGCAGTGTAAACTGACTGCTAACAGTTGTCCAAGTACTGATGACTGCATGTGTACTTAACTCTAATGCAAACCAGTTTCGACAATAGGCACTCAACTAAATGTTTGTTCTTCTCTCCACCAAACATGTCAAAACCGGCTTTGTTTTACCAGGCCGCATACAACTTAATGATTGTATTTTCAAGTTTAAATTACATGAATGCAATAGAAACAATTATATCATGACAATTTCATCTTACTTTGGAAAAACATGGTTTCAGGATCCAGACAAATTTGTTCCAGGGCATACTTTATCAATATTTTCATTATGATGTCTGTATTTATATCAGTGAAATCAATAAATATTTTTTTTTCTAAAAAAAAAAATAAAAATTAGTTAAAGTAAAATTGTTATAGATAACAAATTTGAATGAAATTATTTTAAATTCATCTAAAAAAAAGGGAAATAAATATCTTTGTATATTATAATAATAACAGGTATTGAAATGACTACCAGTAGGCTTAATTTTAAGATCAAAATATAGAGAGTTTTGTTAAATTTATATATATCAAAGGTGCAGGAAGGTATGGAGGCTAACAATGGTAATGTAAGTTCCATTACCTTCACGCAGTAAGTATTTTAGGCATTCGAATGTGATTCAGTCATTTCCATGACCTACCCATTAGTTAATGAGTTTTCAAAAGCAATATAACAAATGTAACAGCAGTTGCACAGCAATGTAGCCTGACAGGTTCAAAAGCCAATACTACCAATTCAGCTATTTCATCCATAACATTCATTACACCAGGTCTTCCTTTCATACTAGTCTAATTATATGTCATGTTATTTAAACTAATTATACCATATTCATATACTTATTTAAAAATCCTAAGTATAAGAATCATAAGAAATAATGAAAATTTCTAAAATCTTTCCAATACTTCAATTTAAAATAAGTTTAAAGTGTATTCTTTTTTTTGTGCTACATTAGTTTCCTTGTCAAAATCAGTCTTCTGGAAAAATTTCTTTTGTCAGTTTGAAATATATATACGCAGAAAAATCACAAATAAACATGTGATGCAATCAATGGAGTCCAAACCTGGTGGGCCGTGGGTTCAGGGTTCGATACCCACATGGCACTCGATTTATTCACATGGAAGGTGAATAAATCTGAACAAGTCGTCCCCCCGAGAGAGGACGTTAAACCGTGGGTTCCTTAGCCTGTACGATGTCAGGTACTCAATGTAAATCCTAATGCGATTGCCTCTGGCACTGAAGAATGTAATTCCGAAAACAATGGCCTCTGGCACTGAAGAATGTAAAACCTAATATGATTGCCTCTGGCACGAAGGAATGTATTTCCTAATATGATTGCCTGTGACACTGAAGAATGTAATTCCGAATACGCTCACCTCTGGCACTGAATAATGTAATGCCGAATACGCCTACGTCATTTATGAATTGCAATTCATAATACGATTGCCTGTGCCACTGAAGAATGTAATTTCAAATTCGACTGTATCTTCTTCCAATGACTCTATACTCTTCATGCGATAAAATAACAAAGCTGTCGTGCCCGAGACTTTTTCGTTAGAAAGTACAGTAGAACATCGCAGTACGAGTTTAATTCGTCCTCAGACCGAGCTCATATTACGATTTACTGGTACAATGAGGCAATTTTCACATTGAAAAATTAATAACACAATAAATAATCCGTTCCATCCCCAGAATGCCTGTTTTTCAGTTAATTTTTTAAACAGAAAAGGTGACTTCGAAAAAAAACAATACTAAATGATATTGTATATGAACAATATTACTTGAGCACTAAATGCATGCAAGAAATAATCATGTTTTATTAATCTACTAAACTTAGAACGGAGAGCATCTTGCTATGAGGAAGACGGTAGCTCGTACTATGAATTTTTACTCGACGTACGAGACAAAAATTCTTACGAATGACTGCTCGGAAAGCGAATTGCTCGTACAAGGAGGTACTCGTACTAAGATGTTCTACTGTACTCGTTAAATATCATTACTCTATTAAATTTGAGTGAGGTAAAATATATTAATATTTAATGTAGAATGAACCTATATTGTAACTCGTCAATAACTACGATGGGTACCAGATAACAAATGATCCATACTTTCTGCCCCTAGAACATACCTGAGATGAAAGCCTACCAGTGTGGGTTTTAGAAGCAACAAAACTGAAATAAGAATAATTAGAATAAAATTCTATACCTCTTAATAACCCAAATAATGGTTTAAGAAAGCTAAATAAAAGAATGTAAACAAAACAGAGTAGAATAATTAGCAATACAGCTGGTATTTAAAAATCAGGCCTGCCACACTAACTCTTCCCGATCATACGAGTATTTTACTTCACATCTATAAATCGATATGAACAAAATAATTTGGTTAGACAACCTGGATTATATCCCTGTGTTTTCACTATTTCCGCTTTAAAAGCAATAAAACTATAATGAGAATCAAAATAAAATTCAATAACTCTTAATAATCTTTATAAATAAAATAATGATTTTGTCTGTACATTGCTTAGAACTGACTCATTTCAAGTTTTCTTTACGTTTCATACATTGGAGAAACCGAATCCACCCTTAGAAAAATTTCTGTCGGTTTGTCGGTTTGTCCGCAAAACTTTGTCACAGGTAAACTCAGCTACCATAAGACATATAAAGCTGAAACTTTTACAGTAGATTTGTGTAGGTCTAACTTAAAATATAGGCTATGAATTGATTGGAAATTCAACGTAGAAGTGAAGTTATGGACGTTTAACGCAAAAATGTTTGTCACAAGTAAACTCAGCCACCATAAGACATAGCGAGCTGAAACATTGACACTGGATTTGTGTGTGCCTAACTTAAAATATGGGCTCTAAATAGATTATTAATTCAGTACAGAAGTGAAGTTATGGGGCTTTTAGCTGTATTTTCCTAACTTCACAGACAAGTTTGTTTTGAAAATACACAGGTGTGGCAAGTAGGTATTGTTAGTTGATTTTAATTTCAATTGAGCATATGAATATATTGCGTATTTGACATCATTGAAATGGTGTTTCACTGAGTTAAGGATGTACTATCTATTGAGAATAAATGTTTTATAAACGAGCAATTCTCAACTCTTAATATGAAGAGGGAGGAAAAATCAACAAACAAGTTCTTACGCTATATGAAGCCGAGGAAAGAACTTACAAGTCAGTAAAGAGATTGGATTAGTGACGAAGAAGCAGTTCATTATCTAATTGAATTTCTTGACTCTGAAGTTATTTCTCCTGGACTGCCTGCTCATGAGTAAAAACTTAAAGTAGAGCACCAATCATCCTACAATTTAGTAGCAGTAACAAATTTCATGTTACGAAACATGAGTGCCCCAAAACTGTGCAACGGGACACGACGGCTCTACACAGATATGCCATAGAGGCGGACATAATGACTGGATGTGGTATTGGGGAGTCTGTGTGTATACTTCACATACCATTGATTCCGAGCCACTGTCTGTTTACGTTGAAATGATTGCAAAGTCGGGTCAGAGTCTATTTCGCAATGACGTTAACTAAGTCGCAAAGGGAGACTTCATCTAACGCAGGAATACAAGGTAGCAAAACCAAGTTTTTCTCACATGATCAAATGTAGTTTACATGCTCAACAGTCAGAGGTTTCAACTCTTTCTTCTACCATGAACCTGAAGGACAGACAGCTAATGTAGTGTATAAGCTGGAGGCATTTGTTTAACACTGTAGTAATAATGGTATTTTCTACTATTCTATAATTTCTAATGACATTTTGAAATACCAAAAATGACGGAACTTCTGATTCCTCCGTGGTATAGCCGAAAGGCAATAGGCACACGGCAATAAACCAAAACAGGAACTTCTGATTCCGTCAAAGACGGGTACGTTTGCTATGTATTATATATAACTGTCAACTTTTTTTTAATTTAATAATTGCTTAATAAATACACTGGTAATAATGTAAGGTATGGGACCAGAGTAGCCCAGTGGCTTGCGTGATCGCTGATGACAGTAGTGCAAATGTATTATAAATAAATGTAACAAACAAATATTTTTTTGAATTTAAAATGTGGATAATATAAAAGATGGTAATAAAGTAAAGGGATCTAGCCAGGGTTGCCAGTAGCTTGCTTGCTCGCCGATGACAGTAGTGCAAATGTATTATAAATAAACATACCAAAAATATTTTTTTTAATTTAATATTTGCGTAATATAAACACTGGTAATAAAGTAAGGTATGGAACCAGAGTAGCCCAGTGGCTTGCGTGCTAGCTTTTGACTGGGAGCACGTTAATTAGAACTAACTCATTTCAAGTTTTCTTTACGTTTCATACTTCAGAGTAGCCACATGTACCCTTAGAATAATTTCTGTCTGTCGGTTTGTCCACAAAATATTGCTACCATAAGACATATAAAGCTGAAACATTGATTGTAGATTTGTGTATGTCTAACTTAAAATCTAATCTTTGTATATAGAGGCTTTTTTTTAGCACTGTACTAATAATGGTATTTTCTACTATTCTATAACTTCTAATTGTAGTATTAGTATAATACTATAATTGATATTTTGGAATACCAAGTATAATAGAATTTTTGATTCCGTCAAAGACGGGTACGTTTGCTAGTTGAAAATAAAAGTTGACGAAAGCTAAATAAAAAAAATAAACAAAACAGAGTAGAATAATACATTTTTAAGTGCAGAGATTAAATGTCTTGTATTATTACCTGAAAACTAGATGTAAAAAGATACTTTTCATCCTTTCTGGTGTTAATATTATTTATTGCAATGAATAGATCAAACAATCCTTTAAAATTGTTCAATTCTAAATATGATCCTTGATTTAAAATGTTGGGCGTACGTATTTCTTTGCTTTAGATTTTTATTTTGCTTTATATAGGTCGAATTGATGTAAAAAAATTATTAAGAGGATATAGAAATGTTGAAGATGTTTGTTTGAGCTTATCAGCGAGTGTTGTTGGATGATACCGCCATCGTGCGCCTAGATAAGACTGACTCCCGAGAGATAGAGACAGAGTGAGAGAGGTCTACTCGTCACCTTATGTAACTTCATGCCAACCCAATGTCTTCTTGCAACACATTTTTCCTCTTTTTCTTCTCTCTCTTTCTACTTGAGTTGTGCAACTTATCAGAGCCCCCCCCTCTCCCCCACTCTGATCATCTCTACAATTATGTCACCTATTATTATATTGCTATTATCATATGGTGTTATCAAAGCACAATATCGAGTCACTAGAGCACATCCCTTGGCTTTCACTTTTCATTTTATACAATACAGTCATGCCTCCATTTAACAGACCCCTCTCTTTAGCGGATATCAGAAGCAAAAGACAAAGTTTGTAGCTTTGTTTACGGCTGTGGCGGAACACGTATAGCTGTTTGGTCCGTGTTTTTTCTAAAACATTTTTGGTCCTGTTTCGTGTGTTGTTTTTGAAATACTCAACATTTTTTTTTAACAAGGGCACCTGTAAACCCTGTAGAAAAGCTGAAAAGAGTCAAGTTAACAGTACCACAGAGGCGTGTTGATTAAAAACTTGAAATACAGTAGTATGGGAAACTTCGGACAATCGGGAATATCGGACCAGTGTACACCCTCTTTAATCCGTTCACCCTACGCCTGATTTTATGCCCAACACTATTATAAATACAACCAATACTTCAATGTACTTGTTTTTCCTATTCTGATCTTTTTTTGATGTTCTCCCTGACGATGAACCTAATTACTGTTTTACATAAATACATTTTGGTGACCTTTATTTTGGTTTACAATGTCAAGTAGTTATCTCAATTCTTTTAATTTTATTTATTGTTAGTTAATTTTGTTCAAATAGTCAATTTAATGTCATTTTTAAAACTAATTTTATTCCTGATTATAGTGATTAGGGAGTACTGAAACTTGATGAACAATTTAATAAAACATAAGAAGTACGGTAAGAAGTGAGGTAAGAAAACTCTGAATTGAAAAAAATCCTTCGGGAAATTGGAAAAATTCTCCATCAAACTCAACAAGATAAAATAGGACATATATTTTTAATGTATATATTAAAGAAGGACTCCTCCCAACCTTTACGAATACATAAATATATATATAAAATGAAAGGTCCGTATGGACAGTAACACAAAGAAAAGAGCACAGAAAATCACTACAAAACTCACTTCAATATTTCGACATCAGTCGTCATCAGGAAGAAGTACGAAGTAGTTACTTCGAGAATTAAGCTCCAACTCAGTTTGAAGTTTACATCTCAACGCAAGTACTCCGTACTTCTTCCTGATTATGACTGATGTCGACATATTGAAGTGAGTTTTGCAGTGATTTTCTGTGTTCTTCTCTTTGTGTTAATAAGTATATATATAATTTATACTATATAAGTATATATATATATATATATATATATATATATATAATATATATATATATATATATATATATATATATATATATATGTAAAATATATATATATATAAATTTATATAAGTACATATATATTTGTGCTTTTTATAATTTGAGTTTGTGATTTTCTTCACTCTGTGTGTTACTGTTCTTCGATTTTGAATCATATTGTGTCCGCTTTGCATCGTCTTTCCCTTTATTAAGTGATATATATATTTCGAATAAAATGAAAGGTCCGTGTGGGCAATAAAAACTTTATATATATATATATATATATATATATATATATAAAGTTTTTATTGCCCAAATGAAGATCATGCTGAACTGGAAGTTATAAATAGGAAGTATTTCAAATTTCCTTATGTTGAGGGCTTATCACAATCAATTAGAAAAGTGTTCAAACGAAACGTACCTGAAGTTACACTGGCATTTTATAATAAAAGAAAAAATAAATATTATTTTCAAATTTGAAAGAAAAAATACCGAAGGAGTTACAAAGTAACCTAATTTATGCCATCAAATGTAAAGACTGTGACAAATGTTACTATGGTGAAACTAGTCGTTTTCTCAAAGAAAGGTTGTACCAACATAATTATTCCATAAGAACAAATAAAAGTAACGCAACAGCCTTAGCTGGGCATGCCATAAACGAAGGTCACACGTTCGATTTTGAAGATACAACTGTAATAAAAAAAGAAAAAGATGAGCAAAGAAGGAAGACACTTGAGATGTTATATATTAAAAAGGATCTAAGTTCGATTAATCATAGAAGTGATATTACTAACTTAAGTAATATTTATTCTGGAGTGTTGTGCTGAGGTTTAGTGAAATTTGATTTATTTAGTTCCCTTGAGTGAACAGTGTTGAGGTTATTTGTAATGTTATCTTATTAGTCTAGTCGAAGGTTTTGTCCGGCTAACATTGTTGTTCCTTTAAATAATGTAAATTTCATTTTCTTAGTTAAAAAATTCTTACTTCTGTAAGTAATATTGTTTTATGTATCTCTGAAATATTTCTGCTTGTAATATTCATAAGTTGTAACAATCCATTTTCATATTGTTGTATATGTTTGATGTTGATATGTGATTTCTTATTATCCTTTGTTTGTAGGCCTATGAAAAAGGTTTTAAATAAAACCGAAACGTTGGCAACGAGAGTTTGATTTTTTATCCTGGAAAATTGACCGAACCCCGATTAGAGAACACACCTATTCTATCAAACGGTCGATATATTATTGAATCTGTTATATATATATATATAATATATATATATATATATATATATATAATAAACTCAAAAATTGTTAGTGACCTCTTCTATTCTATTCAATGTTTAGTTATTGAGGGCTAGGTCAAGTAAAAGAAAATAAACTCCTTTCTAGGCCGACGTTTCGATGTATTTGTACATCATCTTCAGGGCTAAAATTAGAGTAAGACTATAATACATTTATCAAAACAATCTACAACTCACATAGAGAACTAACACACATTTTTATAACACCAACAGATACATACAAATACATCGAAACGTCGGCCTAGAAAGGAGTTTATTTTCTTTTACTTGACCTAGCCCTCAATAACTAAACATTGAATATATATATATATACAATACATATGCCAATTAGGTTATTGTTTTCATTTATCGTCACACATACTATACTTAAATTTGAATATCCTAAATGCCTGATATTTGTACATTAGGATGTATATTAATAAAACAGTAATATATTTTCATTTTCCCAGATAATGCCATTCCGGAATTTCATTTTCCGGAATTAAGAGTGATATTTTATGCATCTAAATAAAAATAATAAAATGTTTTCATTTTCCAGTATAGTGACGCGTTGTAATATGTTTTATTTAAAAAGAATACTTAATTTTACAATCCTCAAAAAAAATATAGAGCTGGATTACTTTGTTGTTGCATTCGTTTAAACACTTTAGACTCAAAAGGATGGTTAGTCAAGATAAAATGGGAAGCTTTAATAATCTAAAATAAGAATTAAAAGGTAAACAATGTTGCTTGAAAACGACTGAAAGGAATTCTCAAAAGAAGGCTTGGGAAGAATTGATATAAGCCTGAGAAAACTTTTGTTTTTGCTTTCATTAAAGACCTAAAACATGAAACAAAACTTTTGCCTGAGAAATGAAATTAAAACTGATCTTTTGTAGAGGTAATTGTACGAACAATGGATATGCTAACAACTTTTGAACGTGTTCTGCTTAATAAAGGATTAGCAAAAAGTAATCATGGGAGGAGAAGTAAAGCAAAACTAAGGTTATCCAAGCCAAAATAAATACGTATTCCCAGGTAAGCATTGACGTAAATAAGACTAGTGACACTATGACTAGTGTAAATAAGTATTTCGCAGCAGTCAATATTATTGTTATTATTTGACTATAGCATTGCGTCCTAAGAACTATTGTACTTCCCCCCTTCTGTACTAAAGCACCCCAGCTAGCTTTAGTGCCTACAACAAGCACAGAACTTTTGCTGGGTCTAGCTGTAATATTTCAGGGTGACTATAGCACTGTGTCCTAAGAGCTATTGTATTCCCTCCCTCTATACTAAAGTACCCCAGCTAGCTTTAGAGCCTACAAGAAGCACAGAACTTTTGCTGGGTCTAGCTGTAATATTTCAGGGTGACTATAGCACTGTGTCCTAAGAGCTATTGTATTCCCTCCCTCTATACTAAAGTACCCCAGCTAGCTTTAGAGCCTACAAGAAGCACAGAACTTTTGCTGGGTCTAGCTGTAATATTTCAGGGTGACTATAGCACTGTGTCCTAAGAGCTATTGTATTCCCTCCCTCTATACTAAAGTACCCCAGCTAGCTTTAGTGCCTATATGAAGCTCAGCAATTTGCTGGGTCTAGCTGTAATATCTGAGGGCGACTATAGCACCGCGACCTGAGAACTATTGTATCCCCCCTTCTATACTAAAGCACCCCAGCTAGCTTTAGTGCCTACAAGAAGCACAGAACTTTTGCTGGGTCTAGCTGTAATATTTCAGGGTGACTATAGCACTGTGTCCTAAGAGCTATTGTATTCCCTCCCTCTATACTAAAGTACCCCAGCTAGGTTTAGTGCCTATATGAAGCTCAGCAATTTGCTGGGTCTAGCTGTAATATCTGAGGGCGACTATAGCACCGCGACCTAAGAACTATTGTACTCCCCCCTTCTATACTAAAGCACCCCAGCTAGCTTTAGTGCCTACAAGAAGCACAGAACTTTTGCTGGGTCCAGCTGTAAATATTTCAGGGTGACTATAGCACCGCGACCTGAGAACTATTGTATCCCCCCTTCTATACTAAAGCACCCCAGCTAGCTTTAGTGCCTACAAGAAGCAAAGAACTTTTGCCGGGTCCAGCTGTAATATTTCAGGGTGACTACAGCATTGCGTCATATGGACTATTATACTTCCCTCTTTCTGTATTAAAGTACCCCAGTTAGCTTCAATTCCTCCAAGAAGCTCAGCACTTTTGCTGGGTCAGTCAGTCTCTGATTTTCTTTAGCCAGCTCTCATTTTCAGTCAAACCGTCATCAGGAGAGTTGAGATAGGGGCAACAGCAGTCGCTTCGCAATTGCGCTTAGTGTCCCTATCTCAACTCTCCGGTTTCAACCGAAAATTATAGACTGTAAGTGTGTTTGTATCTGTACTCTGTGTCTATAGTTCACTGTGAAACGAATATATATATATAACAATTAAAATAAGCAGTTACACATAAACTGAAACACAACAAAGACTCACTTTTCAATATTTCGACCGTAAATATTGAAAAGTGAGTCTTTGTTGTGTTTCAGTTTACATTAGAAAACGGTATATTATTCTAAAAACTAACTAATTCCAAATTCTTACCTTTTCCTTAACTTTATATTATATTATTTTTATTTACTGCGCATGAAATCTTTCCATTTAATTGATTTAGAATCAATATATTTTCAGCTACTCACAATTTCAAACAACTTGGGAAAGAATTACTTTTTTTTTTGCAGTAAACTGAGAAATTTTATAGCAGCATCTAAAAAAAATGATGATACTCAAATTGTGGAATTTCAAGACATAATTTGTACTTGAAATTATGTAGAAATATTATACAATTGTACTGTGACAAATATACTTTATTTGTTACTGTAATAAAGTATAAATTACAGGGTAAGCCTGGTATACAATATTATCATCTGAAAGGAGATAAGGAGCTGTTTAGACGTATTTTAACATATTCGCTTTGGTATCATCCATTACAGAGGTTCTCAACAAAGAGTGCACGCACCCCTACATAACATTAACTAACAATATTTAGTTAATTTTTTAACTAAAATAAGAATATCCTTGTTAGGAATCTTCTTATTATGTGGAATATAACTTCGAAATAAATACTGCTTTTTTAAATAAGATTTGTTGAATGAAGGAAATGAAGCAGCTAATGTGAATTGTAACGGCTAAAAAGGCATAAGCGAACGAAGAGTGTCTGTTTAGTGTAATATTGCAACGACAACACGAAACACTTAGCAGCATCAACTCAGGATGATTTTAATATGCACGAGGGGAGCCAGGTTAACGCGCTCACCTCTGAACTGATAGGTCTGGGGTTCGATACCCACTTCGTCCTTGATTAATTCACGCGGGAGGTGAATAAGTCTGACGACTTTGTGCCTCGAAGAGAACGTTAAATCATCGGTCCCGAGCCTGTATGATGTGAGGTATTTCGTTAAAGATCCCTACTCTAAATACGTTTGAGTTAGGCAAAATTTAAGATACCAATGTACAATCAATCTTGCTTGTGTGATATCGCAAAGGGTCCAATGTTCGGCCCATGTGTAATCCCTTGTGGGACTACAACTGCAACCTAAAGCGTTGCCTATTACTACTACAACTGATATGCACGAGAAAAGAAAAAACAGATTTTTCTATTACTTCTACCGTTAAATTAATGTACCTGATTTAAAAAGAAAAATAGCTTCAATGAAATAGCTTTTTTCTAAAAAAAAAAGAAAAAATGGAAATTTAAATATAGTTTAACGACAGATTGGACTGTAGCGATAAGAAGTAAAGGAAAGGTTTTTGGGTAACAGACGGACATGAAAAAAAAAAACAAGAAGTATTATCGCATGATAGTTATAACAGAGACGTGGTTCTTTTAAATGTAGAATGCATTCAGTATCCATACGGTATAAGCAAAAGTGAAAAAGAAATAAGAGTTAAAAATTTAAAGAAAAATCATAGCTTAAAGGATTTTCAGAAAGTTGTGAGAAAAGGTACTACATTGTTGAGACAAAAGGACGAGCAACAGAATGAGGGGACCTCGGTTAAAGTGGGTCAGTGGCCCCCTCTCCAAACCCCCCTGGGGGAAAAATGAACAATAGAGGAGTCGCACGGTGTGCGGGAATCATCTAGGAAAGAATGGCAGGCAAACAGAAGCCACTTCGCTAATGAATAGTCGTCAGTATCATGGAAATAACGACTGTAACAATCATGGACCGTGATGACTGTGACAATCGTGGACAGTGATAACTGTGACAATCACGGACTGTGAATACTGTGACAATCATGGACAGTGATGACTGTGACAATCGTGGACAGTGAATACTGTGACAATCATGGACAGTGATAACTGCGACAATCACGGACAGTGATAACTGTAACAATCAAGGACAGTGATAACTGCGACAGTCACGGACTGTGCATATTGTGACAATCATGGACAGTGAATACTGTGACAATCATGGACAATGATAACTGCGACAATCACGGACAGTGATAACTGTAACAATCAAGGACAGTGATAACTGCGACAGTCACGGACTGTGCATATTGTGACAATCATGGACAGTGATAACTGTGACAATCACGGACAGTGATAACTGTGACAATCACGGACTGTGACTACTGTGACAATCGTGGACAATGATGACTGTGACAATCATGGACAGTGATAACTGTGAAAATCACAATCATGTACAATGATAACTGTGACAATCATGGACCTTGTTTAAAATCATATCAGAACAGTATTGTCTGCATATTGTACTCAGTTCTTACAGATATTCACAGAAAACCATACCACTTTAACATTACAAAACACCGTCGAAATGACTAGTCGGCCAGAATTTGTTCATTGAGTTTCAACCACTTTTGAACTATTCTAAGCAGTAAATTTTTGTAAAAATTTCCGCGGTTTATACAACTTTCAGCTTGTATTTTAGTCATTCTAGTGCAGTAGTCTCGAACTCAATTCCCTGAGGGCCGAATAAGGACTTTTGCATCTCGATGGCCGCATTGTAACAATTAAAAAAGGTAGGTCTAAATAAAAATATAATAACAGGTCTTTATATTATTCAATCGAACAAAAACAGTAACAAACATAATTAGATAAATAAAATCTAGTATTTTAGATAATCTATTTATTATCCAGAGCCTGTAATTAATAACTGTGTATGAGTGAGATTTTGTTTTGACTTCTCATCTGGGGGCGCTTTCAATCAACAAGGTCATCAATATTATCCTTCAATTTATTTGCAGAAACAAATCTCAGCTGAACAACCAGCTGGTCTCAGTGATACCAACTTAAAGTCATAAAAATACCAAACTTGTCCTAACAACCTTTCTTTCTCCAGACCAATCTATCTCTTTAATTATTGAACGACTCTAGTACATATATATATAATATATACTTGAAAATAATGTCAACAAAATTAAATACCATTATTTTAATTCATAGTTTGAAAATAATAGAATCAACTTTTGCCGAAATCATTTTCAAACACAATCCACAATAAAAAACATCAGTAAGAAGACCAGAAAAACCAACTAGAACTAAGATACCTGTAATACGCGTAATTGGAACTGATATCAATGGAAAATATATATATAATTTTTTTTAATTTTATTGCAGCATGTTCCACATTGCATGTTCCACATTAATTGAGTATTAACTACTCTTTTAGTACAATAATTCAAACTATTGTTAAAATATTTCCTATTATTTTTATATAACAATAAGATATTTATAATAATAATTATAAAAATTGAATTATAGGAATAATTCTTATATAACTCTTATAATTCTTATTACTATTTCTTTATAATAAAAAAATATTGAAAATATTACAATATGTATATATAACACGTGAAATAACAATCAATGATCAAAACACAGAATGAAAAAAATATCCCTCTCTGGACATTTGTGCTTTTTTGCACTTTCACCCTTTTAAAATACCACTCTTTCCTCCCACTCTTCCCAACCCCTCACCACATGTTTCTGCATCTAGTGTTTCAGTTGGGTTTTTGACTCTGACGAAGACCGCTTGTTACGGTTGAAAGATCTTAGTCTTGTTTTCCCATTTTCTTATTGTGGTTTGATCATATATATACATATATTAACGATTTCGCATTGGACATGTGAAACAAAAACCAACCGATAAAATATAACATTAAGAGGGTTTTACTTACATAAACTTGTCTAAAACATAATTTCGCTGATGATCGTGAAAAAATATGTATATATTTTAATGAAAATAATAAGCTTTACATAATAAAAATGTACCTTTAGGTTTTAATGGACTGGCATTGTCCTGTGCCTTACTAGAAGATGGCTCACGGTTGTCAAGTGTTACATTTTCATAAACAGCTGGTTGGCTATTATGTGGCACATTCATTTCACTGGTTTCACTTTTAGGGCGGTATTTAGGATTATCACTAAGAAGTTCTAAAGGAGATTCATAAATAGGTGAATTTGGATTTGATTGCAAACTATCTTCTCTGATTGCTGGTAGATAAAACACGGAGTTTCTAGTAGTTTTCGAGGATTCATCACAATTGTTCTCTTTGGCACTAAACGGTTTAACAGTTTCATAAATCCTATGTTCAATTTGACTATTAACTAATAATTTCTCATCAGTTGGAGGAACATAAAAAACACTGTTACCACTAATAGTAAAGTTTTCTTTTAAAGGTATCTTATCATTGAGCACAAACACTGTTTCATATATAGGAGATTCTGGTTTGTTCAAAGGCGGTGTTGTTTGAAAATAAAATTCGCTGTTTCCACATAGAATTGAATCGGACGATGACTCAGCCATGTTGTCGCCGACACGAAGGACGGCTGACTGAGTTGATTTGGATTTAGAAGCACTGGGAAATGAGTGCATGAGTCAGCAGCTGCGTCATAGGTGTGAATGGAAAGATTAGCTACAGCAGAGACTGATAGTGCTATTAATTGTATTATCCGAATAACTCATTTACCTGAGACTACAAAATAAGCATTTGTATTTATTTTTATAGTCGCTCGCGGATGACATGATTTGGAAGGTCTCAGACCAGAATTTTCTTTGTTCTTTTTTCTAGTGGTTTTAGCATTATAATTATATATAATCGTGAGTGTTGCAAGTCTTTATCTATGTTTTTCTATTTCTGTATTGTGTTTTATATATATAATATATATATATATATATATATATATATATATATATATATATATATATATAATTAAAGTTTTCACTAGAAAACAAAAAAGTATCAACACTTACTATTCTCGATCATTCCAGCTATCTTACCGTGTTTAGGAGAGATAGGAAAAGGAAGATGAAAAGAAACACAGGAGCGGAGACGTGAAAGTGTCCACCGACCGATATAAAGTGACCTATATATGTATATATGAACAGTTCACGTGTTCATTCAAACTAGACAGTTGTTGTTGAAATCCTCAGACTATTTTTCTATATAAAGTAATGTCTAATGTAATATTTAGTTTTTCTGTTTCACGAGTGTATACTTCTGCCTGTGAAAAAGGTTTTAAATAAAAACCGATACGTTGGCAATGAACCCTGAAGAACTGACCGAATTCTGATAAACTTTAATTCTGTTTCTATTTCTCTGTCGATAATGTTATCAATATTTATATATATATATTATATATATATATATATATATATATATATATATTCTATGTTTTGTTATTGAGGGCTAGGTCAAATAAAAGAAAATAAACTCCTTCCTAGGCCGACGTTTTGATGTATTTATATATCATCTTCAGGGCTAAAATTAGAGAAAGAACTATAATACATTTTACCAAAACAATCTACAACTCACATAGAGAAATAACACAATTTTTTTTTAAGACCAACAGATACACACAAAAGGTTATTTTATAATCAGAGTTGTTGAGTACACATCTATTTCAAAGTCAGACAAAAGGAAATTAATTTTACCTTGGAAAGTGTGCTAATGGTTATTTAAGTTGTATGATCGAAACGTCGGCCTAGGAAGGAGTTTATTTTCTTTTATTTGACCTAGCCCTCAATAACAAAACATAGAATAGAATAGAAGAGGTCAATAACAGTTTTTGAGTTTATATATATATATATATATATATATATTCGAACCAATCAGAGCGCAGGGTTAAGGCTGCTGCTCTGATTGGACCTCATGCTCGGCTCCAGGCTCCTGCTCGTCGGAATTACATACATGTCCTTGACCTGGAGGTTTATAGAGGGGTTCCTTTCCTTTATGTACAGGGCTTCCAATATTTGTAGCTTCTCCGCATTCTGTTCCGCCTGTATGATGGCAGTGCCCTGCACCAGCATCTCCCTCGTCAGCTGAGTGTTGTGTTTTTCTTGTGTATGTTTCTTGGGGGCTCCCGCAGTCAAATGGAGAGTTAGCCTCCTAGAGAGCTTAGTCGCAGTCATCCCAATGTACTTGGAAGGCAGGCTTTCACATTCACCTGTGGTGCAAGTATACTCGTACATGCGGAGAAGCTACAAATATTGGAAGCCCTGTACATAAAGGAAAGGAACCCCTCTATAAACCTCCAGGTCAAGGACATGTATGTAATTCCGACGAGCAGGAGCCTGGAGCCGAGCATGAGGTCCAATCAGAGCAGCAGCCTTAACCCTGCGCTCTGATTGGTTCGAATTAGTCAACCTGATTGGCATATGTATATATATATATATATATTATAAAATCTTCATCTAACCAAAGGAAGAATTAATAAGTAAAAAAGTAACATTTTTCATTATAATATTAATTACGATATTGATTCGTCATGAGCATTAAAAACAAGAGCAACACAATTCTGAAGCAGTTTGCAAAAATAAAAAAAGAGGTAGAATTGCGTTGGGTGAAATCAAATGGGTGACAGCCAAACAGCTGTAGTGAGTAAGAAAGCTTTGCTGAATGGCACTAAGCCAAGAGGAGAACAAAAGACCTGCGCCTTTCCATTGCCCTGCTGAAATCAAAGCATGATTCATACACCACTCGTTCTGATTACTGATGAAGCAAATAAAATTACACCATGTAGCCATGTATGCAACAACATACAGCTTTATATCAATTCTTTCATAAATCAAAACTATTTTTTCAATATATATATATACATATCAATGATCAAACCACAATAAGAAATGGGAAAACAAGACTAAGATCTTTCAACCGTAACAAGCGGTCTTCGTCAGAGTCAAAAACCCAACTGAAACCCAGTTGGGTTTTTGACTCTGACGAAGACCGCTTGTTACGGTTGAAAGATCTTAGTCTTGTTTTCCCATTTCTTATTGTGGTTTGATCATTGATTGTTGTTTCACGTGTTTATGTGAAATCTTTTTATATATACATATATACTTCGAATAAAATGAGAGGTCCGTGTGGACAATAAACACTTTAACACATAGAAAAGAACACAGAAAGACACTACAGAACTCACTTCGAAATATCGAAGTGAGTTCTGTAGTGTCTTTCTGTGTTCTTTTCTATGTGTTAAAGTATATACGTATATATACATATATATATATATATATATATATATATATATATATATTATATATAGTTCAATATAAACAAAGAAACATAGAGAAATCAAAAGAACACACTTACAGTCTCTAATTTGCGGTTTGAACCGTCTTCAGGAGAGATAAGAGAGGGAAACCAAGCGCACTGGATCAGAGACGGTTGGAGGCCAACAGTGTTGCCGCATGCGCGCCCGTTCACAGAAAATAAGGTAGACAGGAATCAATTTATAATTAATTTATAAAATAAAATAATGGAATATGAAAACAATAAATATATAAAAAAGAAAAAATTGAAAAAATAAGGGAAATTGATACAGAGAAATTGATACATAAACAAAAGTGCTGACTAAGCTATGATTATGAACTATATTTGTCCGTTTTGGATCGTATTTCCAACGAAAAAAAGTGTATATATATATATATATATAAAGGTTTCACATAAACACGTGAAATAACAATCAATGATCAAACCACAATATGAAAATGGGAAACCAATGTCTCTTTTTCCAAACCCAACTGACTCTATTCGGTTTTTGACTCTGACGAAGACCGCTTGTTATGGTTGAAAGATCTTCGTCTTGTTTTACCATTTTCATATTGTGGTTTGATCACATATATATATATATATATATATATATATATATATACATGCTTTGTTAAAGTATTGAATATTGTAGTTTTATTGGCCCTGGTTCTGGTCTAGAGCAGATGATTGGTCCCCGAGTAGGCGGAGGGTCCTCGTAGTACCGGTTTGTTGTCTGTTTATTGCTGCGTTATTCTTCATGATCTCTATTGCTTCGTGAATTTGTAATCTATTGTAGTCATTTATCTGTCGGATTATCCTTGTATTCTGTGTGACGTCCTCCCGGGTCAGCTCTGTGCTGTGTTTGTCAAGGGTGTGCTTCTTTATAGCGAAGGACTGCTACCAAAGTACACTAATATATATATATGTATATATTATTGAGAAAAAGGAATCACATTGAAAATGGAATCACAGAAACTCGCTACTATATTTCGATAGCCTCGTCATTAGAGTCACTCCGAAGGAAGACAGGCAAGGATTGTCCTGGTTCCTGAACGCAGGTGTTACAGTACACCAAGGCCAAACTTAAAGAGATGAAGTTGTTTAAAAGGGTTAAAAAAATTTATTCTTCTATTTGTTATTTTATCAAATAATTTTTTTTTGTTTGGGTGCTAGCTACCTTTAAAACTATTTTAAGCTAATCTTTTTTTTATGATTGATTCTACTTAAGTTTTCATTAATTGTTTCATATAATTTATTTCTATATTTTGTATTATTTATAGTTCCTCATACCTTTATTATTAATCTTCAATGTGCCGCATTAATTATTTTATTCTTCAATTCTTCCCTTTCTTTGTTTATTTTTCGTGCTTCTCTTGTACCGGGCAAGCGTGAGCTACAAACACCTGAACACGAACACTTGCACAACACTTAGTGTTCATCATCAAGTACCTCTACACTATAAACATAAAAATGTATAAAAATCTTAACCTTTTATTCAAAACCTTTTACTTTTTATTTTAGTAAAAAATTTATGTTATTTTTCCTTTATTTAACTTCAAAATTTTATATATTTTTGTGTTTTATATTGTAGATATACCTTTCAGGACTCTATTGATTAGTCACATACACTTTTAATACAAAATATAATTATATTCTTCTGCTGTTTAATTTTAGTTAAAAATTATAATGGCAGCTATAAGTAGATTTAGTGAGACAGTGTTTCGAATAATTTTTGATAAATTAATAGTGATACATACCAGTAGGCACATAAGATATCTATCACCAGACCGAGCTCGCATTACAGAGCAATATCTCTGTTTGAAATAATATGAAAATAAATAATCTGTTCCATCCCTAAAATGCCTGTTTTTAAGTTTTATTTTTTAAAGAAAAATGATTTAATCAGAAAAATAAACAATAAAACATATAATACGAATAATATTACGTGAAAAATAAATGGATGAAAGAAATAATCATGTTTTATTAATGTACTGAACTTAAAACGGACAGACGATCTAGGCGTGAGGAAGACGGTATCTCGTACTTGTCGTACGAGACTGAAATTCTTACGAATGGCTGCTCGTAAAGTGAAATGCTCGTACAATGGGGCACTCACACTACAAGGTTCTACTGTATGTGGAAAAACATGTTTGCTGTTTTAAGCTACCTCCTAGAGACGAAAGAAGACCTGGATATAGTCTTCTAACTTGTTATAATACCTTTAATTTAGCCTAAATGTTATTTACCGGAAATGTTTCATAAAAAAAACAGTCTCGAGTTGTTAAACGGTAAAAATTAACCAGTTTTGCGTAATTTTTGAATTATACTGGTTGCCCTTGTTATATAGTTATTGTTGCTTACATATAATCAAGGTCACACGATAACAAGGCTTGTATTTAACAGTTTGTATAAACTAAGGAAATATTTATCTCATAATTGTTTTTAATGAATGCAAAAATCTTATTGCTGCAACTTTAAAAAATAATTAAATTTGTATAAAATCCACTCGAGTCACTTCCACTGTGTCAATAAGACTGGCTATGATATGATTGTACTAGTGTCATTGACTTGCAGCATTACACGTGGAACAAATCTTATATGTCTTGCAATCAAAATCACTATTAATTTATCATACATAATTGGAAAACAATCACTGTAAAGGCTAAACACATTTCAATAATTGATTTCTTTTGTTTCATGTCTCTCTGAATCTACTTCTACCTAGCTGCCAGTTTAATTTTTGAACTAAAACACTTCTTGAGAAGTATAATTATTTTTTTGTATTCAAAGTGCATGTGACTAATCGATACAGTCCTGAAAGGTACATCTACAATATAAAATACAAAAATGTATAAAAAATTGAAGTTTATTAAAGGAAAAACAATCAAAATATTATCTAAAATAAAAACTAAAAGGTCAAAATTTTGTCAACATCTACATCTGCAATATAAATACAAAAATGTATAATAATTTTGAAGTGAAACGAAAAACAACTAAAATTTTAACTAAAAGAAGACCTTAAAAGTTACGGTTGTTTTTCATTTATTTAACTTGAAATTTTTGTATACTTTGTTGTATTTATATTGCAGATGTACCTGGTGATGAACAGTAAGTGTTTGAAACGTGTTGTATAATTAAATCCTTGTTGTGAAAACCTAATGTATTTTTCTTCGCTAGTCTTAACGAATTAAACTCGTACTGCGAGGTTCTTCAGTATTTATAACACATCGTGACTTTTCTCCACGACATAAGGTGTTATGCTGCATTTTACAGTCCTTTTTGAATATGCATATGAGTTTCGTAACCTCGATAGCTGTCAGTTACACTTGGTTGAGTCGTTATTTCTTCTTAGCATACTCATCTTTGCTATGCCTAGATTATTTTATGCAGCACGAAAAGAACGCAGTCAGCTTGCGTGAACCCGAAGGTCTAACAAATGTATCTATTATAAAATAACTTTCTTTTTCTTAATTTACTGAAAACATATTTTAGATTAAAACAAAATAGATGCGGTTTTTTTTCAGTTTTTATGAAAGAGATAAAGGTTTGTTTTATCATCCACTTAAGGGTTTTTCGATAGCGTCATTGTTTCATGTTTTGTGCAATTGACCTTTTGTTATCCAAATAACATAATTATTACGGAAAGATGAATGTAACCTATTATAGATCATAATCTTACCTTATTTTGAATTTGCTGAGTGGAACGTGTAATAACCACACAACTTATTCAATTATATAACATAATCTGTAAAGTAAGGGGCCAGGATAGCTCAGTGGTTGACGTACTCGCTTTTGAACTGGAGGTCCAGGATTCAATACCAACCTGGCCCTCAATTTATTTACTTGAGAGAGTGAATAAATCTGAGTACGCCGTCCCTCGGAGAGAACGTTAAGCCATCGGTCCCAAGCCTGTACAATGTCAGGTTCTCGTTAAAGATGCCTACTCAAAATGCATTTGAGTTAGGCAAAATTTAGGACTCCAAATGTAGAATTGCTCGTTGGAGCTATTAAATAAAAAGCCGGTAAACGGCTGACGTTATCACCCGCTAGGGGATCGGTTTAAACAATAAAAAAAAAAAAAAATAAAATAAAACGGTCAATGCCAGTAAAGCCATCAAACCTAACCCTGAATGATGTCAGGTATTCGTTAAAGTTTAAAATAAATACTCTTGTATATGACAAAAATTAAAACTCTCGATGAAGAATTAACTCGATACCCAATAGCTAAATACCATAGTTTTGATACAAATAAACTAAAAGTTTTGGTAAAAGTTTTATCAAAAAAATAAACTACAAATTCTGCTGCTACAAGTACACAGAAAGAGTAGAGCTAAGGGCGTTTAAAAAAAATATTCAGTAACTGCGAGCTTTATATTACAAATATAAAGACGGGTAAACCGTCTTACCTCGTTTGATTTTCTTGGAGCCGTTGGAACATTTTCAGAAGTTGTCCATCTAAACGGCAGTAGACTTGGTATATAAACCCTTTGAAACAGCTCTCTAGCTTATAGTTGTGATCGAAGATGGACAACATCGAAAGCGCTCCAACGGCTCTAACATCTTACCAAGTATGACGGTTTCCCCTAATTTCTAATATAATTCATACTAGCATCAGTGGTAATAACAATATGCATGAATTTAACAGTGAGGATTTAATTGTTTTAATTAAGTTTTAACAACAAATGTACGACAGAAATGTTTAAAGCCATAAAGAAAAACAAACATAGAATAATACTGCACTTAAGGATCTTTAGACTTCAGTAAACGGTTATGGTATTCGAATAGTCATTATGTCAGTAATGGTTTTCTCTTAAAGTGCACGCTTCCTATTGGTCATAATATACCCAAGGCGACTTTATGGTTCTAGGGCTTTTTCTCATCGTTCCGGAAGCTAATCCACACAAGGTTCACCTTGAGTGTGTTCCAGTGGCTTGAACACTTAACTTCAGATTAGTAGATAAGCACCACCTCAATCAAGCAGAAGTGATTCCCAAAAACAAAAAAATCGTTCATCTGTTCTGAGTTACATCGTGGTTTGGAATGAAATAGCCTTAGAACGTGAGAACGGTGTAACACATGTTATATCAGCGATGGCAAACCTATGACACGCGTGTCAGTGTTGACACGCAACCTCACTTATGGTGACACGTATCTTCAAAAATAAAAAAACAATATAATTCAAATATTTGTCTCTCATAACAGCCAAAATTTGTTATTAACAATAATATTATTAATTCTTTAAATAATTAATACTTTATTTCTGAAACCAGACTTGTGTGTACAAGTACAATAATATTGCGTAACAAATATAGGTACATATTAAAAACATTTAAACATATACAACGATGGATTTCTTGAGGAATCTGGTCTTTAGACCGAAATTCTCAAGCCCATCTTTGAACTTTAAAAATCAATGGCCGAGAAGCAATTTTAAACATATTAAGATATCATTATCAACCGTCATACCTCGTCTATCGCTGGTAAAGTCGCCCAACCGTCATACCTCGTCTATCGCTGGTAAAGTCGCCCAACCGTCATACCTCGTCTATCGCTGGTAAAGTCGCCCAACCGTCATACCTCGTCTATCGCTGGTAAAGTCGCCCAACCGTCATACCTCGTCTATCGCTGGTAAAGTCGCCCAACCGTCATACCTCGTCTATCGCTGGTAAAGTCGCCCAACCGTCATACCTCGTCTATCGCTGGTAAAGTCGCCCAACCGTCATACCTCGTCTATCGCTGGTAAAGTCGCCCAACCGTCATACCTCGTCTATCGCTGGTAAAGTCGCCCGACCGTCATACCTCGTCTATCGCTGGTAAAGTCGCCCGACCGTCATACCTCGTCTATCGCTGGTAAAGTCGCCCAACCGTCATACCTCGTCTATCGCTGGTAAAGTCGCCCAACCGTCATACCTCGTCTATCGCTGGTAAAGTCGCCCGACCGTCATACCTCGTCTATCGCTGGTAAAGTCGCCCGACCGGTTTCGCAATGGCTGAATCATCAATGTCACTCAATATGGGACAATGGAGCAATATGCATGTATTTAAACATATTGTTTCAATATTGATATTAATATAAAAATGCTAAATTCTGGTTTCATAATTTCGGTTTTTATATTTTAAATGGTCTTAAAAAAATAATTTAACATTTAAATATATTGTTTTAATTTTGATATTAATATGAAATAATAAAGTCTGAAAACATGCTAAATTCCAAATGCTAAAAAGTTAAATTTTGGTTAAATAATATTGGTTTTTATATTTCAAATGGTCTTAAAAAATTATTTAACATTTAAATATATATTTTGTTTAATACTGATAATAATAACAAATTATAAATTCTGAAAACATGCTAAATTCTAAATGCTAAAATGTTAAATTTCATAATTTTATTCTTTTTTTATTTTAAATGGCATTAAACAAATAATTAAGTTAAAAAATTATAAATATTTATATTTTCTTTTTAATCTTTACTTTTCTGATGTGTAAGATGCAAAGAAAAAGATGTTTGGATTTTTCGATGTTAACACGTTGGACTCAAAAGGTTTGTCGTCACTGAGTTGTAGTATGGTAGGATGTTATGTACCGTTGAATGGTGTCCATCGAGAACTTTAAGCCCACAGGAAAGACATAAATACATCAGAGTGACAATGGGCGTTGTACGATCAATCAAAACACTTTCTATATCATAGTTTTTAAGATATATAATACAATGCTTTCGTCTTTACAAATGATTAAATGAACCATTGAATGAATCACTTATTGAGGGGCCACGTCGAGGTATAAAATACGTGGGAAGCCGTTCAAGAGACTTAATGCCCCCACACAGAGCATTCGCCCGTCTGAACAATATTACTTTACTATTGAGGGGACCAGGTTAGACCAGTGGGTAACGTACTCACCTTTAAACTCGTAGTCTGGGGTTTAATACTCACGCCGGAGGTAAATAAATCTGAGCAAGTCGTCCCTAGGAGAGGATGCAAACCCGATCTTGTACGTTGTACAAGATTCCTAGTCTAAAAAACTTGAGTTGGACAAAATTTAAAGAGCCAGGTTATCTCAGAGGTTAACTGAACTGGTAGGTTACGTGCTGAGCTCAGAGGTTACGTGCTCGCCTCTTAACTGATAGGACCGGGGTTCGATCCTCACCTGGCCCTCGATTTATTCACGCGGGAGGTTAATAAATCTGAGTACGAGTCGTCCTTTGGAAAGGACATTAAGCCGTCGGTCCCGAGCCTGTACGATGTCAGATAACTCGTTAAATATCCCTATTCGAAATGCACTTAAGTTAGGCAAAATTTAGAACTCCCAATGTAGAATCCTGTAAAATCACCGATCAAAGAAAAAGCCTGGTAAACGGCTGACGTTATCACTCGCTAGGGGATCGACTTCAACGTTAAACAAAAAAAAAAAATAGACAAAATATTAGGACTTCCAATATAGAATCAACAGAGCTCGCCCATTACTAAAATGAATGCCAAATAATAAATGAGTCACAATTTCCGCTCCCTTAAAACAGCACTAAAAGGTGAAAAGCCTTATAAGTGTGGGCGTTGGAAAACAGAAACAAACCTTATCTGTATAAAACAGGAATAAAATAGCGCCAAAAATATAACAAGTCATTAGTTTATAAGGAAATTTTTAATAGTTATTTCTGTCTAGAATCTCGCGCTCAATTAACGATATCAACCAGAACTTCTCAAACGGTGCTGCCTAGAAGCACTGAAAGGAAGTGTCCCAAGGGAGACACTCAGGTGCGCCAAAGAGGAAAAAGAAGACTATATGTGAATATTTGAGAAATGTGAGTGAGTTTCATAACTTGTTGCTAACCATGTACGTGATTTCCAAATCATAGGTAAAATCTTCGTCAGTTGACACTATAACTGTCGCAAGGAAAGCGTTGATAGTGTTATTACAATCTTCTACATCTTATCTCTGTGAAAAGGTTTTCCTATATTAAATAACATTAAATGTAAAAGTAGATCAAGTACTGAAAGGTGTTGATGAAGAGTTGAGAGTGGTTTATCACATGTAAGACCTAATGATAAAAAAATTGCCAAGTCTCATGAAGCGCATGTTTCTCATTAGGATACTAGAGTGCAAAATATAATGTCAAAAAATACAGAGTTCTTTTAGGATACGTCTGTATTATTTTCCTATTTTTGTTATTAAATACTAATATCATCATTATAAATGGTATCATTTTCATCAGGCGAACAAATAAACACCAAAAAGGACAAATGAAGTAGAAAAATAATGTAAGAGAATTTGTATATAAGAACATAAAATTATATTATTAATCAATAGGTAATTTAGGCACTGTACAAAAGCAACTATATCCTTTCCTTAAGAGAAATAGTTTTCTGCAAAGTAGTTTTAAGATATATATGGTAATAGAATCTTTCGTCTTTACAAATTATGAAATGAACCATTGAATGAATCATGTACTGAGAGAGCCAATTCCAGATGCTAAATTGGCACTAATTGTACTACTTAAGTTTCATTGCTATATTTTTTTCCCATGTTGACATCGAATTTTCCCAGAATTTTCCTTAATTCATGAATGCGTCCTGTGGTAAACAAGATTGACAAGCCCTAGAATAAATTATAGCTTTTCTACTTGGTATAGTAGAATAGTAGTAAACTTCAAACATAAAGAATGGTATGCTTTATTCTTGAAATACACTATATTCTATTCTATTCAATAAGCGTTTAGTATAACAGTGGTATATCACTTTTGTCAAAACGTGATTCATGAAAATGGTTGCTCAACAAGTGTTCAATGTACCATAGAAAAAATACATCAAAATAACATATAAATCAAATAATTCATATTTCAACATATACGTATGATTTGTCGGAGAATATAGCTATAAAAGGTCAAGACATTTTCTCTTGATAACATCTTATGGCAAAATACTTTTCAAACATTAAATTAATGAAAGAAAACTCTTCATGTTTTAATAGTGAAGCATTTAAATTTACAATATGATAATTCATACCAAATCTAGAATATTCATTGGTTCCGCGAAAGTGTAGACTGACCGATACAAAGTACCGATATATATGACTATATATGATGACCTTAGTCATATCAACACCAGGTGATACTAGTTACCAGTTACTTAAAGGAAGATGATAAGGCAAAATGAGCATCCCTATAAGAAAATTGTCAATCCAGAAGCCGCAGTGCTTTTCAGTAATATTTGTTTAAAATGACTTGCTACCAGTTTATACCAATATATATAAACCAAATAAACAGAAGGTAGCACATAGATAGACGAAAGGATACTCACTTTTATATTTCGACGATCGTCGTCATCAGGAGGTGAAGAATCGCACAGGAAAGAAGGGTGGCGACTCCTGTGCTACCACCTGGTAGTTGCGTGTCCACTTCCTGTCTATCTGTGTGCTACTTTCTTTTTTATTGGTTTTTATTTAAAAGTTCACTTGTATATATATACAAGATTTCGCATAATCAAGTGAAATAACAATCAATGATTAAACCACAATATGAAATGGGAAAAAAAGACCAAGATGTTTCAACCGTAAGAAGCAGTTTCGTCAATTAGACAATTAAAAACCCAAAAGTTGGGTTTTTTACTCTGACGAAAACCGCTTGTTACGGTTGAGGGAACTTAGTATTTTTTCCCATTTCATATTGTGGTTTGATTATTGATTCTTATTTCAAGTGTTTATTGTGAAATCTTGTATATAAATATATATTCACCTTCCATTCACACTCCTCATTGCACGTACCTCTTCTTCTTCCCTTCTTCTCTCTTCCTTCAGTTCTCTCTTCTTCTCTCTTCTCTTCCCTTCTCTTCGAACTTCAGTTCGAAATATTGATCCAGTAAGTGTTGTCTTTTCCATTTATATATATATATATATATATACCATGATAAACGAACAACGGTCCGGCAGGACAAATAACACTTAAAATAAACTGTGACACATAGACTGAAACATAACAACGTCATTACTGAAACGTAATGACGGTCAAAATATTGAAAAGTGAGTCTTTGTTATGTTTCAGTCTATGTGTCACAGTTTATTTTAAGTATATATATATATATATATATATAAAGCAATTAAAAAAGATAGCACACAGGTAGACACAGGAATAACTCACTTCTATATTTCGACCATCGAGGAGGTGAAGAGTCCCGCAGGAGGGCAGAGCGGCGACTCTGGTTTTTTTTTATAAGTCCGTTGGACCGTTTCATTTAATTATATATATATATACAAAATAAAAGTTTATCCGGACTGGATCAGTTTCTTGACGGAGTTCTGATAAACTTTTATTTTGTTTCTACTTCATGGTCGATATATACATATAAGTATACTATATTTTAATTCAGTTCCCGACATGAACTGGATCCAAAACCAATGGATGTTGGCAAGGAGCAAGCTATCTGTGGTAGTAACAATTTATATGCTAAGAAAATAGAGTGTGAGATGTAGTTGTTACTTAAGACGTATGGTAATTGTATATCTGACACTAGTCATTAGGCGCCAGAAGATTGTTCTCATTCGTTTTGAAATCGTCCCGTACAAAATCACCTCTTAAGTTACAGGTAATTGAACCCATCCCTCCACTGGCTGTTGTGATTATATGGCCAAGCAGATGATGTCATATTGCGGAGGTTGTCCATTCACCCACTTCGCAGTGTTGCCATTTGACCTTTTTTTTTTCGAAACAGATGCGCCTTACTTTTGCAGGTAAATATATAATGAACTTTAAATTCCCATTTAAAATCATTCCTCCTATAATTATAACAATGTAACTAGTATCACTCTGTCCATTATGTACGTTTCAAATTAATTGTTTCCAAAATAATGTCACAATTTATTCAATATTGATTTGTTATCAATGTTAAATAGATTGCTTCAAGGAGTACTACAGAGGTATTGGTATTAAGAATTAAACATCAATAAAACATCTTTGTATATTTTCTTTTTCACTCGATCCGTTTGGTTTTCTTGTTCATACTTCATAGAATACTTAACGAGTGTATATACAATTTTTTAGGGCACTATGCAACATGTACTAACATCCAAAATTTGTCCAATGAAAAAGAACACTTTCAGGGTAAAATTTTTCATTCTTATCAAATTATTTATGTATTCAGAAATGTATTTTTCATTAAAATATTAACCATATTTTAATGATACTCTCATCTTTCTATTTTTTGTCTAGTAGTCAAAATAATTTCATCTTTAGTGAAGAAAGCAAGAAATTGTTTAGATAACCAGAAAAACTACGTAAGAAGAGAATGTAAGCGAAATATTACAGTTGTTTAATGAATTAAACTTAAACTAAGAACTATTCCTTAAGAAAAGAAACTTGTTTTGTGTCTACAGTGTCCTAATGTGTATACAATACACCATATGAGAATATATCGCAGGTGAAGAAAATTATAACCGAGAAGGTAATATAGGGTTTCTCTCAGTTTTACTCCAAAGCAGGAGAGGCCGACCTGCGACTCGCGTAACATATCAAATTTTGAAAAATGGCTGGGACTATCCAGGAACTTAGCCACTCCTGTTCTAAAGGATGGACAATATACGAACGCTTTTGAATATGGAAGGAAATTTACAAAGGTAAAATTTTCATTTTTTTTTTAACTGTTAATTTAAACATTCTTTTTTTTTTTAAAAAAAAAGAAGAAAGTTGTTACCGGGAACCGAGGTGTATTTTACCATAAATCCCTTTCTTTGAGGCAGTGGATTTAAAAATTTAACACAGTTTAAAAATATTGACTTGAAACATACAGTAGCCAACATACACATAACTCGTAGTTCATTGCATTTTTTTTTAAATAAAAATTCAAAACATTATAACAACTGTTTTCAGTGTTAATGCTTATATTTTGTTGATTATAATTTGCATTCAAATAATTCGTGTCACACACATTTGACTTGTCAATACTGTTTCCACTTGAATAGGCTAAGCTCATACTGTTTAGTGTCTTCCCATAAAATCATTTTTGTTTTCCAATTACAATATATTCAATTGTTTTTGTTAAGGATTTATGCATTTTTAATATTTTGTTTACGCTTAAACTTCATTATGAGTAACGAAATAATACCTAGAAGCTGTAAGAGATCGCTGAAGTGAATCTCCAAGTGAATTAGTGACTAGTTTCTTAAAGGATATTTACAAAAATGTGCGTATATAATCTATGAAGAAAGACTATCCTTTATTAAAAAACTTCAGTATTCAGTTAAAGGCTAAAATAAAAATAAATCAGGAGGAAAATCAGTGCAAGTGAATGTTTGATTACGGAAAAGCAGCTAAAACTCCCATTATGATTTAAATATTACTATTTTCAGTTGTTTCTCTCTTGTTACAACTGTCAATAATCACTTCGCTTTTACAATAATTTCTGGTGTATCAGAGGTGATTGATAGACAAACTGGAGTCTCATCGACAGAAAAGTGGACACCCCTTTAAAATTTCTGCCTTTACTAAAAAGATTAGTCTGAAAGATAAAAACGCAGTGGACAAAGGGTGAAGAGCTTTCCGACAATTCACGTCTAGTTATCAAAATAATGTCTTCTCTTTTACTTCCAGTCAATGTTTAGTGAAGAAAGCAAGAAATTGTTTAAAAAACAAGAAAAACTACAGAGTAAAAGAGTGTAAGCGAAATATTGTCAGTTGTTTAATGAAGAGGCAGTGTTTACGCAACTTCACGTATAGTTTATCATGCTAGCAATTCCATGAATTTTTTTTTTAAGTCGGTCAAACAATTTAAGTCTGGCTATGTAAAGAATTTCAAAGTAAAATAATATGAAGATATAGTTAACAATGACTAATGGTTTAAGATTAACTATTATTGGAGTTAAGTGAAAGTAAAATGATAAATGATAGGAATAGAAATTTATTTGAGGTTTGATATACGGCTTTTTTCAAAGCCGCGAAAAGACCTGATATTATGCTGAAGAGAAAATGTTTTGACCTTTTGAATAGGTAAGAAATGAATGTGGAACTGTGACCTTCAGTGTTGAGATGCCTCCTCCGTCTTCGAGGGTATGTAGACAAATTTGACGATGATGAAGATGAAAGAGAACAACTGCCTACGGACGAAGTTAATCTTCCATTGCGTATCATTATATCACATAGCAAAAGAACAAGATTACTTGTTGTTTAACAACTGTTTAGAAAGCACTGAACACTTGTAGGCACAAAACACTTCTCCATTTGCCAAAACTTTGCACAATAAGAGGTGCAGCAGACACGTAAAACCTACTCTGGAGACTCTAAGATACGTCGACTTTCTCACCAGGCATCACCACTAATCAACCACCTTCTAGAGCAACCGCAGCACCACGACTGACCAATCATCTCTACCCCCCCACCTCCGCTCTCTACCACGCTTCAAGGACTTCCAGCAAACCAACTTATCACATCTCCAGCCAGCTGGCCCAACCAATCGGCCAGACCAAGGATACTCCAAGACAACTAACTACACCTGCACGTACACCAAACCCATCATTACGCAAACACATGACCTAGCGAAACTATAAACAATACACCGTCTTTCCATCATTATCAAATCTTCTTCTAGTCACCACAAGTGACAATTTCTACTTTTTTCCCACACTCCAGCGGCATAGCACGGGGGGGGGGGGGGGAATACAAAATAAAAAAAATTAAAATAATAAAAAGTTTACTAAAAATCTATAACTTTGTACCAAAATGAGTTTTTAAGGTCGTAATTCTTTCATTTTTTATTAGTGTAATAGTGTTTTTTCAACTAGTAAATTTTGGATTTTCAACTGTAATATTTGCAAATTAAAAATAAATTTATTTTAAATTTGACAAAACTATGTTAAAAACAACCATTTTTAAAATGGTTGTAAGTTTATTATATTTGTTTGCGTAGCCAGTTAACTTAATTTAATAATAATATTTTTTTTATAGTTTGAATTATACATTTTTGTTTTGAAAAATCTTTGTTTTTCTTTAAATATGAATGTATATGTATACGAGTACTGCAATAAGATGAAAGTCTGGGATCAATGATAGTAATCTAAAAATATGCTCTAAATTGTAATTCTATGAAAATAAATCTTTCTGGAGTTTTGAATGTTAACACGGATTATGAACGGCAAGCAAGAGGAGGGGGGGAGGGCAAATCTTACAAACCCCCCCCCCCCCCCCGCCAGCAAAACATTGCTACTCCACAGGTACAATCTGCAAACTTTAACCATACACCCCTGAAACTAGCACATCATTAAACAACAACAGGAAACAACTAGTAACCTAATAATGCAATATGTTCCAAAAAAATTATTTATATTATATATCTTAGAAATATATTAAATATGCTAATTAGTTAATTTAATAGTTACATTGTTAATTTGAACATTCTAAAATAAAATTTGGTATCAAGAGATCTGTATTTAAGTTGAAGAGAGACACGCTATGTGAGTGGTCCCCAGCCTTTGTTTATTCCTGCACCCATAAAAAGTATTTACAATGACCTCGCATCACCAACATTTTATACTTTGTTCAACGGTAAAAGTTGTACACTCATACTAAATTTTATCAAAAGAAGATATTTATTTCACTTTTAATCAATGTTCAAACTACAATAAGAAATGAGAAAAAAAAGACTAAGATCTTTCAACCATAACAAGCGGCCTTCAATTCTTTTGAAATCTTGTTATCACTTTTTTAATATATCTAAAAAAAAAGAAAAAAAATCTCAGATTGATATTAGAAGAAATTTTACGAAAATAATAACTCTTGTTTGAAATATATGTAGAATAGTAAAATCAAGAACTAGCTTCGAAACGTTTTAGAAAGGAATTTAATTTTGTAATATGTAAAAAAATCAATGTTATATACTAGAAAAGATATCAAAGGTCAACATTTAAATATACCAGATAAGAAATAATTGCTTTCTTGAAATATATATAAAAAAATAAAATAATTTTTTTTTTATGAAAATACTATTAACCTTGGATTTACAAGACGTTATCGTCAGCTTTTGAAAATTTCATTAGAATTTTCTCAAAAAAATATCATACACTTAAAAGTGCTGAAATTACTAAGAAAAATTCTGAAAATTACAGCCCTGTTTCTCGCTCCTCGTGGAATGATACTTCGCAGACCCTGGGGTGCGAGCATTTCCAGCTGGAAACCTCTGAGCTATGTACAAGTAACTAGGACAGGGGTGGGCAAACTACTGCCCACCCCTGGTCTTTTGAATCCGGCCCACCGAACATTGGTACATGATTTAGGTTTGTTGTAAATGATTGTATTAATTTTATTTTGACTCGCAATGAAGTTCATTTCAACATAACGTGGTACAGTATCACACTTTCAGCTTTCGTTCTTCTTTTGCTGGTCAGATTATTTAAGTATGATAAATACTAACAAAAAACCTTAAGATCCCAGATGGGTGATGAATATCTCAGATCTGTTCTTAGAATTATCCCAGACCTCGATGCTATATTTAAAATTTGTAATCAACAACACTGTTCTCATTAAAAGAGTATGTTTATACTTCAATGACTTTTTTTTGTTTTTGTTTAATACGTACTGTTAACTAATGCTATTTTTTATATTGTATCTTACGCTGAAATGGCTCACTTGTCAGATTTTTAAATGAATGTGACCCACCTGTCAAATTTTAAAGTTAATGTCACCCGCGAGTCAAAATAATTGCCCACCCCTGAACTAGCACGTCATACAATTCTATGTATAAGATTATTAAGTGCATAGAGAAGTTATGCACATGTGGATATATTGTTAAATACCAGAGCATATTCTGCATTCACGATTTTTTTCAGTAATTGTTCTTTTTGTCTAATCACTTTTCTATGCTGCAAAGGCAATGAAAATAACAAATTGCCCATGGAAATACAGGAGGCAATAACATAGTCTAATAACTGATAATATATATTCACAGACTACCTATAAATAAATTATAGAAGAAAACAAAAGCTTTCGGCTTCGTAGGCCGTCTTCAGGTAAATAAGAATAAAAGAACAGACAAATAACAGTAAAGAGAATATAAAATACAATTAGAAATATAACAGAGACAGTTGAAAATACATAGAGATAACGGTTAATAAGAGCGTCCAAAAGCGCCAACTAGTGGGAAGTAAACCTCCCACAAGTGCTCTAAGGACCCCAAGAAGACTGTTCCGAAGAAGGAGAAAAGAAGTCACTTTCTCCCGAAACGTAGGGAGCCTGAATGGGAATTATCAATGATGGTCTGTGCAGATTCTGCAATACGCTTAAGTATTGTACATAACTTAATATTTTTCGTGTAGAACCCTAGCAGAAGGAGGGATATTTTCTAGGCTTTTATGTCATACAGAACTATTCATTGTTAAAGCAACAAATTACTATAATAGTTACACAAAATAAATGTATTAATTTTTGATTTCGACAAAAAGGAAGTTTACACACATTTTAAAAAAATTAATCTTAGAATAAAATAATCTCTAACTATACTTCCTTGTGATTTTGTGTAGGTTGTGGTTATTAAAACATTTTTCATAATTCTTCAAATGAATACATTTACAGTCTCTAATTTACGGTTGAACCGTCTTCAGGAGAGATAAGAGAGGGAACTAAGCGCAGTGGTACAGAGACGGTTGAAGACCAACAATGTTGCCGCATGCGCGCAAGGTCACAGAGAATAAGGTAGACAGGAATCAATTTATAATTAAATGAAATTAGTTGAATATGAAAACAATAAATAAATAAGAGAAAAAAAAAGGGATGAACAGAGAAAATGATACATAAATAAATGTACAGGCTAAGCTATGATAAAATAAAATAAAACTGAGAATACAAATAATAACATTAAAGAAATAAAGTAATTAAATAATAAAAAATGAAATAATTACATAATATATATATATTTGATTAATCTCTTTCTGGATTCTTGTTCTAGTCACTTTTGCAGCTTTCGAATAAGGTGTTTAAAATTTACAGGTATACAAGATAACAATTTTCCAAATGTTTTATACACAATATTAGTCATAATTAACACTATTGTTAATTATTTTAGTGAATAGTGTTAATTATGAATAGTATTGTATATAAAACATTTGGACAGTTGTTATTTGGTATGTCTGAAAACTCCAAACACATTAGAAAGCTAGAAAAGTGACAGAAATAAGAATCCAGAAAGAGATTAATCAAATATGTATCAAGGAAAGTGTGCTCCCTAAATATACAAATATATACTCTTATTTTCAGTGAATCTGAAAGATACTTTACATAAAAATTCTTCCCCCCCCTTCTGATTATTCTAGAGACTTTAAAATTACCTTTTCAGTATTTTCTCAATATGAGTATTTGCATAATAAAAATTTTATGAATTCTGAATTATTTCAAAGGGTAGGATCAGTCTAAAAAGATCACTATTAAATTCCACCTGATGCTCCTAAATCACCTTTGTTTAAAATATGGCAATATAACGAATTTATTAACACTAAATTTCTTTTCCAAAATTTCAAATATAATGAAAAAATTAGAAAAAATATAATTAACAATCAACTGAAAATCAATTTTTGAAATTAGTTAAGAACAAAGCATTACATAAATATACAGAGCATTTAGAATAAGATGAACTGAGAAAAATTTAAAATAAAATGGAATAATATTTATAATTGTTACAATTAATTCATTTTGTTTTTTTTATACCAAAATAAATTGGCAGTATTTTAATTAAGCTCTATTTCACTCATTGATAATCTATGAGATGTCATTTCTGATTTCTTTCATTAGTTGTTTAAATTTAAATTAGTTGTAATCTAGTTTAAATAAATCTAAAATTAACATAATAATAAGTCTAATATTTAATAATCTAATATAATCTAGTTTTAAATTTATTTAATCACTTAAACGTTTTTTTTTCATTTAGTGATTTCATTAGTAATATTCAAAATGGTATATTTTGAATTAACCATTCAATTATTAATAATTAGAATATTATTAACTCTAACTACTATTGCAGGCCTATGAAAAAGTTTTTAAATATAACCGAAACGTCGGCAACGAGAGTTTGATTTTTTATCCTAGAAAATTGACCGAATCCCGATTATAGAACACACCTATTCTAACTACTATAGTTAGAGTTGACTACTATAGTTAAGAGTTGACTACTATAGTTAGAGTTGACTACTATAGTCATAAAGTAGTTAATTCTTTGGACCGAATTCTCAAGAAACCTATTTTGAACTTTAAGAACCAGTGGTCGAGAAGCTACCAATATTAGTAATATCATCAATGAACTGAACAAATCTTATTTATTACTAATCAGGATTTTGCCTTATTTTATGATTAGTAACTTTATAATTAAATCATAATTTTTAATTAAATTTAACTTTTAATTAAATCAAAAAATTTTAAATTGATGCTCACATTACCTGTTTCTTTTCATCATTAATTCTTTAACACCTTTTAAGCATTCAACATTAATGCCAATAACATTCTACTTTCATTTCAATCATAATTAACAAAGTAATAACATTAAGATAAATCACTTAATTAAATTGATTATTATTTCTTATAATGGTTTCCAAACAGTAAAGTTGAGTGCAAACCAGGCAAAAGTTCTTTTAATATTTATTGATAATAATTTTAAAGCCAATATAAATTATTTCCTAATATATTTCACTATTTTTCAATGAATGTTTTTTCAATGGTAACTTGTTAATATATCCTGTAATACTAAATACAAGAGGCTATACAACAATCAATAAAAAATAATTATTGTTAAAATGGGCAGTGAAATGTCCCCTGAAAGGCATTGTACACGTATTTGTTTAGAATCAATGGAATAAAATGAAACATTAAAGCTCAGAATTACTGTAAAATACTAGAATGATTATTATTCTAGAATAATAGAATGAAGTATTTGGATTGCAATTAGGTAATAGACAAAAATTGAAAATTGGAGATATGAAATGGCTTTATGAATATGGAGATATCCATTGGAATATGAACAATGGCTTTATTAAATAACTTACATTGATACATATCAGTCAATATCTGTTCAAACCATAATAAGAAATGGGGGAAAAAAAAGACTATAAACTTTCAACCATAACAAGTGGTCTTCATCAGAGTCAAATGCCAACTCATTTATCTTGCTAAGTGATAATATATACAAACTGAAAAGTAGAAGGGTAGAAGGTATTAACCTGCACTGATATAAAACAGATTAGAAAAGAATATAGAAAAATAAAGGGTTTAAGTGAAAAAACGAAATTAGTTGCAATAATATATGAAGCGACTGTCATGGAACTAATATACAGTAACTAAAATATAAAAGAGACAATTTATACAGATAAAATTAGAAGGTTATAAGATGTTATAAAGTAACATGTATTGAAAGACTAGAAATTGGCTTGGAATTGCTATAGAATGATAAATTGTATATCCGCTATTGATGTACAAGAGAATAGTTTACTTTAAATAATTTCTGACATATTTTTAACTGATATAAAAGAAGGTGGCTTGAAATCAATAGGCAGAAATGAAAATAAATGGAAGCCTTATGAAGAGTGTAAAAATCCTGCACTAATATTCAGGAACAAAATCTTATATGAACTATTACATAATCTGAAAACTGAATGCTATCAAAAGTACTTTGTTACAAAATTTGGTGCAAGAAAAAACCCCCCTCAAAAAATCTGTCCAACCCCCCCCCCCAAAAAAAAGAAAATTAATCTATTTTTTGACTAGTAGTAGAATATTATAAACCAGTACCAAATTACCAAAAAATATAAAAACTTCTGGAAAATCAAAATAATTTTTATAGGTTTATTATATTTATTTAAACAAAAACTGAAAAATAGCACAATATAAAAATGTTGAAGTAAATCAAATTCATTACTCAAATGAAATAAATTAAAACAATAGCCAATACATTTTTTCGATATTAGAATGACCAAATCATCACAGAAAAATGAAATACAATGTAAACAATAGGTAGTGTCAAAGTATAATGTCTTAATGTCAAAGTTAAGTCTAAAATCATTCACTAAGAAGCATAAAATCCTAGATCAAGTAATTATATTCTTTTTTCTTTGGTTCATATCGCGAATAGTAAATTATATACATACATAAATAATGAGAAAAATTTAGTGTTAGTTTATATTTTAATTGTTTTCCTCGAGGGTTCTTTCCTCCGGGTGATTTTTTCCTAGACTCTACAAAATTATACTAATACTAAATTTAAAATTGGAACTAAATTAAATTAAAAGTGGAACTTATTTAATTGAAATTGTATTATGTATGAAATTTAAACTTTCTAGAATAACTAACGGAGCGAATCAAGATAGGATTTATTTTAACACACAGAAAGATCAAGCACTATTCCCATGTTGTAATAATATCCAAAAACAACAGGGACTAATTCCATAACAAATTCAATACTTGGTGAAAGATTGGCAAAGGGTAAAAATCCGGTCATAAATCCAACAAGAACAGTTCTTATATGTGTCTCAAAAAGAAAGTGTCTTATTAAAAAGTGTCAACGAGAACACTGAAAACTTAGGAATCTCTTTATATGAAATATTAAACTGGAAAAGTCATTTAACAGATACATTGTTTGAAGTCACATAAGAATGTTCTGATATAAAAGATTGTTTCGAAGCTCTTGGGATCAAAATGCTAAATCTTTACTTTGGTTGTACAATGCTGTGACAAAACCAATATTATCATATGAGTTAGTAGGTGGATATTAAACGTATGAAAAGCTGGGTACACGTTCTAATATCAAAACAGGATATTAAAAGTAAATGAAGAAGTAAACAAAGTGAAATTAACATAAAAAAAATATTAAAAATGGATTCAGGGGACTTCAAAATGTATAACCCGCAAACATCTCAAAAGTCCTATATTTACAGCCATGGATGAGATATGTGGTTAAAAATAACCATCCAACTGGCCAATCAAAATTAGATTATTTTTTATTTCACAAAAATGTATTAAAAGCAATCTCATGTCAAGATTTACCAAATTCATTACACTATGAGGGACTCATAGAACATTTTAATCTCCAGAATATCAAATCTTTACACTTAAGAAGTTTTTGGGAGTTAAAAGCAGTATGGTATTTTATAACAGTGACTTTATCCATAGTTTAAATATTCAACTTTTAAAAAAACAATTGAAAAATAACCCCCAGAAACAATTCTGGTAGACAAGAGTAAATCACACAATAACAGGAATAACACTAACACATTGCAGTCACTGGCAAGTTATATGGAGAGATAGTTAAAAATAAACATAAACCTCGCTAATCAAAATGGAATTATTTTTTATTCCATTTCAAATTGAATATAATCCTCTTTTAAAAACAACCTAGTGTTAGTCCAGATTTAGTCTAGATTAGATGTAAGATTTAATCTAGATTAGATCTAAGATTTAATCTAGATTTACTAACCTCATTGCACTATGAGGTACTAATACTAATTTACACTCAAGAAGTTTTGAAATTTAAAAGCGGTGTGGTATTTTAAATATCAAATCAAAAGTAACCTGAAAAAAAAATGTCTAAGACACTAGTAAATCACTAAATAACAAAACTAACTATATCTATCTCTTAAAGTCTGTCGCTTTAGAAGACAAACCTTGGAGATGTTCAGTTGATCTTTTAAAAGTCGATTCGAAAATAACTCCCAAAAAAATTCTAATATACTAATAAATCACAAAATAACAAAACCAACTATATCTATCTTTTGATGTCTCACTTCAAAAGACAGACCCTGGGACCTGTTAAAGTGGTCATATTCAATGAAAATTAACAAATCATTCATAAATAACAATAGTAAAAATCATTATCAATATTAAACATTGAAAAAAAAGTAAATATACTCGATTTCGTGATTTTGTTTTAGTAGCACTTTTAAATTTGGAAAAATCTATATCATAATGGTCAAAGAATGAAGGCATTAGTGCCTTAACAAATTGAATTATGTAAATTGATTTGTTGTATTAATCTCTTTTATGAAGATATATATATAGTGATAATTCCATCCGTATTCAGGATATTAAACCTCTCAACCATATAAAAATTAATAAAAGTTTTATTTATGAAACCTTAACTGGCAAATTCAAAATGTTCAGTTCGAAAAAATTAAAGAGCTCAACTCTTTTAACTGAACTCTTTAAGATAACCAACTATTCTATCTGTTCTATGATAAGAAGTTTTTGGTAAATAATAAATTTGATAGAGACATAATATACTTAGTAGAGGGGCAAATCAGCAGTGTTAATTCCAGAAATTTTAGTTCACGAATTAGAAAAATTAAAAAACTTAAATGAGCACTCTTGTCGTCTTCTTGGATAATAACAACAACAACAACTAAATAATAATTAATTAAATTTTGAGGAAAAATCAGATACTGAAACAGTGGATAATAATTTAAGAATAAAAAGACAAAGTCTGTAAGATATGGCTCAAATTTTATCAAAACCAAAAGTAAATATCAATTTAAAAATTAATATATACTCAATTAAAAATTTAAAAATGTAAATCCCATACCATATTTTTAAAACTTAATGCAATAAGTATGCAATAACTTATAAGTAAGATATAACATTAATAAAATGCAATATAATAATAGTAATTATTAATGGCTAAATTAATAATAACAAAGTTATCTTTACTATAATAATGTATCTCAATCCATTAAAGAAATATAGTAACGCATGCAGAACACTTTTATTATTATATAAAAAAATATTACTCTTTTAAAATGATTATCCAAAATTAACTAATTTTTTAAATATTACACATTCGGTATTTCCTTTAAGAGTAAATTTTGTTCAAAATTTGAGCTTATACAATTCTGGATGATAAAAAAAATTGAATTAAAATCCATATAAAGAATAATAATGTTTAAACTAATAATTCTGAAAAATATTCCAAAATAATTAAAATATTAATTTTAAAATAGGAAGTCTAATATTTTGTATAATAGTAACTATTCAGTATTTTTCTATTTCCCCTTTATTTCATTGTTGTTTTAAAAAATACAGAATTTAACTTTATTTTAATCCGTTTTAAAATGAATAAAATTTAATATTAAATTTTAAAATAAATTATGACTTGATGAAAATATTAATCTTATAAGTTCTGAATATTTGCACAAATTGTATGTGTGATAACAAATTTAATAGTAAAAATAATTTAAAATCTGACTATATAATAATATGATTTGATACAAAAATATATGTACTTTTCTGAAATCATCTATTAATTTTGATTATTCTAATGTTTCAGCCAAAAACAAATCCAATAGTGTAGAAGAGCTGTTTATTTTTTGGAGAATGTTTGTTTACCTCATAGGAAATCTACATTATTATTCATTATGTGTTTTTAAATATTTTTTTCCTTTAACTACTACATCTAGTTTTGCTAAAAAATGTGAAAATTTTGCTTCATGCTGCCTCAAAAAGTATTTGAACAGATATTGTCACACGGTTTAACTGATCATAATAAAATTAAAAAGAAAAATAGCACCATCTAAGCATGATTAGTTATATAGTTTTTTTTGGTCACAAATTACGTTACAGTAAAAGGACATTATTGTTCATTTTGTAATATTAGATAATATTTTTTTCTCGCTAAACTTCTAACACTGCAATGTACAATTTATCATTTGTCATCTACATAAAATTAGTGTGTAATGAGAAAAAAAAAGTCATAAATATTTGACTTTTAAAACAGATAATATAATCTTAAAACTGTAAAGCTCAATTTAAAATAATTTTTAATTGTCATTATGATACTGACCACGAGTTTGATAGTATGTCTGTAAATAACCATAATTAATTAATCAATAATTAGTTTGACTCAACGGGTTTACCGACAGTAAAGTTGAGTGCACCTCACACCAGATTTGTTATTTTACAGTCATTTTTAGAATCTAATTTTTTCTTGTTTTCTTTTAGCTATGATGAAAAGTATAATAAATATAATAATACAGTTTATAATGAATATATAACACAGTCTCTTTTCGTATAATCTTTTTATATATTATAATTTATAACACTGTATCTGATCAGTTCCACAGTAAACCTTACCTCCCAAAATCAACACTCCTAAAACTTTTTACTTAATAACTTCAAAGAGTCTCAATGAAAAAGTTCCTTTAAAATGAGTATTCTTGAATCAGTATTTTCTCAGTACATACTATGAGATATCACCATTAGTTTACTTATAAAACCGTAATCAATGATAGCGTACTCCAATAACAATGTAATCATCTTAATGCAGTTTCTATCAACGCCTTTCATTGACTGCTATTCGTATAAGGCAGAGTTTTTTAAACTTTTTTCGACGCGGAATCCTTTTTGGTTTGCAGTAACTTTCTCGTGAACCCCAGATTCTAATAATTCCATACAATCATAATATACATATTTTCAAATGCCTTTTTAAATAGAGTGTATGTTTAAAAACAATTAAAAAAGTAATATTACTGCAATGTGTATTTTTCGAATAAAAATTTAAAACTAAAAGATTTTAATTTTCATATTTTCCACAAGTGCATAACATAATAAAACAGAATTACAAGCAATTTTAAGACAGAGTTTGTTTTGTAATCATTTTTGGCTTTATAGTTCAGAATTTGATTCTCAAGTTAACCCCAGCATTAAATCTACTTCGGTATTTGGTTTCTATGGTAGTTTAAAGGGAAAATCTAGTTTCACATAAGTAGGTAGTGGGAAATGGCAGCAATGTGTGAAAGGCTACTTTTGCAATAGCAGGAAATTCGGGAATCAGATAGTTCCAAAAACTGATTAGAGATTCATCCTAAATATGAATAAAATTTTGACCACTTCTACTTATGGATACATGTAGATATAAACATTATTCGGTTTCATGATTCACAAGAAAACAGAATAAAACCATACCCACAATAAAAATTTTTAGAAAAATGTTTTTACTAAATATTTTTCAAGGAACTCCAAACAGTCCGTTAAGGAACCCGTGGGCTCCGCAGAACCCACTTTGGGAACCTTTGGTATAGGGTGAAGTTTCTTGCATCTTTTTTCTACCCCCAATCAAATTTTTACTTTTTATTCACTCAATGTTACAATTAGAACATATTGCTCATTTTTTAGTTCCAAATTACATATACTTTGCATAATGAAAGATACATGCAAGATGATTTCAATATTGTAAAGTTTGGCATAAGCTATAGAAATTTCTTGGCTACTATTCAAAAGTAGTTGCAGGGCTCTTAAGAAGAATAAATACGCCATTACAAGACTTTTCTGGGCTTCCCCTTTCCAATACTGGTCATATCTAGATAATTCAGTTGTACTATATTATATTTTCAGAGTAATAAAGAATTTTATTGATAGGACTATGGATTTATAAAAAAAAAAACTGCCGCCGTAATCAGACTTTTGGTAATAAATGTTATTAAATTCATCAAACGAAACAGTTTTATATAGGTTACTTGATAAATTGTCTATTATTTCAGTCTGTTTTTTCACTCCCACAACTCGTAGGCTATTTCCCTGTAAAAAAAAGAGCTAACTTACAGGAAAATGAAACCACTTGAAAGGAAGTAAAATTTGACGAAGTTGAACCAAAAAAATGGAAACCTGGCGAATAAGGAGTAATAGTTGTGACAGTGCACTCTAATTCCCTTTCTTCTTCAACTCAACAATAACAGAATTCAAACATAATTGCTTATTTCAATTTTCAACGCTGATATTCATGGGCCTCCCTTGACTCTTATGGGGGCCTTGGTTAGGCGCCTGTGTAGTTGTAAACACCTTTAACATTTCTATTTGTTTGATGTCAGAATACTTAAATCTATCTTAGACTTGCAAAAATTCAGTATAATAGCAAATATAAAATTAAACTTTCTTATTAATTCACTAGTTACTCACAGTTGTTGTAAACAGGACCAGAAATTGTATTTCCATTGGAGACTTTTGTTTCTTTTTCATAAAGGCTGCATCTAAAACAATTTAATCACATTAGTACTATTTGTAAAGTTAAAAAGAAAATAAACAAACATTCATTTTTATGGAAGTTTAAAGTATAATTTACATGATTATTTTAGATGTAAACAACAACAAAACTGTAGTTGAATTGCAACTATTTTTATTTACAAAATAGTAGAGTATAGGAGGTGAAAACTCAAAGATAAATACCAGTTGGAAATATGCAAATTAAAAGTTGTATAAAGAAAACAAAACTAGTAATGATAGTCAAAATTATGTTAACACTTTTCTAAATAAAAGATGATCTTTTTAATTATGAATACATTCATAATTAAGTTTTTTTTCTTCAATAGAATGTTGTTGTTAACTGTTGAAATGATTTCGACTTAGCCTGCCATAGCATGGTTAACATAATTTCTACTTACTCTGTCCTACAAGTACTATTAACTATAACCATTCAATTTTTGTGGTTTTTTGCTTAATATCCTTTAAGAAACCTTGATATTGTTAATAAAATTTAGAATCCAGATCAATTCAGGTAGTTTTAATTACTCATAGCCAATTATGTATGTAGAAGTAAGATATAATGTAAACGTAAGTGGCAAGCAGTGGTTTAGTAATAGGTTTCGTCAGGTTAGGTTAGGTTGCAGTGGCTGTACCACAAGGGAACACACATAAGCCGAATATTTTAGCCTTTCACGAAACAACAAAAATCAACATTCATCATTCATTAGGGAGCCCTAAATTTTTGCCTAACTCATGTGTATTCAGAGTAGCGATCTTTAACGAGTACCTAACACATAAAGAAATGACAAAACTCCCTACTCTATGTATTTCGACCTGAAGACAAGCAAGTCGAAATACATAGAGTAGGGAGTTTTTCTGATCATTTGTTAATAATAAAAGAATCTAAATATTGAAAATGAGTCCTAGTATCTAGTACAGGAGTTTTCAAACCTTCGTGGACCCGTAAGAGCTTCATACCATCTGTGATGAACAAGACGTTGAAACGTTAAACAAAACTACGTTGAAACGTAGTTTTAACTACGTTTAAAAACTTGTTTATCGAATGCGATACCCATATTGTTGTTGAATTCCTTTGATTCCAACTATCCGGAATTTTAGGTCAACACAGAACATCGTACAGTGTTAACGATGCCATTTTTTGTGCTGAGTGATCAAAAACCACTGCGAAGAGTCACTAAGCGAGTCTTCATGGTAGGGGATTGCCTGTGACTACAGGATTTGAATCTGACTGTGATGAAGTCAGTGAACCTCACTGCAAGTCACTGCAAATAAGTATATAACTTCAAATATAAACCAAAGAAGCACGTATAATCTGAGCACATATACAATCTCAAACTTTTGGATTGTATATCCATACAAGCGTCCCGTCAGAAAATAAAAGAAGATTTAAAAAGTATATTTAAAGAGAGAAGGAAGAAAGACCAAAATAAAGTCAGAGAGGCATAATACATAATTAAAAATTGAAAATTATATTAAAGGCAATTCAAATATCGATTTTGAAAATAAATAAATTACATTATAAAAGTTACTATCTTTAAAAGCATTAAAGTGATTAAAGAAAAAAAGGTTTCAAATGTATGTTTAGAATTTCATAATAAAAACACAAAAATATAAAAAGTAATATTTAAGTTTAAAAAAAAAAAGGAAGTATCTTTTGAAAAAAACTTTAGAACATTAACAAAAATTTATTTTTCTTTTGAGGAATAATCACAGTATCGAATAAAAAATAAATATGTTCAAATCAAAACTAAATGAATAAAAGTTTTATTACTAAAGAAAAAAGGACAATTTTTTTTATAAATAATATCTTATAAGTCAATAGATGTTAAAGAACAATATTTTTTGTATAATATTATTATCGTTAGTAACACAGTATAACGGTTATTTCTTACATTGTTAGTCAGAATTAAGAATAAAGTACAATATTTATTAGATCTTATTATCTTTTTAATTATAACTCGTATGTTAACATGTCACGTTAAGGACATATTAATATGACATAAATAACATAATATCTAAAACGCTCAGCTGATTCTGTAACGACGTTCAGATTCAATCTAAACGGTTTTTTATTAGCAAACAATTTTATCTCTTTTATTTAATTTCATAATTATTTTATATTACTATAATATAATATACTAAATTGAAGAAACGATCCGTACGGACTATAAAACTTTAAATTACACAAAATACGACCCAGAAAATAAGGTAAAATAAACACTTACAAAATTCAATATTTCGAACAGTTGTTCGTCATTAGGAAAAAGCTAGAAGAGAGGAAGGAGTCGTCCCTTCCTTCGACGTGAGATGTCTATTATTTCGTCCTCTCTTCTTATTTGACGAACAACAGTTCAAAATATTGAATTTGAAGTGTGTATTTTATCGTTTTTCTTTGTCGTGTTTTGTATATTATATTTATATTTAACTTCAATTATTTAATTTTTTTTATTAAGTTAATTTTATTTAGTATTTAATTTCATTGTTACCATTAGAATTTAGGTTTCAGTCCCTCAAAGGAACACACATTGGCCCTTGGTGATGCCTATAAATATTGTAGCATTGTTCTAAGTTTCGCCTTACTCAAGAATACTTCTTGTAGAGGAAGACCACATTTTCAATTGTTGATTACACCTCCAGAGCATGTTTGCCTGTTTCTTTTCTTTGGGTTTGAGTCATTATCTTTCTTTTTTTTGTTGTTGTTGTAATGTGTCAGTTATATGACCTAGTTTGTTTTAATGGGCTCCATCATAGGTGTCTGAACTTCATTCAGAACACAGTCCATTAGCTTGGATCATTACCAAGGATTATAGCACTCTCCATTAGCCCACTGACAAAGCCCAGCACTTTCTAAATCCCAAACAAACTACTTCACCAAACATCTTAGTTATCTAAGTCGAAATTCATTCTTTCATCAAGTATCAATTAAGGAAAATTAATATAATAAAAAAAAAATTACTTTAATTTCAAAGTTAAAAAGAAGAAAAAAGTTAAATTACGCCTTTCCATTCGTTAAACAGAATCTTTTCCTAATAATGTTTTATAATTATTAGTAGTATGCTGCAAGTGTCTGCACGGTCTCCAAACGCCTCAGCACCAGTGCATCTGCTTTATTCCTCTCCTGATGACAGTTCAAACCAAAAATTAGAGACTGTAAGTGTGTTCTTTTGATTTCTCTACGTTTCTTTGTCTATATTGAACTATATTTGTCCGTTTTGGATCGTATTTCCAACGAAAAAGTATATATATATATATATATATATATATACTAATTAGATGAAACGTTACACGAACTAAATAAACTATATTGACACAAAGAACACTCAGAAATGAAACAGAAACTCACTACTATATTTCGATGTCCTCGTCATCAGGAAGATAGTAGTGAGTTTCTGTTTCATTTCTGAGTGTTCTTTGTGTCAATATAGTTTATTTAGTTCGTGTAACGTTTAAAATCTGAGCGACAACTGGTCTTTGTCAGAGTTTTGTTTTATATATCTTAAAATAAGGGCAAACAGTTTAAAAGGGCTACTACGATACAGTAAAATACAAGTATACTCGTATACTTGTATTTATTTATATACTTTTATATACTCGTATATACGAGTAAAAGGCAGAACAGAAAAAAAGTAATTACTTAGATCAATATTTCTAACAACAGTTCATCGACAAAAGAAGATCAAAATAGAAGATAAGTGGTCAAAGTTGATATAGGAAAGAGAAAATTAATTTGACAATGAGGAATTAATATAAAATTCAATATTGTAAGTTTTGAAATATGCTATGTATTGAGATAGATTTCTGACTTACTATTAAGGGTGAAAGTCATTAATAAAATAATTATAATAAAGTGAGCAGGCCAGGTTAACTCAGTGGTTAACGTGCTCGCCTCTGAACTAGTAGGTCCGGGTTCGATACCCATCTGGTATTCGACTTATTTACGTGGAAGGAAATAAATCTGAGCGAGGACGCAAAGATGTAGGTCCCGAGCCTGTACCATGTCAGGTACTCGTTTAAAGATTCCTACTCTAAATAGTACACTTGAGTTAGGCAAAATTTAGGACTTTCAATGTAGAATCAATCTTCATTGTGTGGTATCACAAAGGGTCTAATGTTCGGCCTATGTGTGTTCCCTTGTGAGACAGCCTAAATTAGTATGCAACCTAAAGGGTCGAATACTACTACTACTACTACTACTACTACTACTACTACTACTACTACTACTACTACTACTACTACTACTACTACTATAATAAAGTGAAGACCATGGATGATATAAGTTTTGAAAATACATTCACCAATTCTCAATTAATCAACTGGGAATTGATCAATTAAACTGCTAAAACTTTCTAATACAAAAAAGGGAACAATTTTTTTATATGATTTGTTAAAGAGATAGGACGCTGATGATATTTATAATATAAAAGAAATGCCTAAAGTGAATTCAAAAATGGTGCATTTTTTTGAAAGGAAGTCTCAGAAGTGAATGTTATCAGTAGAAGTTATCAACTGTCTAGGGGAAAACAAAAGTGGAGTAAACAGCTTCTCTGAAACTGAATCCATTGCATATTTTAATGATGACTCATCCCGGAATATGTTAAAAACAACAAAATCCACTCAAGCTGCTCTGTGAATGAAACCCAGTTTTAATTATAATAGCCGTGGGAATCGACTAAAACGGATAAGACTAAACTGATATTAATTCTAAACAAAACCATTAACACGATCAAAATGCTTTCTTTTTTAAATCTAAAAGTGATTAATATAACAAATTCAATAATATATATCAACCGTTTGATAGAATAGGTGGAATAGGATTCAGTCAATATTCTAGGTTCAAATATGAAATTCTGGTTGCCAAAGTTTCGGTTTTATTTAAAACCTTTTTCATAGGAAGAAGTAAGAATTTTTTTTAAATAAGAAAATTAAATTAACATTTTTAAACGATCCAACAATGTTTGTTAAAAAGCTTCAAAACTAGACTGCAATCAATATATGTAATAGTAATATTTTCATATGTATATGTAATAGTAGTTATAAAAATAAAAACTTTTATTCAATTTTGTGTTTCAAACATTGGAAATTTGTTTATAATTTATTGGAATACTATTTATATTTACTGAAATAATATTGGATAGTAGAATTGTATTTTTGGATTTTAATTTTGAAAATTTCTGTTTTATTTCCATTTATAAAAAAATAAAAAGTAACGTAGTGTCTGGTTCACTAGAAAGGTGTTTATGAATTTATTTCACATTGAAAATTGAAATTGATTTAACATTTTGAGCTGCATTTCAAATTTTATACAACTACAAATTCCAAAACAAATATGTATTTTTTACGAGTGACATGTTTCTTAAAGCTTTATCAATTAAGATAAATACCGAAATGGAAATAATTTAAATAACATATACAACTTGAAAAAAAATTTTTTTACAAGAAATACAAAGGAATAATTTGCATATAATCAATTTAAATAAGGGAAGTTTGGTTGGTCTGTAGAGTGCTGCTGTCATATTCTGCGGAAAGACTGTGAACTAAGCCATCTTCTGCTTAACAATACCTTCTCTGGATTCAACTTTGTATGTCTCATCAACCCTTTTCCTCACCACGTTTATCGGTAGTAGAAATTATTTTACTTTAAACCTTACTATCGATGTCCTATCTATTGTTTGGGAGTAATTATGCTTAATGAGAAAGTCAATTTTTTTTGTCAAAATGTGTTTTAAAGACTAAAATTCAAAAAGTGTCAAATCTGTCAAAAAGTTTAAACTTCTAACTATGGAGTCTTGAAATGTTGACATTATCATTGAAGCGGCAAAAGTAAAATTCTCAGGTTTTTAAAGCAACTGGAAATATTTGTTTTTCAATGAAATATTAAAATTTTAACTTACGGTTTAATTTGAAAGCTTGTGAGGACGATACAAGCCATACCACTAGATGGATGAAAATGAAACTATACCTAAAAATATAGCATTACGTGAGGGATAAGTTGGATGTTTTTTTTTCGAAATTACACTAACCAAAGGGCCGATATAATACATTTTTTGTTTTCTGAATTTTTTTTTGACGATAAACGGCTCATTAACTCAAGTATGACATTTTTCCAAAAAAAATGAACAAAAAACTAGTAGTTTATAAAAAACAAAGCTGTGAAATTTAAATTACCACAAAAAGCAATAAAACTATCAAAACAGAATATTAATCCTGGAATAATGGATCACTTTCTATATTTGTCTGATTTGTTTATATATATTTACATTGTTTACATTGAGTTAGAAATTTTAAGTAAATTGACTGAAATAAAATTGTTTCGAGGTTTAATGAAAAAAAAATTGAAATGATTTAATATGACATGTAAGAAGAATAAAATTCTTACATCTAAAAAAATCAAAGCTAATCAAACATATAATTCATGCATTTCGTCATTACCACAGAGCTTAGTATTATTAATATTAAACATATAATTTCTGATCCTTTCCATGACATGATTGATTTGTCTTACAAAATACTCTAAAAAAATTATATATTGCACCCTTGAACAGAACTTAATATTAGATGTAGACTTTCTTGTTTTTTATAAATCATATCATCTACATATATTATTCATTATTCATACAGAGGTATGAGGATGAAGTCTATCCTTCTATATTTTAAAATGGATACTGATTTTAAGCTAGTTCTTCTAGTTGTCAAAAAGTTTGATATTATGCTTACTTATAGTAAAGTTGAATTTAGGCCACTCATTTAGCACAAGTATAAACTGACTGTAAATAGCTCTTTATTTTTGTTTTCTATTCCTAAGACCACAATTATTAACACATCTCATTAGAACAATATTTCACTCATACAGAACTGAGTGATCAAATTTTCTTTCAAATCCACCAATAATGGTAGCAATCACAACAGAATTAGAAAGTTGGAAATCAGTGATTTTTAGACAATTATTTTCTCCACTGAGCAGTGAAATTGACTAATTGGGTCTAACCATATAAATAACATTCAGTTACTGCAAATAAAAACCTAATAGTGATTGTTAGTACCTGAATCAAGAAGAGAGAGGTTAAATATTCTACTAAATTCTCAGATAATGTTATTTTGTGATCTTTTGTGGTGAATCACAGAAATTTTTGCAAGTGAAACAATGATTCAAAATAAAAAAAGAAAATAGATAAGAATTCCTATATGACATACCTGAAATTTTATTTCTTTTCGAAAGCTTGAAATAGAAAATAAGATTTTTGAATAGTAGACATACAACACGATGCCTTGAAGGGAAAACATATTTCAATGTGTATTGTGCTTCGACAATATAGCCTCATATTCTTTAAAAGAAAAAAAAACAAAAACAGCGTTGTTTATATACAATAAAAAGTAAACATTTGAACAACAAATACATGTCCATTTCGTTACATTACTCCTTTAAATTGGTGCTATATTCGAATATTAATATTAGACTGTAGACATGTTTGCTTTAAATAAAGAGGTTTCAAGTTCTTTGTCAGGTTATGCTACTCTAAATCAACTTTATATTACAACATACCAATTATAAACGAGACGTTCATTAATTTTCTGTATTTTATTAACACTGTTTTTAAGCACAATTTAATTTGAATAACTCATATTATCGGGGTTAAAAAATTTGTAGTACTTGTACAAACTACTTAATGCTTTATCCTAATGATATATTTGAACTAAAGACATAACCATATTCAAGTTACAAACTATAACAAAATTAAAACCTTTCCTTCCATTTAAAGTTTAGATTCTTTTTCTCGTTGAATGGAACATGATAATTTCGTTTAGTAGCATTATTGACTGCGTATAGTTTAATATGTATTTAAACCGAACACTAACTTTTACAAATAGCAGTTTGAAGATGGTCACATAGATTCTTTTATTACTTTTGTTAACAAAAGTTTTATGTTTCAACCCTGACAATACAACGCAGTTTTCTAAAACATATTTCATATTAATGAATGTTCTAAAGTACATACCCGTACACATTGGAAGGTTAATATTCTACGCAGAAACACCAGAGTAAGAATGACTGTTGACCTTCTCAGTTGCAAAACAATGATGTACTGCGTGAGTTTCAAGAGTGTCTTAATTTGGTTCAATCATATAAATAGTATTTAAATAAAATGAAACAAATTTTAAAAATAAATAAACAAAAGATATAAATAAAATTTCATGGAATACGTTTAGAGACTGTTAATATTCAATAAAGGTTGAACAGGAAAGAGGATTCCTCCAAATAAAAGAATGATTGCATTTTATACAAAAATAAATTTTAACCACAGTAAAAATTAAAGATTTAAAAATCTGTAATCAATAAGGTATAACATATTAACTGAGTTACAAATTGTAAAACTTTCGAAATAGACTTTAATAGATATTCTCAAACTGATGTTTGATTCCTAAATCAAATGTTTATATTTAATCCAGCATAACATGTTTGAAGTGATGGAAAATAAATCTGAACTTTAACCTTTAGCAAACAATTCGAAGTCTTATGTAGATCTAATTTAAAGTTGAAGTGATTTGCATAATTTGATGAATAAGGTGAAATTATCTCTAAAGAATGTTTTCGTTATGAGAACTGTTTTCTTTTTTCTAGCTAGTTACCTTTGTTAAATTAAAAAGGTGGTTTTTAAGGGATATAAGACATCGAAACACACATGCCACTAAGTACACGATACATTGGATCTGAGGTAACAATGAAAGTATAAATCCTTTTGTAAATTTTCTTCTTGATTCAACCTGATTTGTATCTTGTCAATTTTCCGGAGCTGAACTGCAATTCAAAACCAGTCAGATAAGGAAGAACTTTACGAAGTAAAATGATTAATAGTCTACGGTTCGATCCCCACCTGGCCCTTGATTTATTCACGCGAGGAAGTGAATAAATTTGAGGACGTTGTCTCTTGGAGAGGACTTTAAGCCGTCGGCACCGAGCCTGTATGATGTCAGGTACTCGTTAAAGATACCTACTAGAAATACCTACTAGAAAGTAAGTTAGGCAAAATTTAGGAGTCCCAATGTAGAATCAGTAGAATCACTGATCAAACAAAAAGCCGGTAAACGGCTGACGTTATTACCCGCTAGGGGATCGGTTTAAACAATATAAAAAAAAATTATAAATAAAAAAGTGATTAATAATATTTTATAATGTAAAATTATCGTGTTTTCATTGTTACTAAAAACATTATTATGATTCTAACAATAATAATGTTTTATAGATCAGGGAAGTCCGTACTACCTTGAAAAACGGATATCACAGTTCATTTTTGATTAATCCACTGTAAAACTAAAAATAAGTATACAGCATGTTCAATACTTGTATTGCGATCACCAGTCAATCACCAAGGAACTATTAGTATACTGCAAGACATTAACAAATTAACAGTTATACAGTTATATAACAGTTATATAAACAAATATACAGTTATTAAAGTAATAAATAGGTTGAAAGAATTCTATTTACTATTGGTTCTATGACTAGGAGGACTCATACTGCAGGCATTGTGAATGGCACGCGGGGAAACCTGCGACTGTTCTTGTTTTCCATCTTGTTGGATGTAATAACCGAGTAAGCCCCGTCACTCAACAGGTAAGTTTTGTGGAATGAAGAGGGTTATTTGCTGCTCATAGAAAATTGTATTCTCTCTGAAGAGTGAATGTAAGATAGGGTTCTAGTCAAGCATATCTCTAGATATTACATGTTACCATTATGTACGAATGATAAACTGCCATAAAGCGCTGTCCACACGACAGACAATTGAACTGAAAATTTCTGTTCGTTCTATAAACTTGTTTGTGTAAATTCAATTCTTGTTAAAAAAATGAATTTAAACAATGTTTGAGTTTATCTAACATTTGTCTGCACCTTAGAACTTATTTACATGTAATACATTTTGAAATTTAAAAAATATTGTATATTATACAATTAAATTCTTTAGGGGGTGGTGGCAAATCAAATGGTGTCTTAAGGGGGAGGAATACTTAAAAACGTTTGAGAAACACTGAAGTATTCTATGAAGTCTACTTATGTGATATGAACAATACCATCAATGATAGTGACAAGAACTGCATGATTTTAAACTCTTTAATATTAAATATCTCTTTCAAATACGCTAATTAAATATCCAATTAAAACTCTAATTAAATAGTTAATTAAACTCCCTATTTAATTACCCCCACTCCATCCCCCTAACCTCACCCCTGGGTGCTTAAAAAACATAATAATGCTCGTGTAAATTTTTAAACAAATAGTTCTTTTTAGGCAAATGAAAAGTGTAACAATTAAATAATTTATTACATTTACAACGTAAATGTTGTAAAAGTTATTTCAGAAATATGAAAATCCTTTTAAAATAATAAGGAAGTATTCCTTTATTAACATGTTATAAAGTATGCAAAAATAAATAGTAAAAAAATCAGTTTTGAATGTAGCAAAGAAAAAAATGTAAAAACATTTTCAAACATTGGACCATTATAACAAACCGACTAGAATATTTGGCCTTATCTGTTTTATAATGTTTGAATATTCTAACGGTCAGTTCACTATGCTTTGATGTATTTTTAGTTATGCTATCCTGATATACTCATAAAAACTTAATATGGAAAGCTAACCGCATGCCATGGACCTTAAAATAAATATGTTTTCCTCGTAAATCCCCAGTAACCCTCTATGGACCTCTAGGGGTCCATTTGTGCCAGTTTGCGAACCACTGAAATAACGTGTATAAAAATTTTGTATATTTAATTTTTGTTAATCCTAAGATGCGTTAAGTTGGGAGGAAAAGGCTTGTTTTAGAGGCAGATAAGTTCATCAGATGGCTGGGTGAAACTCGAGTCGGTCACGGCCACCAGTTACATCTCAGCTGCAATCTCCCCACCTGCCCCGTCATCTGATCAGGCAGTTTTTGACGGTTCCTTTCGTCCTTGAAGATCCAAAATCTATTGACATAATTAGTACGATCCTATCTCATCAATCTTTAAAGAATGTCCCACCAAAAATCTCATTTTATATAATATCTGTCAAATAATTTCTTTAAAGAAACTATTTAAAAAAAATAAGTGGCTATACGACAAATTATGTCGATTTTGTTGAAACATTTAGTGATTCTAACACCGTTTGAACCTTACTATTTGAATCTGCAATCAATCAAGATTTAGCGAAGGACATCCAGTCACTTATACCAATCTTCAGTACTCTCGTCGACCTTTTGTCAAATTCCTTACACAATTTCCGATAGTTATTAAAAAGTCTATATAGGAAGAGGTTCTTTGAATTATTCGACTGCTGTTTTTTTGTTACTAGTCTCCGGCAGATGTTGATTCACGGATCTGTTTTGAATATTAAAGTCAAAATGTTAAGTGGAGTAGCAACTGTTATTGTCGCCCGAGCTAGCGTAAGATCCCCCAAACCCCAATCTCATTGACTGTTGATAATCCATTAACATTCAAAACTCCAGAACATCCTGAAAATATTTATTTTCATGGAATTACAACCAATGATCTAATTTTACACTGCTGTCATTGGTCTCAGACTACTCTACATCTCATCAAAGAAAACAACAGATTTTTGTAAGAAAAAAGTATAATTCAAATCATAAAAAAATTCTTAAATTAAATTAACTGGCTACTGAAATGAATATATTTTTATTTTGCAAATATTATGTTTGAAAATCCGTTTAAAAAACAATATTACATACATAAAAGAGAAAAATAATTATGACCTAAAAAAAACTCATTTTGATGTAAAATTTTAGATTTTTTGTTAACTTTTTATTACTTTAATTTTTTTTCTATTTTCTATTTTGCCTCCTTAAAAATGCCTTGTTAACGTCTTACAATTATGAAATGAACTGCTTCGTATGATCGTAGTACCTAAATTCAAAAAGAGACCTCCTGGAAAAGACCAATTCCAGTAAGAAATACAATTTTTATTAAAATTAAGTGAGTAAATATAAGTTTTATTTTAATAAATAATAACAAATTTATTTATACTAAATGTAGGCAGTGGGAGATGCTCTTGCAAAATTAAATACAGTAAATGAATAGGAAACAATGATAAAACAAAATTTAAAACCATAACAAAATTTAAATCCATCGTTCAAGTGAACAATAACAATATATTTTACTTGAATATTATTTGTGAATTTTCTTTGGTTTTTCAGTTCTGTTCCTTGAAATATTTGTCTGTTTTAATTGATAGAAATGACTGTGTAAAAATCAATTATAAAATTGTAAACGAGTTGGTAAATCAGTGTGATGATTATTTGTTTTTTTCTATTTTTTAAAAAAAAGTAGGATATATATATAATGATTTCACAAAAACACGTGAAATAACAATCAATGATCAAACTACAATATGAAATGGGAAAACAAGACTAAGATCTTTCAACCGTAACAAGCTGTCTTCGTCAGAGTCAGTTTGTTTTTTGACTCTGACGAAAACCGCTTATTATGGTTGAAAGATCTTAGTCTTATTTTCCCATTTCATATTGTGGTTTGATCCTTTATATATATATATATACAAGTCACCGCCCTGCCTTCCTGCGGGACTCTTCGCTCTTCACACCTCCTGATGACGATGATGGTCGAAATATCGATGTGAGTTATGTCTGTGCCTTTCTGTGTGTTTCCTTCGTTTTGAATTATTATATATATATATATATATATATATATATATATATAAAGAAACTCCAGGCTGTAACAATCGTGGCGTTGTGCAAGAACGACAATTTCCTGATATATTGTTAACAATAGCCTAGGCTTATAAATATCGTCTTGCGTTAGACTGGAAAAAATGTGGCCAGTCTAGCTATAACGTAGTTACGAGACCCACTGACCTTAGACCTGTTATACTCTCGGCTGGACTAATCAACATACCGGTTTCTGAATAATCCAACCTTTCCTTACTGCTCCATTGCCATGTATTACGTCCTGCTTCTTAATCAACCTCTTCACAGTTCAAGAGTCCCAGAACATCCTAGCAATTACCACATTCTCGTCAAGTTTGAAGAATTGTTTTTTTTTTGTTTTACTTTACTCTAAGTAAAGTATAATGATCATGAGAACATTAGATCTCGAGATTTTGACAAAATTACATAATTTGAGGTCGCCGAAGTCGTTTTATGAAGTTTCGATGATGCCTGTGTGGGTCGGTGGGTGAGTGTACTTTATATCCAAAGTTGTTGGCCACGCTACAGTCCAGAATCTTTGATAGATCGAATTCGTATTTTACACAAAAATGGGCCTCAAAGCCCAGATGCGCTGCATTGTTTGGAAGCAATTATGCATGATGGGAAAGTCACTTTTTTGCCAAAAATATTTAGAAAACATTATTTTTTTCCTAAAATACTAATTCTAGAGCCATATGAAATTTTTACATTACCTTTAGAGCTACAAAAGCAAAAAAAACGAAAAAAATCCTCAGAAATTTAAAACAACAGGACAATTTTTTTAATAAATGTAAAAATTGTAACTTATAATTCAATCTGAAAGCTTGTGAGAGCGATACAAACCATACTCTTTGACGGACCAAATAAAATTATACCTAAAAATAGAACATTATGTGGAGGATGAGTTGAGATAAACTTTTAAAATTACACTAAGCAAATGGCCGTTCGAGTATATATTCTATTTCAAATAATGTTTTTTTGTTCCAAACTTCTCATTAAAGAACAATAAAATTTTGCCAAAAAATTGGACAAACTGCATCATAAGGGCAGTTAATTGATAATTAATTAGAAAAAAAAGTCATGCAATATCAATTACGGCAAAGAGCAATAAGTTATAAAAACTGAATATTGATCCTGGACTAATGGTTCACTGGCTATACTTGTCGTATTTATTTACATTTATTTACATAGTTTACACGAGCAAACGTACCCGTCTTTGACGAATCAAAAATTCTTTTATTCTTGGTATTCCAAAATACCATGAAATACCAAACCAATTATAGTATTATACTAATACTATAATTAGAAATTACAGAATAGTAGAAAATACCATTATTAGTACAGTGTTAAACAAATGCCTCTGTATACACCACTTAGCTTTCTGTCCTTCAGGTTCATGGAAGAACAAACAGTTGGAACCTCTGACTCTTGAGAAAGTAAAATACAGTTGACTATATGAGAAAAACTTGGTCTCGCCAAGTGAAACGTTTTAAGTGAAATAAAATAGTTATTTAAAGGCTTATTAAAACAAATTTTAAATGTTCTAATGAATTAACGTAATATGTTACAGGAATAAAATTGATAAATGTAAAAAGTTATTTTCTCTTTTGTCGGGATTTATCTCACAAAATGCTCTAATCAATCTATATGTTACATCATTGAACAAAACATAATATCATGTGATTTTGTTTTTGCTTATTAATCATATTAACTTTCGGTAATATTAAAGTGTGAGGAATGGACTGTTTCCTTAAGAAGAAGCAGTTACAAAGCTTGGGACCATATATAGTAAGATCTTTGCTTTCTTGACTTAATAGCAAGAAACAAGAATAGTAGTTTTCTCTGTCAATACGTTCAGTGAATGTATTTTATTAATTGTTGTTATAATTTCTGAACACTGAGTGACACAAGGAGTCACGGGTGGTTAGAGTTAGCTTCATTTCTCTAATTCCACTTATTGGAGTCAACACTTGAGTTAGTTCATATCATCGGAAAGTTGTTGAATTCAGACACAGTTACTGACAAAGGACAATACACCCACCTTAGCTATTGTCTTTTGGAGACAAAAGAGATGTTTGACCTCGCTAGCCCCAAGCAAATCAGGCTTCCCGAATGACAAACTTCACAAATGACTGATTTAAAGTAAAGTTCAGAGCGCAGTATCCCAAGTCCTTCAGTTTTTTTTTGTGTATTGTTTAAACCGATCCCCTAGCGGGTGATAACGTCAGCCCGTTTACCGGCTTTTATGTATTATCGGTGATTCTACAGATTCCCACATTGGGAGTACTAAAATTTGCCTAACTCAAGTGCATTCTGAACTGAAGTTCAGTGTCACGTATTCATTCAGACTACAGTTGTTGTTAAAATCCACATACTATTTTTCTTTGTAAAATAATTTGTAATGTAATACTTAGTTTTTCTGTTTCAAAATTTTTACTTCTGCCTATGATAAAGGTAATAAAGACCGAAACGTTGGCAATGAGAGTTTAATTTGAACCTGAAGAACTGACCAAGTTCCGATAAACTTTAGTTTTGTTTATATTCCACGGTCGATACTTTTATCAATATATATATATATATATATATATATATATATATATATTCAAACCAGAACAGGAAATGGGAAAACAATACTAAGATCTTTCAACCGTAACAAGCGGTCTTCGTCAGAGTCAAAAACCCAACTGTATTGTCAGTTGGGGTTTTGACTTTGACGAAGACCACTTGTTACGGTTGAAAGATCTTAGTCTTGTTTTCCCGTTTCTTATTGTAGTTTGACCATTGATTGTTATTTACGTGTTTATGTAAATCTTTATATATATATAACGCTTTAAGGTAAACTTAGGTACAGAGTAAATAGAAAAACAGACTTTCAGTCCCGTCTTCAGACCGACTTTCTGTCTTCAGGACAGAAGAGATAGGGACTCTAAGCGTACTTGCGAAGCGACGATTGGAGACCCAACCGTCGCTTCGCAAGTACGCTTAGAGTCCCTATCTCTTCTGTCCTGATGACGGTTAAAACGAATATTAGGTTTACCTAAAACGTATCTATAGTTTACTTTGAAATGCTTGTTGTCCTTTGTGGATCGTTTTCCTGTTTACAAATATATATATATATATATATCAATGATCAAACCACAATAAGAAAATTGGAAAACAAGAATAAGATCTTTCAACCGTAACAAGCGGTCTTCGTCAGAGTCAAAAATCCAACTGACAGTTTTAGGGACTGAAAGTCTGTTTTTCTAATTACTCTGCAACTATAGTTTACCTTAACATATAATATATAACATATATATATATATATATATATATATTATAAACCAGTTGGGTTTATCACTCTGACGAAGACCACTTGTTACGGTTGAAGATTTCACTCTTGTTTTCCCATTTCATATTGTGGTTTGATCATTAATATATATATATATATATATATATATTAATATAGAAGCTATGAATTAATATATATATATATATATATATATATATATATATATATATATATATATATATATATATATTAATATAGAAGCTATGAATTATATTATTTAGAAGTCATAATCTAAATTGTGTTTTTAAATTTCAACACAGATTAATAACAGCCTTCAAGAATTTATAAAGCTAACTTTAAAAAAAAATGAAATATTTAAAATGTATATTTGTCGGGGAAGACAAAAAATCAACTATTTCTGGAGACCCTCTCAGCTCTCCTTATACAGGTATACAGCAAGGTCATCTACTAGAGTGGAAACCCATGGTTTACGAATCATATTATTTCTGTTAAGTCATATTTGTGGTTAACAGATTATCTTTCAAAATGGCGTTAGAGTACCATTGAAAATGCAATAATAATAATTACCATGTTAGCTCATTTTTTTAACATTATTTTTGTGTTTGTTTACGTTTTTGTTTCATTTCCCATGCCCTGATTAATTCTACTCGTAACTTTCTTGTACTTTTCGTATTTCCAACTTGTAGAAAAAATAAATAAATAAATTTAAAAAAACAAAGGAACAATTAGCGATTGAGGTTAAGCCCAGGAGCCGATCTACCGCCCAGAAGACTAATAAGTTCTTCTTCTGAAGCTCTCAGAGTGACTTTTGAATTAGTCTGATCAATCTGCCTCAGGACCTGTACACGGAAACAGTCATTGAAACTGAGTCTTTGAGAACTGGCATGAGTAACAACGGGAAGGTCACTGCGTTTGTCAACGAACGACCTGTGATTATTCATACGCAGGCTTAGCTTGGTGGAAGCTAAACACACATAAAAGGAATCACACTGGGTGCAATTCAACGGTAAACGCAGTTACTAGAGGTCTTGTGAGCGCCTACCCTAGGCACCTACGGCTTAAGGACCTCTCTGAGAGACGACGTACTCAGACTTTACTTCCCACGTGGATAAATCGAGGGCCATGTGGGTATTGAACCCGGAGCCACCATTTCAGAGGCGAGTACGCTAACCACTGAGCTAACCTGACCCCTATCTTTTAACTGATGTTTTATACAAGTTCAATTCATACCGGATATGTTGTTGTATAACCTTCAAACGTTAATGTCTAAATGTAGTTGACATTTATTCTAATAATGTCTACAAGCTACTCACATGAGGACCCTCTCCGTCTTGACTTGGCCACTGCTGACCTCCTCCTCTTCGACATCAATCCAGTCTTCGCTGTTTCCACTCCCCTGCTGACCGCTTGAACCTAAACAACCAAATCACTTTCAACTTCATCCTCCTCTCAATTCCAATCAACAAATATCATAATGAAATCAATACACTGTAGAAATATTTTCTAACTTGAACAGTACTTGGCCTACAAAGATCACAAACATATATGTTTTAAAGTGCAACATTTAATCTACCGATTAACTATGTTTCTAACAGGACATGGTAAATTTAAAAGTTACTTCAATTGCTTTAAAATTGATGACTCAGCTTTATGTAACTGTGAACACCTTCTCTTCCATTGTACTCTCCTCAATAGCAAAAGACACCATCTTCGGAAAACTACAATGTTACACGAATTAAAACTGGCCACCAAGCAACATTGAACTGTTAACAAATTTTTCCATAGTTTTTACAAATTCTTAAATAACAGATTTCATATAACGTAGTGTAAGAATACTTCTTAAAATACACATGTAGTATAAAAAATGGAACATGTGAAAATATTGCAATAAACTCCCTCCAAGAAGGGGGGAGCTTGACCACTCCCACTTTTTTTTTATCATACAATTTCATGGCTGGCTGGGAATCGAATTAAAGAATTTTTACGTATTCTCAACTTATCTTTAATATAAGAAACATATAATCAAATTCATGTCTGATAAACATGATGACTTTTACAATGATATTAAGGGATTTCAAGAATCATGTCTACACACAAGAAAACATTTTTATATGAAACTAACAAAGCATTTCGAACACTTTTTATTCTTCTTCAGGTAAACATATAAAAAAATATACATATCTATGAGCTTTAAGAACAACAGAATGAATTATTTAAAATTGAACACAATATATGAATGTTGAATTGCACTATTGAGGTTTTCAACAAAGGAATTAGAATGAAAAATGACTTAATCTTGAACCTTAATAAGACATGGCATTGTGTTTAGTTAAACATAAGTTTTAGGTATGTCGGTCTATCAATTTGTCATGAATCATAACGACGATTCATGTTTATATATTTTTTAATGTATTTTAAACTAAAATATATCAACATTTCTATTAGTTGTACATTTTGCATATACTAGCAATAAAGTATATTTCTTGATAATATTTTAGCGTATTTTTTGTCCTCAGAAGTCCTTTTATATATAAAAAGTTCAATATATATATATATAGGTGTGGTATGTAATCGGGATTCGGTCAAATTTTCTAGGTTCAAAAATCAAACTCTTGTTTAAAATCAAATAATTAGATTTATTTAAGACTTTAATCAAAAAGAGTTTGTTTTTTGAACCTAGAACATTTGACCGAATCCCGATTAGATACCACAACTATTCTATCAAACGGTCGATTTATTATTGAATCTGTTGTATATATATATATATATTATTGGTATCATCCTACTATTGTCAATAGTATGACAGACAATATAGCATGATAATAGTAATACTATATTACTATATCATATTACTGTCATAATCCAAATACCAAAAGTTAAATTCCAAACCTATTTTAGTGATTTTTTATTTTATTTTTAAACCGATCCCCTAGCGGGTGATAACGTCAGCCGTTTATAGGCTTTTTGTTTGATCGGTGATTCTACAGATTCTACACTGGGAATCCTAAATTTTTCCTAACTTAAGTGTATTTCGAGTAGGGGATCTTTAACAAGTACCTGACATCATATATGCTCGGGACCGACGGCTTAACGTCCTCTCCGAGAGACAACGCACTCAGATTTATTCACCTCCCAAACGTGAATAAATCCAGGGCCAGGTGGGGATCAACCCCGGACTACCAGGTTAGAGGAGAGTACGTTAACCACTGAGCTAACCTGAAGCCCCTTATATTAGTAATGTAGAAGAGATTGTTTGCTTGTTAGTATCAAGAACCTATTTCAAACTTTTATATTGCCCAAAAAAAACTTGGATTATTGCATGATATTAATAAAACTATCTATGTCACAAACTTCATTACAATATCGCAAACAAGGATGTAAAATAAAATAAATCTACAGACATAAGCAGAAAACATAAAAAAATACATTCTTAAGACTTTTGAGATGTAAAATACTAAAAAAAAATTAAAAATTGTACTTTTTTATAATTTTACAAAACAAAAAATTGGATAGATATTTCTTATAAACTGGCTAATCTAACAACTGAGCTAACCTGGACCCCTGTATTGAACCCTAGCTCATAGAAAATAATTGTAACAAATTAATTATTATTATCTTAGGTTATTAAAATAGATGGGTATTTGGTAAAAAAAATTGCCAGAAGATCATAAAAGTCTAATTGAGTCAAATATTGTAAGAATTTTATAGTCGTACCACAACTCGAGGGAAAAAGTGAATTAACTACGCTTTTGCAGCATTATTTATTCTTTCATAAATGATATTGGTCAATAAAAAGTGAAATCAATTTTAAAGTGTACAAATTATATCTTTTTTTAATAATTGCTATCATGAAAAACAATTTTATGCTTTCACTCATAAACCATATTTACTTGTGGAGTTATAAATAACTATTAAGAAGGCAGTGAAGAGACATAGTGTGGTGTATTTTCGTGAAATCTGACAAGGATAGTGAAGGGAGCGAGAGAGAAAGTTAAACAACATAAGCGTATCAAAAGTAGCTGGCGATAGTAGTTTGTCAAAGTGCCGTGAAAGTGATGTTTTCCTTTCTTCAAATAGCCCTCATAGTTATTTTATTTGGTAAATTGATTCTAGAGAAATTAAATAATAGAATATTACAGTGTCTTTACTTTAAGCAAACATGAAATATGATATGACTGTATAATAAAAAGGAATTTTAATTTGTTTGTACAGGCTGGAAACATCTTTTATGCAGTCCTATATTATTGTTAGACGGTAGAAATCCTAATCTTTTTCTCATTTCATATTGTGGTTTGATCATTGATTGTTATTTCACGTGTTTATGTGAAATAACAATCAACGATCAAACAACAATATGAAATGAGAAAAAAAGACAATGATTTTTCAACCGTAACAAGCGGTCTTCGTTAGAGTCGAAACCCAACTGAAACACTAGATGCAGAATACATCTGATGAGGGGTTGATAAGAGTGGGAGGGAAGAGTGGTATTTTAAAAGAGTGTAATGTGCAGGAAAGGACAAATGTCCAGAGAGAGTTGTTGGGGAAACAAAGGAGTACACTAAGAAAGAGTAAAAAACTATCCACCAGCTGTCAAACCTCTTAGAAGAATGTCAACTCGTTACTAATGTTAATAATATTTGATCTATTAAATTTAGTCAGCTCCGGCCCAATCAATATGACGATTTTCATTATTTATATGCAAGAATAAGCAGCTACTTTTGTATTTTTAAAGATTTACTAGTTTGGCCAAAATAAATTTTATGGCAATTTTTGCAGGGGATTTTATACATCGGACTTCAGTTCCCTGGGAGAGTTTTTATTAACATATTGCCTACGTTATGACGATTAGAAAACACTAGATTAAAATCAAGTTTAATAGCAAGCGTTGGAAGAGGCACCAATGATTCATGATGCGGTAAAACTAAAGAATTTGATCATGAATTTGAAAATTTGAAAATAATTTTTACAAACAACTATTGCTTGCTTTACTATTTATGATATTAAATTATAAAATAAAATTTATGTAAGATCATGGAGTATAAGTAATGTTTTTCCACTTTAAAATAGATTCACAAAGGTTCATTTATCTTTCAACACATTACTTTGACGTCATCATACATTTAGATAATATAAAATATAAATATATATATACACAAGATTTCACATAAACACGTGAAATAACAATCAATGATCAAACCACAATATGAAATGGGAAAAAAAGACTAAGATCTTTCAACCGTAACAAACGGTCTTCGTCAGGGTCAAAAACCCAACTGAAACACGAGATGCAGAAACATCTGGTGAGGGGTTGAGAAAAGTGGGAGGGAAGAGTGATATTTTAAAAGGGTGAAAAGTGTAGGAAAGGACAAATTCCTTATTCTTGCTTATAAATAATGAAAATCATCATATTGATTGGACAGGAGCTAAATTTATTACCTATGAAAAGTCAATGTTGTTAAGAAATATTATCGAATCCTCTCTAATTAAATTTAGTAGATCAAATATTATAAACACTAGTAACGAGCTGTTCAAGCTTGATACTTTCTTGATGAGGGCAATAGTCTCTTCTAAGAGGGTTGACAGCTAGCGGATAGTTTTTTACTCTTCCTTACTGTACTCCTTTATTTCCCCGAACATCCCTTTCTGGACATTTGTCCTTTCCTGCACTTTCACCGTTTTAAAATACCACTCTTCCCTCTCACTCTTCTCAAGCCCTCACCAGATGTGTTTGCATCTCGTGTTTCTGTTGGGTTTTTGACTCTGACGAAGACTGCCCGTTATAGTTGAATGATCTTATGGAGTGTAGGTAATACTCCTCGACTTTTCTGGCACTTAAAAAAGTTAATTCTGTAAATTATAATATTCACAAAAGCACCTTCTGGCATTCGAATATTTTTAACTTTAATATTCTTCAAAAAAAGAAATTGATGTTAAAAATAGTTATTGGGGAAGTTGAAAGAAAGATATTATGAATAAAATTACCTGATGATGCTTCTGAAGGAGGTCTTAAGCCGTAAATACTGTTTCTTTGATCTACCGAGTCATCGGAGTCGTTTTGAGAAGTATAGACGATTTCGTATAAACCTTCTGACTTGACGTTCACAATATCGTCATAAATGGACTCTGCTTCTTCAATGGTAGCGTAATTATTTTCAGAATAACTGATATCTTCATAGGGTTGCTCAATATCGTCAAAGATTTCATAATCATTTTCTGGAATTGATTTATACAATGATGATTTATTTGGATGAGGTAGACGTTGATCGGTTAAAGGGATTTCTTTATCTGGAGGATCAGGTGGTTTTAAAGTTGTTGATTCTGTGCTTAAAAGCCGGTAAAGGGAAGATGTTTTCTTTATTGGTTCTTGTGTGGGTGGATCACTTTTTGGTAGAGGAGGTGGTTCATCTGATTCAATAACATTTGATTCTTCCACTTTAGTTTGTTCAACAGGATTATACGAATTTAAACTTTCCGTTGTTTCTTCCTCTCGGGATTCTAAAATTGGTGCAAAAATACTTTCAGTTTTAGTGATTTCAAGGGATTTTATTTCATTCTTCTTTTGCTCAACGAGCTCTTGTATTTGAAGAATATCCAATAGTGGTTTTTCTTCTATACAAGGCTGTTGATCAGTGTTCTTCTCATGTTCTGCTTTTGTTTCTTTTGAAGATAGTGGACCACCAAGAGCGTTATCTAAAATGGTATGGTCTTTAGGAAGAGACAATCGCGCTGGCTTTGGCACGATGAGCGGCTTGAGCCTTTGGGCACGTGGCTTCGAAGGACGTCTGACAAGAATAACAGTATCATCAGGCGATGTTTTTTCCTCTTTTTTGGTAACAAATACAACTTTTGCTCCTAAATGAGCTGCTTCAAACAGCCTTATAACCTCTTTAACTGATTTCCTGGTGAATATCTCGTCGTCGTTTTCATTTGTTGAAGCAATGATTCTGCTGCTTCCGTGGGCCAATAGTCCTCGGCATCGGCGGTTTCTTGTCCCTTTGAAGCTCGGCCTCCGCACTCCTCTTCCCGAGCCGGGTTCTATAAGCTTCGCCATCAGTGTGGCTCCATTACCCTCCTAGAACAAAACACTGTGTCATAATCACTAAATATCAATGCTAAAGCAAAACATTGTGACATAATCACGAATGTCAATCCTAAAACAAAACATTGTGGTATAATCACGAAATATCCAAATCAACCCTAAAACAAAACATTGTGATATAATCACGAAATATCAATCCTTAAATAAAACATTGTGATATAATCACGAATATCAATCCTAAAATAAAGCATATGTTATAATCACGAATATCAATCCTAAAACAAAACATTGTGATATAATCACGAAATATTAATGCTACAACAAAACATTGTGTTACAATCACGAAATATCAATGCTACTGCAAAACATTGTGTTATAATCACGAATATCAATTCTGAAACAAAACTTTGTTATATAATTACAAAATATCAATCATAAAACAAAACATTGTAATTTAATCACAAAATCAACCTGAAACAAAACATTGTTATATAATCACAAAATATCAATCCTAAAACAAAGCATTATGTTATAATCACGAAATAAAAAACCTAAAACAAAACATTGTGTTATAATCACGAAATAAAAAACCTAAAACAAACTTCCTAAGAGGATAAATTATTATCAGGTTTTGGTAATTCACAATGAGGGTAGAATGATAACGAGTAGCTTATGCGACTCCGATTTTGTTATCTTAAGCAAACTATACCTTTATTTTGCATAAATAATATTATTATTACGTATTTTAATGTATAATAAACATAAACTAACTGTATAACCTGTATTTCACGATTGTGATTGGGCTTGTGATTTAAAGCAAGGTGAGGCAGAGAACAGCCTAGCTATCCTCCCTTCTCATTTGCCTATGCTACTCCAATTTCATTCAAATCTTTTGAAATCGGTCATTACAGTGTTCAGCCGGTTTAATCCCACTAAACCGTATTAACGTTATCCTATGGTACGTCTTAGTCAGCAGTCAGCGGTTAGGCTTGGCTTCTTTTGTTCATTATAAAGTTTATGATGAATTAATAATAGTGTTTATCTTTCAGTGAGGTTCTGTATATGGTACGTCTTGGCATGCTGTCAACCACTTAGCCCACCTTACCCACCTATCAGTGTTACCAATTCCCGGACTTTTCTGTTACCAGTACTGTCTAGGTCTCTATTAGTACGGAAATTCGAGGGTCGAGTGGGTTATTGAATAATTTTTTATGAAGACAACGTATTTAATTCTATACTTGTGATATACTCTGACTCATACGGAATGGGATTGATTTGGTGTTAGTGTTATAGTCAACCCAAGGGGGCCAGGTTAGCTCAGTGCCTCAAGGTACTAAAATATTCCCTTGAGGTGGAAACTAAACTAACTTATAACTAAGAAACACTGAATACTAAAAGGCTAAAAACTAATATAATGTCCGACAAGGTACTCGATATTCCCTTATCGGTTGCTTAAACTAAGGATACAGAACATATAAATAAACAAACAAATCGAGCACAACTTACGTTAAACCCTCAAGGTACTGGGAATATTCCCTTGAGGGGACAAAGACTAAAACTAATTTATCACGTTAGGCCGTCGATCCCCAGCCTATACGATGTAAAAGATCCCTACTCCAAAATGCACTTGAGTTAGGCAAAATATAGTTCTCCGAATGTAGAATCTGTAGAATCATCGATCAAATAAAAAGCCATTATAACCCACTAGGAATCTGTTTAAACAATAAAAAAAAAATATAGCTAACCCTGAAGAGTATACAGCTGTTTCAAGGAAATACCTTGAATTTAATATAAAATCACAACCATGTTATTGATGACATTCCGGTGGTTTGATCCCAGTTTTGGTTTTCAAATATTACTTCCAACATTATCAACCCCCAGGTACCTGTATGACTCCTTCAATAATACTACTTAATTTGCTTCTTCTTAATACATGAATGACGAAGGCCAATAGATTAACAGTGAACTCAAGGACTTGAGCAACCCACGCCAGGGCCAATTATATGTTGACAATGGGTACTCTGCAGTCAGGGCCACCTTGTCAACACTGATACTTACATCTACCACATATCGAAGAATGAAAAAAATCATTATCAACAATAACTCTTCATATAAAATATGAATTAATAAAACACAATGAAATATATATATATTGGGTACAATGCTCTAAGACCTTTCGTTATAACAACATCAGAGAGCTGAATGAACTAAAACAAAAAATAATTGCAAAATAAAAACAGATAAAAATAAAACAAAAAATTTATTATTTGGCACCCATTTTAGTAATGAGCGAGTCACATTACTTGTTGATTCTACAGATTCTAAATTGGGAGTCCTAAATTTTGTCTAACTCAAATGTATTTAGAGTAGGGATCTTTAACGAGTATCTGACATCGTACAGGTTCGGGACCGACCGTTTTAGCGCCTTCTCCGAGAGATGATGTACTCAGATTATTCACCTCGATATTTCAATAAGGCAGTTCATTATCAGAGCAAAGGGAAAGAGATAAGAAGTAGGATAGTTGTGGCCGTGAGGAGAGATTAGTCATTCTGGCTGACGATAGAGCATGCATCTCTCTACTCAACACAAATAACTAAAAAACTCAACACCGAAAAAAGTCAGGTTGAAATGAATAAAGAGTATACTAAAACAAAAGATAATATAAAAAAAATGATAAATAAGAAATATATTAAAATAACAATTTATACTTTTATATTTACATAACCAATTAGATGAAACGATTCTTCAAACTGAATAAACTAGACTTTTCAAAAGAACACACAGAAAAGAAATCACTGAACTGCACGTATTAGTCTTCTGGGTGGTAGATCTGCTCCTGGGCTTAACCTCAATCGTTAATTGTTTTTTTTTTTACAAGTTGTTCTTAGTTTTTAATTTTATTTCCAGTTAAATCTTTTCATTCATTTAATCTTTATTTGGCTTTTATTTCTTTACCTTCCTTGTCTCCCCTTCATCCGAAAGTTGGCTACACTGTTTGAGTGCTTCTGTTTGAACGCCAAGCCAGTCGTTATCAGCCTTTGGAGCGATTCACATCTATTCCTGACGACGAGAGCATCTAAATATAGTAGTGAGTTCAGTGATTTCATTTCTGTGCGTTCTTTTGAAAATTCTAGTATATATATATATATATATATATATATATATTATATATATTATATTATTATTATATATTATATTACATTATATAATACATATTATATAAATAAGTATATATTATTTGTTTGTTTGTTTTCTAACGCCCACACTTCTAAGGCTTTCACCTTTTAGCGCTGTCCTAAGCAGGGAGATTATCGCTCATTTATTATTTAACATCCATTTCTGTAACGGACGAGCCACGTTACCTGTGATGCTACATTGAGAGTCCTAAATTTGCCTACCTCAAGTGTATTTAGATTAGGGATCTTAATGAATCTCTGACATCGTACAGGTTCCGGACCGACGGTTTAACATTCTCTCCGAGAGACGACGTGCTCAGATTTACTCACCTCCAACGTAAGTAAATGGAGGGCCAGGTGTGTATCAAACCTCAGATCTACCAGTTCAGAGTTAAGCAGGCCTCCTGCATATAGATAACGAAAATATTTCGATGTCATAAAATTTCAAGGTCACTGAATTTCTTGGCTACTTCATTATTGTTATTTCGTATTTTTCATAGAATTAGTTCTTTAAATGATGCAGACTGATTGTTCTTATTATAAATGAATTCTCAATTATTTCAATTTAAGAAAATCGTAGAATAATTTAGAAAACAAATAAATTTCATTTTCTATGAGACCAAAACAATTTCACTGTTATTAGTTAACTTGCTACAGAAAATATGTATTTATAAAGAATATTGTGTAATCAAAATTTTTTTATAGCTTTGAAATAAGAAACTGTGGTTACTTTTGGATAAGATGGTTAACCGGAATATTTCAAAATAAATATTTTTATAAAAAAAAATTCTTAATAATTTGATTGAGAAGGAGTGAAGAATAAAGAAGACAGCCTTCGTAACAATGGTAATTATTAATGAATGATAGGGTTTTGTTAATGAATTGTTTATCCGTTTTTAAGATATGATGAGTGATTCGCAGTCGGTGTGGGAGAAAGGAAGGCCCGTTATTAGGCAGAACAATGGTCAAGGAATGCCTGCTAGCTTGCCTGTTGGTGGCAAGGTTCAATGTTCCTTGTGGGTGTGGACTTGACGGAGGCGTCTGAGGCATCCACCATCGCAAAAAAAAAACTAGCACGCTTGTAAACTCTACTAAGCCTTCCTAATATTCTCAACGAATCGCTTTGATGAATCAGAGCAAAGAGACAACTCTCTATATTGTATATAATCAAAGGAGTTTGATTCCAGCGTGCTTACTCTCAGTCACTCTTTTCTCCTGATGACGGATTTTACCAAAAATTTGAGTTACTAAGTGTTTCTTCAACTCTTTTTCGATTTTGAACTCGTATATATATATTATATATTATATATATATATATATATGATCAAACCACAATAAGAAATGAGAAAACAAGACTAAGATCGTTCAACCGTAACAAGCAGTCTTCGTCAGAGTCAAAACCCAACTGTTACGGTTGAAAGATCTTAGTCTTGTTTTCCCATTTCTTATTGTGGTTTGATCATTGATTGTTGTTTCACGTGTTTATGTGAAATCTTTTTATATATATATATTATATATATATATATATATATATATAAACTAACCAAACAAAACACATACAAAACGAGAAGACTTACTGGAACAATATTTCGAATTGAAGCCCGTCATCAGGAAGGGAATAGAAAAGAATAAGAAGAGGTATGTACGTTTAATATTCTGGGTGGAAGGTGACGGGGATATATATATATATATATATATATAATATAAAATAAATTCAAAACAAAGGAAACACACAGAAAGATACAGACATAACTCACATCGAAATATCGATGTGAGTTATGTCTGTATCTTTCTGTGTGTTTCCTTCGTTTTGAATTTATTTTATTTAAAAAAGTCCGCTGGACCGTTTCTTTTAATTGTATATATATATATATATATATATATAATATATACTTTAACACATAGAAAAGAACACAGAAAGACACTACAGAACTCACTTCGATATTTCGACATCCGTCGTCATCGGGAAGAAGTGCGAAGTACTCGCGTTTTATTTTATACTTTATTTTAAGTATATATTATTATTAAGTAGTATTATTATTAAGTTACACTTAAAATAAAGTGTAACACATAGAAAGAAACATAACAAAGTCTCACTTTTTAATATTTCAATTATTCCGTAAATTGACGGAAAAAGGTTTTAAATAAAAACCGAAACGTTGGCAATGAGAGTTTAATTTGAACCTGAAGAACTCACCGACTCCTAATAAACTTTTATTTTCACGGTCATTTCACGGTCGATACTTTTTAATTATATATATATATATATTATATATATATATATATATATATATATATATATATTATCACTTTTTCGAAGGAAATACGATCCGAAAAAGAGAAATAAAGTTCAATGTAGTTAAATAACGGTTCATCTGTATTTATATATCAACTGATTAGGTTAGATTTTATCAAATTAAACTCAGTGGTTAGAAGATAGTACAGGAGAATACTCCTAACAGTAATCAAATCTAGACTCAAGATTTGGTATACACCGCGAAAAGACAAGTCATTAATAAACTGGTGTCAACTTGAAAAGAAGGTCACAAAGTGTTCATTAAAGAACGTTTTCTATGTTGATTGTACTAAACGAGAGAAAAAACGACACTGAAATGTCAAGGGAGTAAATGACGCAATCTCAATGTCTGCTTAGGAAAGACATTTCGAAATTCATTCTCGTCAAAAAAAAAAAACTGTTCTAAGTCAGGCACCCAGCTGCTCCAACACTCCTGATAATGACGAATGTCCGAATAAAAATGCTCCATGTTATTATATACTAGACTACCCGTGACCCTTTGTGTCACTCAGAAATTATAACAATAGGTATTGAGATTAACTCACTGAACATGATTGACACGGATAATTTTAATTGTTGTTTCTTGTTATTAAAGCACGGAAACAGATTCTTAACATGATTCAAGATATATGCACAGAAACTGTATTTAGCAAAATAAAAATCATTAAAAAGAAAAAAATCATATATTTTTGACATAAATAAATAAAACATCGATGTTATATACACAATAAAATATATTTAAAACAAACAAAACTTGTAAATTAAAATATTCAATTTATTTACCCAACATAAAATAACGTTAATGAAAGGAAGGTGTCTTTATAATATTACCTTAGAACATTCGTATTTTATCTGACAGTTGTGTTCAAGTTTGTTTCTAGAACTATTCATTTTTAACCTCTAATGTAGTAGTTTATTATATATTTGTTACATTGTTACATGTCCAGATACACAAAACTACCCTTAGTAGATTAATGCTAGTTTAAGGAAAAGTTTTGTTAAGATCTCAGATTAATACTAGCCACCTACAGATTTGGAAGGGTCCTTATATTAAAGAAATTCATGTTTAAATGAATATTCAATCAAAATATGTTTATAGAGGCTTTGAAAGATACTTCAAAATCAATAACTTTTGAACCCAAAAACTGACTAAATATGGAGAAACTGAACAACAATCTGGTAACCTCCTCTATTGGCACCTTTTATAACTAACAACTACAACAATACTATATTATTTCCATAATTTAAATGCAGTAGTTGTTTGTATTTGTGTATTCCATGAAGCTGATCTGTAAAAATTAATAGCCTGAGTTTTATTAATTTGACTGGTCAATATATTTATTGTGCCAAAGCTTAATTATTTTAAATGTCCTTGGGACAACTTCCCTGGAGAACAATAAGCAGGCTTGAACACTGCAGCATGAAGGTCGTGAATGCGGAAGATGCAGTACAATTCAATAAACTTTATCTAAAAGAGAATCTGCTGATAAAGTTGATAAAGTATATATATATTTGTAAAATTTGGAAGCAGTCCTTCATTTAAGCATATTTCGTTGAACAGCTGACCGTATTTCACAACTGGTGAAGAAAATGACATCAGTGAAATACGGTCAGCTGTTCAACGAAATATATATATATATATATATATATATTATATATATATATATATATATATATATATATCAATGATCAAACCACAATAAGTGTTGTTTCACGTGTTTATGTGAAATCTTTATATATATATATATATATATATATATATATATATAAAACTATAGTTTATCGGGACTAAGTCAGTTCTTCAGGTTCAAATTAAACTCTCAATGCCAACGTTTCGGTCTTTATTTAAAACCTTTTTCATAGGCAGAAGTATAAATTTTGAAACAGAAAAACTAAGTATTACATTACAAATTATTTTACAAAGGAAAATAGTTGTTGTTAAACAACTGAACATACATTCTGTACAACTGTACATGAACAACAACATTCAGACTAGAGTTGTTGTTAAAATCCACGTATTATTTTTCTTTGTAAAATAATTTGTAATGTAATACTTAGTTTTTCTGTTTTTAAAATTTATACTTCTGCCTATGAAAAAGGTTTTAAATAAAGACCGAAACATTGGCAATGAGAGTTTGATTTAAACCTGAAGAACTGACCGAGTCCCAATAAACTATAGTTTTGTTTCTATTCCACGGTCGATACTTTTATCAATATATATATACAAAATTAAAGTTTATCAGGTCTCGGTCAGTTCTTCAGGTTCAAATTAAACTTTCATTGCCAACGTTTCGGTTTTTATTTAAAACCTTTTTCATAGGCCTACAAAACAGAGGAAATATAAGAAATAATTCAATCATTCGAAAATCAAACATACATAAAAAGCGCAATTAATTACAATTAAGAAATTACAATAGAAATTTTGACAATAGGAACTTACAGAAAATGAGAGAACTTACAGAAGTATAAATTTTGAATCAGAAAAACTAAATATTACATTACAAATTATATTACAAAGAAAGATAGTCTGTGAATTTCAAGAACAACTGTCTAGTTTGAATGAACACGTGACACTGAACTGAAAAATAAGCAAGGTAACCAAATTTCACCAGACAACCAAAAAATTGTAATTTCCTAATTGTAACTAATTGCGCTTTTTATGTATATTTGATTTTCGAATGATTGAATTATTTCTTATATTTTCTCTGTTTTGTAGGCCTATGAAAAAGGTTTTAAATACAAACCAAAACGTTGGCGTTGAGAGTTTAATTTGAACCTGAAGAACTGATCGAGTCCCGATAAACTTTAGTTTTGTTTCTATTCCACGGTCAGTACTTTTATCAATATATATATATAAACTGACCGTTTGTATCGGTCAGTGGACGCGTTTACGTCTCCATTCCTTCATTCCTTCTACTTTTTATTTTCTTCTTCTCTCCTGAAGACGGCAAGACGCCGAAATGATCGAGATTCGTGAGTGTTGGTCCTCTTTCTTGTGTTCTCTAGCTGTAACTTTAATTATATATATATATATATATATATATATATATATATATATATGTGTGTGTGTGTGTGTGTGTGTGTGTGTGTGTGTGTGTTGTGTATAATTGAAGTTTATCAGGACTCAGTCAGTTCTTCATGTTCAAATTAAACTCCTCCCATAGCCAACGTTTTGGTTTTTAGTTAAATCCTTTTTCATAGTCAGAAGAATAAAATTTTGCAACAGAAAAACTAAGTATTACATTAAAGATTATATTACAAAGAAAAATGGTCTGTGGATTTCTATTACTGTCTATTTAATTTGGACCTGAAGAACTGACCAAGTCCTGATAAACTTTATTATTGTGTCAATTTCAGTATTATTCTACTAATACTATTAGAGTATGCTATAATAAGTACTGTGTTATGATGTTTGTATAACAGATCTCATACACAGTGATATACATTTGTATTTATTTCTTCTATGTATGACTTGGTTGGGGTAGTTCCAATATTATAAGCAATAGTATACTAATATACTATAGTATAATAAGTAATACTATCTAATTATATTAATAGTATAAGTTCTAATAATAGATTTTTAGTTCGCTCTTTAACTCACCAAAATAAACAAGACCATGTACATGTTTTCACTTTGAAACTTTCAAAAGAATCCTTTCTAAAAGTGTTTCTACTGAAGTCTATGAATAGGCTTTTACTTATATATATATTTGAAGGTTTGAGAAGATTCTTTTATAAACTGTACTTCGTCTCACACCCAAGAAAACAATTGCAGCACTTCATCAGCGTGGATTACCGCTAAGGTTCTAATTAAAACCATTACAGGTGACTAAAAGAAACTTTCCCACGAAACAATAGCCTCAAAACACTTTCACTATTAAATTTAAAGATACAGATCAAAAATTCTATTTTCTAAGCGAGCTATTGAAAATAATATTTCAAATCTTCTCTTAGGAAACAATAGTAAAACTTTTAATAATTTCAATTTCCTAGACAATAGGTTCAACGACTTTTAACACTCTAGTGTTTCATTTATTATTATTTTAATATACTTTTGTCAAATTTATGATCAAATGAAATAAAGTTAATTATAAATTTGTGATAAATTCTTGAGTTTCAAGAATTTCTTACTTGTTCATCCTAAATCTTTTAATTTTTTTTTATTGTTTAAATTCATCCTCTAGCGGGTGATAACTTTTCTGTTTGATCGGTGATTCTACAGATTCTACATTGGGAGTTCTAAATTTTGCCTAACTCAAGTGTATTTCGAGTAGCGATCTTTAACGAGTATCTTACATCGAACAGGCTCAGGACTGACGGTTCAACGTCCTCTCCGAGGACGTACTCACCTCTGAGGGTGACGTCTTCACCTCCCTGGTGAATAAATCGAGAGCCAGGTGGGAATTGAACTCCGGACTACCAGCCCAGAGGCGAGTATGTTCACCACTGAGCTAACCTGCCCCCCATCTTTTAATTTACTTTGGCCAACTTTATGTTCAAGTGAAATATACTTGGTCATTCTGAGGTAAAATGGATAAACCAACAAAAGTCTCCACACAAATGAAGTTTTATTCAACGCGTTTCGAACACAAAGTGTTCATACATTTTATATTTAACCTCATTTTACCTCAGAATGAGTAAATACCACACTATTACGGATTGCACAACTAATGATATACTTGGTCATAAATTTGTGATAGATTCTTGGTTTACTTGTTCAGTCAATCTTGAGGTCAATCTTTCAGAGGATTTGAAAGATTGATTACATCATGATTACAAAATTACACTATGAGTAATGATATAAGTAAACCCTAAACCATCTACTGCTGACTTCAATGGTAATCAACTAATACCTTACCAGTAAAAATTTAACCCATGAAATATAACACGTGGGTTTTGTTAAAACACGTGAAATAACAATCAATGATCAAACCACAATATTAAATGGGGAAAAAAGACTAACATCTTTCAACCGCAACAAGCGGTCATCGTCAGAGTCAAAAATCCAAACAATCGAAGACCGCTTGTTGCGGTTGAAAGACCTTTGTCTTTTTTCCTATTTCAAATTGTAGTTTGATAAAATATATATACATGTATATATATATATATAGTTCAATGTACATAAAGAAACATAGAGAAATTAAAAACACACAGTTACAGTCTCTATTTTTCGGTTGAACCGTATTCAGGAGAGATAAGAGAGGGAAACCAAGCGCACTGGTACAGAGACGGTTGGAGACTGTATTAGAGACTCTAAGTGTGTGTTTTTAATTTCTCTATGTTTCTTTATGTACATTGAACTGTATTTGTCCATTTCGGATCTTGTATTTTCATCGAAAAAGTATATATACGTATGTATAAAAAGATTTCACATAAACACGTGAAATAACAATCAATGATCAAACCAGTTGGGTTTTTGACTCTGACGAAGACCGCTTGTTACCCATTCCCATTTCTTATTGTGGTTTGATCATTCATTGTTATTTCACGTGTTTATGTGAAATCTTTATATATTTATTATATATATATATATATATATATATAAAAGAAAGTGGTATTGTAAGAAATTTAAAATTAAATACTCTGTGTGTTTTTACTTCCTACATTTATTCAAAACGAAAGCAAAATATACAAACTAGAGATCGCATGCATCTATGTGTTAAGATGTGCCTTTCACTCTGCCCTCCCGATAAATTTTTGAAGTCAGGGGGACCCGCAAGCCAAACAGTTTGCCCACCCCTATTTCAATATAGAAGGGGTTGGCAAAGTATACATACGCTTTACGAATTAATATGCAAGCGTTTCATAAAAGAAAAGAAACTTTTGAGAACCTCTCTTTTGAAACATATTAATATTGCAGCATTATGTATCAAAGTATTACACAGTTTTTTCATAGAAAATCAGCCTTATTTCACCTACAGCCTAATAATAAGAGCCAATCTTTATTAAACGACTACATCTTTTCATACAAATTATAGAAAGTAAAACCTTTCCCGTTTATTTTCTACTCATTAGATCGCAGAAATTATTAAATACAATAATAACTTTTAACAATATACAAGGGAAACGTCAACTGATATTACAATAATGGCAGTTATTATACCTCACCTAGTGGATTATTAAGACGTATGTTTGAGGGCATTTTTTTAAATTTACATATTTAAATACAAAACTTACAAAATATTGAAGTAGTTTCATTTTGTTTCTCCGTGTTTTTTTTTCTTTAAATATTTTGGTAAGTTTCCTAACTGACTGTTTCATGTTATAAATATATACATATACATACTCCAACACATACACACACAAACGAACACACACGCACACACAACACATACATACACACATTTGAAAAAGTGGGCAAAAGCAAGAAGCCACCAACAGAGGGGGACACTGTGGGAATGGTATACTAACATTTTGTTATAATTTAACAATAGGATTTATAACAAAAGAGTATTTCCCCAGTATAAAATACAGAACAGGATTAAAAAAATTTACCAATTTACTAGCAGGCAAGAGAATTCTATTGAGGACAAGGGAAATTCAAGAAGGATCCTGATAGACTTGGAATAGTAAATTCAAACTTTTGTGACTGTTGTGAAAACCATGCACACACCATGGATCATCTCCTACACAGATACACCCTACTGGATTGACAAAGGTATGAGCCACAAAAACACTTTGCCATTAGGAGAAAAAACGGGCCACCAACAAGACAGACCTCATATCAGAAGAGATAATACAATTATTTCAACAAGTAGTAACTATGATATTTTGAAGATATATTAAATTGTTAATGAATGATATAAGAATAAAAAAAAGTCTGCAAAGTATACAGGTGCATTTGAATAAAAATAAATAAATTCTCTCGTGGGAAACTAAAAAAACTTGGCCCGTGAAGAAAACTAAAAAAGAAAAAACGAAACATATACAAATACGCACACACACACACACACACACACACACACACACACATATATATATATATATATATATTGGTATACCTTGGGAGCAGACCTTCTTTTAAACATACCTCATTAAATATCTTGCCAACATTAAATCGGTGAGTTAATTTATATGATACCACAAAGATGGAAAAGTAGCATTCGAAACCTTGAAAAGGTATGTAGGAAACATACTAAACTTAATGTTGGCCAGATATTTAATGATTTATAATATATATATATAATATATATATATATATATATATATAGTATATAAAATAAATTCAAAACGAAGGAAACACACAGAAAGACACAGACATAACTCACATCGATATTTCGACCATCGTCGTCACCAGGAGGTGTGAAGAGCGAAGAGTCCCGCAGGAAGGCGGTGCCTGCACCTATATATATATTATATTATATATATAATATATATATATTATATATATATATTATATATATATATTATATAAAACTATTAACAATGTACAGATATTTTCTAGGATATCGCATAAGTAAATCAAAATTTCAATTTAAATCATTTATTATACCTCTATACAAAGTAGCTTTAGTATTTTTACTTTTTTTTTCTTACCTTTAGAAGTGTATAAGAAGAGAGAAATTGAAAGGAAATCGGACGAGCATAATTTTTCTAATCCATGATTTGTAGACCATACATTGCGCTCCAATAATTTTCACTCATATTATTAGAAATGACGTCATTAAAAAAGAAGCCAGGCTCGCGCCAGTAACGGAGCACATTATCATCCGTTTTCACGGTAGATAAACAAAAGTCAGCTCTGCTGTTAATTCATCCTTGCTCTTTGAAAACGAAAGCAGTCTGTGTTTTCTAGCACGCTTTTCTCTCTACGTTGAAAAGATTCTTTTTGTTATTGTTCTTTTGATTTTAGTATAGTTACATAAAATTTAATATCATAATTACTGATTTTTATATTCATCCCTTTAGATGGGAGTTAGAACAATACACTGAATCATTGTTAAACCAAAACATGGGTTTTTTTATTGTTCTCTGCGTTCTTTTCTTTCAACTGTTTGATAACTTTCCTAATAGAATGATATATATATATTTACCATGATAAACGAAAAACGGTCCGGCAGGACAGATAACACTTAAAATAAACAGTGAAACATAGACTGAAACATAAAAAAGACTCACTTTTCAATATTTCGACCGTAATGGAGGTCGTCCGCAGGAGAAGAAGTGAATTGATGTAGGGACGACAGTCAACGTGAGTCAACGTGAGTTGACTGTCGTCCCTACGTCAATTCACTTCTTCTCCTGAGGACTACCGCCATTACGATCAAAATATTGAAAAGTGAGTCTTTTGTTATGTTTCAGTCTATGTGTCTCTGTTTATTTTAAGAGTTATATAATATATATATATATAAAACACTAATAACTTTCTCGACCGTGGGACCAGATATACAAATGAAAAATTGATAGATAGGGTTGCGGTCAGTCTTCTTACCTTTTTAATTCAAACTCTCATTGCCGACGTTTCGATTTTATTCAAATCTTTTACATAAGCCTACAAACAGAGGAAAACAAGAATTTTATACGTACATTTTTAAAACACAAACAAATGAAGTACACTATGAACATTAAATACATCTTAAGTATTAGGAAACAATGAAGATAATAAAAAAGAGAAAAAGATGGAGTCTAACTATAAAAACAAGTTTTTTTTTTTTTTTTTTTAAATGTACTTACATAAGTAGGAGTATTGGCAATGAAGGAATATTACATTTTCATTTCTGAACTAGTAATGAATCTTTAAACTATTCAATGAAAACCGTTAATAACCGACTCTGTTACAGCTGATATGCAGGTACCTAATTGAACAAAATTTCACTAAATTGTTTAGGTATTAAAATACTAGAATAAAACACTATTTAAATTCGCTATCATCGGTTTCTATGATTATTACAATTTTGATCTTTTTTAATGACATAGCATTTCAAGGGTTCTTCTTCTATGTTCGTCCTGTTCTTTCACTCATAACGGTTGTTCCATCAAAGTCAAATGTATGTCCTTCATCTTATTGAATGATATGCTAATGCTGTGGCATTAATCTTTTTTGTTCTAACAGAGTATTTATGTTGATATATCCTTTCCTTTTATTAATCTACTGGTTTCACCAAAATACTTCTTATTACATTCTATAAATTTTATAGAATAAATAATTATACTTAAAATCTTTTGGTATCTTGTCTTTTAAATTAGAAAATAATTATTTTACTTTTTGTTTATTATAATATGCTAAATGATTTCTGGTAAGTTCCTTTTTAACAGTTTTTGAATATTTTGTGATAGCCCTTCAATAAAGGGAATTTGAAATATCTTTTATTCATCATTTGATGGTTATCAGTAGTTCTTTCCATGTGTTCCGTCTGTTCTCTTAATTACTGTCTCCAAATGCTTCTATTAGTTTCTGGTAAGAGTTTTTTTCCAACGGAATTTCACCTTTTTCTTATTTCTCTGTTTTAAAAAACAGGGCTGCTAATATCTATCACCTTTTTTATAGTTTGATACACAATTCATTTTTGACTTACAGCATGTGCATGAATAATATTCAATATTCTCCCTGAATTGGTTGGTTTACTATACCAATCTGTTAGTATATTTCCGTTATTCCATGTATATTTTCATATCCAAAAACGAAAATACTCCCATCTTTTTCTTCTTCACATGTGAATCTTAAACGAGGATGAATTATGTGAAGTATTTAAAACATGCTGTTCTTCTCCTTTTTTATTTATCAAGAACAAATCATCTACATATAATTTTAGAAATTTTACACTTGCTCCAAGTTTTTTACGGCTTTCCTTTAATAATTCCAGCATTACAATATTTGCAAGTATCGGAGAGACCGGAGATCCCATCGGTAAACCATATTTTTGTTTGTAAACAACTTCATCGAATGTAAAATATCTTGCTTCACAAATAATTTCTAATATAGATATAAAAACTTCCTTTGACATGCTAATGTGGGGTCTAATCTTATTCCATTGTTTACTAACTAAAGACAATGCTATATCTAATGGAATGTTAGTGAATAAAGACTGGACATCCAATGATATCATAGTTTCATCATGATTTATAACTTGATTTGAGATTGCTTGTTTGAATTGCACTGAGTTTTTTACATTTAATTCACTATTGTACGTAATGTAGGTAAGAAATTTGTTAATATATTTTGATAGCTGATAAGTCGGACTGCCAAGAAATGAAACGATAGGGCGCAGGGGCATACCTGGTTTGTGTAAATTTTACAATTCCATAGATTCTTGGTGATATTCCATTAAAATCTCTTCATTTTTGCGGCTTGCGTAGATCAATACTTTCTGCTATTTTTAGGTCTTCTACTATTTTGTTAACTTTGTTTCGAAGTGTCGATGAGGGATCTCTTCTCGAAATTTCGTATGTGTCATTGTCTTCTAATAAGTTTTCATTTTGGTTTTTATTCATCTTTTTTCATTATTACTGTGTTTCCAGATTTATCACTTTTGCATATCAAAATATCATTATGTTCTTTTAATAACTTACGAGTTTGGTTAAAACACATTTCTATTGAGTCATTCTGCTTTTTTCTTCTTTGGTTATTGGAAGATCTCATTCTGTTAAATTCTCATTCATTCTCATTCTGAAAATGTAATAGTTCTTCATATTGCCAATATACTCCTACTTATGTATGTCATTGTAAAAAAAAAAAAAACTTTGTTTTTATAGTTAGACTCATGTCTTTTCTCTTTTTTATTATCTGTCTTGTTATCCTAATACTTAAGATTGTATTTAATGTTATTAGTGTACTTCTTTTGTTTGGGTTTTAAAAATGTACGTTATTAAAAAATTTTTGTTTTCCTCTGTTTGTAGGCCTATGAAAAAGAATTTGAATAAAATCGTAACGGTCGGCAATGTGAGTTTGAATTAAAGTGAGGAAGAAACTGACCGCATCCGATCAATCATTTTTTAGTTGTTTATATATTTCTATATTTATTTTATATTTATATTATATATATATATATATGTTAGCTTAGTTAGTTAGCTTTAGCTACTCAAAGGGACTACTTCTACCGATGACGACGACTGTCGAAATATCGTTGTGAGTCTTTTGTGTGTATCTTTATTTGTTTCTTCTCTTTTCATGTGTTAACTATTATATATATATTATATATATATATATATATATATATATATATATATATATGATGTAATTTTTTGAGGGTTGAGGTCTAATGATTTTAAACTAGTCATTTTACCGACGTTTCGACATATATTTATGTCATCTTCAGGGCTACAACATGATTGTTTCACAATTAGCACTACTATTACTACTATAATCAGTTATTTTGACTATGGATTTTTTTTTATATTGACATAAGGATTTTGTTATAATTATTCTATTGCTTTTACAATTATTTCATAAGCATAGAGATCACTATTTGATTACGTATCAAATATCCTTATAACAACTCAAATAATTATAATAATATCCTTATGTCAATATAAAAAACAAATCCATAGTCGAAATAACTGATTATAGTAGCAATAGTAGTGCTAATTGTAAAACAATCATGTTGTAGCCCTGAAGATGACATAAATATATGTTGAAACGTCGTCAAAAGGACTAGTTTAAAATCATTAGACCTCAACCCTCAAAAAATTACATCATATAAATATTCATCATATAAATAAAGCAAATCATGATAAATATATATAGATAGGCAGCAAATCTTCTTGGATACATATTTAGTTAAAATACACAGCAGCTTCTGCATTGACGACCTTGTAGCTGTCTTGTTCTAGCCTCCTGACAGTTTTTCGGTGAAAAACTAGTAATAGCAAACACAGATCATTGACAACAACACTATCTTATAATGATTGAATAACTAAAAATGGTGTAGTTTTAAATTTTAGCTATGAAATTATTACAAGATAGTGTTATTGTCTTGTATTTAATCTGTGTTTCCTATTATTAAATGTCTTTCGGGCAACTGATTTGGGATTTACTCCCGGAGCACCGGAAAGCACTCAGGAGGCTAGAACAAGACAGCTACAAGGTCGTCAATGCAGAAGTTGTGGTGTGTTTTAACGAAATATAAATAGTTCAATGTAGAAAAAGGAAACATAGAGAAATTAAAAGCACACACTTACAGTCTCTAGTTTTCGGTTTGAACCGTCTTCAGGAGATATAAGAGAGGGACTGGTTCAGAGATGGTTGGAGACCGTCCGTTTCTGATTGTATTTCCAACTTTAAAAGTGTATATATATATAACTTTAAATTACATAAAGCACGACACAGAAAAAATAATAAAAGTGTATATATATATATCTGATTGGTTGATGCGGGACCAAATAAGCTTGACTCATTTTTCAAGTTGAAGGCTTCTAGCTCTGATCGAAGTCACGTACAGCGGTTCTTCTGTTCTATGGAGTCATCTCCGCCGATACAGCAAATATATTTTCACAGCAAATATATATATATATATAAAACTTTAAGTTACATAAAGCACGGCATAGAAAAAATATTAAAAATCAGACTTACAGAAATCTCAAAGCTTTAATATATGGGGGGGGATAGCAGACTAACTGAAGGAAAATTAGTATTTAATGTTGTTGAGACTTTCTGTTAAGCTCGCATGAGTCTATGAAGACAGGGGGTTCTAGGAGTCTATCTACAAACCAAGGGGCTTCTGCTTGAAAAAGTTTGGGAAACCACAAAACTATCACATAAACTTAAATACAGGGGGAGTTGGAGAGGTATACAGTAGTAAAATTCGTTCTCGATTGGTACGGTATGTTAATTGCAAGAAATTTGAATACTTGGGCGATTAGATCTTCATATGTACCAAATGTTTAATAAACAGGGGTTAAATAAAACATTTACGAGATAAAATAGATTGAAATAATTTATATTTCTACTGTAATAGTAAATTTTTTTTCCATTCAATTAACACATAAATTTGAAATCTTATATAATCACTTTCAAACTCGATAATTTTTTTCTTTAAAGTAGAAAGATCAAGTGAGTGCCGCAAATGTGGTCACGTTTTCGAACTTCATCGATATTCTGTAGATAGAAGAAAGAAAAGATGCTGAGATTGGTTGTACCCAGGGTCTTTTGCCAGCAACTCCTTGGTGAATATTAATCAAGAATAATCAAGTATGAAACATTAACAACTGAACCAAAAGAAAACCAAATAGAGAGGTGGCCGACCTTGTCTTCCAATTAATTCCAAAAAAAGAGGGAGTATTGACCTGTAGGTTAAAAGCTTCCAATGGAGAAAGTATTTGATAACTGTTTCCAACTCACGTGTCTTTCGCATATTTATACCCATCGTCTAGTGCACACAAGGGAGAAAACCTTTTAAGCAGCTTTTAATTCCTTTTGGAATCTTATAAAGTGTTTATCTGTTTTACTTCCGGCAGTAGATAAGACACGCTTATCATGCGTGAGTGTGGTAAAGTTCATTTAACTTTGTTTAAACAGTGTTTTCCCAACATTAACTCTACAAAGCTTTCTCCTAGGCTTTTGAATTAATAGTAGTTCAATGATTAATCATTGCGTATAATAAGCCAGTATTAATGTTTCAAACCTAACAGTGTTCAAAACCTATAGTAATTTATCGTTTGTAGAAGATTTCGCTTTTTCTCTTTTGCAATGGTCAATCAAAACTTCAAGAAATCATCATTAAAAGTCATCGTTAAGTTTCTAACACGACAGAACGTTATGATTTTAGTCATTTCTTTGCGTTTTTTTTTTGTTTTTCGTTAGTTGGCATTCTGTGGAAGTATTTGTTTTCAGAGATTTTCAGCGAAACGTCTTATATAATCCGGATTAATTACTTTTTTGACCAATCCTCAAAAACATATTTTGTATTTAAAAAATAAAGTTATTTATACTTTTTTTTCACTCTATAATAAAAACATGTTGCAATCTTTTCAAAAGAGTTAAGAAAGAAATGGAGCAGAACCATCTAGAATGAATTTCATACCACAACAACAGTAAGAGATAATCTAATATTGCTGGATACGTGATGCACCCACGTAGACTTGTACAAACACTCTTTATTTATTATTTAATCAAGTTTTAAACAGTTGAAAGTTATTTTATTATGAACTTAGGCAGTTTGATGAATGCTAACATTGTTGTATTTAGTAGCGTGTAATAACTTTATGTTTCAGACACGAATGAAGAACATAATCGACTAGGCAGTTCGTGACACACTTCTCCAGGTAATTAACCATCTATGAAGAACCTCAACACATGTACTAGAGTGTTTAACTAGGTTAGTTACCTAACTCAAGTGTAATCTTGCGTGGTAGTCGTTGAGGCCGTACGCATCTCCCCGTGTCCTATACGAAGAAAGTTGATTTCCATTCTATCGAATTATCTTCTTCTTTTTTTTTTAAATTGCCCAATCTTACATTCAATTTAAAACACTTGATTTGATAATCAAGTTGGAAAGTTTTATCAAATCGTATCGATTTGTTAGCTGGATCTATAACCAAAGGTCTTTCACTAACGCATCCATCAATGAGTCTCGGCTTCCCTTGAATCTGTTAGGCATTCCAATTCTCTCAATGAGAGAATTCATTTATCAAAGACTAATCGTCCGATGTCCAAAGTGCTTGTAATCCGCCACTTTCTTTTATAATCTGTTTTCTATAGAGCCAGTATGACCTATGTCCATATGAAGATCTTAATAGGGATAATACTGCATGCCTGCAAATGCAGCTCTGAATAGGACACTGTGACCTTTGTGAAGAAGATACAGATCACTATGGGGACACTAATGCGTCGTCGCAAATGCGGCTCTCTGTAGTGACACTATGATCTATAAGGACACTACTGCCTGCCTCAATATTCGGTTCTCTATATAGAGTTTATGACCTTTGTCCATATGCTGATCTATCTCCTCTACATTTATTATCTTATTGGCCAGGTGGCGCTAGCCAACGAGAGATTTTAATCTCTCTATTAACTTACGTTCCTTATACCAAGACAGCCCACAGTAGGGCCCGGAGAGCCAAATATCATTACAACCCCTGCTCCCGGGGTAACGGGAAATTTTCCCTCTTCGGAGGAGGACAATCGAATCCTTAAGGATCCTGTGGTAGTCCTTAAACTGTAGACCTAGTGCAGGTCTGGAGTTTATATGTGCATCGATAAGACACTACTGTCGCCTAATATCGTTCTTATAGGATTTATAACTGTGTCCATATGCAGAACTATAAGATCACTACTGCCTGCCTGAACATTCGGTTCTCTATATGGAGTTTACAACCTGTGTCCATATGCAGATCTATAAGGACACTACTGTCTGCCTCAATATACTGGTTCTATAGGGACTCTATGACCTGTGTCCATATGCAGATCTATAAGGACACTACTGCCTGCCTGAACATTCGTTTCTCTATATGTAGTTTATGACCTGTGTCCATATGCAGATCACCATAGGGACAATACTAGTCTACAGCCACATTTCTATAAAAATCTAAGACTTCTATAAAATTCGCCGACTTGCAATAGCTAAATAAATACATATATTTTTACTGTAGCAAGTAGGTATTGTTAGTTGAGTTTAACTTTGTTTGCGTTTAATAGAAGTATGCCTGGAATAAAATCAAATTTGAGCTCGGTATCTAAAGCTGCAAAACGTAAAAGAAACTCCACATCTAATGACAGTTATGGACACTACTAATAATGACATTTTCCACTATTCTATAATTTCTAATAATATTTTAGAAATCAAGAATCAACTCTGAATTTTTGTAAAATACTCATGGAAGATGGGACTTCTGCTAGTTTATTAATAAATTCAAAGCTTAATTTTTAAATTACAATAATACAGGTGAATTTTTTAGTTATTACTAATAAAAATTGAATTTAATATTACCTTTTTTCAAGTTGACCTGAGATATTTAATACACATGAAATAATGAACGTTTTATGAAGCTATTAAACCCCTATTCCCTTTATAATCGTAAATTCTAAAGCACGTTCAATCTGAATACAAGTTGTAACAAGATTAATACAAATTTATCACTACGATAAACATTTAGAGAAATTATATTTTATTAATTTAATGGCATAATAGAACTTGTAGACTAAATTTAATTTTTCATACTGGGGTAAATAAACATTCCAAAGTCTTTATACAAAAGAAATATTTTATTTAAACTACGCGTTTCAAACACTTCGTGTTCAGCGTCTGAACATTGCCTGTTTAAAACGAGTAGTTTGAATAAAAAAACTTGTTTTGTATGGAGACTTTGATTTATATATTTACCCCCGTAATGAGTAAATGCCACACGTATGGATTCTTAAAGGAAAACTCCAATCACTGATAAATATAACATTATAAACAGCATTATGATTGACTGTACTGTATATACATTGCAAAATTAATAAATAAATTAATACATAAAACCAAATCAATAAAAGAAAACTAATAAATAATAATGAATCGATATGATTTTGTCGATCTATAATACAGATCGATATAATCTATCTTTAGATTATAACACTGTGTGTTACTCTTCGTTACACAGAGTAAGAAAAATTTTGGGGTAATCCATCTTCAAGAGAAAAGAGAACGGGAGACCAAGCACGTTGTAGAAGACGTATTACCCGAAAATTTGAGTCTGTAAGTGTGTTACCTTACTCTGTGTGTTACTCTTCTTGAATTTTGAACTCGTATTGTGTCCAGTTTGGAACGTATTTCGGTTTATTAAGTGAAGATATATATATAACTTTAAATTACACAAAGCACGACACAGAAAAAAGAATAAAAAGAACAGTTACAGAATTCAATATTTCAAACTGTTGTTCGTCATGAGGAGTAGACTAGAAGAGAGGACGAAGTGAGAGAGATCTCCCCACGTCGAAGAACGGAGCGCGAATATATATATATATATATATATATATATAAATTTTCAATTATTATTCATACAACTCTAGAAAACTACTATTTTGAGAACTACAATTTTTTTTTTAAGTAAAGAGGAATATGGACTTCAGACATGACAGGCAGAAAAAAAAATGTATATATGAATAAGAAATAAAAAAAGAGTTAGGGTTTAAAGGAAGGGGTGAGATGTGAAAAGGGAGGAGTAGTGACAGCGGAAGGAAGATAACATTCATGCCCCAGTGCCCCCTAGCGTCACAAGATGCTCCAAGATAATCATACTACTAATAAGCTTTATATATACATGAATTAAACACCACAATAAACAAATATATTAATTACAATGCCTTAAGGCCTTTCGTTACAACATCATCAGAGAGCTAAATGAACCAAACAAAAAATATAATAACAAGTTAACCTGGTTGACTGAAGTCTTCAGGATTTGTTTATTGTGGTGTTTAATTCATATATTATATCAAGAGTTATTGTTGATAATTAATCTGTATATATTTATATACATATATATACACGAGTTCAAAATTTAAGTAGAGTAACACACAGAGTAAGGAACATTTTCGGGCAATCCATCTTCAGAAGAAAAGAGAAAGGGAGACCAAGAACGTTGTAGAAGACGGATTACCCGAAAATTTGAGTCTGTAAGTGTGTTACCTTACTCTGTGTGTTACTCTTCTTAAATTTTGAACGTGTGTCCAGTTTGGATCGTATTTCGGTATATTAAGTGAAGATATATATATGTATATATAAATTTTAAATTATTATTTATTCAACTCTAGAATTAACTTGTACTTTATTCTAACCATCTTCATTATTATTATTTAAGTATTTGATATTTGTTTTATTTAGTTTCAGTCATTTTAATATACGTGATTATTATTATTTTTTAAATTTTTGTTATTTATATTTCCTCATTTTCTTCAGTTTCACTTACTTTTTCTCAGCTCATCACTTATTCTTAGTTATTTTGCTTACTTGACTTGAACCGAGTACACGTGTGTCAACACTGTTGGTCTCCAACCATCGCTTCGCAAGTGTGCTTGGTGTCTGTATCTCTACTCTCCTGATGACTGTTCAACCAATAATTAGTGACAGTAAGTGTGCTCGTATCTTTACTCTGTGTCTATAGTTTACTATGAATATATATATATATGTAATAAAAGTTTATCAGGCCTCGGTCCCATTGTCCTTCTAGAAGGTCCTCTTCTTCTAGTCATGTTGTCTAGTTAAAGCTGCAACTAGAAAACAAAAAAAGAGACTAGCACTACACGGTTCTCGATCATTTCGGCTGTCTTGCCGTCTTCAAGAGAGGAGAAAAAGTAAAAAAATAAGGAACACAACCGTGTCCAACAACCGATACAAAGTTAAGTATATACAATACGAGGTGTGTAAATAAAGTAGTGACACTGGCAACGTCGCTTTCGATCTGGCAACGCTGGAGAAGCGTGGCCTTGAGTAGCGTCAGGTGCATGTGTGATGCGCCTCCAGTATGAATCTGAACTCGCCACAGTCATTTGTTTGTCCGTAGCGTTGGTTTTCGTGAGATGGTTTTTTCTTGAGCGTTTTAAAAATGAGTGACCTCAAAGTTGAGCAGCGGTGTGCAATCAAATTTTGCTTCAGACTTGGACATAATGCAACCGAAACTTTTGAAAAACTTCAGGAGGCCTATGGAGAACGTGTTTTATCAAGGGCACAGGTTTTTCGGTGGTTTAAGGAATTTTCAGAAGGAAGAGAGTCGATTGAAGATGAACCACGAAGCGGAAGGCCTTCAAGTGCAAACACCGATGAAAATGTCAACAGAGTACGGAACCTTGTGCGTTCAGATCGACGCTTGACAGTCAGAATGATCGGGGAACCAAACATCAAGACATCAAGACAGTCAGAATGATCGGCCAAACATCAAAGACAAGTGGGTGTTGTATCACGACTACGCGCCCTGTCACACTGCCATCTCAATAAACGAGTTTTTGGCCAGTAAAAACATTCCTGTTGCTCCTCAGCCTCCTTATTCACCAGACTTGAGTCCTTGTGACTTTTTCCTCTTCCCGAGATTGAAAAATCACCTCAAGGGAACTCATTTCGGGACACTACAAAACATACAAACTGCTGTAACCGATCAGCTGAAGGCCATTCCAGAATCCGAGTTCCAGCAATGCTACAATGATTGGAAGGACCGTCTCCAGTGCTGTGTGGCTTCCGAAGGGAACTATTTTGAAGGTGACAATATCACATTGTAATTATATTTGAATAGAAAATTTAAAAAAAATCAGTCTCACTACTTTATTTATACACCTCGTATAAACATTATATTATTATATATTATATACAATATATATATACTTATGAATGTGTAATATATATATATATATATATGCAAATATATATATATCTATATGAACGAATATATATATGTGAACACACTAATCAGAAAATATATATATATATTTTCAATCAAGTTTGAAAAGTCCGTTAGTAATGTTTGGCCTTGAAGAGGGCAATAGCCTCCTCTGACACGGTGACAGTTAGCGGATAGTTGTTACTTTTTCTTACTGTACTTCATTGTTTACCCAGACATCCCTCCCTGGACTATGGTCCTTTCCTGCACTTTAGACCCCTTTAAAATACCTCTCTTCGTTTCCACTCCTCTCAACCCCTCACCATGATGTTTCTGCAACTAGTGTTTTAGTCAGGTTTTTTCACTCAGACAAAGACCGCTTGTTATGGTTGAAAGATCTTAGTCTTTTTTTCCCATTTCATATTGTGGTTTAATCATTGATTGTTATTTCAAGTGTTTATTGTGAAACAATAGACAATTATCAAACCACAATATGAAATGGGGAAAAAACGAATAAATCTTTCAATCACAACAAACGGTCTTCATCAGAGTAAAAAACCCAACTCATTCAGATTCAGTTGGGTTTCTGACTCTGACGAATTCCGCTTGCTGTGGTTGAAACATCTTAGTCTTTTTTTCCCATTTCCTATTGTGGTTTAAATATAGATAATTACATATAGCATCGAAAACATAATGCGATGCTTTATATATATCATCTTGTATTATGAGGAATATAGATAATATATGTTTTATAATCTCTCTGAGACATAAGTGAGGTATATTGGGTGAATGAGTGATTTATTATTTTGAAGCAAGTAAGGCGGTAGTGAAGAGCCTTCATCAAGGAGAAACTCAAGGACGCTTCTGGTTTGAAATTATAGAACGACTCTATGATCTAGTGAGGGGCATTAAAGTAAGAGCTTTGCCGATCTATTTCTGAAGGAAAGAGATTAAAACGTGTTACTTTCTTCGCACAAGGTGTTTTCACCTTAAGAGCACACTGCCTTTGGGGCATTGTACGAAAGTGAGTCTGCCTGGAAAGGAAAGTAAAAAAAAAAATAGATCGTGATCTTGGAAGCAGGCACGAAATCACGGCCTCCTCCTCTATGCCGTCACAGGTAGAGAGTTTTCTACTGAACAGACGAGCGTAGTAAGGTGCTGGAAAGGGTTGCCTCCCGTTAATCAAAAATAATAGAGCTTAGTAGAAGTGGAGCAACAATCAAGTAACACTTTCAGTGCGGCCTTAAAAGAAAACGAAATACCCTTTGAATGAAAAGGTCACAAGGTGACAGAACACAAGACAAAGAAGTGATCATTCATCAATCTGTGCCCTACTCACCAACAAAACTATATATTATCTATCTATACCAGAATGGCGAAGTTTTTTAAGCTCGGTGTGCCAAAAATTTTTGAAAAATCAAAACATAATTTCATTGCGTGTCACACAACATAAAAGGAAGACTAAACAAAACAGGAATATTCATAATTATTTTAAGTTAATCAATTGTTTAAGCCATTTAAAATACAAAAACCAAAATTTTGAAGCCAATTATTTACATTTAGAGATTTGTTTTACAATTTTCATTGACACTTAACATATAATATGAAGTAATATACATATAATTTACTTAATAAATATTTATATTAATATCAATGCTAAAACAATATATATAAATATTTTTAGTATGTAAGTATATTTGTTACATAATTATTAATTATTATATATATAGAGAGCCAGGTTAGTTCAGTGGTGAACGTATCCGCCTCTGGACTGACAGTCTTGGGGTTCGATCCCCAACTGGCCCTCGATTTATTCACGGAGGAGGTGAATAAATCTATATGTCGTCCCTCAGAAAGGACGTTAAGCCATCGGTCCTGAGCCTGTACGATGTCAGGTACTCGTCAAAGAACCCTACTCAAATTTAGTAGGGTTCATAATTTACTAAATTACTACTTCATAATTTAGGACTCCCAATACAGAATCTGTTAGAATCACCGATCAAACAAAAAACCGGATAAACGACTGATATTATCACTCACTTGGGCATCGGTTTAAACAATAATATATATATATATATGTATGTGTGTGTGTGTGTGTGTGTGTGTGTGTGTGTAAGTAATAATATTATTATTATTAATAACCATCTCTGGCTGTAATGAGAGACAAATATGTAAATTTTAACATTCTTTTACCTTTGAAGATGCTTGTCACCAAAAATAAGCGAGCACGTCTGTCATCTTGTGCCTTCACTGGTCTAGACTATTCACTTAACGACTTATTAATGAACTCATTAACAAACCGCAACTGAAAGTCTAAAGAGCAACCTAGTTTTTAAGTTTTCCAACGCCCACTCTATAGCTTTATACGCTTACTTTGATCTATATATGTATAAATGATGAAACCACAATATGAAATGGGGAAACAAGACTAAGCTCTTTCAACCGTAACAAGCAGTCTTCGTCAGAGTCAAAACACAACTTAAACTTTTATACCCATATCATATTTTGGATTGATCATTGATTGTTATTTCACGTGTTTCTGTGAAATCTTGTTTCATATATATATAACACTTAAAAAAAACTGTGACACATAGACAAAAACATAACAAAGACTCACTTTTCAATATTTCGACTGCCATTACGATCAAAATATTGAAAAGTGAGTCTTTCGTATGTTTTTTTCTATGTATCAGAGTTCATTTTAAGTATATATATATATATATATATATATATATAGTAATTCTGCTGAGGATCTGTTAGTTCGTTCAGAAATGATATAGCCATTTCTGAATTTCTTGCATGGTTTAGAATAGACGTGTTAATTTCATGGGTTTATCGTAAATCATATCTATATAATATGTATTCGGAATATACATTATTTATATGGAGAGAGATATATTTAATGGTATATGTTGAAAGTTACAGCTATAGTCTTCATGATAATTTATAATAGAGACAAGGAAGTAATTCTGAATCTGTTTGTCTGACACAGTCATAAATTTGCTTAGTTGACAACTGCAAGCAAGTTCCTAAACGAAAGTTCGTGACCGCCAAACTGATGCAATAATAGCTTTCATTTGTTGTCTTCTTTCTTAATCAATTAGCTGTCACGTATATTGCGCAGATTTGTATACTAAGTGAATACCAAGAGAGTAAAAAGAGTTGTAAGTTTTGTAAAATCATATATACACGCAATATATATTGATATTCAAACCATAATAAGAAATGGGAAAAAAAGACTCAGATTTTTCAATTCGGTTTTGATTTATGACGAAGACCGCTTGTTACGGTTGAAAGATCTTAGTCTTCTTTTTCCATTTCTAATGTGGTTTGAACATGATATATATATATATATATATATATATATATATATATATATATCAATGATCAAATGATCATTGTGAAGCACAATATGAAATGGGTAAACAATATCTTTCAAACGTAACAAGCGGTCTTCGTCAGAGTCAAAAACCCAACTGACTCTGACTCTGACGAAGGCCACTTGTTATGGTTGAAAGATCTTAGTCTTGTTTTCCCATTTCATATTGTGGTTTGATCATTGATTGTTATTTCACATTGATTGTCATATATATATATATATATATATATATATATATATATAGAGAGAGAGAGAGAGAGAGAGAGAGAGCTTCAATTATTTTTAATCTATTACTGTCACTGTTCATCTGCAAAATAGTTGTTTCTTCTTCTAAAGATTTGAATCCTGTTCTAAATTCACAAATAAGTGATATGAATGTTATATATATATATATATGAACACATAAAAAAAAAGCAACATAGGGGTCAGTTTTCAATATTTGGATCGTTATGGCGGTCATCCTCAGGAGAAGAAGTGAATTGACGGAGGGATCACAGTTTACCGAAGAAATCTTTGGTAAAAGGGCTAAAGCAGTGCTGCTGCGAAAGAGAAAATAAACTAAGGAGTCTAGTATGAAAGAAATTTAAAGAACAATAAATGGGAAGAAAACAGAAAATATATAAAAAATTATATCAAAAGAATATATTACAGTTTTTTAATTAATTATACTTAAATTTTTAATATTTTATGTTTTCTTCCTCTTTATTGTTCTTTAAATTTCTTTCATTCTCGACTTCTTAGTTCATTTTTTTGTTATCTCTTTCGCGGCAGCACTGCTTTTTCCCTCTTACCAGGGAGTTTTTCAATTGACTGTCATCCCTTCGTCAATTCACTTCTTCTCCTGAGGATGACCTCCATAACGATCAAAATATTGAAAAGTGAGTCCTTTGTTACGTTTCTCTCTATACGTCACAGTTTATTTCAAGTATACATATATATATATATATATATATATACACTTTAACACAGAGAAAAGAACACAGAAAACTTCGATATTTCTACATCCATCGTCATCGGGAAGAAGTGCGAAGTACTCGCGTTGAGAAGCAAACTGCTATTCAATATATATATTATATATATATATATATGATCAAACCACAATAAGAAATGGGAAAACAAGACTAAGATCTTGTAAATCATTAAAAACACGTGTAAAACAACACCAATATAACGTAAGTAGACAGGAAAACAGTAGTGCCTTATTCTTGCATATAAAAAATGAAAATCATCATATTGATTAGACAGGAGCTAAATTTATTACCTATGAAAAATCAATGTTGTTAAGAAATATTATTGAATCGTCTCTAATTAAATTTAATAGATCTAATATTATAAACATTAGTAACGGTCTCTTCAAACTTGATACTTTCGTCACGAGGGCAATAGCCTCTTCAAAGAGGGTTGACAGCTAGCGGATAGTTTTTTACTTTTTCTTACTGTACTCCTTTGTTTCCCCAAACATCCCTTTCTGGACATTAGTCCTTTCCTGTGCTTTCACCCTTTTAAAATACCACTCTTCCCTCCCACTCTTCTCAACTCCTCACCAGATGTTTTCTGCATCTAGTGTTCAGTTGGGTTTTTGACTCTGACGAAGACCGCTTGTTACGGTTGAAAGATCTTAGTCTTGTTTTCCCATTTCTTATTGTGGTTTAATCATATATATATATAATTCTAGCAAGTATTGCCATGAACAGTCTCACCAATGTATCTATACAACAATAATATTATATATTTTACCGTTTGTATTGTTTGTAATCTTATAGAAGACTAGTAAAAACATTAAAAGGGAAGCCAAGTTAGCTGAGTGGTTAACGTACTCTTCTCTGAACTGGAAGGTCTGGCGTTCAATACCCACCTGGCCCTCGATTTATTTTCGTGGGAAGCAAATAAATAATTTGAGTACGTCGTCCCTCGGAGAGGAAATTAATATTATTTTGAACAATAAATGCATACCAGAAATAATCATGTCTTATTAATCTAATAATCTTAAAACGAAGACCATCTATGCGTGAAGAATGGGGTCACTCCTACTGCGAGTTACTACTTAATTATAATTGTTATTACGTAAAGAACTAGTCGCTTTAATGAAGGCAGTGACTCAGAACTAGAGAAGAAGTTTTCACAGTCCTGATTTTCACCCTACTTTAAACCGCTGAATAAGTCACTCCTTAAAAATGTAAAAGAGATTGTAGCTGCCAATTAAGATTAATAGGTCTGCTTAAAGACTGAGGGCTCCGAACAGTGAGTGACTCAACTCTGAGGCATGCTGCTAGGTGTAATTTCACTAGACATTAGAACGATTATAAGCGATAATGCATTTACTTTTCTCATCTACAATTACCTAAATGAGAAACACATCCATGTACAGGTTGTCGAACTTGCATTCACAACAAGTTAACCTCTATACCAGGTACACTACATCCTGTGTTATATACAATGATGGCATTACAAACCGTTATAAATAATATTATCTCCCATGTAGTATGGCTGCTATAGAGGTTTACAAGTTATCCTGCACATACATACATATATATAAACTAGAATTTAAAAAGAACACATAGAAAAGAAATCACTGAACTCACTACTATATTTCGATGTCCTCGTCTTCAGGAAAAGATGTGAATCGCTCCAAAGGCTGATAACGACACCTTTATATATATATATATATATATATATATATATATATAATGAAAATTACAATTTTCAGACGAAAAACGAAACTTTACAATGTGAATCAAAATTCAATAGAAAAACAACAATTACGAATAAAAAACAAATACGGTGAATGAAAACAATTACAGTGAAAAAACAGTACTTACAAAAATTAAAATGTGCACGAACAAGCTTTTGACTCATACACAAGTCATCTTCGACAGACTATATTTTTCTTATAAAAAAAATGTTAATGTAATACTTAGTTTTTTCTGTTTCAAAATTTTATACTTCTGCAGGTTTTAAATAAAAATCGAGATGTTGGCATTGAGAGTTTAATTTGAACCTGAAAAACTGAGCGAGTCCTGATAAAGTTTAGTTTTGTTTCTATTCCACGTCGATACTTATATATATATATATTAATCTCACAAAAATAAAACACATACAATGAATGACAAAAAATGGATATCAACCACGTCACGTTAAAGAGAGGGGAGAGATAAAATAAATAGAGATAAATAAAGAAAAATATTTTACAATTACCAAGAATATTAAAAATTGAAGAAAAAAACGCAATAATGAAAAATAAGTAAACAAAATTGTTTAAAAATACTAAATAATTACAATTAAAGAATATTTAAGGATTCTAATGGTAGAAACAGTTCTATCTGCCAGAAGGCAAATAAGTGCTTATTCTGAAGCTACTTTCGAAGAGGTTAACACAATGTCGATAGACGTCACCAAATACTAAACGGTTTAATTAGGTTTGATTAGGTTTAATCAATAAACCTAATACTAATCAATTCATTGTTTCCAATTTCAGTTTAGCTAAGATAATGTAATGTTTATTCACAGATAAGGTGTTATATGATGTATGATATAAACAAATACGAGTATTTATATCCTTCTTCATGATACGAGTAGAAAATATTAGAAACTTTAGATTATTAAAACGCAATAAGATGAACGATAAGATATTATAAACTGATTTATATAGCATAGTTTAGGTTGTAGGAAACAAATCATGTAGTGGAAAAATGTGTGATATGTAAAGCGATCCAGAGAATTTACGGAATACTGAATGGAAAGTAACTTTTGATGGGGAATTTCAGAAATTAAGACACCATACAAAAGTACTTTATGTAAAAATTAATAACGTGTTTCGAACACTTAGTATCCTTCTTCAGGTTTACAACTGCACTGCTGTTAAGGGCTGAGTAAAGCAATACTCCAAGGAAATACAAGGTCTTCCATTTTTCATTTTTTCATAGCTAAACTAGTCCAAGATGGTAAGGTGGCTGCACTGTGTGCCACTTTGTGTGGGTCGGTGGTCGTTTTTACCACTCCACTCCTTGTTTCTTCCTCTTCTTCATTTTCTCCTCTCCTGAAGATGGCTGTCTTGATCGAGAATCCTGAATATTAGTCTCTTTTTTTGTGTTTTCTAGTTATAAATTTAATAATCTATCTACATACATATATAACCGCTATATATCTAAAAACCACAGAAATTACATTCCGGCCCACGGTCACTTGAAACTTATAAATGCGGTCGACAGTTCACAAAAGGTTTAACATGCCTGCTTGAAACTAAAAGATTTAAATGCTTTAAAAAACTAAAGGTTAGCCCACCATCTTTCTGCTTATTAGTTATAATTTCAAGGGTCACAAACCAAGTATGAATATACATAAATCACTTATTATTTTCAACATTTCATTATTATAAAACAAAACTTGTTCGAAAGTGTTTCATTTTATATAATTAGTTTTAAATTTTGATTAATTTGTAGAATTAAACCAATACTATAGATTTTATTCATTCAATAAAAATAAATCTTCATCAAAGCAATCTGAAGAAAATGGGAAGAATTAGACAAAGGAATATAAAGGTTAGTGAACGGTGTATTGGCTAAGAGAGAATGAACTTGTTGGCATTAGGAGGTTGAGTGGGCTGAAAATAACACTCTCAATCATATTTAGACAGACATCATTTAGGATCTCCGATAAGATAGGGTAAACACTATGGATGGAGCTCATGTATAGTGATAAAAAAAACGCTTACGTAATGGCTCGTCCCATTCATTTCGCTTAAAGTGCACTCAGTTATCTATTTAAATAAAGACAAACAGCTAATCAGAGTTATCGCGATTATTAACAGCATGTACAGGGTGACCCAAAAAAAAACGGGCCCCGTGTATACTTTATGCAGTGAGCTCCAGACCCTCTACCCGTCGCTTATGAGCAAGTTCTGGTTCCAGCAAGACGGAGCGAGCTCTCACACCTCAAACCTGTCCCGAGATTGGCTGAAAGAAAACTTCGGAGGCCGAGTGATCAGTCTCAAGACTCATTTTGAGTGGGCACCCTTGACTTAAGCCCCCAGATTTTTTTCTTTGGGGCTATCTTAAGGACAGAGTCTACACAGGGAAACCCAGAACCATAGCTGAACTCAAGAAAGCCATCAGGGAGGAGATGAAAGCTATTACCAATTCAGTCTGTAAGAACGTCATGGACAAGTTCGTGCTGCAAGTGCCTCAAGAAATGCACGGAGCTAAATGGAGGCCATCTAGAACACATGCTGTAGAACGGAGAAAAAAAGGCCAAAGATCCTAGTGTTTTGATGTGATGTTTTGAATATAATAAACTAGTCATGACCAAAGCTTCATTTCATTCGGACAAACACTAAGAAACAGGGTCTAATTAGAGTTGAGGCCCGTTTTTTTGGGTCACCATGTATTCTATACATTCGTGTTATTATTATTTAGTGCTTTTAGTTCATAATGGAATACTAAATCTGCAGTTAGTGGTGACAGTGACGTAGCAATTATTTTGGCCTCCCGGGGCGGTCAAAAGATTTACCCCCCTCGCTGACCCCCACACACATTTTTTTGTGCCCAAGATTAATAAGCTGATTTAAATTAATTTACGGGTGCTGATTTCGAAAATCACATTACTTTTTCTCATCAGGTCAAATTGCTGAGAAGTTTACTATTTGATATCTCTTTTTTTCCATAAAATTAAGCGTATTTTGAATACATTCTAGCGTCATGATTACAATTGAAGGTTGTTATTGTAATCTATGTTAAATGATGATAGCATCACCAATTTTTAAGCTTTTACTTGTATTGCAGATTTTTTGAGTAAAAATTAAGCATGGCTACATCCTCCCTAGGGTACATTCTTTAAAGAAACCAAATGTGTTTTGCTATGTGTGCAGGGAATATACGTTGAAATCCAAATGCAGTGCATACGTATTGCATTTATTTTGGTGTGATTAATGAATATGTGTTTTAAAGTTAATAAAAATATTGTTTCTTCGATTTGTCTGTCTTTATTGTAGCCATCGCATTCCTACAGAGAGAGGTATAGCAGAAAAACTAGACCTGGTAGAGAAAAAAAATGAAAGCCCTTAAATTAGGTAAAAACTGTTAAAGCATCCTAAGCACCATGACAATAATTTTCTTTTCTTGGCCGTTGGTAATCTGTTACAACTTTCAAAATTCCAGAAAATCATCAAAATATTTATTTTCATGTAATTACTATCAAGGATCTAATTGTAGACTGTTGTTATTAGTCCCAGACTTTCATCTTATTGCAGTACTCGTGTACACATATACAGTCGTTATCAAAGAAAACCAAAGGTTTCTCAAAACAAAAACGTATAATTCAAATAAAAAATATTATTAAATTAAATTAACTGGCTACGCAAACAAATGTAATAAACTTTCAACTCGTACAAAAAAAACTAGTTTTTAAACAAAAAGTACATTTATTTTTTATTTTCAAATATTACAGTTGAAAAATCCCTTTTAAAAACGGCATTAAAAGTGATTATATTCACATATAAAACATAATTGCGACTTTTCAAATTCGTTTTGATATAAAATTTCAGATTTTTTGTTCGCTTTTTATTATTTCAATTTTTTTTATTTTCTATTTTTCCCCATCAAAATGTCTTCCCCCTGGCTCGTGCCGCCCGGGGCTGACCACCCCTCCCTCCCCCTCCCTTCCTAAGCCACTGAGTAGTATCTATTAGTTATAGTTATATTACTATTGTATATTGATGGGCGAAGGGAGAAAAGCATGGTGGAGAGCACGTAGTCCTCTCTGTACAGCTACCCCAGTATTGTATAACTTGAGACTTATTGATTCATTCATTCAAACTCATATAAGTAAAGAGTACCTAGTCCTCTCTGTACAGCTACCCCAGTATTGTATAACTTGAGACTTATTGATTCATTCATTCAAACTCATATAAGTAAAGAGTACCTAGTCCTCTCTGTACAGCTACCCCAGTATTGTATAACTTGAGACTTATTGATTCATTCATTCAAACTCATATAAGTAAAGAGTACCTAGTCCTCTCTGTACAGCTACCCCAGTATTGTATAACTTGAGACTTATTGATTCATTCATTCAAACTCATATAAGTAAAGAGTACCTAGTCCTCTCTGTACAGCTACCCCAGTATTGTATAACTTGAGACTTATTGATTCATTCATTCAAACTCATATAAGTAAAGAGTACCTAGTCCTCTCTGTACAGCTACCCCAGTATTGTATAACTTGAGACTTATTGATTCATTCATTCAAACTCATATAAGTAAAGAGTACCTAGTCCTCTCTGTACAGCTACCCCAGTATTGTATAACTTGGTTACATTCCATCAATAAAGAATTACTAATTCATTCATTCACAAAGCAGATTCAATTACTGCTGAACAATAATTACAAACTTCTGAATGTTACGGCACTTGTTAAAGATATACGATAAATGGTTATGACATGTTTGAATAATAATTGATGATAGTAACGGCAGAACGGCAATCAGAATCTGAAAAATAGACTATTGAGAACAAAAGAAGTGGCTTGAAATGACAGAGTAGAGAGTTCCGCTAGTGGTAGGGGGCGTTAGAGGCAAGACAGTTAAAGAGTTTAACGAGGAAGAGGTGTGCGAGTCTCCCACAAAAAGAGTTATATGGAGATTGGTATCGAGGAGGGTCCAAAGTAAACATAGCGCTTCACGTTCTCACATGTTAGATCAGCAGCCACCATTTCACCAACAAGGCTTGGGCGCTTTAAAACAAATACCGTTTTGAAGAAAGCCGCTAGTTACTAAATGTGCTTGAGAAAAAGACTGTAGCGGCCCTTAGACTCATTCGTAATAAGCATCTTGGATTCTATTCTTGAATGAAACGACCAATGAATATTTCCCTGCATATCAGTTTAGGTCGTGATTAGCAGTTCTTGACCAGAGGCTATAAGGAAATAAAATGTTTAGGGCAGTAAACATTTTGGGGTAAATAGATAAATCGAAGTCTCCATACATAAAAAAAATTATTATTTAACGCTTTTTGAACGCTTTGTGTTCATCGTCAGGTAAACTAACAAAATGTAGGAGTAGACCAACCAGAGTCCAGCCTTCAACTCCATCATCAACCACACAATTACGGATTGCACAATTAATAAGTTAGTAAGCATTGTCAAGAATGACAACGGCAGTCTGTCAGGGTAATGAATCGTATTCGTGTATATTTTGGTCCTGCAGCATTCCATTGGCTGGTGTACTGTATAATTTTAGTACTTTAGTAATTTTAGAGAAATGAAAATTTTAGTAATGGGTGATCCACAGTATCTGTTAATTTTACATTAAGAGTCCTAATTTTGCCTAACTCAAGTGTATTTATATCAGGGATCTTTAACGAGTACCTGACATCGTAAAGACTCGGAATCGACGGTTTAACGTCCGCTTAATCTTTATATATGGGATTGGCCAAACGAAACGCGTGTTGGCTCTGCCAAACGTAGACCTGCAGTGTTGTTTTCTTTTTCTTTTTTTATTTTCACGTGGTTAGAATTTTAATCTTAAGGTTTTATAATTGTTTATATTAGCAAGTCAATCTATTTGTAGCATTTGTGAATGATGGCTTGATAAAGTTGCATGAGCATTACTGGTGCGTGACGTAGAATCGTGCGAGCCCGCCTCCGCGACGTCCACCTTGGACGCTCCAGGCCTTTAGTCCTTTGAGTGCCCTGGAGTGACTAAAGAGCAACACGTTAAACATCAGCCTGGTTTGGTTTTGTGTTATGCCCGAAAGATCCTAGATACACTATGATCGAAACAGGTTTAACGTCCACTCTGAGCGAAGACATGCTCAGATTAATTCACCTCCCACGTGAATAAATCGAGGGCCATGTGGGTATCGAACCTCAGACCTACCAGTTCAGAGACGAGTACATTAACCATTTAGCTACCCTGGCCTCTCTTTTGGAAAATTAATGGCATTAAGCAATAGTTTGAAATCAAACAATGGATGTAAAGGTAAACAATTTCATGTTCAAGTACTGCTTGTCATCGTACAAAATCTGAGGGACGACATGCTAAGATTCATTCAACTCTCACGTCAATAAATCGAGGACCAGATCGGTATCGAACACCGGACCTATCAGTTCAGAGGCGTGAGTACATTAACGACTGAACTAACCTGGCCCCTGTTTTGTTAGAATATTGGCATCAAGCAATAGTTTGAATTAGTGGATTCAAGGTTAAAAATATTATGTTAACATACTAGAAACTGCTGTTAAGATGAATTGTTATTACTGTTGGTATACAAAGTGATTTAAATCTGAAGAGAGTTATGAGGAAATGGAACTAGAGTGAGGTGGAGAATGATAAGGGTGAATGTGAGTGGGTGAGTTAGAGATATACGCGTGAGACAGGTCCAGTGGACGTCTTCCTGAGAGATAATTGCCATCACTGGAGACTTACTTCCCTCTTGGGGAGAGTGCTCCGGCCACTCCCTACCGTCACACCGTTATGCCCACCGTCACGGTCCACCGCAACTACTGTATAACCAACCTTCAATATTGTCTCCAACAATCACAACCATCATCAAAGTTTATTAATATAAACCTTTTCTTTCTTAATCATTCTAATCGTTGAATTCGTATTTTGAAGGATTTGGTCAGGTTTGGAATAAACTTCTTTATACCGACGTTTCGACGTATATATATATACAGTGTATCTTCTTCAGGGCTGAGAATTCAAACTGTAGTTCAACACCCATCGCTTCACCAACTAATATAATAACTTTTGACATATACGAGTATAGATATATATATTACATGCAATAAAAAAACGGTCCAAAACCGGACAAATTAGTACTGTTAAAAAAGTAGCATCAGATACATAGAACAAGATAACTACTTTCAATAATTTTGAACCGCAGTTCGTCGTCAGAAAGAGACTAGAAGAAGAGGTAGGTTCGTTCCAGACGGACGGTGGAAATTCGAGTCTCCGTCTGGAACGAACATACCTCTTCTTCTTACCTTCTAGTCTCTTTCTGACAACGAACTGCGGTTCAAAATATTGAAAGTAAGTATCTCGCTCTTTGCATGTGCTGCTACCTTTTTAAGAATGTTATATATATATATATATTATATATAAAGATTTCGCATAAACACTTGAAATAACAATCAATGATCAAACCACAATATGAAATGGGAAAACAAGACTAAGATCTTTCAACAGTAACAAGCGGTCTTCATCGGAGTCAAAAACCCAACCCTTGAGTTTTAGTCTTGTTTTCCCATTTCATATTGTGGTTTGATCATATATATATATATATATATATATATATATAACTTTAAATTACACAATGCACAACACAGAAAAATGAATAAAAAGCACACTTACAGAATTCTCAATATTTCAAACTGTTTTCGTTCTCTCTACTAGTCTACTCCTGATGACGAACAACAGTTCGAAATATTGAGAATTCTGTAAGTGTGCCTTTTATTCCTTTTTCTGAGTCATGCTTTGTGAAATTTAAAGTTTTATAGTCCTTGTGGACCGTTTCTTAAATTTAGTATATATATTGTTAAATAGCAAAGCAAATTCTGCATTCACAATTTTTTTCAGCATTTGTTCTTTTTTTTTAATCACTTTTCTATGTTACAAAAGCAAAAATAACAAATTTCCCAGGGACATACTGGAGGCAATAACACAGTCCAATAAATTATAACATATATGGTATTAAGAACTAACTACAACTAAATTATAGAAGAAAACACAAGCTTTCGACCTTGTAGGCCATCTTCAGGTAGAAGAAAGTAAAAACAGATAAATAACAACCCAAAATAACAATAAAGAGAAAATAGAATATGATTAGAAATATATTACAGGCAGTTCGCAACACATGGAGCTAATGCGTTTTTTTATCTCTTTATACAAGCACCATGATTAAAACTACATGAAATAATACTTTTGAAATAGGCAATTTAATACTAAAAAGGCAACTATTCAATTTCACCTGTATTCTTTTATCGGATTTGTTTCTTCAATTTTTTTAAAAATTCAAAAACTGAAATACGTTTTGTTATTTTGACAAACTTTTAAGTCGATGTGAATGCAAATCAATATGCTTATTGAACTAATTTATTCTTATCTAACAATGATCGGGATAAATGAATAATAATTATACAATGTAAAATCATGGCAACTGTAAAAAATCAAATTACACTTAATTACCGTTTATTAATTTTAATTACCCTAATATAATTGAACAGAAATAAATGTCTTTTGAAAACATATAATAATGCTAACAATTTATATTATCCATGAAGTTGGATTTAAATTAATTACAAATAATTACTTAACCACTATAATTAAAAATAAAATTACTCCTTAATAATATAAAATTAAATGAAATAATTATTAATTATATTTTCTATTAATTTACCTGGTATTTTTCAAACTTTTCTAGTATTATTCATAGAATGACATATATATTTCTGTTTGTATTGCCCATTTCGTTTCAGCTAACCATGGAAATTGAAAATAATCTATATTAAGAAAAATTTAATATTCTATTTCATTAACTTGGTTATTTTTTTAAAATAAATACCCGTTTTTGATGCGTAGTTTACAAAAATTCAGAGGTGATTCATGGTATTCTAAAATATTATTAGAAACACCAGAATAATAGAAAATATCATTATTAGTACAATCCATAACTGTCATTAGATCTGGAGTTTCTTTTACGTTTTACTACATTAGATACTGAGGTCAAATTTGATTTTATTCTGGGTATACTTCTTATTTAGTATGGGGATAGGTAGGACTCACTTTTTTAAAGTGAGCAAATTATGATAAACGCAAACGAAATTAAAATCAATTAAAAATACCTGTATATTTCTAACTGTATAGCATGTCTGTTTAGCTAGCCAAACACAGTTAAAAAATTCATAACTTCGCTTCTATGTTATATTTCCAATCCATTCAAATCTTAGCTTTTAAGTTACACACACGCAAGTCTACTGTTAAAGTTTCATCTTCTTATGACTTACAGTGACTAAGTTTGCTTGCGGCAAAAAGTTTTGGACAAGAAAACAGACAGAAATTTTTCTAAGGGTGGACTCAGTTTCTCTAATGTATAAAACATAAAGATAACATGAAATGAGTTAGTTCTAACCAATGACCGGAAAAAATCGTTCCGTTATTTGAATAGATTTAATAAACTCTCCCAAAAGACAATCAAAACAAACTGACAATACTTGACTACTGACAATACTGAGTCATAATTGAATACGTGTAAGATTATTTACGTCTCACATTTCAAATATTTATTTAATTTAATTAATTAGCATACCTAACATTTTAATAATAGAGGGTCAGGTTAGCTCAGTGGTTAACGTACTCACCTCTAAACTGGTAGGTCCGGGGTTCGATACCCACTTAGCCCTCGATTTATTCCTATGGGAGATGAATAAATCTGAGCACGTCGTCCCTCAGAGAGGAAATTAAACCGTCAGCCTGTACGATGTCAGTTACTTGTTAAAGATCCCTACTCTAAACACATTTGAGATAGGCAAAATGTGGGACTCCCAATGTAGAATAAAACTGGTAATGTGGTTCACTCATTATCAAAATGGGTGCCAAATAATAAATGAGCCACAATTAATGCCCCCTAGAACAAGCACTAAAAGGAGAAAGCCTTATAAGTGTGGGCGTTGTAAAACAAACAAACAAACAAACAGACATTTTAATACTCGTTCGACATCTGATTTTGTAAGTGTCAGAGTAGCCTAATGCGCAACATGCTCTCCTCAGGACTGGTAGATCCGAGGTTCAACACCGAGAGCCAATGTATGTCTGCTCTCTCGTGGGACTAGCACTGCAACCGATCTGATTTTATAAATATCATTTTACTTTCAAAATCATAAGTTTTAAAATAATGATAATGTTAATTATTTATCAGGCACTAAAACCAACTTACGAGATTTAGTAATGGCTAAATGCTAAGAATTTTTTCATCTATATATTTTTGTGAGTCATTCTCATTTTTAAATAATATTAAGACAAACAAACGGAATCAGTTAATAGATGAAGTCAGTGGCACCTGCTTGGCCTTGAAATGTACTTGAAGTATAAACCCAAAATAGCAGATTAGCAGACAAACTTCAGGCCCAAAAAAGTCACTATTTGTTATACATCTTTCTTTTATAGTTGTTTAAATTTATATTTATTTTCGAATCATATATTTCTTTACTTTTATTTCCTAATTTTATATAAAATTGTATTCGCGCTCCGTTCTTCGACGAGGGGAGATCTATCTCACTTTCGTCCTCACTTCTAGTCTACTCCTGATGACGAACAAAAGTTCGAAATATTGAATTCTGCGAGTGTTCTTTTTATTATTTTTTCTGTGTCGTGCTTTGTGTAATTTAAAGTTTTATATGTATATAAAGATTTCGCATAAACACGTTAAATAACAATCAGTCTTGTTTTCCCATTTCATATTACGGTTTGATCATACATATTATATATATATATGTATATATATATATAACTTTTGCAATGTGTGACACACCACGAAAATTATGTTTTGATTTTTCAAAATTTTGACACTGAAATCATAAGGTTCACCATTACTGTTCTATACTAAAACCTGAAAGCTGCCTTACGATGTGGTCACTGAATGGTAAATGAGAAAGACATAGAAACTTATTTTGGATTATGATAGCAGTGATGGAGCTGACTTTAAACAGACGGTCTGAGCATGCGCAGTAGAAATAACGATTCAAGAGTGTAAATGATAATATGGTATGTTGGAGAACACTTTTTGGGATTTCAGAAGTCTAACATTTCACAAGGATTCTGGAAATAATTTCAATTCCGCTACAATCCCATCAAATTATGAACGGTTGGAAAACTATAAAGTTTAGTAATCTTAAAATATAAATCAGTTTATTTCAAAAATTATGAAGTTGGTGAAAGTTTTGTACTTAAAGAAAGTTTTCTAATCTAGAATGAATAAAGAAAAAGTTTCAAAAGAAAAATATTAGCGGTTTTGTCGAAAAGACGAGGAAGTTTTCTTCCTTTTTTTTTCTTACAGATTGGTATGTTGTGGTTAATTTCTTTTGTTGGTTTCAAACAGTGATTTGGCGTTGCAGGGTGGTAAAAGACCTTTCACTTGTTAAAAAGCGAAGCAGAAAGTTTAAGAATGTGGACTAGTCGGAGAGTGCAAGTGTAATGATAGACTGAGATGAAAAGTACGGCTCTGAGAAAAGCCTTTCTTTTTTTTTTTGCTTTCGAAAGATCAGTGCCTTAATGGGACTGTTACGCTGCAATATGGTCATGGATATGCTCTCCAAGCGATGGACGGACACTCTAGTCTTCCATTTGTGACAAGACCGTATCCCACTTTCATTTCATCGACTTGGTCTCTTATTTCGTTCTGTCTTAACTATCAAATTTCACGTGGGAACGACATAAAGATATCACTGATGTAATGACACCTCATGGGCATAGATCAGTAGTGAACACAATGAATATCCCATATTAAATTCTAAACACGCACATACTTAACACGATACGACTAGTGCACTGCTATTAGTGAGACCTAATGCAATATAAATTACTGTTAGATACTCTTTTATCGAGACCTGATGTTTCTGAGACCTTTAGAAAGTATTCGATCATCTTCAGACTTTGAAAAACCTTATATTATTGATACCCGATGTTTTTGAGTTAATTAAAAGCAAATATGTTTTTGTGAGACGTTCATTTTGCCATTAAAAATTTAAAAAAATCCAAAGTTATGTGCTAATATGCTAAATCAGCTGTTAAAGTATAAAGTGCAAAATATTCAAGTTAGCATTTTGAATGTTATAAATAAATATATAATTTAGCATGCTAATTTATAATATAACCAAACATACTAAGCCTATTCAGAAATAGAACTACAAATTCCAGAACACATAACAAAAAAATCAATTAGTTCCTTCGATATTTTGCAATGTAGAATGCTAAGATTGGGAATATATGTTTTTTTATTGCACGAGTTTACAGATTTGGAAATGTGAAGCATCTCTTTTGTTATAACTTCCAATTAGTTTAGTCAAGAAAATAATCCACAAAGGGCAACAAACTTTTCAGAGTAATCTATACAGTAAATAGAAAAACACACTTACAGTCTCTAATTTTCAGTTTAACCACCATCGGAGAGAAGGGATAGGGACACTAAGCGCACTTGCGAAGCGCTTGGTGTCTCCACGGACGAAAGTTCGAATGGTCACCAACCATCGCTTCGCAAGTGCGTTTGGTGTCCCTATCTCTTCTCTCCTGATGACGGTTAAACCGAAAATTAGAGACTGTAAGAGTGATTTTCTATTTATTGTGTACCTATAGTTTACTCTGAAACACAAATATATATATATACAAGATTTTACATAAACACGTGAAATAACAATCAATGATCAAGCCACAATATGAAAGGGGGGGGTTAACTCTAAGAACTTTCAACCGCAACAAGCGGTCTTCGTCAGAGTCAAAAACCCAACTGAAAATTGGGTTTTTTACTCTGAAGAAGACAGCTTGTTACGGTTGAAAGATCTTAGAGTTTTTTCCATTTCATATTGTGGTTTGATATAATATGTTGAGATTTGACTCTGACCAAAACCGGTTGTAACTGTTGAAAAATCTTAAGAAATTTCGATCATTTCTTACTGTGGTTTAAAAGCTGATTTTTATTTCACATCATTATTTTGAAGTTTTGTTATAAATAGAAATAGTTATATGAAGATCTAAACCACAGTAATAAATGGAGTTTAGACGTTAACTTCTATTTCACGGGTTTAATGTGGAATTGTTATTATATGTTCATGTTAAATAATAATTCATATGGGAAATCACGGAAAAGAACCGCAAACACTCCTATTCTTCGACATCTATCGTTATCAGTAGAAGAATTAGTTGCCTAGGTATCAAGGCAACAACTGATGAACAGTCATTAACAAGTCATTAGCACAATCAGGATTAGCTTTAAGCGAGAAATAAGAATAGCAAAACTTGCTATATTCCAAATAGAAATATGGAGCAAAAGAGGAAATAAAAGGAATTGATAATAATTACGAGTATCAGGAGTAAAATAATGGCAATAGAAATATACATGAAAAAATAATATATATATATATACAATGATAAGTTTATTTACATTTTTAATTTAATTTTCTTCAATTAATTTATGTTTCTGATTTTTCGTATATTTCATATACCTAACCCTCAGTTGGGTTTTTGTCTCTGACGAAGACCGCTTGTTACGGTTGAAAGATCTTAGTCTTGTTTTCCCATTTCATATTGTGATTTGATCATTGATTGTTATTTCACATGTCTATGCGAAATCTTTATATATAATATATATATATATAATATTTATATATATATACACGAGTTCAAAATTCAAAAAGAGTAATACACAGAATAAAGAAACACTCTTACAAACTCAAATTTTCGGGCAATCCTTCTTCAGGAGAAAAGAAAAAATAAATTAATTATTATTTTTTAATAATATTATTAAACTATAATTTATTCTCTTTTCTGCTGAAGACGGATTGCTCGAAAATGAGAGTTAGTAAGTGTGTTTCTTTATTCTGTCTGTTACTCTTCTTGAATTTTGAACTCGTATGCATATGATATATATACGAAAAATCGTAAACATAAATTAATTGAAGAAAATTAAATTAAAAATATAAATAAACTTATCATTATTTAACTTCATTTGTAGATTAAGTCAAACAGATGATCTGGTACACAGGAGGGAAATAAGTATCTATTGTTAAGTTTTTAGGGTTATACGAGCACGCAAGCCACTGTGGCTACACTGGCTCCAATTTTTAAAATGAAATAATAATTTTCTATTATTTAATATTATTCAGGTAATAAGTAATATACATTACAATATCAGGTCTTTATCTCCACGGTGAAAATGGGTGAACAAATAAACAAACTCACGAGATTTATATGTAGAGATGAATGTAAGATGGAGGTATGTGTTTGTTAGGTTTCTTCGTGTATACTTCACGATATGCTGTTGTACAGTTGAATGGAGCATTAATAGCATTGTCATCGCTGATGAAATGAGAAGTATGAAATGAGTCAGTCGTATAATCAGAGGCTTCAAGGTCTTGAGAGAGAGATTTGCAAATTGAATTTATAACTTTGTTAATAGTATCTCTACTAAGGCTGTCAGTCTGCAGCTTTCATTGAGTTTCTATTTATTAATATCAAACAGCGTGAGTCATCTATTGTTGAAGTCGTAGCCACTGTTTTGCCTTCATCAGGGGGTGGTTAAAGTGTTCGCCTCTGAATTCTGAATTGGTAGGTCTGGGGTTCGATACCCACCTCACCTCGATTTACTCACGGAGGAGGTGAATAACTCTGAGAACGTTGTCTCTTGAAGAGGATATTAAACCATTGTTCTCGAGTCTATACGATATCAGGTACTCCTTTAAGATCCCTACTCTAAACACACTTCAGTTAGGCAAAACTTAGGACTCCCAATGTACAATCAATCTTCATTGTGTGTTATCACAAAGGGCCCAATGTTTGGCCTTTGTATATTCCCTTGTGGTACTGCCATTGCAGCCTAAAAGGTTGCCTACTACTACTACTACTAAACTTACAATTAGTGTTCAGGATAAACTTACAATGCCTTACAGTTTTAGGACTAACATTGAATTCGGTTGGCCCTGGTAGCAGGGCTTGCTACTAGCAGTTAATCGGACCACATCAGAGCGTCATTGTTAGGAGTGTTGTTAGTACCTCAAGTGAAAACGATACATAGAGAGAGATAAAAACCTCTCGCTGGCTAAACGCCAGCTGGTCTGAGCTAATTATGTGAACTGAACATATAAGGGCTTGAAGGGTTATTATCTAATCGTCCCTACTCAGAGGTCCCGACCAGAGCAGAGCCTCTACTAGGCAAGTACCAGATGTCCAGTCCAATCAGCTGAGTTCAAGGCTCATTCCCACTGGTAAGGGTTTGGTGTCTCTATCTCCCCGGTATGCTAAGCAGGTATCCTCTCGAGAAGTTACTGATTTTTTCAGAGCGACCACAAGGGTCTACCCAACTTGGATGGGAACCAACAGCCACTACGAGTCCGACCTCAGTTGGCGGGATGGAGAGAGAACCCCTCCATGGGCCCCCGCCGCCCGTATCACCGACCTATTTTAAGCGTTTCGGATCAAACTCCGGAATAAAGGTTCTACTGAACCTGCTCATCTACAGGTAAGGTCAGTGGCCTTTGTAGCCCCTGGTTCAAAGAGCCTGTGGAATATATAAGCCGATGCAGCTTGTGGTAGAGCTGCATGGCCCCACTAGGGGATATTACTAAACGTACAATTGAATGGCCGACCCCCCACGTGGGTCTACAGTTTAAGGTCTACCACAGGATCCTTGAGGATTCGGTCGACCCCCTCCGAAGAGGGAAAGTTCCCGTTGCCCCGGGATCAGGGGTTGCAATTAATACAATTAATAGTCACCTGTCCAACCATTGATTCCTGTACTATAAATACGTGAAGGATGAAATCGTTTGAATTTTGAAATCGCTTACATTCGCCAAGTAGATGGTGACAAATCAATGTTGAAAGGCAAGACTAATTTTAGGCAAAAAATAAAATAAATTTCCTTTAGCCACTCATTTTTTGGCTAATTATGGCTATTCTTTGTAGCTTTAATATCAGTATAAACACAAGTATTTGCATTAAAAAAGAATTTCAAATTATATAAAACATTTTAGAATAAAAATATTTTAAAATTTTATTTAATTTATGTTTTTTATATTGAAAATTCCTTGCACAAAAAAGTACCACCTTTTTGTCGCAGAATAAATTATTTCAATAATTTGGGTTGAATGACATATCAATCAAGTAGGTTAAACCAAAGTACTCATTAAATATGACTTGACAAATAAACAAATATTAGAAGAATAGGAATATATGAATAAATGTATCAATACGTTATTATTTTAAATAAATGTTTATATAATTAATTTTGAAAACAGTTAGGAGTGTAATGAATATCTAAAGGGAAAGTGATATATGGATAGATGAATGGATAACTATTTTAGACAGAAAGTAAAAGTGAAACGAAGGTGGAGCCGACACAGGTGGGAAGCGTTTGAGAGAAGTTTTCAGTTATTTATTGGGATTAAGTGGAAAGGTCGTGGAGAAGGTAAGGCTTTCACTGACGAAAGGACGACGCCGTATGGATCATAATAAGCCATTGAGAGGAGAGTGATACACATCCCCCTTCCCCATGTAACAATAGACCCAGGGCAACTAGAACGCTTTCTCCCCGCGACCGAAATCAAATCAATTTAGGAGACACAATCCAACACAGACGGTACTTGTTATTTATTTATTTTAAAAAAAAAGAGAATGTACGTGTTTTACATTGTAAATTTAAATTAGAATATATCAACGAAGAAACAATATTATTAGATAATTAGCAAATGTTCCGTCGGTACATTTTCAAAAAATCGTAGATGATACATGTATACAAAATTTTTTTTTATTTGAAATTTTGCTAGATTCTACATAGCTTGTGGTCTACATTGTTGTATATTAACGTTAGATACAATAACATTAATCATAATAATACAGGTTTTTGTTTTATGTTAGATCTTCAAGAATTATGATTTTTCAGGAAACTTTGACACGATGTCTTAATGAGTGTTTCACTATTTTAATTACAATAATTTTAATAATAATAAATATACTAAAATGTAGTAACGGAATATGAATCAAGCCACAAATGGAGAGGAAACAGAAACCAAACGTCCATTAAATACATTAGACCAACAGAGGCCAAAATGATCCAGTGCGGCGAATTCAAAATTTTGAATACATGCATATTGTTAATACGACTGAGGTTAGTATGATTTATATTAGAAATAGGTAAAACCGTCATACCTCGTAAGATGATCATGGAGTCGGAGCGCTTTCGGATGTTGTCCACCTTCGATCCCAACAAACCGACTAGTAGGTTTGTTGCGATCGAGGATGAACAACATCCGAAAGTGCTCCAACGACTCCATGATCATCTTACGAGGTATGACAGTTTTACCTATTTCTAATATAAATCGAAATTTTGACCTATGATGTGAGGTTGTTGTGAGAATGCCATTGACCTTGACAAAGGGTCTGGAAATAAACATGACCAAGTCAGTCAAGCTCTATGCCCCACTAATTTGACCAATCTGGAGCCAAGGCAGTCATCCATCTTTCCTCAGACGCTGGTTTAGAGTTTACTTTTCAATATTTGATATTGATTGATAAGTGATTTTGATAAGGATATGACAAATTAAATGTTCATTTATGTTAAAAACAATTTTCTATATATATATATATGACTCTGACTTTTTCTTTGGATGATAATTTTCAAAAATAAAAGAAATACAGTAGAACATATTCTAATTCATGTAATTTACCATGTTGCACAAAGGATAATGATGTATTAAAACATTTATGGGATTTGAATCAGGTTTTATTTGAAATACTTTTAACTATTAATTTTATTAACCATCATATACAAAAAATGTTTTTATTAAAGGGATAATCATACATCTTTGAATAAAAACTTGCAAAATTCTTGATAAAAAACCATAAAACCTCATCTGCATGAGATCTTTACAGTAAATGTCTTTCAATTGAAATTAGGATAAATTAGAAATCGCTACTTCACATTTGGGACTTCGAAATAAACTATTTAATTCATATTTGAGGGTCAAAAACGATCTCTAACATTCTTTGTTATGAATAGTATAATCAAATTCATAGTTCTATAAATTTCGGAAGACCTGTTGCAAATCAATTTCAGTATGTGATTTGTAGGAGTCAAAGCTGAGTACATATATGAAACTATGTTTAGTTTCTCTTCAATTAAACCATTTTCATTAACCAAAATCATAAGAGTAAACCTTCCTATTGGAAGTTAGCGCAATCATAGAAAATGGTTCCTTAGCTGTAGTGGAATAAAAAAAAGGGGTTCTTTAAATATTTCGAGTCTCGAACATTTTGGTTTCTTAATGATGAATTCTAGCATGCAATGCATGCGTTGCATTCCACTGAGATAATCGCCACTGATATATATATATGTATGTATATATATATACAGAAAAATAAAAATAAGTAAACATGATGCAATCAATGAAATTTAAACCGCAATGGATAAAGGAAAAGAATAGAAATCAGAGCATTTATTCTTTTTATTGTTTTTATTTATTTGTTTATTACTTTTTATTTATTTTATTCTTTTCCTTTATCCATTGTGGTTTAACCTTCATATGATATAATACATATTAAGTTTAAACCACAAGGAAAAAGGAAAACAATATAAATAAATGCTCTGAGGCCTTTCACTTAATGTCATCAGGGTGAAAACAAAATAAAAACTGAGAAGGTAACATCAAAGTTAAACAGAAGGAAGGTAACAAAAACAGCTAGAAAACTCAACTGATAATATAGCTTAAAAAAAAAAGAAATTAAATTAAACTTAAAACAATGCAAACCCAATAAAATTAAACAATGCAAAGTAAACTGTAAGACAATAAGTAATTAATAATAAAAAAAATTAGAAAAAATATATATATATAAAATTTACAAAATATTCTTCTTCTTAATAAATTCTTCTAAATAAATAAACAAAAAAAGAAAACAAGGAGACAGAAAAGAAATACAAAACAATAAGCTATGTGATTAGAATCGACTCAACAATCCGGTCAGAGCTCATGTCCAAAGACACATATCGAAGGTCACCCACACCACACCCACCGACCCCCAGGTACTAATATATATTTTTTTTTCTTTGTAAGAGTAGATACATATATATATGTATATGATCAAACCACAAATTGGTTTGGGTTTTTGACTCTGACGAAGACCGCTTGTAACGGTTGAAACATCTTAGTGTTGTTTTCCGATTTTCATATTGTGGTTTGATCATTGATTGTTATTTCACGTGTTTATGTGAATCCTTTATATATATATATATATAAATCTAACCCAAGGGTTGGGTTTTTGACTCTGACGAAGACCGCTTGTTACGGTTGAAAGATCTTAGTCTTGTTTTCCCATTTTCACATTGTGGTTTGATCATATATATATATATATATATATATATATATATATATATATATATATATATTGTAGCAGTCCTTCGGATATGCATGCTTTGGTTGAACACGACAGAGTAGTTCCTGTCTATAAGTCTCAAGACCTCGATTTGCCTAAAACAGCTTTTGTTGTAGAACGCGTCGACTAGAATTGCTGACCACCTAACTGTTCTACAACGTCTATAAGCTGTTTTAGGCAATCGAAGGTCTGAGAAGAAACTTATAGACAGAACTACTCTGTCGTGTCAACAAAGCATGCATATATATCGATATATGTATATAACGCGTCGACTACATATAATACTGAAACCACCATCATGACCTATATTTATTAAATACGAAAGAGCTTTAAATTAGAGCACAATCGAAGAGTTTAGAAAGAAACTTATAGACATTCAACTACTCAATGTCGTCGTCATCAGGACAGAAGCATGACGAATAGATATATCTACCACGTCGAATGAACGAGCGCGAATATGATATATATATACGTAATACGTAATACGTAAAATATATACGTAAAATTTTAAAATCAGATATATATATATATATAATATTTATTTTCTTATTTATCGAAGTTTGCTCTAGCTTCAAACAATACAACACTTTTAAGCCGATGTTTCGTTTATATTTGTAGATATCTTCAGGGCTTGGTATTTTACTATCAAGCTTTGAAAATGTCTACAAATATAGATGAAAATAGTCGAAATATGGATTAACTACAAGCAGTTAGTTCCTTGTATTAGTAAAATACCAAGCCTTGAAGATGTCTACAAATATAGACAAAACTTCAACTTGTATTGTTTGAAGGCAGGCCAAATCTCGATAAAAAAGAAAAGAAGTGTTCAATATATGTGGTCGAGGTAAAAAAAATTGTATAATTTTAATAACTACTTTTTTTTAATCATTATTTGAAACAAAATATTATGAAGGTTTTTTGAATTAGTTTAAACATTTTAGAAACCCATAAAAAAACAGATTATATGATTAGAAATCATACCTTAGAGAGATTATAATTAAGATGTTATTCAGAGAGACATTATTGCATCATGTTTTTTTTTCTTTAATAGCTTGAAGAAAATAAATTGTACAAAAAAAAAACTAGGAGGTAATGAAATTATGAAATGATTGAGATAGAAAGTCGTCAAGTGAAGCCTTTTATTCAGGAGACATTCACTTTTTAGTTTCCTCGAACTCTTAGAAAATGATTCCTTTTTGCGGAATTGATGGATTCAGCGCGCACAAGGACTTTCACCATCTAGAAGTTTTATAACAGTTTTCATCAGGTGAATAAAAAGTAAGGCAGCCAAGTAATGATTTCGGTAATGAAAATCAATTCTTTTGTAGGAGGCTAACAATTTTAGATAGAAATTTCTCCTGATAAAAAAAAACACCAGGAAACTTTACAGTTATTTGCCTATTACAAAACTCAAAACTTTTTAAAAATTATTAATGAAACCCAAGTTGTAATCATGATTTAATTAATTTAATTGCAATTATTTTATTAATTTATCTTAGTTATTGTTAACTTTATAAATTAGGAGATAATTTAGGGGTTATTTACGAGATAATTACATTAAAATGTAGCTAACTACAATTGTGCAATTAACTGGATTTTGATTATTGAATAATTAATAGCTATTATATAATTTATTCACTCAACAAAACTGTTATTTGTTGTTTTTTTTTCAATACCCACACTAATAAGGCTTTTATCTTTTAGTGCTGTTCTAGGGGCGGAAATTGTGGCTCATTTGTTATTTGGCACCCATTTTTGTAATAAGCGAGCGAAATTACCTGTTGATTCTACATTGGGAGTCCTAATTTTGCCTAACTCAAGTGTATTTAGAGTAGGTATCTTTAACGAGTGTATAACATTGTAGAGGCTCGGGACCGACGTTTTAACGTACTCTAATAGGGACGATGTGCCCAGATTTATTCACCTTCCACGTGAATAAATCAAAAGGCAGGTCGAACCCCGGACCTTTTAGTTCAGAGGCGATTAAGTTAACCATTGAGCTAACCTGGCCCCCACCCAGCGAAACTAAATTAGCCAGCTTGTATTAATATAAATATTTTAATTCAAAATATATACCAGTCCGTTAGAACAAACGTTAGGCCAGAAACGGGCTAAATTTAACCCTCAAAATGTTGAATTTATAATAAATATATATATATTATATATACTAAATATAAGAAACGGTCCACAAGGACTATAAAACTTTAAATTACACAAAGCACGACACAGAAAAGAGAATAAAAATTTTATTAATAACGTCACGTCATAAAAAATGACGTGGGGAGATCTCTCTCACTTCGTCCTCTCTTCTAGTCTACTCCTGATGACGAACAACAGTTCGAAATATTGAATTCTGTAAGTGTTCTTTTTATTCTCTTTTCTGTGTCGTGCTTTGTGTAATTTAAAGTTATATATATATATAATAAATAATGTATATTATATAATATATTATTGTAGACAAAGAAACATAGAGAAATTGAAAACACACACTTACAGTCTCTAATTATCGATTAGAGAGGGAAATTATCTCGGAACTAAGAGAGGGAAACCAAGCGCACTGGTACAGGGACGGTTGGAGACCAACAATGTTGCCACATGAGCGCCCGATCACAGAGAATAACGTAGACAAGAATCAATTTATAATTAAATTGAATTAGAAAATATGAAAAAATAATAGATAAATAAGAAAAAATTTGAGAGATGAAACGAGGAATTGATACATAAATAAAAGTACAGAGTAAGCGATATAATAAAATAAAACATAAAAAATATTGAGAATACAAATAATAATAAATAAATATAATGATTCAATAATAAAAAATATATAATGAAATAATAAAAGATAAAAAATGTATTAGAGAATAAAAAATGACATAAAACCTAAATGTAATAACAAGGAACTAATTAAATGAAGCATTATCTGTTTAGTTTAAGGCCTCTTTGTTCTTGCATGAACCTGAAGGACAGACAGCTTGATGAATACAGAGGCTTTGCTTCACACTATTCATAATAAAATTTTCTACCATGTATAATCAATTCCGTCAAAGACGAGTACGTTTGCAAGTATTGAATATATATTTATTAAAAAAAAATTTTCTGAGAGAGAAGCCTAGGTCTGACCAGACTCGACACGAACGTAATAATTGACATTTTGGGCCCAATCCGACCCGAATTTCGGGTCAGGCTTGGACTGGGGGTCCGGCTGGGTCTTGAGTGGGGTTCGAGCTGGGGCTTGGAGTGGGGCTCGAGCTGGGGCTTGGAGTGGGGCTCGGGCTGGGGCTTGGACTGGGGCTCGAGCTGGGGCTTGGATTGGGGCTCGCGCTGGGTCTCGGAGTGGGGCTCGAGCTGGGGCTCGAGCTGGGGCTTGGAGTGGGGCTCGAGCTGGGGCTTGGGCTCGGGCTTGGATTGGGGCTCGGGCTGGGTCTTGGACTGGGGCTTGGACTGGGACTCGAGCTGGGGCTTTGGACTCGGGCTTGGACTGGGGCTTAAGATCTTACCCCTATCAGAGAGGGATACAGATCGTAATAAGATTAACGAATTTCTTCAAGCCTAAACTTGTACAAGTTTAATAAACAAAAGCAATAAAATAGATGTTGTTCTAAACAATTTGAAATAAAATAAGGTTAACATTTCAAATCAATCAGAATCATGATGCCATATAAGAAACAAATTATAGAATCAATATTCTAGAAAACGATAAACATTGCCTCTTGCTTAATGAAAAAAAAATACCTAAAAATATGAACTACCACAAATAATGAAAATTTTGATTGAAAGCAATAAACATTTAAATAGGTCACACTTACTCTATAACTCTGGACCCTAGCTGTGCTTTTTTTACTCTGAGGCATATGCACAAGCAAATAAACCAATAAACAATTTATTTTATTTCAAAAACGAAAAACTCTCCTAAACAGAAGAACTCTCCACTTATTTCATCACAATACTTTAAGTTTTCAATTTCACTGCTTTTCAGAATAGAAAAGAATCAATAAAAGGAGAAAAAATTGGTTACCATAACAGTTTTTATATGCGAGGAGAACACGGAACCTCTCGTGTTATAGAGTCAAAAATTACGTTTCCACAGAAAACATGAAAACTAACAACCGTGTTTCGAAACCTGAAGAACATCATTAAGAGTTCAAAATGCGTTGTTAGTTTTTATATTAAACTTTTGTTTTTATGGAGATGTAATTTTTGAAATTCTCCAATAGAAATGATGTTTTTTTTTTAGATTTCATAAAAGTAAGAACTTCAATTTTACACATGTAATGAAGTCTTTAATACATCTTAGTCATTTCGTTCCACTTGTAATAAGTTCCTTGAAAGCAAAAAGAGAGGAGAAAGCGCTATTTAAATTTTGCAAGAACAGTGACTCTGCTAATTGGTAAATAAAATAGAAAGTCAATCACCTGCAAGTTATGACGTCAGAGCTAGCACTGTGCGTCATCGGATGACATCCGCAAAAACTGCAACACAAGGTTATTTTGTTAGAAATCAGGATCAGCAAATTTAAATAAATTAGTTACTTTAACATTAAACAAAATAATGTTGTAAACGATTTGTAAAATATTTGTGAAATATTTGTGAATTTTATTTAAGCATACACAAGAGGGTTTTAGCTGTGTTCATATAGTAATGCTACCAAATACCAAGGAGTGTGTGTGTGTGTGTGTGTGTGGTGTGTGTGTGTGTATGTGTGTACACATAATACGATATGAATAATCATTCTCAATTCACTGTTTTCCTCCAGAATTTAATATTTTTACAGTACATTAAAAATCGAAAAAATTTAAAATTTTATCTTTCTCCAAAGTCCATAAACTCGTCATTCTTCAAAAAAAAAAATATAGCATTACAAGGCTTAAATTTATTAAAATAAATGGATGGGGAGACTCAAAACGAGTACTCTATTGCACAAGAGAAATGTTAGGAATATATGAAAGCTATAGATATATATGTATATATATATATATATACCCAATTAAATGAAACGATTCCACGAACTAAATAAACTATATTATCACAAAGAACACACACACACACACACACACACACACATATATATATATATTTGTATAAACTGGCACCAGGTCTTCATCTAAGCATGTATTGTTAAATAGCAGAGCAGATTCCGAAGTTCTGCTCCCCAAATATACGAATATATAAATATATATGGGTGAATTTAATACCAATATATATATATATATATTTGTATAGGTAGGCAGCAAATCTTCTATTATAAAATAAATTTTATTTCAATTGAAATATGCAGCAGCCTCTGGATTTACGACTTTTTTACTGACTGTCTCTAATTGTCTGATTATTTTTCTTTAATTTTGGGGTAAATCCCAAATTAATTTTGCCAGAGACATTTGAACTTTACCAGTTACGTTAACAAATCATGACAAGTTAAACGAATTAGCAACCAATATATATTTACTTACAAGCTTTCGACTGTATAGTAGTCATACTCAGGTATAATTTTTTCTAACATTTAAAGAAACAAATTTATTTTTATATAAAGAATTGTTGAAATAATTTTGAAACAAATTTTAGTTAAACTAATAATTATAAATAAAAGCCAGCAGATTTGACAAGTTAGCAAACAAGGTTTGTCAACTTAGCGAAATAACGTCCTATCATAGGGTGATAAACTCTGAATTATTGCCAAACCAACTTGATCATATCTCTCTAATTAATTTGTAGCTATTGTGGAAATTCATGTTACTAGGGATAGCATTAAAGTCGGAACTTTGGACATTGAGACTAGGATTTTTTCTAGATATATATACAATAAAGAAACGGTCTAAACCGGACAAACAAATAACTGAAAAAAAAAAACAACAGATAAACAAAACAAATGATCGAAAACACTTACTGGGATCAATATTTAGACACGGTGGGAATATTACACCGTGACTTTCCATTGTCCGTTTTGAACGAATGTACCTCTTCTTCTTCTCTTCTAGTCTCTTCCTGACGACGAACTTAGTTTAGAAATATTGATCCCAGTAAGTGTTTTCGTTCTTATGTATTGTTTTTTCAGTTTTTTATATATATAAGGGTTGATAAAAATATGGACCGTAAAGTAGAAAGAAAATAAAAATTTATAAGGACTTGGTCATTTCTTCAGGTTGATAAACTGACTCAGTTGGGTTTTTGACATTGATGAAGACAACTTACAACGGTTCAATGATCTTGGTAACTTTTTTTCCTATTTCATTTTGTAATTTTATCATATATATATATATATATATATATATATATATATATATATATATATTATTGAAATAGACAGTAGATTCTGCATTGACGACCTTACAGCTGTTTTGTTCCAGTCTTCTGACCATTTTACGGTGCTCCGGGAGTAGATCCCAAATCAGTTGCCCAAGGGACATTTAATGATAGAGAACACAGATCATTGACGACAACACTATATTGTAATAGTTAAGTAACTAAAATTAAAACTATACTTATTAATGAGCTTTCAAATCCTTTAGATCATCTTCAGGTAAACCATTAATATTTATAATCAAACGAAACAATTGACAAAGAATTAATAAAAACAGAATGGATTAAATCAACAGTAAGTAACAAAGGTTATAAAACAATACGCTATTGTGATAAGGTTTGATATGAAAAGATGGTCTTTCATTGAAACAGACACTGACTGTACAGACTTGCTTCTGCATTGACGACCTATAGCTGTTTTGTTCCGGTCACCTGACTATTCTACGGTATACGAGAAGATTTGCTGTTATCTATTGTATACGAGAAGAGTTTCCGCCTATCTATACAAATATATATATATATATAATACATATATCAATGATCAAACGACAAAATGAAATGGAAAAACAAGTCTAAGATCTTTCAACCATAACAAACGGTCTTCGTCAGAGTCAAAAACCCAACTCTGATGAAGACCGCTTGTTACGGTTGAAAGTCTTGTTTTCCTGTTTCATATTGCGGTTTGATCATTGATTGTCATTTCACGTGTTTATGTGAAATCTTTATATATATATATATATATAAAAATCTTTTATATATATAAGTTCAATATAAACAAAGAAACATAGAGAAATCAAAAGAACACACTTACAGTCTCTAATTTTCGGTTTGAACCGTCTTCAGGAGAGATAAGAGAGGGAAACCAAGCGCACTGCTTCAGAGACGGTTGGAGACCAACAGTGTTGCCACATGCGCGCCCGGTCACAGAAAATAAGGTAGACAGGAATCAATTTATAATTACATTAAATTATTGGAATATGAAAACAATAAATAAATAAAAGAAAAAAAAAAAAAAAATTTGAGGGTTTGACAGACAGAGGAGTTTGAGGGACAAACAGAGAAATTGATACATAAATAAAAGTAAGGACTATGCTATGATAGAATAAAATAAAACAAAATAAAATAAAACATTAAACCAATATATATATATATATATAATATATATATATATATATATATATATATATATATGGGTTAATGTGTAATAACATCAATGAGAAAGGTATGAGAATACCGTTGACCAGATATCGGACCCTGGTAAATTATTCTTGTATTTTGAAATCACTATCGGTAGATGATCATTCCATACACATCTACCTCAATCAATGAGAAAATACTATCCGATCTCACAGCTAAGAGGCAAAAAAAAAGGAAAGAAATAGATAAATAGAACAGGAAGAATCCAATCAGATCCAAACTGACCGTTATAAAATCAAAATTACATTTGTATTAACTGCCTTTCTACTTGGTCTCTATCCACTTAGAAGAATTCCCAGAGAGAAGTCATTCATCAAAAGGAATTCGATTTCATTTTAGAAGACTTAAATTGAACCTAGTTTGAGATGAATATAAGTGATATATCTCACTCACGATTTCTCTTGATTCAAATTACTTGAAGGGCATAATTTTCTAATTATTCAGAAGTTGATCTATCTTAGACCTGTCTAGGGCAAATTAAACTTTCTGCCCTAGTTTATATTTACAAAACCTTTATATTTCACACAACTTTCAAACACATACAGCAATATTCATTGTATTATAATAATCTTAATAATATATATTATAATAATTCAAAATATGAAACAGTTTGTTAGGACAACAAATGAAATAAAATTTTGACTTCTGGTTTTATGTTATGTTTGTGTTATTATTTTATTTAAAAATAAAACCTTTTATGTTTTTATAATGATTATTACTTCTTTTCCACAGGACCGTCAATACAATAAATTTTCTCCTCTAGATATCTTCTTCATATAATGCTAAAATGCAAAAAGAAGGCATGGATCTAATAATAAATAATATAAAAAATAAAGAAAATAAAACATATATACAAATAAATAAAAAAATGATAAAAAAATAAATAATTTAAAAAAATTAATAAAAAATAAATAATTTAAAAAAATAAAAATAAATAATAAATAAATAATTAAAAAATAAAAAATAAATAAAAAATAAATAAACATAAAAAATCAATAAAAATAAAAAACATATCCGACTCAGCACTAGGACTGTACAGTACAAACCATTTATATATATAAAAAAAGGAGCAATATTAGTTACATCTCCGAAATTCCTTTATGTCCGATGTGTAATATCTTGAAATATTAAAACCTTGAGAGCTTGTACTTTTCATTTCATTGTGTGTCCTAGCTCTTCACATTTAGGAACGTATTATGGAAATTCTCTTTGAGAAACTTGATGATAAAATATGAGTTCAAAATCGAAGAGGAATAACTAACACACAGAGTAAAGAAGCACTCTTATAAACTCAAATTTTCGGGGGATCCGCCTTCAGGAGAAAAGAGAAAGGGAGACTAAGCACGTTGTAGATGTAACGATGAGTAATGCGTTACAGGTTACCAGCAATTGCGTCTACAACGAGCTTGGTCTCTCATTCTCTTTTCTCCTGAAGACGGATTTCCACGCAAATTTGACTTTGTAAATGTGTTTCTTTACTCTGTTTGTTACTCTTCTTCGATTTTGAATTCGTATTGTGTTCAGTTTGGATCGTCTTTCCAATTTTATAGTAAATTAATAATAAAATAAATATTGGATATAATTTAATTCAAAATAATATAATACCAAAATATAATAATAATATAATATCAAAATAATAATAAATTACCAAAATAGTCTCCAGAAATTAATACATAACTTTTCAAACAAATTTTTTTCGGTTACTTTAAAACAGCTGGTAACATGGATAACTGATTTGATTTCAATATATCTCCATTATTATATTGATTACTTGCAGATGTGCCCGAAATCTGAAAGCATGTTATTTCTTGTGTTCTATTGTGTTCTAGAAAGCTTCTATTCTGTTATCCTATCCTATTGGCATCCTACTGTATGTTTGTAATGCTGACTTGTGAGTCAGTGCCTTGCCAACCCCAACTCTCACTGCACATCACAGAAGTACGACAGTGGTGTACCATGGGGGGGGGGGGGGAGCACATACCAGGGGGCAGCATTTTTAGGGGGTAAAAATAAAAAAAAATTAAAATAATAAAAAGCTAACAAAAAATCTGAAATTTTATACCAAAATGAGTTATTTAAGGCTTTAATTGTGTTTGTGTTTTATATGTGTAATACTGTTTTTTAAACGGATGTTTCAACTGTAATATTTACAAAAAAAAATTTTAACTTTGTCAAACTTTTTTTTTTAGAGAAGTTGAAAGTTTATTAAATTTGTTTGTGTAGCCAGTTAACTTAATTTAACAATTTTTTTTTATGATTTGAAATATACGATTTTGTTGTAAAAAGCATCTTTGCTTTTCTCTGATGATGATGACTGTACATGTATACGAGTACTGTAATAAGACGAAACTTTGGGATTAATAAAAGCAGTCTAAAATTAGATCCTTGAATGTAATTTCATGAAAGTAAATATTTTAAGGGACTTTCTGTAGTTTTCAAGGTTTACGGTTGGTTGAAAGCAAATCTTTCGACCGTCTTGGGAGGCAAAAATGGTTGCTGTCCTACTGAAGTTGGGCTCAAGGGTCAGCTAGCCATGCACAGCAAGGCTAGCACGTCCTACCCCATAGACTCAATTGTCAGCTAGCCATGCACAGCAAGGCTAGCACGTCCTACCCCATAGACTCAATGGTCAGCTAGCCATGCACAGCAAGGCTAGCACGTCCTACCCCATAGACTCAGTGGTTAACGCACTCACCTCAGAACCGATAGGTCTGGGGTTCGATAACCAACTGGTCCTCGATTTATTCACGTGGAGAGGTGAATAAATCTAAGCAAGTCGTCCCTCGGAGCAGGACGTTAAACCGTCGGTCCCGAGCCTGTACGATATCAGGTACTCGTTAAATAACCCCTACTCTATTTTAATTAGTAGACAGACATCTAGGCCTTTTACCACTTTATTCGCAATATTGGAAATTCCTTGGGGAATCGAACCCACGTCTTAGGCATTGGAGATCCAGCGCGCTAACCATCTGTGTCATGGGGAACTTTTTTTTTTTTTTTTGAAGCTAGGCTATACTGGGTTTAAGAAGAAAGGGAAGGAAGGACAGGACGTAAAGGGGTGAGAGAGGAGGTGGGGTGGCGTTCAAAAGAAATAATGGAAGGTCAGTGTGACTCAGAGGCGGTCCAGCAGGCTCCAGACGTCACCTCCACAATCTCCCCGGACCGCGTGACTCATCATCCTCCCACTACTTACATAACAAATCCAGCCACCTAACAGGTTCACCAACCTGAACTAAATTCCAAAACTGTTCCTTATAGGTTTTCCCTATAAAAAAACAAATCACCTAGTTACTATTAGTCACTTAAATATTTCCTTAAAAGTCCATAACTTCGCTTCTACATTCACTTTTCAATCCATTTAAAACTTAAATTTTAAGTTAGACATACACAAATCTAGTGTCAAAGTTTCAGCTGGCTAGTCTCATGGTGGCTGAGTTTAATACCTAGTACATCTTGAACACTGGGAAACACCTCGTCAACAAGCTCAAATACGCAATGTATTCATATACGCAAATGAAATTGAAATCAACTAACAATACCCAATTACTACATCTTTACATTTACAAATAAACATGTTTGTCAAGTTAGCCAACGACAGCTTAAAATTTCATAACTCGCCTCTACACTGAATGCTCAATCCATTCAGAGCCTATATTTTAAGTTAGACATACACAAATCTAGTGTAAAGTTTTGAGCTGGCTAGTCTCTTGAGTTTACTTGTAACAACATTTTGCAGACAAACCAACAGACAGAAAGTTTCCTAAGAGTGGATTCGGTTTCTCTAATGTATGAAACGTAAAGAAAACTTGAAACGAGTAAGTTCTAAGCAATGTACACACAAAACCTGTCTTTTATTTATGTAGATTATTTTTTGTCAATAATAATTTCAACTTGTTTCAAGAAATCAATTTCAAAATACAATAAAGTAGAAACACGAAAGAGGGTATCAGAGCTGAACGTGATAATTCGTTGTTTAGCAATACCAAGTTATCTTTACTCTCTTTCTTATGAATCATTGAATCATAAAATAAATACAAATAATTATATAAAAAAAAATCATAATAAAATGACGCAAATTTATATTCTTTTTTTTTTAAAACAATTTATGCAAACTATACGCGTCAATACCAAGGTATTGTAATTCCAAGCTTTCAACTATTGCACGGATATACTCTTATATAATAAGATAGAGCGAGGTTTCTAAAACTTTTTCAGGCAGGCGGCCTCTTGACTTATAGATAGACTCCTTATCCACTCCTTATCCCATAGACTCAGTGGTTAACGCACTCACATCTGAACCGATAAGTCCAGAGTTCGATCCCCACCTGGCCCTCGATTTATTCACGTGGGAGGTGAATAAATCTGAGCACGTCGCCCCTCGGAAAGGATGTTAAGCTATCGGTCCCGATCTTATACGATGCCAGGTCCTCGGTAAAGATCCGTACTGTAAATATATTGAGTTAGACAAAATTTAGGACTCCCAATGTAGAATTAATCTTCATCGTATGTTATCACAAAGGACGCAATGTTCGGACATTTTTATGAGAATAGAAAATTACGGATGTCGTATAATAACATCTAACAAGACATTTTCAATTTTTCTCGAAAGCATATTATTTGAATTAATATAACTATACAAACGCATATAATTTTTAATGAAATAAACAGATCAGGAAAAATGGATTCAAATCCAGGAGTATTTCCCCTGATATAAACCGTGTTCATATATTTCATATTTTCATAATTTTTGAACCAACAACTGTTGTTGGTAATTGAAGTTCAAATTTAAACTTCTGAAATTTTAATACCTAAGATAACAGATAACAGGTGAAAGATTGTACACTCCACCCTCCAATTCCCTTACTAATAGAAACTGAGAAAGGTTTGGAAACAGAAAAGTCTGAAAATTGGTAACACCGGTAAGTGGTATCCCAATAGTGTGTAGGGCAGGCATATATGAAGGGAGGGTAGCTAGGCTATTCTCTGCCTCACCTTGCTTTAAATCACAATCACTAAGTACAGGTGGATACAGTTATTGTTTACTATACATTAAAATACTTAATAATAATATTGTTTATGCATTATAAAGATATAGTTTGCTTATGATAACGAAATTGGAGTAGCATAGGCTACTCGGTCTCACTCTGCCCTCATTGTTAAGTACCAATACCTGGATCATAATTTATTCTATTCGCAAGGGAAAAAAAACAAGTATGGAAACTTGGAAGTACCGAAACACGAAGGTCCAGTGTACTTGAGTTTGTTTAAACAATCGGATTGTTTATCTGTTTATCCCAAATTACCAACCGTTTATGTTTGGTCTACAAAATGACAAAAGCAGGGGTTAAACCTAAGACAAAGATAGACATAAATATGGCAAAGTCATTCGACAAATGTGATTGTAATGACAGTCACGTTGACAAAACATTGTTTGTACAAGAGGCGTTGGCAATGCTTAATCACTTTACATCAAGTGAAATGCAAAGTCACACCAAGTATAGCTTTGAATATAATTAAATAACCAATGTGCTTGTAATTATACATTGAGAAAAAAATTAACGGCTGCAATCGCCAACACGTATATGACACACAATTTACATTGAAACGGCAAATACAAACAGACATTTTAAAAATTTTGCAAAACAAGTATGTGCTATGTCATTTAAAAACTTACCTTTTGAAATTTATTTTTTTATATGTCCAGTTTGCATCGTCGTAATATAAATATATGTTTCCTTATCTCGACCACATATATTGAACACTCTTCAATTAAAAGCCTTAAATGGCGTTAATAACAAGATTAGTTGATATATTTGTAATTTTTTTTTTAAAAAAAAGGAAACCAAGTTTCTTAGTCATCAGCTGAATAAGGAGGAAGGTAATCTAGCGATGCGCTGGGAAGTCCCTTAAGGATGACGTTTTGTTGAATACTCAACAACATCACTATTAACATCCTACTTGATATAAACAGGCGTAAAACATTATTATAAAGATAAGACGCGACTAATTCAACACCGCTGTTAACTAACGCTGTTTCCGTCATTTTAGAAAGCTGTTTAATTAAATTGTTTTCTTTTTTCTTTTTTTTTAAACAAATCGAGAGACAGGCTCTTTAACTCTAGTATCCTGAAAGGATTCATCTGAAATGCGTCACGATTTTGACCTCCGTTTAAACATCATTGGTTGTTTTTTTTTTTATAATTTATTATCCCTACGTAAAGTGTTAAACAGCAATTAATAACTTAAAATATAGAAAAAGAAATTTTGGAGTGTTTTATAAACATGCATTACTCTGACTTTACCATCTGTAAGGTATAGATCTACAAAGCCTCAAGACTTTTTTCTTTAGGTAAAACTCTAGGTTGCAGTCGCTGTCTCCGACAAGGAACAAATGCATAAAAATGATACGCGTTTATATAGTTATATTAATTCAAATCAAATATTAATATCCTTTCGAGAAAAATGGTAAATGTCTTGTTGGACTTTATGGTATTTAGGTATTCTCGGGATCGATGGATTAGCGTCCTCTCTGAGGGACGATATGATCTGATTTATTCAACTCCCACGTAAATAAATCGATGGTCAGAGCGGGTATCGAACCTAGGACCCACTAGTTCAGAGGAAAGCACGTTAACCACTGAGCTAACTTATCCCCCCCCCCCCCCAAATTATCTCTAGCAACAAAAACAAAATTCGTTTCTTTCAAAGGTAAATGTTTAAATTTGAACTACAATAATTTAGAAATAATAACTAATATATAATACAGGGTGCATCAAAATAAGTGAAACCCATTAATTTGACTATAGTTTATTACTAAAAGAAAATAAGTTAATCATCTTAACATGTTCTATGAGTTGATGTAATAAAAATTGACTAGTGAAAGTTTGGGGTCTTTAGCTAGTTTTTAAGGTTTGTTTAAATGCATGCTCCCAGTGAGCAGTATTCCGTCTCAGACATTCTTGAAACCATGGAGCAAAATTATCAATCACTCTGGCACATCCTTCTCTTTTTATTGCACTAATGTTCTGAGTAATGGCCGATTTCAATTCGGCAGTGGTTTTGAGGTTATTCTGAAAAACTCTGTCTTTTGACATGCCCCATAGGTAGAAGTCTCAAGTCAGGCGAAAGTGGCGACCATTGTCGCTGTGCTAATGTGCCGCCTGCTAATCAAAACATCAGAGTGGTCAAGCCACTCTAACGTGATATTGGCTGCATGTGGAGTAGCTCCATCCTGTTGGAACAACCACCACACATTTCGATTTATTACCGGCTGTGTTTTAAGGCCCAGAAACAGATTAATAAATAATATTATTATAATAAGATTATGACCATCCATAACGACCATTCAAAGGAATGACAAACACATGAAATCAGATCAATCAGGAAAAAAACGTAAAGATGACTAATGCGTATTAAGGAAAACCTATCTAATACTCTGCTTCTAAAACCCACCAGACGACTTCCTGAAATGCCTGCAGACTCAAGAGATGTATTCAAGAATACATTGGCATAAACTGCAAACATACTGAGCTGCAAACATTAAAGAACCATCTATGAGTTTACCACTAATTTCTTCTGCTTCTCAAACTCGGATATCTGTATAAATAAAATAAAGAAAGGTTTTGTCTGTAAATTGCTTAGAACTGACTCATTTCAAATTATTTTTACGTTTTATACCTTAACAAAAAAATGTCTGTCTGCTTGTTTGTCCAAACATTTTGTCACAAGCAAACTCAGCCACCATAAATCATAGCACGCTAAACTTTGACTAAACCAAAGATTTGTGTAGGAGCAAAGCTATTGACTTTTAAACTGTGTGTGACTACCTATATAAGTAGACAGATATATCTAAAAATATATAGGTCTGTTTAGATGCCTGATACTGTAACAAATATTGTTAGTTGATTTTAATTTCGTTTGAGTTTATCATGATTTGCTAGCTTTAAAAAAATGAGTCCTAACTACCTGCGTACTAAATAAGACGCATGCATATGATAAAACCAAATTTGATGATCTCAGAATATAAAGCTGCAGAACCTAAAAGAAACTTCAGATGGAATGACAGTTATGGACAGAACTAACAATAATATTTTCTACTATTCTATGGATTTTTAATAATATTTTGGAATACCATGTACCATGTTTGAGTTTTTGTAAAATACTCATCAAAGATGCACCAGCGACTAACGAGATTTTCCGTGCAATGCTGCACGTTGGGGTCACGCAGTTAGTTCCAAGCCAGAGGCTTTCACCTGCTTGTCTGTTTGTACTACGATAATTGTTCAGGTCTGTCGGGTAAGTCGGTATGTTAGTTTCTGTCCTGTCTATATGCAAACACCGCAAAATCTTCAATGTTCCCACCACAAAATCTCAATGTTCCCACCACAAAATCTTCAATGTTCCCACCACAAAATCTCAATGCACCCACCACAAAATTTTCAATGCACCCACCGCAAAATCTTCAATGCACCCACCACAAAATCTTCAAAGTACCCACCACAAAATCTTCAATGCAAACACCGCAAAATCTTCAATGTTCCCACCACAAAATCTTCAATGTTCCCACCACAAAATCGCAATGCACCCACCACAAAATCTTCAATGCACCCACCACAAAATCTTCAATGCACCCACCACTAAATCTTCAATGTACCCTCCACAAAATTTCAATATACCTACCCATCTAAACACATACAGCCATTATACAAAAATCTGCAAGAGTGAACTCAGAGAACTCCAACTTATAAATACGTTTAAACCCTGAAAACATACCTTAATGAATATAAAGTAAACTTAATAAAGTGTAATTTTGAAACATGTAAATTTGAATGACGCAAACTACCATTCAACTGTACATACTAACTGGCTGAGCAATTGTGCTCGTTGATGGTTGATTAACCACATTGTCGACCAAACAAGATGCTAAAAGGTTTGTAAGAGTTTTTTTTTCGTTCCCTATAATATATTCGAATATAAGATATAGTCTCGTTTATTTTATAGATACTATTCCATTGAATCGTCTTCTTCCTCTTTTCTGTTTCTATCATCGGGATATTTTTAATTATTATATTTTTTATTTGGATATTTATTGACACTAATAGTACCAAAATGTAACAAACATTAAAAGTTCATCATGACTCACTATATTTTATATGAAATAAAAAGTCACAAGGGAAAAACAAAAAGAAGATAAATATGATCTGAGGCCTTTCATACAATGTCATGAGAAAGCGACTAAGGTTTCGTGTCGCTCTCGGATGACATAGTGTGAAAGACCTAAGAGTATATATTTCTTGTTTTAGTTTTTTCTTTATGTGACATTTTGTTTCATAATTTCCATCAAGTATATAATTGTGATTGTATTACTGCGTTCATTACCACATTACTTTGTTATTGTGATTACAATATCAATCACTTCCCCTGCATTACTTTGTGATTGTGATTACAATATCAATCACTTTCCCTGCATTACTTTGTGATTGTGATTATAATATCAATCACTCTCTCTCTCTCTCTGCATTATTTTGTGATTGTGATTACAATATCAATCACTTTCTCTCCAGTACTTTGTTATTGTGAATACGATATCAATCACTTTCCCTGTATTACTTTGTGATTGTGATTACAATATCAATCACTCTCTCTCTCTCTGCATTATTTTGTGATTGTGATTACAATATCAATCACTTTCTCTCCAGTACTTTGTTATTGTGATTACGATATCAATCACTGTCCCTGCATAACTTTGTGAATGTGATTACAATATCAATCACTTTCCCTGCATTACTTTGTGATTGTGATTACAATATCAATCACTCTCTCTCTCTCTCTCTCTCTCTCTCTGCATTATTTTGTGATTGTGATTACAATATCAATCACTTTCTCTCCAGTACTTTGTTATTGTGATTACAATATCAATCACTTTCCCTGCATTACTTTGTGATTGTGATTACAATATCAATCACTCTCTCTCTCTCTGCATTATTTTGTGATTGTGATTACGATATCAATCACTTTCCCTACATTACTTTGTAATTGTGATTGCAATATAAATCACTTTCCCTCTGGCAAGGGTACCAAATGAGAACGCATTTAAGGCCTGAATAGCACATTATTCGGAAAAGTATAAATTTAAGATTGATATAACTTCTGAAGCACTGAGTATTAAAGTTCAAAAATGGATTTTTTGAGGATTTTTGTTCTGAAAAAAGAACATTTCTTTTTATACACCGACGTTTCGCTAAAAATTGTTTGGCACTTTTAAAGCTAAAAGCAATTTATTGACGACATAATTAGTGAAAACAAATACATCCACGGAGTATCAACCAATAAAAAACAAAAACACAATAAACCATACCATAAACAGAACATAAAGTAAAGGAAAACCACAAACATAGCAAGTGTTTTTGCTTTTTAAAATAAATAAATAAATAAGAAATAATTATGTTTAAACAACATGTTTTCTAATAAAAGACAATAACACTCGCTATGTTTGTGATTTTCTTTCACTTTATGTTCTCTTTATGGTTTAGTTTATTTTTGTTTTCTGTTGGTTGATATTCCGTGGTTGTATTTCTTTGCACTAATTATAACTGTCAATAAATTGTTTTTAGCCTTGAAAATACAAAACAATTTTGGCGAAACATGGGCTTATAAACAGGAATGTTATTTCTTTAGACAAAAAGTCCTAAAGAAATCCATCTTTGAACTTAAATACAATTTAACTTTTGTTTTTTTATTTCATGACAAAAGACCCCCCCCCCCCCAGCCCCTCGATATAACTTTCTGTTTTAAAAGAAAACTCTCATTTCAGAAAGAAAGTCTTCTTTCGTTTTTAATTAGAAATAACTACGTCAAAAGGGGGGTTATTTATTATTAAGTTGGAGATGTATCCAGCCTGTTCTAAGTGAAAGACTTTACTGTTAGAAAAGTAGATATAAAAAAAAAAGAAGAAAAAAGCATATCTGTCCAGTTTTGAGGTAGTAAACATCTGTACAAGTGGTGATATAAAAACTGCTAACAGGTTGTATGAAAGCGGGCGCCAAAGAAAAACCGGTTACTTTGGCAGAAGATACAGACATACAGTAGAGATCTTGTATAAGGCACTTGGGGACTTTTACTTTTTTCTCAATAAATGCCATGCCATGTGAAACTAAATCGAATCTACCTCTTTTTACTTCTGTCCCATTGGTTTCTAAAACGCTCTTTCTTCTTCTCACTAACGATCTCTAAACAGAACAGGTCCTGAAATCTGTGAAATCGTATTCTGCCCAGTGACAGTTCTCAACTGCATTGTTCATTTAGCCCACCATTTCACACTTTGATTCTGTCAATCAAAATAACAATTTCATTAACTTTTACATTTTTTTGTTTTCTATTTATTATTTAAAAATTGAAATTTTTAAATAAATCTACTTTTGAAACTAATGATATTCCTTTGTAGTGGTGTAGCAAAGGGGGGAAGAGGTACGCTCCAGAAAGCGGCATTCTGAGCGAGTAAAAATAGAAAAAAATTATTAAAGCCTAACAAAAAATCTGAACTTTTGTACCAAAATGAGTTTTTAAGGTTGTAATTGTTTTTATGTTTTATACATGAAATACTGTTTTCAAAACGATTTTCAAAGCAAGGGGGGGCGGGAGCACCTGCCACACGTACCAGGGGATGGTATTTTATGGGGTAAAAATAAATAAATTAAAATAATAAAAACTAAAAAAAATCTGAAATTGTATACTAAAATTTGTTTTTATGGTTATAATTGTTTTTATGTTTTATGTGTGTAATACTCTTTCTAAAGGGATTTTCAACTGTAAAATAAAATTTTAAATTTTTTCACTAATATTTGTTTTTAAAGGGGTTGAAAGTTTTCATAATCTTATTCATTTTTTTTTACAATAATAATTTTGTTTGATGTGGATATAAACCAAACAAAATCTTGTAAAGGAATACACCGATTCACAAGATCTTTGGTGCATGAACTCATAGACTAAATCCCTGCTTCCCAAAGAACTCTACATTAACCTCTTGGTCTACGCTTCATGTCAAGTTAATGGGGTTTATAGAGGATTACTTGCTTGGGATGGTGACGGGGGGGGGGGGGGGGGGGGTCCATGAGAAAACTAGTATTTTAAGGTCCATGGTACGTGATAACCCTATACGAGTATAGGTTAGCAACAAAATATTTTGTTAAAATAATAGTGCTCTCTTTCTAATTATATATGTACTTTTTATAAAATTATATACAAATTTAAAATGAGTTTTTTTGGCGATATAATAGTATATGCTTACGTTTTAAGGTAATCTTGACATTTTACATGTTTTACCACTTTGACATATCTTTCAATAAATATTCCCCACAGTTTTGACATGACCATCTCGTGTACCTGCTTCTTTTCAAGCCATGAGAACAGGGTTGGCGAGGCTTTCTTTTCGATTTAGTACCTATAGAACTTTCGTTCTCTATACTGCGGTTTAACAGCGTATTGCAAGGTAACGGTACTGGATACCCTATGATTTCACGTATTGTTCTCTGCAAATGTGTCGGCATTCTCACCGCTTCACAAGATCTTCGCTGCATGATTCGCTCATAGACTAAATCCCTGCTTCCCAATGAACTCTACATTGACCCCCTGGTCTACGCTTCAGGTCAAGTTTATGGGGTTTATATAGGATTACTGGGGGGGCCATGAGAAAAACTAGTATTTTAAGGTCCATGGCACGTGATTAGCGCTCCATGTTAACTTTATTGGGTTCATAGAGGATTAATGGGGGTCCATGGGGGTCCACAGATGGTAATATAGCTCTCAGAGGGTAACAATGAAACAAAGATTGAGAACTCCTGTACTAAATTACGCGTAAAGCTTTTCAAGAAAATTTCCGTTTTTTTTGTGAGATTTAAAGCAAATACAAATGTACTTATTTTATTTGTATATAAATTGTATTTGTATACAAATGTATAATGACAAAAAGTATTGTCATAGGCAAATATTCCATGGGATGTTCCAACTCGCATAGAGTTCTTAATATACAGCAACATGAATACTTAATACTAATATTACTCACGAGCAATGCAAGCAGTATTTACTCATGATCAGTAAAGAAAAATACCTTAAGTTTTCACACAAAAGGATTTAATTTTACAACTCGTTTCGAACACTTAGTGTTCATCATCAAGTACATTCCATTTGCCTCAGTAAGGCGATATGAAATGTTTCTCTCTCGAGGTCTCTCAACTCCCCAATCACTCAACACTGCCTTACTGAGGTAGATATACCTGATGATGAGCACTAAGTGTTCGAAACACGTTATATAATAAAATCTTTTTGTGTGAAGACTTCATGTATTTTTCCTCCCTATTATTAGATTTTTCTTTTTAGCACGATAATGCAATCGTGCTTTTTTTAAAAAAAGCAAAAATACTAACAATTTCAGTTTAGGGACTAATTACATTATAACTCTGTGAGTTTTATTATTTTCCTTCAGACTACAGTCCTGGATCTTTTTTTCAATCACATCTGTTCTGATACCGAGATGTTGCTGAAACCAAGCTGTCCCTGTTTTTGGTCAAAGCCATTGATGCAATCGTTCTTTTAACTACGTCCGTACTTTTGTTGCTGATGTAATGCAATCTTTTAAACTGCACATTCAGATAAATTTCTAAGTTTGATGTTTAATATGATTTAACATCGACAATTGAAAATATTCTGCTCTAAATCATTCCAGTTTGTTATTCAAAGTAAAGTTTTCATCAAGTGAGTATGCACTTATACATATACTTATACTACACACGCTTACATATAATATGATGTATCGACCATGTGATAATAGAAGTAATCGGGTTATCACTTATTAGAAGGGTTTCAGTCAGTCTTCTAAGTTAATAATAAACACTCAAATCTTAACGTTTTGGTTTTTTTTTAAATTGAAAAAGGTCTTAAATAAAGACCAAAACGTTAGCGATTGAGAGTTTGTTTTTAACCTCAAATACTAAGCGAAACCCAATTAATACGTACGTTACTTATAATATATACTTATATATACTTCAACATATAGGAAAGAAACAAAAAAAGTCACTACAGAAACTCACTGCGATATTTTAACATCAGTCGTCATCAGGAAGAAGAGTACGAAGTACTGGCGTTGAGAAGCAAACCGCAACTGTATATATATATATATATACAGTTCAATGTACATAAAGAAACGTAGAGAAATTAAAAACACACACTTACAGTCTCTAATTTTCGGTTGAACCGTCTTCAGGAGAGATAAGAAAGGGAAACCAAGCGCACTGGTACAGAGACGGTTGGAGACCCGTCTCTGTACCAGTGCGCTTAGTTTCCTTTTCTTGTCTCTCCTGAAGACGGTTCAACCGAAAATTAGAGACTGTAAGTGTGTGTTTTTAATTTCTCTACGTTTCTTTATGTACATTGAACTGTATTTGTCCGTTTCGGATCGTATTTTCATCAAAAAAGGGTATATATATATATAAAAAGATTTCACATAAACACGTGAAACAACAATCAATGATCAAACCACAATAAGAAATGGGAAAACAAGACTAAGATCTTTCAACCGTAACAAGCGGTCTTCGTCAGAGTCAAAAACCCAACTGAACACTAGATGCAGAAAACATCTGGTGAGAAGTTGAGAAGAGTGGGAGGGAAGAGTGGTATTTTAAAAGGGTGAAAGCACAGGAAAGGACTAATGTCCAGAAAGGGATGTTTGGGGAAACAAAGGAGTACAGTAAGAAAAAGTAAAAAACTATCCGCTAGCTGTCAACCCTCTTTGAAGAGGCTATTGCCCTCGTGACGAAAGTATCAAGTTTGAAGAGACCGTTACTAATGTTTATAATATTAGATCTATTAAATTTAATTAGAGACGATTCAATAATATTTCTTAACAACATTGATTTTTCATAGGTAATAAATTTAGCTCCTGTCCAATCAATATGATGATTTTCATTTTTTATATGCAAGAATAAGGCACTACTGTTTTCAAATCAAATTTGAAAACTTTCAAATCAAATTTTTTGAATTTCAAAAATCAAATTCTATAGTTTTGCCATACCACGAATCATTGGACCCCCTTCCAAGATTAGCCAAACAACTTGATTTTAATATAGTGTTTTCTAATCGTAATAACGTGGGTAATATGTTAATAAAAAACTCTCCAAGCGAATTGGAGTCCGCTGGTATTTATAAAATTCCGTGCAAAAATTGCCATAAAATTTATATTGGTCAAACTGGTAAATCATTAAAAACACGTGTAAAACAACACCAATATAACGTAAGTAGACAGGAAAACAGTAGTGCCTTATTCTTGCATATAAAAAATGAAAATCATCATATTGATTAGACAGGAGCTAAATTTATTACCTATGAAAAATCAATGTTGTTAAGAAATATTATTGAATCGTCTCTAATTAAATTTAATAGATCTAATATTATAAACATTAGTAACGGTCTCTTCAAACTTGATACTTTCGTCACGAGGGCAATAGCCTCTTCAAAGAGGGTTGACAGCTAGCGGATAGTTTTTTACTTTTTCTTACTGTACTCCTTTGTTTCCCCAAACATCCCTTTCTGGACATTAGTCCTTTCCTGTGCTTTCACCCTTTTAAAATACCACTCTTCCCTCCCACTCTTCTCAACTCCTCACCAGATGTTTTCTGCATCTAGTGTTCAGTTGGGTTTTTGACTCTGACGAAGACCGCTTGTTACGGTTGAAAGATCTTAGTCTTGTTTTCCCATTTCTTATTGTGGTTTGATCATTGATATATATATATATATATATGTATATAGTTCACCAAGGAAAGAGAAAACATAAAAACACACACAAAAAAGACTCACAGCGATATTTCGAGATTCATCGTCATCGTATAGAAGTAGTCCCTTCGAGTAGCTGAAGCTAACTATATATTATATATATATATATATATATATATATATATATATATATGTTGAATGCCAGATTAGATATTGCAAAAGACGAGCCAATCCCTGTTACGTATTACTTTGGGCACTTCTTATTGGTTGTGGGTGTTTTTTCGTTGAACACGTTTCTCCTTAGCACACTCCGTCTGCTCGGCCGCCTCAGCCTTCACTCCGGGAGAGGGCTCGCAGTCCCTACTTAATTAATTAGGGACTGCGAGCCCTCTCCCGGAGTGAAGGCTGAGGCGGCCGAGCAGACGGAGTGTGCTAAGGAGAAACGTGTTCAACGAAAAAACACCCACAACCAATAAGAAGTGCCCAAAGTAATACGTAACAGGGATTGGCTCGTCTTTTGCAATATATATATATAATGAAAATACTAAACATTCCAAACCCCGGTGGAGCGGACCTAGTCCGCGGTGGAGCCCGGTGGAGAGGACCTAGTCCTCTCTGTACGGCTACCCCAGTATTTGTAACTGGAACTTGTTCCCAATAAAGAATTTATTCATTCATTATTCATTCATTCCAAACCGATCAGATAACTAAATGAAAAAGACAACACATACAAGAAACGAGAAAACTTACTGGATCAATATTTTGAATTGAAGTTCGTCGTCAGGAAGAGAGTAGAAGGGAAGAAGAAGAGGTACGTGTGTTCAGATGTACCAGTGGAAGGCAACAACCATAAAGGTCAAAATATTGAAAAGTGAGTCTTTTGTTACGTTTTTTCTTGTTTCATAGTTTATTTTAAGTGTATATATAACAAAATTTCACAATAAACACGTGAATTAACAATCAACGTTCAAACCACAATAAGAAATAAAAAAAAGATATTTTAACCGTAACAAGCAGTCTTTGTCAGAGTCAGTTGGGATTTAAGAGTTACGGTTGTAAGATATTTTTTTACAAAAAAAAAAGATTGTTTTTCTTATAAAAAAATAACTCTTAAGAACAGAAAACATATATTTGAAAATAATCAGCTGTTTTCAAAATTTAAAGGTTAAACATTCAATAAGTTATCAGCACTGTTAAAGAACTGAAGTTAATATTGACCTTAAAAAAAAAAAGGAAAGTGATAAAAAAAATAGTTTTTAGCGAAATGTCAGAAAATAATAAAATGTTGCATATTTGACTGCTAGATGGTAAGTATAGTAGTCGACAGACTAGAGGAGATCGAGGCCTTTCTCTTTTAGCTCCACCCAACCCACCATTCATGCAAAGTATACAATACAAACAACTTCATCCTATTTATTTAAAAAAAAATTGTTTTGAAAACAACTTCTCTTTTGAAAAAACAAACAGTAACCTTCCTCTGTCCTTACTTGTGCACATCAATTTCAATAAACACTTTCAAACATTTTAATTTATTGTTTACTAAATAGAAATTGTAAATTAGGTAAATGCCTCTTTTTGTGTATATTTTCTATTATCTTCATTTTGTGTTAAATTTTTATTTTTTTTATATATCAATTTAGATCGCCTAATCATCTAAATAGATATTTATGTGAGATTTAAATCAAATACAAATGTATTTATTTTATTTGTATACAAAGTTTATTGAATTTTTTTATTTCAATAAAAAATCTTTTTTGTAAGATATTTTTTTACAAAAAAAAGATTATTTTTCTTATAAAAAAAATAACTTTTAAGAACAGAATAATAATAATAATATATTATTATTTTTTTATATAATAGTAGAGAATAATAATATAAACAACGCGTTTCGAACACGTAGTGTTCTTCTTCAAGCATAAACAAATGCAAGTGACAAATGGCGAGAGGGTTGCATAGGGCAAATAAGCCTGAGAACCCCTGGACTAGAGAACTTGCTGTTTCCAGTTGCTGCTACATGCCTTCCAATCTAACCACTTTTACTCCTGATGATGACGAAAGTCAAAATATAAAAGTAAGTTTTATCAGATTTTTTTGTGTTTAATTTCACGTGTTTTTTCCTGAACTGTTTTATTTTGAAACACAACTTCAAATGAAGATAAATGCAATAAATAAATTTCAATTATTTGTTATATGTACTTTTGTTTATTTTTCGCAGTATTTTTCTAATATATGCGTCCACTGGACCCAGGAAAAGTGCTGAGTTTCTTGAAGGCACTAGCTTGCTAGCTGGGGTACTTTAGTACAGAAGGGAGGAAGTAAAATAGTTCTTAAGACGCAGTGCTATAGTCACCCTCAAGTATTATACTCGTAGCTGGACCCAGCAAAAGTGCTGAGCTTCTTGGAGGCACTAAAGCTAACTGGGGTACTTTAGTACAGAAGGGAGGAAGTACCTAGGAGAAGCAGTGCTATAGTCACCTTTAAATATGAATAATAATTAATAACATACGTTGTAATAGTAGAGAATAATAAAATGAATAGATAAAACATTGCCAGTTCTACTTTTATGCCATTTGAAGAATAGTTTCAATTTCCGCAATGCAACTTATGTATTACAAACAATATAGATGGAATATTTGATAATGTTTATGTTAAGTGCGTATTCCTATATAATTTTTTTTCTGTTTTTATCATAAATTGGAAGTCATGTTTGAGAGTAGGACAATGGTGGATGAAAACGTGCGAAATAGCTTTAGTTAGGATCAAAGTCTCTCACGAAGAGTTGAGTGCCTAAAGTAAACAACAACTGTAAAACAGATTTGTCGAAGAAAAGAAAACAACAATAAGACATTTCAAGGCATGTGCAATCTGAACTTTCACAGGCTTAATCTAATTTAGAATCTATTTGCAATATATAATTGAGTCAGTTAATATCACGAGAGAAGGGGAATGTTTTGTAACATCGATGAGAACAAAGTTTGGCCCTAAACTGTTCTCACAAGTAATTGTTTCAATGATTTCTTTTTAAATGTTACTTTTGTAGGAAACAAAAGTATTTTCTTTTCTTATTCTAAGAGCAGGGGGCCAGGTTAGCTTAGTGGTTAATGTACTCGTCTCTGGGCTGGTAGTCCGAGGTTTAATCCCCATCTGGCCCTCGATTTAATCACACACGTAGACATGATAGAGAAAAAACGACGGCATTTCTGGAATCAGCGCCATTTAATTAGGTAAAAACTGTTAAAACATCTTAGGCAGTATGACATTTTTTTTTTTTGTTGACCAGTGATATTGGTTTGTGAGTGAGAATACCGTGTTTGAGTAATATTGCATCAGGCATAGTTAAAGACATCCAAGGATTGGCTATAAAGCACCACTTACAGGAAAGCTAAGTAGGTTTCTCCTAGGTTGCGAAAGCAAAGCTCGTTTGACCTTGTTTGGTGGACTGCCAAAGAACGGGATTCCCTAGTCCTGTTTGGCAATTCCGTTCGACACTTCATCGTCGCTCGGCGAGGACAATTCTGAAAAAGCAATATGCTGATTCAGTATTCCTGTCAGGCAGCAAGTCATTATCTCTCTTGGACAAGGAAACAGTGTGCATTGTCTGAACAGAGTGGGGATAACACATCAAAGCCCTTCAATTACAGCAATACTGAAATACTTTTCTAAATTCCTACTTTCGTCTGTAATTCCCAAAAAAAATACATCCTCTCACATACAGCTAACAAAACTTTCACATTTTTACTCCAAAAAAAAGTTTTGAACAATTAATCAGCGATAAAATAAATAAATACATGATCTCAAAAGCCATTATTGATTTCTAAAAAAATTTTCTAACAAAAAAAATGCTCGTTGTGAAAACTCTATCATTCGAGAATTTAAATAAGTTAATAAAAAAAAAACAAGAAATGAGGTATGATACCAAGTCGTAGTAAACTTGACGAATTAGAGTAAAACCGTTTTTGTACTTTCAAATACTCACTTTAAAGATTTTTGCAAGAACTGTACACAACTTGAAGGTGTTCACCAAAGTTGTCTGATTGGATGGGTTATTTTATTCTGAACGACGAATTTTTATGAAAATCTTTTATCAACTCATTAGTTGTGCCATCCGGAATTGTGGAGGTATTTTTACTCATACTGGAGGTAAATAGATAAATCAAAGTCTCCAAACATAAAAAAGAATATTTTTTTTTATTCTACGCGTTCAAACACTTTGTGTTCATCGTTAGGTAATTTTTTTTCTTCGTATCTTTTATGAAGTGCATACAGATATACTTTTATTTCAGCATAAACATACAAAAAACATAATATCTTATCATTGCTAAATAATGTAACTTCTCAATGATTCCAAAGTACCGAGGAACATCTTGCAAGTATGTACTTATTTTTGTACAAAACCATCAAGTATTTGTTATATATCCTACTATAATAGATTTGATTACATCAGAATATACGATTCCCCACATAACAAGATATTAATAACTTTAGCAGTTACTTTAACTAAAAAAAAAAGTTCCTTAATTTGAAATAGTTTTGCTTCGAATTTACCCCTTCTGTCTAGACAATCTTTGCCTTGCTTTGCACAATTTCTTGACTACTCATTCTTGACAATGTTTACTGACCTTAACAAAAACATCAGGATGATAATGTAGCAATAGTGGGCCTCTGGTCAAGAACTGCTAATTACGACATCCACTGATGTGCATGGAAATATTCATTGGTTGGTGATGTTTAGAGACGTAATACTACACACTAAGTACAGATAACAAATATTTATTAATTTTTTTTTTAAAAAAAGGAAGCTAAATATGGATAATTCTCAATTAGACCAAACTTTTTATTATTTTAGAAAAAAAAGAGGTAAATTTAAGGAGGTGTTATTAAGAATTATTCATAAAAGGAGTGCTAAATGAAAGAATAGTATAATAAAGTTTCCCATGCTATTGATTTTTTTATTTTTTAAAAAAAAGGAAGCTAATTAAAGGATATTTGGAAATATTATTATTTTACCTTGTTATTATTACGTCATACCGTTTGACGGATTAAAATAAAATTATAGCTAAAAATAGATTATTATATGAGGGATAATTTGAGGTAACTTTTTTTTCAAATTAAATTAACTAAAGGGGTGACATGGTACATTTTATGTTTTCAGAAAATGCTTTTTTGACGCTAAATCGCTTTCTATAGAACAATGAAATTAATGTTAGAAAACTAAACATAAAATTAGTAATGAACGAAAAATATTCATGAAATTCCGATTAAGGCAAAGGGAATATACATATAAAAACAGGAAATTTATCTTGGCATAATGGATCACTTGCTATACTTGTTTACCTTGTTACGGACGGACTGACATGGCTTCTTTTATAATACTATAGATTTGTCATCTTTTTTTTTGTAAGCAAAAAAAAGATTTTGTAAAATCAAGTTATTGTATTCACTTAATATATTTACTAATTAAAATTATGTAAAACTCAAAAATTACCCACTATGTTGTAATAATAATGATTTTGTGTTAAGCAATAGGGTGGATTGCATATAGCAAGTTAAGTATTTCTTATGCAGTGGATCTGAACTGAATTGAGTCAGTGTCTGCGAGTTTCGTAACTAATAGCTGACAATTGAGTCTGGTGTGGGAATCACAGGGGTCCGCTCCCATTCAATAAAAAAAATGAGTTTAGAAACTGCAATATGCCACTTAAAAATGGACAAGAGTTCTATTGTTAATCGCCTTGTGGAGTTGATTTCAGTCTGAAATGACTTCTGGTCACGGGGTTTTTTTTTTTTTTGGTGATACGTGACTGAGATACAAGAAGGAAAAACACCAACTTTCAACTAAATTAAAAACTTTTACTTCAAAAAGCATGAATTATTCAAAAAGAACTAGATGGAAGAGTCAAAGGTGAGTTTTTTGACTTCTGCCTCGAATAAAGTGAGTACTTGTATGTAAGATGAGAATGGGCAGAATGTGATACAGATGTCTAGCAAAGGAGGGGTTGTCAGCCTCGGGCGGCACATACGAGGGCGGCAGTTCTAAGGGGTAAACATAAAAAATAAAAAAAGCTAAAAAATATTTGGAATTTATACCCAAAATGAGGTTTTTAAGGTCACTTATTTTTATGTTTAATGTGCATAAAACAGATTTTTCGACTATAATATGTGCAAATTAAAAATAAATTTATTTTAAATTTTCCAAAACTAATATTCTAAAGGGGTTGAAATTTTATGATATTTGTTTGCGTGGCCAGTTAATTTAATTTTACTTTTTTTTTTCTTTATGATGAACTATAGGTTTTTTTTAAAAAAATCTTTCAACTCAACTATATATATATTATATATATATATATATATATATATATATATATATATAATATATATATATATATATATATATATATATATATATATATATACGACTGTATCAATGTTCAAACCACAAAATTGAGGTGATTATTATTTCACGTGTTGATTATGAAATCTGTAATAATCTGAAACACCAGATGTTCAACTTTGATATTTGCAAATTAAAAATAAATTTATTTTAATTTTTCCAAAACAAGTTTTTTAATGTAGTTGAAAAGTGTTCTTCTTTAGATTTACATCTGTTTGAAACCTGTTGCTAGTTTTAACATAAAACTCATTTGTGTGGAGATAAACTTTTTGAAAATCCTCATCATGAAAAAATAATATATTCATTTCTTTCATTTAAAATTTATAACTTTTAAAAAATCACAGATGTTTTCTAGGAACAGAAAAGGTCAGATATGCGTAAAAAGTAAAAACGTTGACTGCGATGTGAAGATGACGCTGGTGACAACGTTTCAAGGATAATAAATATTTTCAAAAACAAAAATTTTAAATATATAATTTTTTGGTGAAATTGCTTCAACAAAAAAAATGCTTTATCTTAGAAATAGGTAAAACCGTCATACCTCGTAAGATGATCATGGGGTTGGACCGCTTTCGGACGTAGTCCATCTTCGATCTCAACAAACCTACTGAGCTGTTATATAGGGGTTGGTTATCTGTCAAGTCCACTGCTATCCTGATATTATTATTTTGTTACCAACCCCCTTTATAACAGCTCAGTAGGTTTGTTGAGATCGAAGATGGACTACGTCCGAAAGCGGTCCAACCCCATGATCATCTTACGTGGTATGACGGTTTTACCTATTTCTAATATAAATCATAGTAACCTCAGTCGTATTAACAATATGCATGTATTTTTAAAAAAAATGTTATTATGACTTACTTTTGAAATCAAAAATAATTTTTTTTGTTCATTCACCAATTAACATTGAAATAAGAAAATTTTGCATACAAGGAAATATCAAAATTGAATACAGGAAGTCAATAAATATACAAACAAGTAAGAATTTAGTCTCCTTACAATGCAGAGTTTTATTTATTATTCTGTAATAGTTCATTATGGCTACTATAGATGTGTAACGGTGTCCGTTTTATCAGAAAATAACTCGTAATTTTATATTCCAATGAACTAAAGCATTTATTATTCAATACTAAATATGGCCTTAAACAATGAATAGAGGCAGTAATTAATTCAGCATTCTCAAACCTGATAAATCACGTAAGAGCAATTTCTGGTGTCCACTGCGAGCATTTTTAATTAGCAAATAAAACTTGATTGAGAGTAAAAGAAATTGTGATTTAATTAGATTTATTTTTCAATTTTTTTTTTTGAAAAAATTAAGCTCTGAAATCATTTTTAAATTCATTTATTTTTAAATGATCCTGTACAATCCAAGAAATGAAAAATAAAAATTAAAATTTGTCCAACGTTTAGAATAAAATAAAACGATTTAAAATTATCAATTGAAAAAAAAAAGGGAATTTGGAATGGAAGTACTATTGGCATAAGGAAGGAATTTAAATGATAAAACAGAATGCACTTAATACTATCAGAATTGTTGAACCGGGAGCGATAAGATGGCTCCCTAATCAACAAAACAACATTCCACAGTGCTACCCAATTGAGCAATTGTTTCAAATTAGCAGGTCTAAAACATCTAGACTTATCAAAAATTTAACGTGGGCAATTTCAAACACAAACTGATATCAATTAAGAATAATAAAAAAGTACTTAATAAATTATTTGGTCTTAATTGTATTTGTTTCAATACTTTTCCAACAACTCCGTAAAACATTGATTAATATTTATTTAGACTCAAATAACAGACACTGATTTGGGATCACCCAGCTTTACCTGGTCAACACTGGTTGATTTTTGACCCGATTTTTTACGCATTTTTACAAGGATAATTTTTGAGTTGTCTCATTAATGCTTTTAAAATTTAATGATATCTCAGTTTTTTTAAAAAATTCCCTTTGATTTTTGGCATTCTGTTTTTATTTTTTCACAATTCAGTAGAATCTCGCAGTACGAGTTTAATTCGTTCCTAGACCGAGTTCGTATTGCGATTTACTCGTATTACAAAGACATTTTTTGAGTTGGGTTTTTGACTTTAACGAAGATCGCTTGTTACGGTTGAAAGTTCCTAGTCTTTTTTTTCCCCATTTCATATTTTGATATATATGTATATATATATACGTTTCACGTAAACCACAAACACACTTACTGTCTCTAATTTTCGGTTGAATCGTCATCAGGAGAGTTGAGACAGGGATACAAAGCGCACATGCGAAGCGACGGTTGGAGATCAACGACCGTCGCTTCACAAGTGCGCTTGGTGTCTCTATCTCAACTCTCCTGCTGACGGTTCAACCGAAAGTTAGAGACAGTAAGTGTGCCCGGAGACAGTAGTTTCTTTGATCTATGTCTGTGGTTTACCGTGAAACATTCATTGTCCTCTTGGATCGTTTTCCTCTTTACAATATAAGTAAATGTATATTATATTTACTTATTAGTATGTGTGCTTTTTATCTTTTTTCTGTGTTGTGTTTTGTTTATTTAAAGTCACATATATACATACATATATATGTATATATCCATTAAGTCTAACTAACTTACGCATAGTTCTCGTGTTTGTAATTTCTTCATGTTGCTTTACACCAGCTTCCAGTTTATTCCTGTTTAGAAATTAATGAGGACCTTAGAGCCAATATTGATAGTGTACTGGATATTCCTGTTTAGACATTAATGAGGACCTTAGAGCCAATATTGATATATATATATATATATATATATATATGATCAAACCACAATATGAAATGGGTAAAAAAGACAAAGATCTTTCAACCACAACAAGTGGTCTTGTGCACTTGAGTTGGGTTTTTGACTCTGACGAAGACAGCTTGTTGTGGTTGAAAGGTGCTAGTCTTTTTTTCCCATTTCTTTATTTTGGTTTGATGATTGATTGTTATTTCACATGTTTATGTGAAATCTTGTTATTATATATATATATATATATATATATATATATATATATATATATAATGTTATTATAGTACAGATGTGTTATAGTAGCTCCCTTATGCGTAATAAGTGAGCTGATTTCATAATAAATTTGAGTAGTGTTTGAAAAAAATAAAATTTCTACGAAGAAACTAAGAAAAAAAAAGAAATCGTAACGTAAATGTTGAAATACACATCAATGAGGTTCAACGAATATTTTTTTTATCGTATACAACAATAAATAAAAGTAACTTTAGAAATTATACAAGAAATATTACAAATTGAATGATAACACTGGCGATATAATTGTATTGTTCATAACTCTCACAGATGAAGACACTAATAGCTTTGAAAATTGATTCAAGCATATAGTTGATCACAATAAACAGATTGTATTAGCTTTCATAGGGAGGGGTAAGCTCAATTATGCGATTTCACCATTGTATCAAGAGCTGATTGGGAAGGCATTAAGGTGAGATGTTGTAGGCCGAAGAAACTATTTTAGACACTTGAATTAAGTTGTTTGTCTGTCTAGACCACAATCAAGTGCACTAAAAAAAAGAAAACTTTCTCCATTACAGGTGGAACTCACCTTAACTTAAACGAACCAACAATTTTATTTCAACTTCAAAAGAAAATCACCACGAGTTATATTCCTCTTGAAGATAACACAGTCTAGCCTTGAGTAGGAGTCATCAACATCTTGGCCACAGATGTCTTTGTCAGCACTTTTTCTACGTCTTAGATACAAGGAGTCATTCAATGTTTATAGCCTTGTACTTGCACAATACCATCCAAACACACTTCGAGTATACAGAGACTGTAAGTGTGTTCGTTCTTTTACTCTGTATCTATTTTTACAGTGAAACGTATGTTATCGTTTGTGTATCGTTTTTTTGTTGATAATATATATATATATATATCTCGGATATCGAAATATCCTGAAGACCGGCTTAAGATAAGTATTTATTACAAAAAATAGTGCCTCCACTACTAACTTAATTGTTAGAAATAACTTACAGCGAAAGCCTCTCCTCCAGAAAACCAATGTAGGTTATCGTTATAATTGTAATACAGGAAACTGTGAGTTCCTCAAGTCATCATACATTGGCTCTACGGTAATGACTTTATCACGGAGGTTAACCATGCACCTTGCTGCTGGCGCTCCAAAAGATCATTCCCATAGTATACATAGCCTCAAACTGAGCAGAGAAGAATTAAACAACAACATAGAAATGTTATACCAAGAAAAAGACCATAATAGACTGCAAATTTTGGAAGCCCTGTGTATAAGATAGCATAAACCCAACCTCAACAACCAGACGAGTTTCAGCAGAATTTTAAAACTCAATGCAGGAAACCAACAAAATAACAACCCTGATTCAGTGACAGCCTCATAGTTGTCCAGTGAATTTAATTAACCAGATGAATCGAACTGTAAAACCTGGAATTTTGGAACCTCCACGATGGTGTGACCACCTTGTCGTCTTAATGTTGTCAATTCATTTGTACAGCAATGTAATAATTAGTACTAGAATATTTATAATAATTATTGTTAGTGTTTTTCTTAAGTTAATTTTTAATCGTCATTATCTTAAATCCCTGAAGATGGTCTAGGATGACTGAAACGTAGGAATAATTTATTGTGTAGTTTTTTTGTTGTTAGATTTATAGCATATTTTCGATTATCAGTATGGAATTCAAGGATAAATCATTTGGAGAGTTAGTGTTCAATTTACCTGAAGTGTTGTCACCACTCTGCTTTCCTGCGGGACTCTTCGTCTCCTGATGACGATGATGGTCAAAATATAGAATTGAGTTATCCTGTGTCTATCTGTGTGCTGTCATCTTTTTAATAAGCTTTTTTATATATACTCTATCCTTATTGACGTATACATATCCTTATGACGACGGATGTCGAAATATCGAATTGAGTTCTGTAGAGACTCTGTTCTTTTCTATGTGTTAATGTATATATATATATATATATATATATATATATATATATATATATATACAAGATTTCACATAAACACGTGAAATAACAATCAATTATACAGCCACAATATGGAATGAGAAATAAAAAGATTAAGATCTAATAGACTAATGAATAGGACTATTTTGTTGAAATAACTTATTTTGGACCTTGCATGTAGACGATTGGCTGGATGATGAAGGCGCAATGCATGAGAAGCAGCTGTGAGAAAGGACAGAAGAATGTAGGCCGGAGGTGAGGAGCGCTAATAGCTGGAATTGAACCTGCAACTCTAGACCATGTTCTACCATTACCCTACTTGAGGCCCGCCACTTTCGCTACAGCCTGCTGCTACAGGTGGAAAACACTGATGCGTTGTCACCAAAACGGTCACAAATTAACTTAAAAACCAGCTTATTGGTGATGGAACAGATTAATTATTTTAATATTAATTTCCAAAAAAAAAATTGCCTCGTATTACGAGTAAATTGCAATAAGAGGCTTTGTCCGAGAACGAATTATTACAATAATGTTTCAGTTCTGCACCAGAAAGTTAGAGGCAATGAGCAAAAAAGTCCTTAATGCAGAGGCTGGTGCATATTTCAATTCCACACACACACACACACACACACACACACACATATATATATATATATATATATATATATATATATATATATATATATTAGTATATTTAGGAAGCAGTCCTTCATTTATACAGGTTTGATTAAATAATACGCCATATTTACGGTTGATTAATTTCCTTGTGTATTTCTCAAGGGATCTGAATAATCTTCTTGTACAAACATCTAAATTGAATAGAACATAGAATATATAAATATACTAATATACGAACTTACGATAAATATACTAATATACGAACTTACGAACTGCTTCCTAAATATACTAATATACGAACTTACGAACTGCTTCCTAAATATACTAATATACGAACTTACGATAAAGACAATGGAACCATTGGAAATGTTCTATTCAATTTAGATGTTTGTACAAGAAGATTATTCAGATCCCTTGAGAAATACACAAGGAAATTAATCAACCGTAAATATGGCGTATTATTTAATCAAACCTGTATATATATATATATATATATATATATATATATATATATATATATATATTCAATATAAACAAAGAAACATAGAGAAAGAAATTTCTCTATGTTTCTTTGTTTATATTGAACTATATTTGTCCGTTTTGGATCGTATTTCCAACGAAAAAAAGTGTATATATATATATATATAGTTCGCGAAGAAAAGAGAAAAACAGATAAAAACACACACTAAAGACTCACTACAATATTTTGATATTCGTCGTCGTCAGATAGAAGTAGTCTCTTTGCGCAACTGAAGCCTACTCAATATATATATATATATATATAATCAATATATATATATATATATATATATTATATATATATATATATATATATATTGTACAAAAAGTTGTGTGTACACAAAAGTTTCTTTTGTACACAAAGTACAAAGAGAAACATAGATAAATTAAAAACACACACTTACAGTTTCTAGTTTTCGGTTTGAACCGTTTTCAGTAGAGATAATATATATATATATATATTATTTAATCGGAATTCCAGTTCTGCATGATCCTCATTGGAATACTCTGTCTGTTGTCTTATATATCTAAATTTCATATCCAACAAGAACAAAATTAACGCAACTGTCTTAGCTTCCCAAGTCATAAACGAAGGTCACATGTTTGATTTTTGATGATAAACTGTAATAAAAAAAGGAAAAGAAGGAAGACACTTGAAATGTTATATATTAAAAAAGATATCACTTCAATAATTCAATTAGGCTCTACAGTAATTTAATTCAATTATAGAAAAACTCCTGACGGTGTTCGAGTACTGAAACTTATGAAACACGAGGTTTAAACCTTAATTTTGAGATTATCATAGGCATAATTATCGCAAACTCAGACATTACTAATGTTTCCCGCTTTGAATAAAATTATCTCTTCAAATTCTGCAGTTTTTTCTTGTAGATTTAAATTTGAGGGCAAAGAAAAAAAAGAAGAATTTTTTAACCAAAAAAGCTGTTGAAATAACTCATTAGTTGCAGAATCCGTAATTTGTGATATTTACTCATACTGAACGTAAAACGATAATACGAGTAAAAAGTCTCCACATAAAAGAAGTAGTTTTTTATTCAAATTACGCCTTTTGTGTTCATCTTTACATTAGATGAAGTTTACCTGATGATGAAAACGAAGTGTTCCAAACGAACAATTTGAATCAGGTAAACTTTACATTAGATGAAATTTACCTGATGATGAACACGAAGTGTTCCAAACGAGCAGTTAGAATAACAATTCGTGTTTATCATCAGGTAAACTTTACATTAGATGAAGTTTACCTGATGATGAACACGAAGTGTTCCAAAAGAGCAGGTTTGAATAGCAATTCGTGTTTATCATCAGGTAAACTTTACCTGATATTGGGGGATTTAATTCTAAACCACTAATTCCAAAGTATTAACATTTTAGCATTATCTTTGAGGCTACAAAAGCAATAAACGAAAGATATCCTCTGATTTTTAAAACAGCAGGAAATTTGTTGTTATATAAATGTAAAAATTTTTACTTATAATTCAATCAATGATCGAACAACAATATGAAATGGAAAAAAAGACTAAGATCTTTGAATCGTAACAAGCAGTCTTCGTTAGAGTCAAAAACCCAACTGAAAGATGTTGAAAGTTGAAAGACCTTAGTCTTTTTTTCCCCATTTCATATTGTAGTTTAATCATTGATAGTTATTTCACGTGTTTATGTGAAATCTTGTATTTATAAATCAATATGAAATCTTGTGAGTGCGATACAACGATGTTGAACACGAATTTTTTGAAATGTCTGGTTTAAATAAATAAAACTTTTTTAAGTGAAGAATTTTGAATTATTTTTTTACCCCGAAGTATTGAAATAATGTTAAATTAAACTGAAATGAGGTGAGAAAGAATGCCGAATACGGCAAAAGAAGCTAGTATTATTGATCTAGTTTACCGTGATGATTTCGTACTTGACACACTTTAGAAAAGAACTCAGCAATTCACAAACACAATCAACATGAAGAAATACGACTTAGCAACCTTCCAATATGTCTTATCCAAAAAAAAAGGAAAAAATACTTATCTCAGATTTTATGTGTATACCTCCCAAATCAAGAATGAACTACAATCAACTATAAACAAACTTTTTTTTACTTAACTATAAGTAAAGTATAGTGGTCGTGAAAAAATTCAATCTTGAGATTTTGTCGAAATTACTTGTTTAGAAGTCTTTTTATGAAGTTTGTTTCATCACATTTACTCAGGACCAACGGTTTAACGTCCTCGCCGAGACACGACGTGCTCAGATTTATTCACCTCCCAAGTGAATTAATCGACGGCCAGGTGATTATCAAACCCCGGAGGTGTCAAGTTAGCACAGTTCTTAACGTACTCTTCTCAGAATTGGTTGATTTCCACCTGGCCCTCGATTTATTCTCACGGGAGGTGAATAAATCTGAGTATATCGTCCCGCGGAGAGGATGTTAAGCCGTCGGTCCCGAGCCTGTACGATGTCAGGTACTTGTTAAAGATCGCTACTTAAAAATACACTTGAGTTAGGCAAAAATTTAGAACTTCCAATGTAGAATCACCGAGCAACAGAAAAAGACCGTAAAGGGCTGACGTTGTTAACCCGCTAGGGGATCGGTTCAAACAATCGAACCCCGGACCTACCAGTTCACGTTACGACTGAGCTTACCTGGTCCCTTAATCACCAATTAATGTGATTTACCCATGAATTCATTATTATTTCGAAATCTTCTTTTTAGGAAGGGTTGCTACATATCCTAAAAGCATAGTTAGTTCAGAAATCTTTCTGCCCCCAAAACAAAACGTCTTCAGAAGAGCTATTTATAGAGTGTGACTCAGTACATTGAGACTAGAGCTAAAGTTGAGTCGCCATTTGGAAGGCGTAGGAGGCCATGTACCTGAGTCCGTGCCTTAAGGCAGACATACAGATTGACTGTGGCGAATTCCTCCCCCAAGGTCTCTTAACATTCCTGTCGCAACCAACCTCCTCACTTGAACCCATCTATATTCCCATACGTTCTTCTTTTCAAACAAAACAACACAAAAGCTCAAAAAAAAAATAAACATTATTTTGTATTTTATAGAATATCCTTACTACAAGGATTCAAGTTTTATATTTCAAGTTTGTTTTTCAAGTTATGTTGTTATTGAAAAACAAAATACTATATTTTTTTTTACGCGACATATTATTATTAACATATAATTATAATACAAAAATAATATATATATATATACATATATATCAATGATCAAACCACAATAAGAAATGGGAAAACAAAACTAAGATCTTTCAACCGTAGCAAGCGGTCTTCGTCAGAGTTAACTGACGTGTTTGACTCTGACGAAGACCGCTTGTTACGGTTGAAAGCTCTTAGTCTTGTTTTCCCATTTCTTATTGTGGTTTGATCATTGATTGTTATTTCACATGTTTATGTGAATAAAAGAAGCAGACCTGCTTTTATAGAAATTGTCTTGAACTGAATTGCCTTATTCAAACATAATTTTCTTTTGGTATGTTTCAAAAGGTATATACCAAAAGAAAGGTATGTTTGATTAAGGAAATTCAGTTCAACACACAAACCACAATAGTCTTTTTTTCATGTCATATTGTGGTTTGATCGTTCGTATAAATATAACATTAAAGTTTATCAGGCACGCTCAGTTCCGCAGGTCCAAACTAATTCTCATTGCCAACGTTTCGGTTTTTATTTAAAACCTTTATTATAGGCAGAAGTATACAATTTTAAAACAGCAGAATTAAGTATTATATTAGAGATTATTTTACGAAGAAAAATAATACGTAATACTTAGTTTTTCTATTTCAAAACATTATACTTCTGCCTATGAAAAAGGTTTTAAATAAAAACCGAAACGTTGACCAATAAGAGTTTAATTTGAACCTGAATAACTGACCGAGTCCTGATAAACTTTATTTTGTTTCTATTTCCTGGTTGATACTTGTATCAATATTTATATATACTTTTTCGTTGGAAATACGATCCAAAACGGACAAATATAGTTCAATGTACAAAAAGAAACAGAGAGAAATTACAGTCTCTAATTGTTGGTTTGAACCGTCTTCAGGAGAGAAAAGAGAGGGAAACCAAGCGCACTGATTAAGAGACGGTTAGAGACCAACAATGTTACCACATGCGCGCCTGGTCATAACTAGAGAAGAATCAATTCATAATTAAATTAAATTGGTGAAATATGAAAAAATAATAAATAAATAAAAGAAATAATTGAGGGATGAACAGAGAAATTGATACATAAATAAAATTACGGACTAAGCTAGGATAAAATAAAATAAAACTGAGAATAGAAATAATAATATTAGATATATAAAGTAATTATACAATAAAAAAAGAAATAATTAATTAATAAAAAATGATTTAATTAAATAATAAAGGATAACAAAGGGTATTTGATAATGAAAAATGAAATACAAAGCACTGCACGCACTTAATATTCAAAATGGGCTTCTTCGGAGGCTCGTAGAGTGAGATCTTTGCAGTCAGGGGGGATTTGTTGCAGAATCGGTAACCTGTAGCACTCATTACAGGTGCTGTAATTAATTACAGGTACATTAAAGGCGACAAATCCCCCCTCATTCTTTGTGACCGGGCGCGCATGCAGCAAGATTGTTGGTTACATGCATATTATTATTACCACTGAGGTTAATATGATTTATACTATTAATATGGCAAACTGTCATGCCTCCTAAGATGTCCTTGGAGTCGTAGGAGCGCTTTCGGACGTTGTCCAGCTTCAATCGCAACTAACCTATTGAGCTCTAATTTTATACTGAGTTATAAAGGGGGGTTGGTTTTCTGTTAAGTCCACTGCTATCTTGATATTATTAATTTATTATTACTTGAAAATATAAAAAAAATCAAACTAGATAATAGCTAAAAAAAAAATAACTAAATAAAATCAAAGTAATAATATCAAGATAGCAGTGGACTTGACAGAAAACTAACCACCTTTATAACAGCTCAGTAGGTTAGTTGCGATTGAAGATGGACAACGTCCGAAAGCCCTCCAACGACTCCAAGATTATTTTACGACGTATGACAGTTTGCCATATTAATAATAAAAAACATTGTTGGTCTCCAAGCGTCTCTGAACCAGTGCGCTTGGTTTCCCTCTCTTATCTCTCCTGAAGACTGTTCAAACCAAAAATTAGAGACTGTAAGTGTGAATAATACAATATCATTATATAATATTCATATTTATAATAATATAATATTTATGTATATAATAATATTATATTATTATAATAACATAATATAATAGAACTGCCCCCCCCCCCTCTTGCTATGGCACAGTCGATTGCTATAACTCCTGCAGGTAGACTCTGAGTTCTTATTTGAGTAATTGCTCGCTGGAACATTCTCACGTCATTTTCGTTGAGATCTCTTTACGTGTCCATGACTGTTCTCATAGTTACATAATCTTGTTACCAACTCCACCAATGAGTATTTGTTTTCGAGACGTTGCGTTTTTTTTTTAATTCATGTGTGAAATCCCTTTCAGTTCATCATGGACTCATTTCATTGAATCATATATCCAAAATGAATGCAATTTTATATATTAAAACACCAGTCATTTAATAAGCCACTATACGTAATATGTAATGATTCATTTAAATACATGGTGAAATTATGCATGAAAGAATATGTCATTCATATAAATAACCTCCTCTTTTCTCATCTTACGTAGTTACCAACTCAATCTTAATATATACCAAAATGAGCCTAAAATAAATACTCTTAATGCGAAAACTTGAAAAATTTACTACAAATATAATAGAAAATCAAACAATTACAGTTTTATTTTGATATGGTATGATTATTTAAAATCTATGGTGAATGCGTTGAAGGTACACCTGCGGAAGGCCAGGGCTACCATCCCTTGGAATTTTTCCAAGATCTTGGGATTCTTATCCTGTGCTTGGGAACTTTGGATATGCTTCAGTAATTTGCCGAAAGCATGGGTTTTCATAATGGTAGCTGTTTTTAAGCTACTTTTATATAATTTCCACTTAATTATAGAGCTAACATGAATTGTCTGTACTTTCTGTCTAAATAATAGTTCAATTTATTAACAAATTAACTCGTCTTATAGTCATATTAAATACGTTCACTTTGCATTTAGTCAATGAGACACTTCTGTTTCGTACACACTTATCAATATCTTGACATTTCAATTCTGTAAATTTTCAAAAACTTCTATAAATATATACAATTGGACATAAATATCTTGTATCTTATTTGATTAATTGAAGCAAGACAAATATACAAAAACTAAACATTAAAAAAAAAAGAATTCTTACAAAACAGTGCATAACAAAGAACGCACAAAATTGTTTAACCTGTGAGCTTACAAAACTTTTGGGAAAAGAAATTGAAAATGAAACTGTTTCAAAGATATGATAAGAGGATAGATGAAGATAGGCAAAGAAACAACACGGTCAACTTCTCTGCAGATGATGATGAATAAAGTGGACATTAAAAACGTGAGTTTTGTGTTGAAATATTCATAATACGTATATTATGTCTCATGGGATATTTATCTGAATCTTGGGATATGTTAAATTTTCAGTGGCAGCACTGGTTCAATAATAAAACATAATTAATAACATGAGAAACCAATTAAATTCTATTTACCGAATACAAATTACCAATCATGAAATCAAACAAGTAACCATAACTAATTACTATCGCTAATAATAACTTAATGTATTACTAATCATGTAATTAAATTTAATGATTGAGATTAACGATGTCATTAGATGATGCATCAATTAGAAACTGCTGATTCAGGTCGTTAATTATATTTTGAATTTGTTTTCATTATAACTTCAAAGAAGTAGTAAAACTATAAAAAGTGAACTACCAACATTATAAATATTTATTTCATATTTCAGTAAATTGTAAATTCAGTAAATAATATGATTCATAACGAAATGTTTTGTTATATCAATTCTTTCAATTGATAAGGAAACAATAATAATTTTTTAAAATATAATAGCACAAAAATGAAAAGAAAACTCAGGTACATTTATTGAGAGTCATATATAATCCTTGAAAGAGCTGCATGTGGCTCGTGAGCCCCAGGTTGGTCATCCCTGGTATAGTTATATACAATGGAACCTCTACATACGAGATTAATTCGTTCCCGGATCGTGCTCGTATCTAGAATTTCTCGTATCTAGAGCGAAATTTTCCCATAAGAAATAACTGAAAACCAATTAATTTGTTCCCGGCCTCCCAAAATCATTCAAGTTAACCCTAAATAACTATGAACACATCTTCCTGATTACTAAAAACACATTTAAATAGTGACTGAACATAAAAATACAGTAATAAGATAAATAAGATGATATTAACGAAATAAAATGCAAGTTTATTATGAGCATTTATTATGAGCACTTCCACTTAAAATTAAAGTTAACTTTATGAAAAACTAAATTTTTTTACGGCACTAATTTATTTATGCACTTTTTTCTGCTTTTTTTTTGCTTTTTAACATTACTGTATCAGTTTTTACTTTTCTTCGCTTTCTTTTGCCCTTTTAGCTGGAAATTCTCGTAACTTGGCCACCTAGCGGAACCATCTGAAAATTCTCGTAACTTAGATTTTTTCTCGTATGTAGAGCAAGATTTTTGCTCGAAAGACCTCTCGTATCTCGAGTTTCTCGTGAGTAGAGTAGCTCGTATGTAGAGGTTCCACTGTAATACCATATATCGTCCTTTTAAAACCTCCTCAAATTGGTCTTTATTCCACATGGCAATGGAAAGGATAAAGCAGGTTTTAATTAATAATGGATATAGCAATAAGCACTTTGATAACCTTTTGCAGTAATACATTAAGAATAGCAAACGACAGCAGGACCAGCCAACCACCCACGGCATAACAGAAATAGTGTACTATACAAAATCAATTGTCTCAGCAATATAAAACTGACTATAGAGTACTTAAGAATATTATCAAAACGAATACCAAATGCACCAATTCTAAATAAGTATCTATCTATATACTTATAAAACTGATGACCGATCTTGTTTGTTTTCTTGCCACCGTGCATTATCTGAATAAAATATACGTAATTTTGTGGGATTAGAACCCACGACCTTTACAATAGAAGTCCAGTGCGCTACGCTCTGGACTATGGGAGCTTTTATTATAGTACACTTCATATAACCTGATATAAATGATGTTTTATAAGTCAACTAATAATATATAAGTCAACTAAAGATGAAGCCTTGAATGTTGCGTACAGGTGAACCTTGAAATACCTGTAATTTCAGTTTATACTGGATCATTAAAATAAATATTAAAGAAAGCAGTGAGTAATATATGATTTCACAAATAGCAGGGTTAAAAAGAAAGAATAATGAAAAATAAATTCTTTCAACCCGAGTCAGGTAAAATTACTGACTCCAGATGCACAATCTATTTCTCTTATAAAATAATCCTAAGCAGTTTTTTCTAGAAAAGATCTTAGTCCCATTATTGGAATCTTATTGTTGTTTAGACGTTATTTTTTTTATTGAACGTATTTACTTTTAATTTTCGGAGTTACTCTCTGCACCAAGGGAACTTTTTGCAGTTTGTAAAATTATCACATCACGGTTTCAAGGAAAAATAATTTTAATTCCATGATTGATATTTGTTTTATATAAAGAGGGCAATATTTCTTTTTCAAGGATTCAATTTCCAATTCAGTTAGCATTTCCCATGACGATTCATAAGTCTCAAGGAGAGACTCCACAGAAAGTTATAATTCATTAAGGTAAAGCAGTTGTTCAACATGGCCAATTACATATTGCTCTCAGTAGGGACATTTAGATTTTATCTGCTCCTACGTGAACATGATTACATTAAAAAGGAACGTGCTGCATGATCCAACGGGTCACGGGTAGTCTATTAAATTATAAAAGTGACTCTACAACAAACTTAATAATCAGAAATAATTTACAGCAAACGCCTCTCCTCCAGAAAACCAATGTAGTATACTACAATGATTGTAATACAGGAATCTGTGAGTTCCTCAGGTCATCATATATTGGTTCTACAGTAACAACTTCATCATGGACATTAACTATGCACCTCGCTGCCGGCGCTCCAAAAGATCATTTCTATAGTATATATATATATATATATATATATATAAAGATTTCACATAAACACGTGAAATAACAATCAATGATCAAACCACAATAAGAAATGGGAAAACAAGACTAAGATCTTTCAACCGTAACAAGCGGTCTTCGTCAGAATCAAAAACCCAACTTCGTCAGAGTCAGTTGGGTTTTTGACTCTGACGAAGACCGCTTGTTACGGTTGAAAGATCTTAGTCTTGTTTTCCCATTTCTTATTGTGGTTTGATCATTGATATATATATATATATATATATATATAATATACTATATATAATAACAAGTTTCTTGTTATTAAGGCACGGAAAACAGATTCTTATATGGCCCAAGCTATTGATATAGTATTCTTAACATGATTCAAGATATATACACAGTAAGTATATTTAGCAAAATAAAAATCATTTATTTTATGACATAAATAAATAACTCATCAATTCAAGTTATATACACAATCAAATATATTTAAAACAAACAAAACTGTAAATTGAAATATTCAATGTATTTACCCAATATAAAATAACATTAATGGAAGGAATGTATTTTTATAATACGAGTATTACCTTGGAATATTCGTATTTCATCTGACAGTAGTGTACAAGTTTGTTTCAAAACTTATTCATTTTTAACCTCTAATGCAATAGTTTATATGTATTATAGGCTACCTGACTCCTAATAAGAAATATTATTAAATAATATTGTAGAAAGTCAAGGCGAGTACGCAAGCCACTGAGATACCCTGACCCCTTAATACGATGTATTATGATTATGTAATACAACTACAACAAAGCCAATCACAACAAAAGTAAAGATTATAATAATTTCAGGTCTCTATCTCCACGGAAAATGGGTGAACAAACTCACGAACTTTATATATTTAGATTATAGTTTCTTAGTAACCTGTATTAGTGTAATGGACTTCCGCAATAAACCTTTAGACGTATTGTTGTGTAGTAACTATTACGTGCAAGGTGGAAAACCAGTTTTAGAACACTTGAACACTGTTCCATTAAAAATGAAAAATTTGCATACTTTTTAATAAAACACATAGTACCATATAAAAATATACTATTGGGGTAATATAGTATATGAATCCATTCTAGCTATTGACCTATATTACAAACTCTTATACCAAATCAACACTACACAAAACGGACTAACAGGACAAGATACAACACTCTGTATTTCCATAAACACAAAGTCTCTATATAGCAGGAAACATATTTTCATAAAAACAATTGAAAGCCTGCAAATGCAATCACTTATCTTTTTAGGCTTCTTGATTTGTTTTACCTTGACTCAAATTATACCATCTTTCAGATATTAATTGCTTCCTTTAATTGTTTCTAAATATAATTGTTATTTTACTATACAATACCTAAGAAATCCCCACTTGTTTGAGATTATAGTATCTTCATTGACTGATTCTACACAATCCTATAAATTAATTCGAATTATTTAATATTAATAAATGAATTTCTTATCTTAAACAGCTTGAACTTCCATTCTTTAAGATTTTAATTTCTTCTCCTTCTAATTGTTTCTAAAATATAATTTTTACTTCCCTATTCTATGTACCAAGTTATACAGTTCCTTAAGCAAGTGTCATTTTTTTGAGATTATAGTTTTTTGCTTTCACCTTTTAGTGCTGTTCTAGGGGCGGACATATTGACTCATTTATCATTTGGAACCCATTTTAATAATGGGTGAACCACATTACCTGTTTATTCTATATTGGGAGTCCGAAATTTGGCCTAACTGAAGTGTATTTAGAGTAGGGATCTTTAACGAGTACCTGACATCGAAAAGGCTCGGAACCGATGGTTTAACGTCCTCTCTGAGGGATGACATACTCCAATTTATTCACCCTCCGCGTAAATATCGAGGGCCAGATGGGGATCGAACCCCGGAGCTACCAGTTCAGAAGCGACTACGTTAACCACTGAGCCAACCTAGCTCTCTCTACACAATCGTATAAATAAATTCGACTTTTTTAATATTAATTAATTTTTATTTTCTTAAACAGCTTCTCCTTCATATATGACATCCACTTCATTGACTGGTATTATAAAATTATGCAAAAGCAACCAATGATTGATTCATGTTATGACAGCTGTCAGTATAAATTCACTATTGTATAGCAAATAGATTTATTGTAAACCTAATAAAGAAACCTATTGTTTTCTCAATGATATCATTGAACAAGCCTCGACCGTTCACAAACAATGGTATTATGTGGCTGAGTAACAATAACTGGTCCACTTCTTCATACCTTTCACAACTCATATATATATATATATATATATATATAAAATATATATATATATATATATACAAATCAAAACTTGAAAAGGTCCAACAGGACTACTAGTTAACACATTAAAGAGAAAAAACAAATAAAGATACACAGAAAAGACTCACAACGATATTTCGACAGTCGTCGTCATCGGTGTACGTCGTCAGTTGTTTTCTCAATGGATATCATTGAACAAGCCTCGACTACAATGGTATTATGTGGCTGAGCAACAATAACTGGTCCACTTCTTCATACCTTTCACAAACTCATATATATATAAATATATATACAACTATATATATACAACAATATATAATACAACAACAAATATATATATATATTCAGGTAACTCACCACAAATGAATGAAGATAGTCGCTCTGAGTCCTTTCATTTTCACGTCGTCAGAGAGCAAGTGAATACCAATATTCACTTGCTCTCTGACGACGTGAAACGAAAGGCCTCAGAGCGACTATCTTCATTCATTTGTGGTGAGTTACCTGAATATTTATATCACGTTGTTATTGTGACAATTTTGTATATATATTATATATTTTGTATTTTGTATATATTTTGTATATATATATATATATATAATCAATGATCAAACCACAATAAGAAAATGGGAAAACAAGACTACGATCTTTCAACGTAACAAGCGGTCTTCGTCAGAGTCCAAAACCCAACTGACTCTGACGAAGACCGCTTTGTTTTTTTTAAGTTTAACAGATTAATAAAACATGATTATATCTTGCATGCATTTTTATTATTCATTTTACATGTGCAGTGTTGTTTATTTTTTCTAATTGCACATTTTCTGTTTAAAAAAATAAAGTAAAAAAAAAGGCATTTTGGGTATAGAACCGATTATTCATTTGCATATTAATTTCAATGGGAAAAATACGAATAAATTCGCAATACGAGCTTGATCTGGGAACTAATTAAACTCGTACTGCGAGGTTCTACAGTTTTTTTGTTCTTTTTTTTCTATCTATAGCTTTGTCTCTTACTTTTACAGTGTTGTCTCAGATTTCATAATTTTACCCCATTTTAGGACATTATAGGAAAATATTGAAGAATACATTTAAAAGACAATACTGTCGAGTATTTCTTTGAAAAATTACTTTAGCTGACTTTCCATTTACTATTTTTAATATTTTATGTTTTTTTCGCATTATAATAGAGTTAGTTTTTAAAAGCTTCCTTTTTCTTTCCGAAGTAAAGTTGGCATAAGGGATCAGGTTAGCTCAGTGGTAAACGTACTCGCCTCAGGGGCTGGTAGTCCGGGGTTCGATCCCCACCTAGTTGTCCATTTACTTCCAGATTTACACTGGAAGTGAATAAATCTGAGTACGTCATCCATCGGAGAGGACGTTTAAGCCGAAGGTACCGAGCCTGCACCATGTCAGGTACTCATTAAAGATGTACCTACTCGAAATGCGCTTGAGTTAGGCAAAATTTAGGATTCCCAATGTAGAATCTGTAGAATCACCGATCAAACAAAAAGACGGTAAAACAGCTGACGTTATCAACCGCTAGGGGATCGGTTTAAACCATTAAAAAAAAAATAAATAAGTTAGCATTGAATCAAATACTTTTCATTGCTGATCTAATGAGTATGCTACATTGTTGTACTAGAGGACTAGAGGATCTTCACTATGTAAGTTTTTATACAGGTGATGATAATTTTGAGGAGATTATAAAAGAAGAAAACTGTGGATTAAAAATAAGATTGAATTAACTTCTAAGAGTATAAAGAAAGAGAAGGGACGCAAAGCAATGCTGCGTTTGCGTGCACAGAAAGAAAATGACCTCGGAAAAGTAAAGAAAAAAACCAACAAGCAACAGTTGCCTAGGGCCAATGTCCTTTTGAGAATTGTGAAGAAAGACCACTCCAACCTTGCGGTTATTCTATCACAGGTGTCAGTTTTAACAATGAACTGCAATAATGAAAAAGTAAGCTCTAGAGAATGCCACTTGAGCATGAACGACCTTGCCGAGACTGACGGATCAATAGTATAGCATTCAACTGTTATGGCTTTAGAATTAATAGTCGCTTGAAAGATAACAACAGTAATGAAGGTCAAATAATCAATGGGAGATTTTACAATTAAGATTGTTTCTGATTAATCGTGTATATTTAAGACATTGGTGTAGCAAAGGGTGGCAGCACGTGTCAGGGGGCGACATTTTGAGGGAGTAAAATTACAAAATAAAAAAATTATACAAAGCTAACAACAAATCTGAAATTTTAATACCAAAATGAGTTTTTCCGGTCATAATTGTTTTTATGTTTTATTTATGTAATACTGTTTTGAAACAGATTTTCAACCGTAATATTTGTAAATTAAAATTAATTATTTTAAATTTTTCAAAACTAGTTTTTTAGGTGTTGAAAATTATTGTTTTTTGCGTAGATTTAAAGTTTTGTGTGATTTAAAGTTTTATATATCTATATCTAAAACTGAAAAAAAAGAAGCCATAAAGAGCGAGAACACTTACTGGATTAATATTTCAAAGAACAAGAGCTTGATTTTTGAACTTAAAAAATTGACTGAATCCCAATTATATAATACACCTAAATAAATATACACTTTTTTGATGAAAATACGATCCGAAATGAACAAATACAGTTCAATGTACATAAAGAAACATAGAGAAAATAAAAAGCACACACTTACAGTCTCTCACCTTCGTTTGAACCGTCTTCAGGAGAGATAAGAGAGGGAAACCAAGCGCACTGGTACAGAGATGGTTGGAGACCAACAATGTTGCCACATACGCATCTGCGCGTAGTGCACCTAGCCTTAATCTTAAGAGACGGTGCTTCAGTGTATTAGTTTCTTGTCTCTCCTGAAGACGGCTCAACCAAAAATTAGACTGTAAGTGTGTGCTTTTATTTTTCCTAAATATATATATATATATATAGACTAGCAAATGTACCCGTCTTTGACGGAATCAAAAATTCTATTATACTTGGTATTCCAAAATATCAATTATAGTATTATACTAATACTATAATTAGAAATTATAGAATAGTAGAAAACACCATTATTAGTACAGTGTTAAACAAATGCCTCTGTATACACTACATTAGCTGTCTGTCCTTCAGGTTCATGGAAGAACAATCAGTTGAAACCTCTGACTATTGAGCAAGTAAACTACAGTTGACCATGTGAGAAAAACTTGGTTTCGCTAACTTGAATTCCTGCGTTAGATAAAGTCTGCCTTTGCGACTTAGTTAACGTCATTGCGAAATAGACTCTGAGGGGACCTTGCAATCATTTGAATGGAAACAGACAGTGGTTCGGAAGACTCCCCAATACCACATCCAGTCATTATGTCCGCCTCTATGGCATATCTGTGTAGAGCACGAACTCAGAGTCGTGTCCCGTTGCACAGTTTTTGGGTCACTCATGTTTCGTAACATGAAATTTGTTACTGCTATAAATTGCAGCATCATTGGTGCTCCTACTTTAAGTTTTTACTCATGAGCAGGCAGTCCAGGAGAAAATAAATTCAGAGTCAATAAATTCAATTAGATAATGAACTGCTTCTTCATCACTAATCCAATCTCTTTACTGACTTGTAAGTTCTTTCCTCGGCTTCATATAGCGTAAGAACTTGTTTGTTGATTTCTCATGCCTGTTCATATTAAGGGCTGAGAATTGCTCGTTTACAAAACATTTATTCTCAATAGATAGTACATCCTTAACTCTGTGAAACACCATTTCAATGATGTCAAATACGCAATATATTCATGTGCTCAATTGAAATTAAAATCAACTAACAATACCTACTTGCCACACCTGTGTATTTTCAAAACAAACTTGTCTGTGAAGTTAGGAAAATACAGCTAAAAGCCCCATAACTTCGCTTCTGTACTGAATTAATAATCTATTTAGAGCCCATATTTTAAGTTAGGCACACACAAATCCAGTGTCAATGTTTCAGCTCGCTATGTCTTATGGTGGCTGAGTTTACTTGTGACAAACATTTTTGCGTTAAACGTCCATAACTTCACTTCTACGTTGAATTTCCAATCAATTCATAGCCTATATTTTAAGTTGGACCTACACAAATCTACTGTAAAAAGTTTCAGCTTTATATGTCTTATGGTAGCTGAGTTTACCTGTGACAAAGTTTTGCGGACAAACCGACAAACCGACAAACCGACAAACCGACAGAAATTTTTCTAAGGGTGGATTCGGTTTCTCCAATGTATGAAACGTAAAGAAAACTTGAAATGAGTCAGTTCTAAGCAATGTACAGACAAAATCATTATTTTATTTATAAAGATAGATAGATAAAATTAAAAAGTGGGGGGCCCAGAAAGGTCTTACACCGGCACATTTTTTTCCTCTCAAAGGTATTGTATATAACCATGAACCAACCGTGCCAAATAAACCATGGTAAGGTTATTTCTCTGTTATTACTTAGAGTTGAGATCCGTTAGAATCCACGGCGTTTGATGTTTCTAGGGGAAGTAGGTGTGTAATCATTTATACAGCAACAGGTTTAAAACTGGCTTCTCAGACAGAAAAATTATGTTTAATATCCTATTCTCAATGGTTGAAGATATTTTCTTTTTGCAAATTACTAGAAGATTCCTCATAATTGAGTCTTTGAAGAGCCTAAGCTTGAAAGTATGACTGGAGTTGTATTACAGTGGGTTAGTGGCATTTGTGGGTTTGACCACATAGCCAAACAGCAGTGTAATCTTCTTTATTAGAAGCAAGTTCAGAAAGACTATGCGGCAAAGGTAATTTGAAAAGAAAAAATTAGGCAAAACTGACTTTTTATTTTATTTTTATACACAGACTCTATGAATGGTAGATCCAGGGTTTATTACCCATTCTATAATTTCTAATGGTGTTATGGAATACCAAGTACAATCAAATTTTTGATTCCGTCAAAGACGGGTACGTTTGCTAGTTTTATATAGATCTTTCATTGTGAGTGTGTGTGGTATATGGTTTAAAAAAATACTTAGCATAATACACAACACCATAACCCTATTCAGTTAAAAAAAAAAGAAAAAAACATATCAATTAAATAGGGATATATTCGTCTGGACAGTAACTGGCTGACAGTAGGTACTGTTACTGCTGGTGCTCCGCAATTACTGACATTTACCAGTTTGGCAAGAGCCTCTTGATACAGAATTTTCAAAGATTTAAGTAGGTTTCGGTTGGATTAAGCTGTAGGCATGAAGAAGATGAGATAAACAAAAGTAAATCTTTTGCTAAGATGTTAGGGACAAGTCACTGAGGACCAAGATATCAATAGCTGCTGTCCTAATCTGACCATAGCTAATAATTAGAATTGAATTCATCAAACGGAGCCGTTTTATAAGTTACTTGAAAAATATCTATTATTTCAATCTGTTTTTTCTTTTTCATTCCACATTACTCGCAGACTATTTCCTCGTAAAAAAAGATGTCAGAAAAGAGCCAACTTACAGCAAAATATAAACCTGGTATTTTTTTTAATACTAAAACTATTTAAAAAATCTGGAGTGGCCTACACTCTACTTTACTATAAGTAACTTAATGTCAAATTTCTTGAGTATATAAAACATAACGTCTCATTTAAGCATAACATAAACATCTAAATGGGATATAATTATTAGCCTTTCATTTCTGAGGTAGTACAGATAGTGATTGAAGGACATATCAATTTATAAGCTTATTTTTGTAGATCACAAATAATTTATTATTTGCAAATAATTTCATTAGTATAACTACAGCAGTAATAACATTTTTGAAAAAACAAAAGTGAACATTTCTTGAAACGATTTATTCTCCTACAAGAGAATGGCTTTCGTTCAAACAGCCAGTGGATTTCTTACATCGTTTACTTGACATCCTTCTACATTGAATATTAAAGTAAAATTTTAAAATTTAAAACAGGAAAATACCCTTTTTTTCTCTGAAAAACATCTTAAACAGCGAAGAAAATGTTATTTTAAGGTGCTTTGTTAATTAAAGATGTACGATAATTACATTTATTAATCTTTAAACGAAAGATTCCAATTATGAATTATCATTTACATTTTTGGTCTTTTATAGAATTATTATACTGAGAATTTTAATCTTTAAAATAATAATAATAAGCTTCTTAGTATTTAATAAGATCATTTTCCTTCCCCTTTGTCAAATAACATATATACGAATTTTTTCACTGTGAGTGTTATTATTTTCCTGCACAATATTATTCCTCTTACATCTCATATAAGTCAATAAACAATTTAAATTATTCCTTTATAAATATCAATTTTATCTCAGTGGATTTGCTCAAAAAATTTCTAAGTCAATGTAAACAAATATAAAAAATTCGACAAGTATAGCAGGTGATCCCTTAGTCTATGATAAACAAACAGCTTTTATAGCGTTATTGCTCTTTCCCGTAATTGAAACTTCATGAATTTTTTTTATAAATTGCTTATTTTTTGTTCCATTTTTGGTCAAATTTTCATTATTTTTTAATGAGCCGTTTCGCGTCAAAAAATCATTTTCTGAAAACAGAAATCGTACTGTAACGCCCCTTTAGCGAATGTAATTTTGAAAAAAAATATCTCAACTCATTCTCCACAAAATGTTCTATTTTTAGGCATAGTTTCATTTTGATCCGTCAAACAGTATGGCTTGTATTGCTCTCACAAGGTTTGAGATTGAATTAAAAGTCAAAATTACATTTTAGTGAAAAAAAAATATTTCCCGTTGTTTTAAAATTCTGAAGATATTTTTCGTTTGTTTCATTTGTAACCTTAAAGATAATGTCAAAATTTCAAAACTCTAGGGTTATCAGTTTAAGAGAAATAAATGTTTTAAAAAAAACGGTTTTTGGCAAAAAAAGTGACTTTCCCATCATGCATAATTCTTCCCAAACAATAGGGATCTTCGTCTTTATGGGGCCCATTTTTGTGTAAAATATCAACTTGATCCATCAAAGATTCTGGACCGTAGCGTGGTAACAAGCAATGCTAACACACTCACCCACCCACCCACCCACACACACACAGACATCATCGTAAAAACCTCATAAAACGACTTCTGGGACCTCAAAACATGTAATTCCGCCAAAATCTCGAGATCGAATTTTTTCACGATCACTATACTTTACTTACGTATAGTAAAGTAATACTTATAGTAAAGTAAAAAGAAGCTTTATTGCTCTTTGGCACGATAGAAATTTCATGAATTTTTTTTATAAATTGCTAATTTTTTGTTCCATTTTTGGTCAAATTTTCATAATTTTTTTACTGAGCCATTTAGGGTAAAAAAAACTCTGAAAACAGAAATCGCACTTTAACGCCACTTTGGTGAATTTAATTTTAAAAAAAATGATCTCATCTCATCGTCCACATAAAGTTTTATTTTTAGGCATAGTTTCTTTTGATCTTTCAAACGGTATCGCTTGTATCGCTCTCACAAGCTTTGCCATTGAATTATAGTCAAAATTTTTACATTTTATTAAAAAAAAATTTCCCGTTGTTTTAAAAATCTGATTTTTTTCATTTATTGTATTTGTAACCTCAAAGATAATACCAAAATTTTAAAACTCTAGAATTAGCAGTTTAGGAGGAAAAAATGTTTTCTAAAAACTGGTTATTGGACAAAAAAGTGACTTTCCCGTTATTCATAATTCTTCCCAAACAATAGGAATCATCTACACTATGGGGCCCATTTTTTTTTGTAAAGTATTAACTTGATCCACCAAAGATTCTGGACCGTAGCGTGGTAACAAGCAATGCTAACACATTCACCCACCCACCCACCCACACACACAGATATCATCACAAAAACATCATAAAACAACTTTTGGGACTTCAAAACATATAATTCCATCAAAATCTCGAAATCGAATTTTTCCACGATCACTATACTTTACTTTTGGTAGAGTAAAAAGAAGTAAAATGAAGTAACCAGCAGAGTTTTTAATTGCTTGAAAGCAGAAACTGAGTAACTCAAGGTAGGTGTCAACATCGTGACGTAAAGCCAACATCGTCAGCGATAAAAAAAAAACAAAGAAATACAAGTCACATCGCATACCATTCCTTCAGCATATAAAACACTGAAAATGTAGTGTTTTCAACTTATAAACCTACAGCCAATCTAAAGACAAAAGAAAAATCAATTTATCAACTTCCAGACTTGTGTTCCTGGTCTCTAAATTGCTTTAATAAACTGTTATCACAGACTAATTGCATATAGGAATGTTAACTACTACTTTATCAGTTTCCTTCTAAGAAAGTTGTTTTGAAAACATCCATTGGTATGAAATATTGGTATTATAAAACTGATTACTTATTTCACGAACTATGCAAGCAGTTATCATATAGCATTTACTCATGATTAGTGAGAAAAAGAAATATTAAGTCTCCACCACAAGGCGTTTCGAACACTTAGTGTTCATAATCAGGTAAGGCGGTGTTGAGTAAATGGGAAGTTAACAGACACAATACCTGATGGTACCCTGATGATGAATACTAAGTGTTCGAAACATTTTGTAATAATTAAATCCTTGTGTGTGAGGACTTCATGTATTTTTCCTTACTAATCATAATGGTTCATGACACTTCATTACAAAAATTAAAGACTATAAGTATGTGTTTTTAATTTCTCTATGTTTTTTTATCTACATTGAACTTTATTTGTCCGTTTTGGATCGTGTTTTCATCGATAAAGTGTTATATTATACTATCAGTAGTCGAATGAAAAAAAGATTTTGATTATCAAATGATTCTATCTGTGTTTACAGATACATAAATAACTAAACCCCCACCCAAACATACACATACACATACATACACACATACATACATACACACACACACACACACACACAAAATCACATATTAATAAAAATTAACTCCAAGGACTTTGAAATATAAATATGTGACAAGAATTAAAAACGACTTTATTTTTTGATTCCTTTCTTTTATAATAACGTATGAAATAATAAATGTCATTAGAGTGGGAGAGAGATGGATAAAGCTGTTTTTTAAAAGGACAGGAATGCTGGCTGTAAAGGCGTTGAGTGCGTGCTTGTGGGAGTGAGTGAGAAGACAGGTTGTATTGAGCACAGAGAACGGTACGGGTGTACAGAAGTGGGAGAGGGTTTGAGAGAAGCTCAGCGGAGGTCTGCATCTGTCTCTACAACCACCTCAGCAACATGGTCACAACGCGATAATTATAGATTTCTAAATTAACGCCTTAACGGGGAAAAGAAAAAAACTTTTGTAATATTAACACGGAAGAATGACGTGACCTATTATTGCGATCAGACCTCCCCAGTCTAACACCCTTGATTCTACACTATGTGTAACTACAGTACGAAAATAAGTCCTACCTTGATTTTCAGGACTGTTTAAAATATAACCCTTCATCAAAGGGGCCAGGTTAGCTCAGTATTTAACGTAATCACCTCAGGGTTGGTAGATTTGGGTTCGATCCCCACCTGGCCCTCAATTTATTGAGGTAAAACAAATCTGAGTACGTCGTCCCTCGAAGAGGACGTTAAGCCGTCGGCCCCGAGACTGTACGATGTCAGGAAAAATTTAGGACTCCCAATGTAGAAACTGTAGAATCACTGATCAAACAAAAAGTTGGTAAACGGCTGATGTTATCTATCACCCGCTAGGGAATCGGTTTAAACAAAAAAAAAGCCCTTCCCTGAATATTAGTCATAGTTATGCTCCTCACTTTCTTCGACAATGCCCTGGTCTGGCTCAAAGAAGGAAAGCAACATTAGGAGAGTATTTCTTTGATAATCATGAGAACTTAGCATCCACTGATATGAGGTATTTAATTAAATTCATTGTTCTTTCGAGATGGTTTGAGTGACCAGTGATGGGGGAGAATAGCCCTTTTCTCTTTGTGGTACCACAAGGGGCCGACTTGTGACTGTTCTCTTTCTGGACGGACACTAACCTAGCTAACCTAGCTTAACCTAAACCCTAGTTAAAAATAAACTGAAAAAATCATTCCTTATGCAATCTGTTATAATGTGGTATTTACTCAAATTGAGAACATTCAAGAATTACGTCTCCACACATAAAAAAAAGTTTAATATGAAAACTAACAACGCGTTTCAAACACTCAGTATTCTTCTTAGACGTAAACCTGAAGAAGAATACTAGATGTTTGAAAAGCGTTGTTAGTTTTCATATTAAACTTTTTATTTTGGTGTGTGGAGAGGTAATTTTGTAATTTCCTCAAAACTGTCAAAAATAAAATTCGTTAAAAAATGCGGTTGAAATTAGTAGGGATCTCAGACTGCCCTAATGTTTCAAACAAATGTTTGTAATGGAATATTCCGAGACATTTTTTGTTTACCTGTACAGTTCGTTTCAAGCAGGCTACTGAAATAAGAAATATTCATTTAACGATAGCTATATTTCAATATTCATCATGATTTGTTTTCTAATTAGCAGTAGTGCTAATTGTAAAACAATCATGTTGTAGCCCTGAAGATGACATAAATATATGTCGAAACGTCGGCAAATGGACTAGTTTTAATCATTGGACCTCAAACCTCAAGAAAATTACATCAGATAGCTATATTGCTAAAACCTTCGGTCCTATATCCTGTACGATATCAGGCACTCATCAAATACACTTGAGTTAGGCAAAATTTAGTACTCACAATGTAGAATCAACAGGTAATATGGCTCACCTGTAACGCAAATAGGTGCCAAATAATAAATGAGCCAGACTGTTTGTGTTTCCGTATAACATGTTTTCTACTATTTCACAAAGAAAAAATATTTGAAATTAATTCGTCTAACTTACTACCACCTAATTAGTCTTCTTACTCCTAATTAACTAATCAATTATAGAAATAACGAATATTGTTTTTGTTTAATAAGAAATGATTTTTAACTGAAAAAAAAAATGATTATAATTACTGACAAATTTAATTGAAAAGAAGAATATTGAAGGTGATAATGGTATTATTTGAAGGAAAAGTTTAATCAAGCAAGAAATCAAAGAGCACGAAAGGCAATAATGTTTGCGAATTGTGCAAATAAACAGCTCCAGTGACCTGGTTCACAGACAGCCTTCTGCTCCTCTACCGTCCATTTTTATTAACCACCCCCCACCCTTTTGAATAATTAATAAGCATATTGGATCTGTTACGTGTATACAACCACTGCCTCTGCAACAATTTCAACAATACATCCTTTTTTTTTTTTTTATCAAATTCTCTCAGGTAGTCATTGTTCACACAACTCATCCTTTACAAACAAGCAAGTCATCGTGTGATGCTACATTATTAATTAAGCACACGCTTTCTATCTCCTACTAATGATTCTAAACAAAATATTCTATTATATTGGGTATGTTGAACGTAAGCGTAATACTAGATTTACATATATTAGACCATCATGTTATTGAAAATTAATGTAAACTTTCTTTTTTTCTATTACATTAAATTACTAAGCTAAGTATTAAATTAAATACTAAGCAAGAAACTGATATCAAAACAATGAAAATGGAATTACTTATTATTATTGCTGTTGTTGATGTTCTATATTATTTGTTGTTGTTGGTTTTGGCTTGTTGTATGATGTTTATATATATATATTTCTTTTCTTACGCATTTCTTGGACAGCTTTTCCAACGTCCTTAGTGCTTTCTTCCATTTATCAGGTGTTTATTATAAATATAAAATAAATATAAAGAAATTATAAATTTCTTTACCAATTTAGAAATTTAATTGTGTATGCCTTAACGAAGGTATACTCCCTAAATATACAAATATATATATATATATATAAGTTGCAGTTTGCTTCTCAACGCGAGTATTTCACACTTCTTCCTGATGACGACGGATGTCGAAATATCAAAGTAAGTTCTGTAGTGACTACTTCTGTTCCATGTGTTAATATATATATATATATATATATTGTTGAAATGTACCGCAGCTTCGGTATTAACGACTTTTAAACTAAGCTGTTCCAGTCTCTTGACAGTCTTACGAATATAATTCGTATTACTTATATTCGTATTACGAATTATATTCGTAAGACTGTCAAGAGACTGGAACAGCTTAGTTTAAAAGTCGTTAATACCGAAGCTGCGGTACATTTCAACAAAATATGCCTCCAAGAAGATTTGCTGCCAACCTATACTAATATATATATATATATATATGAATAATAATCAAAATAACACTTGATATAGTGGATGGATTAATTTACCACAGTGAAAATAATTTGGAAACAATGCTCTAAGGCCTTTCGTCAACACATCGTCAGAGACCAAGTGAACTAAAAAATAAATACTTTTTAACAAGTATATATATAAAGCGCGTTTTATTTTATCTTTTACTTCATTGATTAACTGTCTTAGTGATCTGTTTGAGTAGTGTTAATAAATAACTGATGCAAACTAAAAAAAAAACCTTATATAAATTTTGATCAAGAATATTTTTAATGACTTATAAAAGAATAGCAAGATGTAACTAAGAGTATCAAATGACAGAAGTGGGCAAAGAACACAAATATGTTTACATGCGGATGATACAAGCAGATGTAGTAATGCAGTTGAAAGTAGATAACGCTGTAGGTTATACTACTACAGTTATAATACGTATTGCAAGGTCACGACTAATGCTGCAGTAATAAAGTCACTGAGTTCTCAATTCAGCAAGTGTATGCCTTCTATTGTAATGTGTCAATTTTTAGGGAGCCAGGTTAGCTCAGTGATTAACTTACTCACCTCTCAACTGGAAGTTCCGGAGTTCGATCCCCACCAGGCCCTCGATTAATTTACGCGGGAGGTGAATAAATTTGAGTATGTCGTACCTCAGAGAGGACGTTAAGCCGTCGGCTCCGAGCCTGTAGAATACCTAAAGATTGAAATTTACTTAAGCAAAGGCAAAATTTAGGGACCCCCAATGTAGAATCGGTAGAATCACAGATCAAATAAAAAGCCGGCAAACGGCTGACGTTATTACCCGATAGGTTAAGGAATAAAAAAAAAATGTGTCATATCTTGATCATAGAAATCATAGATTTTGATTTCATAATCCTATAATTTTTATAAGATTTAATTTAACAAATTTAATTTTACAGATTAATTTCATCAGTAAAGTGATATACAACTCAAATACAGTAAAGTCATACTTCTTCATAGCAAAAGAATTTGTTCCGGAAGCGGTTTCGTAAGTTGAATTTTTCGTAAGATGAATCGCTAATTACAAATAAATATAAATAATGTGATCTAAGCCCCCCGTACCCACCCCAAAATATTCTTGATAAATTAAAATAACCATTATATATAATAACCAATCAATGATCAAACTACAATAAGAAATGGAAAAAAAAAGACTAAGACCTTTGAACCATAACAAGTGGTCTTCGTCAGAGTTAAAAATCCAACAGTCTCCCTCCCATTTCTTATTGTGGTTTGATCATTGATTGTTATTTCACTTGTTTATTTTAAATCTTGTTATATAATAGCAAATATAATAACCGTTATACATACTGCAATTTTAACAGAGATAAATTATAAAAGTAAATAACAATAATACGTAATAATATGTAAAGTCATTTACGTTTGGATCTGAGCGACTGGGCGGGTGAACGGGAGGGTATGTGGCGATACAGAGAGGAGACTAACGTCTCCTACCTGCAGAACGTACGAACTTGTACGTACATAGTTGTACAAGTTAATTTAAACTTCAATGAAAATTATGATAAAATTATATAATAAAATTATCTTCAAACATGATACTTTCATTACGAGAGCAATATCCTCTTCTAAGAGGGTTGACAGCTAGATAGTTTTTTACTCTTTCTTACTGTACTGTAAGAAAGTAAGTTTCTTTGTTTCCCCAAACATCCCTTTTTGGACATTTGTCCTTTCCTGCACTTTCACCCTTTTAAAATACCACTCTTCTCAACCCCTCAGCAGATGTTTTCTGCATCTAGTGTTTCAGTTGGGTTTTTGAATCTGATGAAGACCGCTTGTTACGGTTGAAAGATCTTAGTCTTGTTTTCCCGTTTCATATTGTGGTTTGATCATTACAATTATGAATTCAATAGAACATTTTTTTTTTTAACTTTTTATAAATGTTATCATTTTTTTAAGTTTTCAGAACTTTTATCAATTTTGTTTTTCTTTTCTGTTATTTATTATTTTTTACATTTTATTATTCACTTGCTTTAACAGCTATCTTCTAGAGATAAGTTCCTTCTTGTTCGAGGGAATGCCCGGATGATGCTTAGTGGGGGGGGGGGGATTGACCAATGTGATAACATTTAGAGAGAGTCACTCTCAAACAAGATAAAACGAAGCTATCTGCCTTGCAAAAAAAAACCGACATCTAAGGAAAATTCCAAGAAAAAATAACCTATATTTAGAGATATGTTTCCATCTAAAATCCCTTTCCTCTAAAGAGATTTCGAGCTGAGGAAAATTGCGAGTACTTTGATATAATCTGGCATTCCGCATGATAAAACAAAGTTCTCAAGATGAAGAACTTTTTTTTCCCAGAAAAACCTTTCGTAAGATGTTAATTTCGTAAGAAGAGATACCACTGTATGGATAGAAACTAACAAAATGAAGATACATATTGTTTCTTACTAAAATGTAACGGGAATACGACTATCGACTTAAATATGAGAAAAAATAACATATACTCGTATGTTATATTAAGATATGATATATCAAAAATATCATATAGTAACATGTAACATATGTAATTTATGTAAAAACTATTATCTTATATATCATATTATAAGTATAACAGTTAATTGACTGTTTTTTTTTAAATTTATCTAATTTTAGTGTGCCGTATTTTTCATATGAAAGTAATTAATTTTAATAAACATGAAAATCATGCATAAAATAATTAATATTAGAAATAGAATAAACCGGCTTGCCTCGTATACTGCTGCTGGAGCTATCTTACCGGTTTCAGGTGTCACCCTTCTACAAAACCAAACTGATTCAATGAGTCAAACTCATCAAAAATCATTATCAATATTTTTAATTTAATCCTTTGTTGTTATAAAGCTATATTAAATATTTAAATGAGAATACTTCTATGGGAGGAAAAAAGTATAAAAATTTTTGAAACAAAAACAACTATTACATTATGGATTCTAAAAATTTAAAAACCATTTTAAAATTTGATATATCAGTGTTATATACCATTCCAAGAAATTTCTTGTCTACCTCTAAAGTTCGTTTCAAGGAATGCACTACTTAGTATAAAGTTGAATTTATTTTCAAAATACAATATATTATAACAGTCTACATAGAGTGATGGAGTAGGTACCATTTATATACCAGTGTTATATACTATAAAAACTATTATCTAGTTAATATTATTTGGTCTGATTTTTTTTCCACTTTAGCACTTGCAATGTAGAATCAGTTGTGTAGTACGAGTATGACAAAGGGCCCTATGTTCGTACGTACGTACGTTCGTACCGTACGTATGTTGGTTCCCTTGTGGGACTACCACTGCAACCTAACCTAACATCTTTCTACTTTGTAATGCTATTTTACTTTATATTCCACTGAAAATTATTATCGTCTGCTATTTTTATGAAATATATCGTATTCAAGGTATAACAGTTAATTGATTACATTTTTTTTTTAAATTTATCTATTTGTTAGTGTGCCGGCAAGTTTTTAAATTATTAAAAAGTTTGCCGTGATGAGAAAAAAGGTTGAGAATCACTGGTTTAAATATTTAAGAAAAATCAAACGGCGACTTGAATTGACGACGACGAAAATAGTGAAAAAAGAGTGAGACTGAGTAGTGTTAACCAGAAAAAAGTTTTTTAAAATAATTTTAATAATAGAAAATAAATCTAGATAGCAGTAGGATATCGCCTTTTTCCAAAATTAAGGCATCCTTGTTTCTTTTTAGGTCCAAAATACGTGCTAGGACTTATTTTCGGAGGAGGGCTTCAAGTACAATAAGTACGAGGTAATAATCAGATTTGCAAAACTGAAATGCACAAACGTTGTATCTACCCCTTCACTCTATGTAGACTGTTGCAATATATTGTATTTTGAAGATAAATTCAACTTTATAATAAGTAGTGCATTCCTTGAAACGAACTGTAGAGATAAACAAAAAATTTCTTTGAATGTTTTGTTCCAAACAATTCTATGAAATATTAGGGCAGCTAGAGATACCTACTAAATTCAACAGCATTTTTTTTAAATAATTATATTACTTATTCATATTATTTTAACTAGGGCTTATTTTCAGATTAGGGCTTATATTTCAAAGTGTTCCGTAAATCACACAAGGGTTTATTTTCGGGGGATGTCTTATTTTCAGAAAGAGATGGTAGTGTTACGCTAATAACAACTACTTGGATCAGTTTTGCAGAAGGGTGACACCCGAAACCGGTCAATTATATTAAATATCATATTAAAATAGTTTGTAGAATAAATTAAATTAAACAAAAAGTGCACAGTTTGAGTTTGAAAGCACAAAACTTCTAATTTTATTTAGTAAACAGTTTGGAAGGTCACCTAATTTTTTTTTTGCTTCCCTAATCAAAATGAAAGGAAAACAATAGGACAATAAAGTGATGCGTCTCATGAGAGAAGTGCTTCCGGTAAAGGAAAAGTTAAAGAAGTGAAGACGTTTAGTAGAGCGGAAACAGGATCTAACCGGCAAAGCAGTAGCAGGAATCTCATTATAATCAAGTGCATACTCCATCCTGATTATGCAATAACTTGATACTCTTAATCAGCAACAATTAGCTCTTCAAAAATAAAAACATTTCGTTTAAGCATATTTTATAATGCTTATTACAAGTAATGATTTGCAATATTCAATCTGCCACATAAAGATAAAACCATTACAAAAACAAATCTGGAGTGGTCTACACTCAACACTACTATAGCATAAATATCAAACTCATTATCAATAGTTTTAATTTAATCCTTTGTTGTTATAAAGCTATATTAAATATTTAAAGGAAATATTTAAATATCTTCTTCTGTGAGAGGGAAGAAGTATAAAATTTATGAAACAAAAACTTAACTGTTACACTCTATGGATTCCATGTAATATTTAGTTAATTTTTTTTTTAAGAAATTTTATTCTTCTGTAAGTCTTATATTTCAAAGTGTTCCGTAAATCACACTAGGGTTTATTTTCGGGGGATGTCTTATTTTCAGAAAAAGATGGTAGTGTTACGCTAATAACAACTACTTGGATCAGTTAGTTTTGTAGAAGGGTGACACCCGAAACCACTTGTATGTTGTCTAGAATTGCTACTGTATAGAAATATTGTAATTTTTTGCACCTTTTTAAGTTTTTTTATTTGTTGAATGTTTCGATTATTTCTTATTTTTCCTCTCTTTTGTAGACCTATCAAGAAAGTTTGAAATAAAACCGAAACATAGGTATTAAAAATTTGATTAAAACTATAATTTTCAAAAGAACACACAGAAGAAAAGAAATCACTGAGACTCAGTACTATATGAGTCCGCGTCGTCAGGTATAGAAGAGAATCGCTCGAAGGCTGATAACGACTGGCTTGGCGTTCAAACAGAAGCACTCAAACAGTGTTAGCCAACTTTCGGAGGAAGGGAGACAAGGAAGATAAAGAAATAAAAGCCAAATAAAGATTAAATGAATGAAAACATAAAACTAAAAATAAATTAAAAACTAATGACAACTTCAAATAAAAATCTGGAGTGGCCTACACTCAACTTTACTATAAGTAACCATAATATAGTACTTCTTGGGTATATAATATATAATGTTCTATTTAAGAATCATATAAATGTCTAAATGGGAGATGTTTATTAGTCTTTCATCCTGGAGGTGGTACAGATAGTGACTGATCCACTTATCAATATATATGCTTATAATTCTATATCACACTACTGAGCATATAATATCATTAGCATAACTACAGCAGTAATAACATTTCTGAAAAGTGAAAAGGTAGATTTCGTCTTACGAAATAATCTCCTACAGGAGAGCATGACTTTTGTTCCAGTAGCCAGTGGATGTCTTACATACTTTACCTGGCATCCTTTAACATTGAAAGGGGAAACAAATTTTCATGATTTCTTAATGAGCCGGTAAGCGTCAAAAAAACATTTCCTGAAAACAGAAATTGTACTTTAACGCCTCTTTGGTGAGTATAATTTTAAAAAAAAAATCTCATTTCATCTTCTACATAATAGCGATCGTCTACACTATGGAGCCCATTTTTGAGTAAAATATCAACTTGATCCATCAAAGATTCTGCACCGTAGCGTGGTAACAAGCAATGCTAACACATTCACCCACACACCCATACAGACAACATCGAAAAAACTTCATAAAACGACTTTTGGGACCTCAAAACATGTAATTCCGTCAAAATCTCGAGATCAAATTTCTTCACGATCACTATACTTTACTTATAGTAAAGTAAAAATGAAACGGAGCAAGTAAAAAAGACTGAAAAAAATGAAGGAACCATTAACGATTGAGGTTAAGCCAAGCAGCAGATATACCGCCCAGAAGACTAATACGTGCTTCTTCTGAAGCTCTCAGTTTTACAGCCACGGCGTCCACATTGTTTCATATATATATAACAAGATTTCAAAATAAACACGTGAAATAAGTCAATATTCAAACCACAATAAGAAATGAGAGAAAAAAATGTTTGGGGGTGCAGGAGCCCAAAATGGGGTTCCCAAATATTTATTTGGGAACCAATAGACTTGAGAATCATATATCAAAGTGTTATTTTAAGGAAATTATTAATAAAGTTAGTTGGTTTATTTAATTAGACAAAGTTTTGCTTTCATCGCCGCAAGGTCTCTCTAGTCTAGGAAGCCATGAGCGCAGAGACAGTCAGTCTCATGTTCTCACGTCTTTGCTTCCCTGAGATCTGCCTTCTCCCCATCTCTGCCCCTCCCATTAATCCTCCACACACATCTCTCTCCTTATGTAAGCCTCTTTAAAACTCTGAGAAAACCGGTTTTTTTTCACAATAACTAAAATATACACATATTAGTGTCATTAAAGGTATTTTGAAAAATCCAAATATACATCATGCTGGTCTTTTCTTGCTCACTCTATTCATATTTTTTGAGATTTTTTTCAGGGTTTTTGATAAGCAAATCTAGATATGTAGGAATAAATATTGTAAAACATAATCATACTTAAATATGAAAATCTATAGTTTATAATTAGTGTACATAATATACAACAGTAGACCTAATTAATTGTAAAAATGTGTTGAATTTATCAATATCTTACCCCTGAAGAAGAAATAAATATATGTTGAAACACTGGCAAAGAACTTCTTTTAATGTCTAGACCGAAAACCCTCAAAAAATCTCAAAACAATCCAAGTATATATATATATAATTAAAGTTATCATTAGAAAACAAAAAAGAGACTAACACTTACTATTATCAATTATTTCGGCTATCATGCCGTCCTCAGGAAAAGTAGGAAAAGGAAAACGAACGCAGGAGCGGAGACGTGGAAGTGTCGGTCGACCGACACTTTCGGTCGGTATATATATACATATATATAACTTGAAATTACACAAAACACGACACAGAAAAAAGAATAAAAAGAACAATTACAGAATTCAATATTTCGAACTGTTGTTCGTCATCAGGAGTAGACTAGAAGAGAGGACGAAGTGAGAGAGATCTCCCCACGTCGAAGAACGGAGCGCGAAACCTATATATATAGTTCATTGAACTCGTATTGTGTCCAGTTTGGATCGTTTAATTAAGTGAAATATATATATATATATATATATATATATATATATATATATATAATAATATATATATATTATATATAATATATATATATATATATTATATCTATACTACTCGTGACCCTTTGTGACACTCACAAATTATAACAATAGTTATAACAAATTATAACAATATTGAAATAAATTCACTGAACATGATTGACAGGGATAAGTTTAATTATGGTTTCTTGTTATTAAGGCACGGAAACAGATTCTTATATGGCCCAAGCTATTGATATAGTATTCTTAACATGATTCAAGATATGTACACAGTAAGTATATTTAGCAAAATAAAATCATTTAACAGTAAAAAAACATTTATTTTATGACATAAGTAAATAAAACATAAGTTCAAGTTATATACACAATCCAATATACTTAAATAAACAAAACTTGTAAATTGAAATATTGAATTTATTTACCCATAAAATAACATTAATGAAACAATGTGTCTATAATATTACCTTGAAACATTCGTATTTTATCTGACAGTTGTGTTCAAGTTTCTTTCTAAAATAATTGATTTTTATCCTGTAATGTAATAGTTTATTATATATTATAGGCTACCCTGACCTGCTAATAAGAAATATTATTAAATATTATTGTAGAAAGTCGAGGCGAGTACGCAAGCCACTGGGCTACTCTGACTCCCCCTAATAGGATTAGTTATTGTTTAATACAACTACAACAAAGGCCAATCACAACAAAAGTAAAAATGACAATAATTTAGGTCTCTATCTCCATTGAAAATGGGTGAACAAACAAACAAACAAACAAACGCACGAACTTTATATATATATATATATCACAAGTTAAAGAGATATCTAAAAAAGCTTTATCAAAAGGACACCATCATTTTAATAAAAACATCTACATAAACTGGCGATCATTACAGAAGAACCTTTCTGTAGAAAACGCAACATGATGGAGTGAACACATCATTTGTTATTTGAATGTGAAGCCTTGGATCTCACAATAGGATCTCATGTTTAGGATTAAGACCTGAAATTGACAAAATACGCAATGATCCTGTTGGGTTACTCCTGAGTGTCTTAAGAGACTCGGGATTCATCTGACAGGGATTAGTCGAAATATAATGAGAGATGTAATATTCCCAAAGAGGAATCAGAATCAGAGGGCTGACTTAGTCAGTCATTCAACTCTCTTCAAAAGAAAAAAAAGCCTGCTTTAAAAAAAACAGTTATTTCAATAAACAAATACGCATATTTATATGAAAAATAATGTTCACGGTAATAAAGATATTTCAAAAACAAATTGATTTCAAGTTAAGAGTAAATATTTCTAAAGAATGCCTCTTTAAAAAATACAGGTATGTTAAAGAGCGTTAAATATGACTAAAAAAAATTCAAGAAGTAAAATTAATTAAAAAAACTCTTTAAAGCATAAATAAAGAAGTTCTAGATTTAAACTGAAAGCACAATTAACCAAACGTAAAGAAATAAAACTATACTGTTGTGAAATAATGAAGAATGTTTAAATTCTATTCCTTGTATTGACCGGCGGTTTAAGAATTTTGGGTAAAAGTGTAAAAAGTAAGAAACACGAATGAAACAGCAAAAAACACAGTATTAAACACAGAAACTGTGTTTGTCAATTATGGTAAATTTAAACATTCTATAACATAACTTCACAATAAACAAGTGAAATAACAATCAATGTTCAAACCACAATAAGAAATGGGAAAAAACCATGTGCGAAACCTACTCCTATTTCTGTCAGTAGGGTTTTGACTTGACTTGACGAAGACAGCTTATTACGGTTGAAAGATCCTGATCTTTTTCCCCCCCATTACTTATTGTGGTTTGAACGTATTTTATACATATATATATATATATATATACACGAGTTCAAAATTCAAGAAGAGTAACACATAGAGTAAGGAAACAAACTTACAGACTCAAATATTCGGGTAATCCTTCATCAGGAGAAAAGAGAAAGGGAGACCAAGCACGTTGTACTTGCTCACCAAGCGACTTGTGGTCTCCAACCATCGCTTCACAAGTGCGCTTGGTGTCCCTATCTCAACTCTTCTGATAACAGTTCAACCGAAAATTAGAGATCTTCTAATATCATTAGCCCTGAACATTTTGGAACGAAGACCAAACATGAATTATCAAACCGCAGACTTCAACTATTTGTTAAAGCTATATACGGGACATAAACACCAGAGAGAGCAGTTGGAGTTGCAGAGTGAAGATATCCTAGGGACATCGGAATGAAATGGCAGCATTGACAGTGTAAAACCTAATGTAACCTGTCATTTTGTTATGTTTACTAAATTGCACTATTGTATCGATTGTTAACTTTAAACTCATGGAAATACGTTATGTATAACTTTTATTTATGTTTTCTATTTTTAATTGTATAGTGAGTATCTTGGATTTATCTATTATCAAACCCTGAGGATGGTCAATGAGGACCGAAACGTTGGTCTGTATTTTTATTTGTAATTTTTTCATCATTAAATGGATTGTACGAACAAATCTTTTGGTGAACTGTTGTACTTAGTACCAAGTAAATGGAAATGTGAGATCCGAAATCTTGAAAAACTGTATCGAAAAATAATACATAGAGAAGTTTGGAAGAAATTTAATAATATATGTATATGTATATATATATATATGTGTGTGTGTTGAGAGAGAGAGAGAGAGAGAGTTAAAGTTAGCAGCTTCTGGATTGACCACTTTTTAGGTGAAGATTTTTAGTTTCCTGAATAGTTGAAGTGAGTCAAAGGTATTTGAACTCTGGAAAATGCCTTTCAATCACCGCAAACTAGTCAGGAAACTAAAAAACTTCAGCAAAAAAGTGGTCAATCCAGAGCTGCTACCTTTAACAGTACATGTTTGTTAGAAGACTTGCTCCCATCATGCACTAACATATATATATATATATATATATATATATATATAAAATAGTTAGCTTCAGCTACTCAAAGGGACTACTTCTGCCCGATGACGACGAATGTCAAAATATCGTTGTGAGTCTTTTTTGTGTGTGTTTTTCTTTGTTTTTCTCTTTCCTGTGTTAACTATATATATATATATAAACTAGAGTAACAGACAGAAAGGCAAAAAAGGAATCATAGAAACTCAGTTTTATTTTCCTGATGATGAGGCAATCAAAATGTAGTAGTGATTTTCTGTTATTTATTTTTCGTATGTTCTTTCTGTGAATCTAGTTCCGTTAGTTCGTAAAATCTATTCGTTTATTTAATATGTATATATGATCAAACCACAGTATAATGGAGAAAAAAAGACTAAGATCTTTCTACTCTAACAAGTGGCCTTCGTCATGTGAAGTCTTGTATAATTAATATATATATTTGTAAATTTTGGTAGCAGTCCTTCCTGTGTGCACACATTGTTATAAATTAGACCATATTTAGCTGCAACTTGCTTTTTCATAAGTTTCTCGAGTTTCCGGAAAACAAACTTGTTGCTGTATCCACAGAATTCTGAATTTGTTTACTGTGGATACAGTAAACATATATATATATATATATATAATATATATATCTCAATGATCAAACCACAATATGAAAATGGGAAAACAATCAAGATCATTGATTGTTATTTCACATGTTTATGTGAAATCTTTATATATATATAATATATATACACTAAATAAACCTTCCTCCACTAAAATCATTTCCATGTTATCGCAGTAGTTGAATTCAAAGAGAATCATGTAAATTAAACTCCTAAATCTCTATGTATAAAGTTCACGAGTTTCTTTGTTTGTTTGTTAACCTATTTTCCGTAGAGATAGAGACCTGAAATTAAATATATATTATTTATTACCTGAATAATATTAAATAAAAGAAAATGATCACTGTATTCCCAAAATTGGAGCCAGGGTGGCAAGTGTCTTGCGTGCTCGCCGATAACAGTAGCAGAAATATATTAAAACTAAATGTAACAAAAAAAAGTTTTTGAATTTAAAATTTGAATAATTTAAACAATGATATAAAGTAAAGGCATGGAGCCAGAGTAGCCCGGAGATTTGCGTACTCGCTGATGACAATACTGTAAATGTATTATAAATAAATGTAACAAATATATAATAAACTATTACATTAGAGGTTAAAAATGAATAATTTTAGAAACAAACTTGAACACAACTGTCAGATAAAATACAAATGTTCTAAGGTAATATTATAAAGACACATTCTTTCATTAATGTTATTTTATCTTAGGTAAATAAATTAAAATTAAAATTATCCCTGGCAATCATGTTCAGTGAGTTAATTTCAATACTTATTGTTATAATTTCAGAGTGACACAAAGGATCACGGGTAAGTCTAGTTACTATAACAAACTTAAAGCTAGTGACATGAACGTATGGTAACTGTCAAAATATGCAAACCAACATTTTGCGAACTAAGCTCTTTTGACAGTATTTATACCAATAATTCTAATTAAAGTATAAGATAACTATGCTGATAAATAAATGAATATACCGGATTTTTAAAGAAAACTGAAAAAGAAACTTGTTCATTTTTGATTTAGCATTGCAGTTATTTTTTGAATAGTCATTCATTGATATATATCAATGTGTAAAACTTATTTGAAAATCTAAAGAGTAATTAAGTTTTTTGGTTCAGTATGGCTGTATGCAAGAACCGAATGGAAGTCAGAAGAAAACCCAAGACTGACGTGGACCGAACGGACTAATATCATAAGTTCCTATATCTTCAAATGATCTTTTCAGTTGAATACGTATGAGGGAGTCATATAAAAGATACCAAAATAATAAACAATAAATTTAGATCACAACAAAATAATTCACTAATATTAATGTTTGATAAATTTTGTAGGTTTTAAACTTTATCAGCAATGGATTTAAAGTTGTATAACATACCTTAATTGTGTTCCTCTTCAAGATAAATCCAGATTCTTCTTTACGGGAGATTAGAAAAAAAAGGTCCTGTTGTTCAGCAAGGTCACAAGTACGATGTTTGTAATATCACGCTGAAGAATAAACTAAACAACCAATAATCAACCACACAGCTAAGAAGATTAGCTGGGACTGAAGTCACGACAACTTTCCGTTGCAGAGGCGTGGTCACTTCTCTTCGGCACTCTTCGCTTCTCTTCGGATGTCTCCGGAAGAAGTCTTCTTTATTCATCTTGTGGCTCCAAAAAACTGAAACGGCCTTGATTAGCAAAAAATTCATAAAGTTAACTATCATTCAAAAGCAAAAGCGGAATACAATAAAAACTTATGTAACTCTTTGAAACTTATTTGTAAATTATTTAATATTTATAAATGATTAATCTTCATAGATTAAAGTCGAACCTTATTTCTTCCCTTCCTGATTTTGAATATCCATTAATTACTTAACACACTACCAAACTATAATAGAGCTAACTTTAAAATTATTATTACTTAATAAAACACACTGAGTAGATATTTCAGACTGTGACGTATGTACCACATTTTTACATACCTAAAGAATTTAAAGTTGACAACTATGTAATTCGAATGATTTTAAAATTCTGATGAATTCATATTATTAAATTGTTGTTTATTAATTATTGGATATTATTTAAAACAACTTCCTTACGACTCTGATGATGACCATTACTGGTCGAAGATTTTATACCAGGAGTTCTCAATGAGGGTACAATTCACCTCCAGTGGGGTGAATTCTAGATTTTCAGGGAGTAAATTGTGACCATAGTAAGTTTACAGATCAAAGAAAGCTATTTTAGGTTTTGACCTCCTAATTATACATTAAAAAATTTGGAGTGGCCTACACTCAACTTTACTATAAGTAAACTTGATATCACACTTCTTGAATATATAATATATAGTGTTCCATTTAGGTATAATATGAATGTCTAAATAGAAGATGTTTATTAGTCTTTCATTCCTGGAGGTAGTACTGATAGTGACTGATCCAGTTATCAATATATATGCTTCTTTTGTATATCACGCTGCTGATGTATATAATATCATTAGTATAACTTCAACAGTTATAAAATTTTTGAAAAGTGGAAGTGTGGATTTAGTGTTACGATATATTCTCTTCCAAGAGAACATGGCTTCTGTTCCAATAGCCAGTGGATCTCTTTCAGTCAACTGACTTACTTATTTACACTGGTTCCATTAGTCATTTTTGACTTATCAGTATATCAGATTAGAGCATAATTATTTATATCAGAAAGAGTCTATACAAGGTGATCATTCGTTATCACTTCGATGCCTCCTGAAAAATATTTTTTAAGAGCCCTTGTACCTCGCAGCATGTAGGCCTATTTTAATATTCTGTTTAAAATTTTCCAACTTTTGACCTTTTGTAGAAATCTTTCCATTACTTACGAGTCCCAATAAACTGTAAATTAATGATTTTTAACAAAGAAAACGTTAATTAATTTTTCTATCCGAAAGATAAGACAGATGGCCAATGTTTGGGTACAATTTCATAGCTATCTGTGGCCTTTATCACGCCCTCAAACATTCAGAAATTAAAGTCAAAAATTTTACATTTTATTAAAAACCTGACTTTTTGGGTTATAAATTTCATTTCTTTTTTTAAGCTAATACTACTGACATTTCCAAATTAATTTCTCAAAGTTTAAACTATTCAACAGTTTGTACCATAGGAGAAACTATACAACATGTGTAAAAACATATTTTGACAAAAAAAGTGACTTTACTATGATGGAATATTACCTCAAAACTATAGAACACATGTATGCTGTATGCCCAATTTTTGTGCAAAATATGAATTTCATCCATCAAAAGGTGTAGCCTGTAGCGTACCGTAGAGGTAACATCGGGTGTAAAAAATCCAGCCCGGCTCGGCCAAGATCCGAGAGTATTAAAGCCCAACCCACCCTGAGCCCTATATATATATATTTATATATCTGTCCGGTTTGGACCGTTTTAATATTTTGATTTATATATATATATATATATATATATATATATAATATAACAGATTCAATAATATATCGACCGTTTGAAACGTTTTGAACGTTTCAAAATCGCCCACAAACGTTTGAATATATATCAAAATAAATCAAAGAAGCAAGATAATTGTATTTCAAGTAACCTAAATTAGTTCTGAAATTTTATTCATATCAGATCGTTTATCAAGTTCAGACACCTTGATAATTGGATATTAAAAGTTTTGAATCTTACCTCTTGTAAGATGGAAACCCCAGAAATCGAATCAATCATTGAAAAATTCATAGTGATATACTAAAATTTACATGTATTTACTAAAGGATGATCAATTTTAATTAATTTATTCTACATATGATGAAAATATAATGAATAGTTTTAATGGATACAAAAAAGTCTCAAAAAAAATAAATAAAAATAAAGCTTCCTAACTGGATGCTCTGGCCTTCATTAGAAGTACTATCTGGAAGAAGTTGATATTTTGGAAATTTTCTCCGTGGAAAAAACAAAAACTGCGATTAATATTCTATCAAAATGGTTTTTCTCGAAAATCTTAAATATTCATTTAGAGATATAGTTACTATTATACAATGGGTCAGGTTAGATCAGTGTTTAACGTATTCGGTAATCCGAATTTCGGTAGTCAGAGATTTACCTCTGAACTGGTAATCCGGGGTTCGACCACACCTGGCTCTCGATTTATTCACGCGGGAGGTGAATAAATCTTGAGTATGTCGTCCCTCGGAGAGGACGGTTAAGCCATCGGCCTCAAGCCTATACGATGTCAGGCAATACGAAATGAACTTGAGTTAGGCAGAATCTATAGAATCACCGATCAAACCAAAAGCCGGTAAACGGCTAACGTTATCACCCGCTAGTGCATCGGTTTGAACAATAAAAAAAAATATTTCATATCAAAATATTGCCATCCATAAATATTGCACAAATTATTTACATAATTCTACTTCAAACAAATTATTATATTTTGTTAATTTAGCAATGTTCATTGACTACAATACAATAATGTTTTAAGTCTAAAACAAGAATATTTATATCATTTTAAGGCAAATTCTATTTGTTTACATATATAATTTTTTAATCAATATTTATTTTAAAATATTTTATTTATTTCATAATGTTTTGAAAAATATTTGAATTCAAAGAATATTTGAATACATTTTGTTTTTCCGCATATTAGTTACTTTAATAAATTAAGAAATTTAATATTTCTTATAAATAAATAACACTCATTCAATCTAATTCAGAATTTTGGTTAAACTATATTAAGACTTATAAATGGAATACTTCAAGAAAATTTCTTTCAATAGAATACAAAGAAAATATATGGAACTATAAGGGCAGTTGAAAGTAAATAATTGTTATTTTTTAGTATCTTCTGCCCTTTGCAACATTGCTAGATTAATGAAATTTGTAACAAATAATACTAATATTGTGGTAATAATACCAACAAAAATTATAAAAAAATAACCTTGTAAAATTACCAGATATCTAAAATAATATTGTGTTATCTCAATAGTTGTGCCTTTTGTAATTGTGTGGTATTTACTCATACTGGGGATAAATGGATAATGCAAAGTCTCCATAGAAAATAATTTTTTTTTTATTGAATCCTTTTGCTGCGCAGTCTAATTCATTCTTGTTTGTCAAAAATGCACAAAGGGATCAAAAAACGAAAATCGAAAAAAACTATATTTAAAATTTCTTTCTGACTCAAAATCAACTAAGCTTTCCGAAAAAAACATTGAAAATCATGCAACAATAATATTTCTCTCTTTTTTTAGGGGTAACTAAAATAAAAATAAAAAATTATATTCAACTCAAAATGATACATGATTGCCTATATATAGAAAATATTGTATACCTTCTATGAAATTTCTTGCCAGTATAATATAAACCTTTACTGTAACTACAATTTCAGGGGTAACTATCTTATGTTCAAAGAAATTATTTCTCAAAAAAAAAAATTGCGAAATAGTCAAAATCTATTCAATTATTTCAAATATGAGCTATTACAACTACAAACCTATATAACTACAATAACTACAACTACAAACATATAACTACAAAACCTACCTTTTTATTTCAATATTAGTGATTCCCTTTTTCATTAGAAGTGCTATCTGGAAGAAGTTGATATTTTGGAAATTTTACATAATAATAATAAAAATTGTATTCCCAATTCTTGGCAGCACATATAAGTCTTTTATATCAATGTTGAAATTTGCAATTTTCGCAGCCCCTGCAGCTGAACGACATGTCGCAAATTTGCGATTTTCGAAGCAAAAGGGTTAAACTACGCGTTTCAAATACTTCATGTTCATCAACAGATAAACTTTTACAATACAAATTAAAAATTAATTTTTAATTTCTATTGTAGAAGTTGAGCTTGATGAACACGAAGTATCTAAAACTAATAGTTTAAATAAAAAAACTTCCTTGTGTGGAGACTGAATTACCCATATTCTATTATTCTATTATCTGTTCATTCTGAGGTAAAATGGATAAACCAACAAAAGTCTCCACACAAATGAAGTTCAACCAACTTTTGTTGGTTTATCCATTTTACCTCAGAATGAGTAAATACCACACTATTACGGATTGCACAACTAATGGTCTATTATCTGTTTTCACATAATCCAGGATAGAGTTATTTTATGAAAGTGTACAGTTTTTATATACGTACAATTGAGTTAATAAACACATAATTTTGTAATAATAAATTGCATTATGTGAAGATTTAATCGAATCTATATCTATAACTTTGAAATAGAGGTTATGGATATTTTTAATGACTTTTTCTTACATGGGACAGTAAATAATGAACTATTCTTTTTGAATATTAATATATTTATATTTACGAGTACAAAATAACGAAAAAGAGAAACACACAGTAAAAAAACACGCTTACAAACTCATAACAAATGTAACTCGTGAGTGTGTTTCTTTACTCTGTGTGTTACTCTTCTTCGATTTTGAACTCGTATTGTGCCCAATTTGGATCGTCTTTACGTTTATTAAATAAATATATTTATTTTTATAAATAATTATATGTACATTTATTAATTATTAACTGTATTATAAAATTATCTTGTTTCTTTGATTTGTAAATTATAAAAATACAATTGTAAGAAGTATCCACAATTATAGTTTGCTGTAAGAATATCTAAAGGTTTAAGATATTTTAAAATATTCTTAATATCTGTAACAGTATGGTTTCAAGGAAGACTACTGAGTAAACTTATTAGTAATTCAGTATAAATATTTTATTCTGGGATTAATAGTAATTGTATATACTATACTATAGTAATAGTAGTATATTATAGCATATAATACTATAGTAATAATAGTATATAATATTATAATACAGCGATAGTAGTATATATGCCATCATAATTAGGATTATGCAATGTTCAGATTAAATCAAAAAGATAATTTTAATCCATAATAATTATTATAAACAACTTTTTCTCTGATCTTGTCATTTCTCGATAAATTCGTCTATATTCAGGGGTTCTCAGCCTTCTTTAGCCCATTCACCCCTCTCGCCATTTCCCACAATGCCATTCACCCCACCCCCTATTTTTCCCAAGGTAGTACATATATACACTTTAACAACTTTACAGTCATTATGATTATAAGAAAATTTTACAAATAAAATGCTAATTATAATTATTGATGGATATATTAAATATTAATTCTATCAATTTTTTTTTTAAATTATAATTGAGGTCAAAACCTATAATAGCTTTCCTCACTCTGTAAACCTACTGTGGTCACAATTCACCCCCTGAAGATCCAAAATTCACCCCTGGGGGTGAATTTCACCCCCTTTGAGAACCCCTGATCTATATTATATATCACAATGTACTAATACTACCTGAAGTTGTCATAATACATAAATTTAATAATTCAAGGTATTGTTTTCTTGACCATAATTACTAATAAATACTTTTCTTCTTCTCAGGATTTGGTCAGAGTTAATTATATGAAAATCACCTATTTGTCAATGTTTCATCTTTATTTCAAGACCTAACCTGAAGGTAGCAGTTAGCCCTAACCCTAAGGATGTATTAAAGTAAAGACGAAACGTTGGCAAATAGGTGATTTCAAACAATTAACTCCAACCAAATTCCGAGAAGAAGAAAAGTATTAAATAATTTATACACTGAAAAAAATATTATTTTTAAATAATATTACATCACTGTAACAATTAAAAAAAACTTCTTGTGTTTGAGTTAATAAATACTTGCAAGCATGAGTATATGAATTAACAAAAAATTATTTACTGGATCACCAAAAATCATCTTTTTTCTTCTTTATAAAAGCCACATAGCTTTAAATAATTTAATAACTTCTTTAATATAAATAAGTTACTTTATACATTTTGTCAACAAAATAACACTTCATTTAGTTTAAGTATGTTTGTTAATCCATTATTGTAATTTTTTGTTAAAATGGTGTTGTTCGTATTTCTTTAACAGTTCTTATTATTGCAAGTAATTTCATGATTTTACTTCTCATATGTATGGCGCCTGTTATTATATTTACTACAATTATTAAAAATATATTTGATAAAAGTAAATTTCGTTTGATTCTATCCTTTTCATTTAGAGTAAGTGCAATTATTACTATACAGTTACTATTCCATTCTGTTTTCATTGTCATGATTCTTAATAGAATAGTTGATGAAAAATATGTCATTGATTTTAATGTAATTTTACTAGTAAGAAGATTTTTAACTATAATAAAAGAATAATTAAAAGCTATATTCAGCTTATCTTTCTACAATTTAGTTAAGTACAAGGTTAACTTTTATTTTGTGAGTTAAAGTACAATTCTTTAGGTTTCAATAATATTTTGTTTAATTCTATATTCTATAAAAATAATTCATTATTTACAATGTCATGTAAGAACAAGTCATTAAAAATGTCCATAACCTCAATCTCAAAGTTCTACAAATAGATTCGATTAATTCTTCACATAATGCAAAAAAGACAATATCACTCCAGATTGAAAGTAATAAATCAGAGATTACTATAGTATACTTACTATTCCTATTCTGTTTTCATTATCATGGATAAGTTATTAAAAATATGTCACGATTTGAGTGTGATTGTATTAGTAAGTAGATTCTTAACTACCGTTTTTTTCCGAAAATAAGATACTGTCTTGCTTTATTTATTTTTAGGTCAAAATCCGTGCTAGGGCTTATTCTCGGGAAAGGGCTTCAAGTATATTAAGTAGATTTACATATTTTTATTTAATATCTATTTTTATACAGAAATTTAAATTTATTCCATTACAGTCATGTCATCTTTTGGAATATCGTCATAAATTATCAAAATTTTGAATTCCGTTCTGAATTTCCTCCAAATCTATTTCCTATAGAACCATTAGTCTGAATCTCTCATGATTTGTAATATAGCTGTGGTTAAATTAATACTTCTTGTCTAAGTAGCCTCATTGAAACGAACTTTAGAGGTAAACAAAGAATTTCTTGGAATATTTTTTTCCAAAGAATTCTCTGAAATATTGCGACAGCTAGAGATACCTACTACATTCAACAGCAATTTTTTAACGAATTATATTTTTAACATTATGTTAACTAGAGCCTATTTTCAGAGGAGGGCTTATAGTCCAAAACGTCCCGAAAATCAAGCTAGGACTTATTTTCGGAAAAAGACGGTATAATAAAAGAACAATTAAAAGCTATATTCAGTTTATCTTTCTACAATTTATTTAATCAGAAGGTTAATGTTTATTTTATGAGTTAAAGTTTAATTATTAGGTTCTAATGAGATATTCTGTTTGATTCTATATTTCTGTAAGAATAGTTCATTATTTACAATCACATGTAAGAAAAAGTCATTAAATTTGTCCATAACCTCAAGCAATTGAAAAAACTTCCTGTGTTTCAGTTAATAAGTACTTGCATATATGAGTATTAAATCAAATCACAATATGAAAGATCTTATTCTTTTTTTCCCATTTCATATTGTGGTTTGATCATTGATTGTTATTTCACGTGTTTATATGAAATCTTGTTATTATATGAGTATATGAATCACAAGGAAAAAATTAATTTACTGTATCACCAAAAATCACCTTTTTTACTTCTTGATAAAAGTTACATAACTTTAAATAACTTAATAACTTCTTGTATAAATAATTTACTATATACATCCCCTCAATAAATTAACAGTTTATTTATTTTAACATATTTGAGATAATAGTTGTCAATCAATTAATGCTGTTCTTTGTTAAAATGGTGTTGCCCGTATTTCATACAAATAGATTTATAGTTCTACAAAGTTATACAAATAGATTCCATTAAATCTTCACATAATGAAAAAAAAAAGACAATACCACTTTAGATTCAAAATAAAAAAAAACAGAGATTTGAGTAACAAAACCTTACTATTCACAAGTTGGTCATAAACAAAAATTATTGTTTTATGGGGAGGAAATAGAAAATTGTGTGCCATATCACAAAAAAAGAGGCAAAACATGAACATAAAGTATTCACTGTAGAGTTTATACAAAGTTAGATACTTGTTACAGATCTGTACTCTTTACAATGAAACACACTTTATTAAAAAGAAATTAGTAAACAGGAAAAAATAAAACTGAAAATGTACAAGTTGGAGTGAATTTGACGCAAACTAAACAAATGTGGGTTTTTTCATAAGCTTTTAATATTGGTTCATAATACACATATTATATAAGATGCAACATAACAAATATCTACTGGAGTAAATGACAGGTTCTTTGTCAATTACTGGGTAATTAATTATATATTTTAATTGGATCAGGGCACGATAATTATCATCTATTAATTACCAGAAAGTATCCTAAACAAAAGGATCATACTTTGTTCTAACATGATGCTATGAAATATCCGAAAAGAACTAAATTGTTAAAATAACAATTATTTCTCATTTAACGTAACTCAAACAAATTAACTATTTTAATTCCTTCTTAATTTTTCATTTAACTCTTTGAAAGTAAGTTTTTCAATGTAACAATCGTCGATAAGTAAGTTTTTACATCGTATACTTACATCGTATAAAACAAAAGATGATTTTTGGTGATATAGCAATTCTTTCCTTATCAGCATACATAATGAATCACAATAAATATACGATGGAAATTAATGAAAGTAAAAACCACAAGAAAAAATAAAAAGTATTTATAAACTGAAATACAGAAAGTTTTCCTTATATGCTTCAATGATTTAATTTGTAGGTTACCATGTTCTGTAATGGTAACTTACATAAGCTTGTAACACAAATTAACTAACAAGCACTTTATACATAAATGTTATAAATATGAAGTATTTGTACGTCATACATTTTTAAAACAAATTAGTAATATCTAATCTATTATCATTACTATTAATAATTCAATATCAACCCACGGACTATTAATTTAAATAATTATTCAAATAATACGTATTTTAGTACTTATAATCAATGAATGTTTCGTCAAGCATAATAATTTATCATATTAAAACTTAATTTTTAATTTGATTATGCATTTTACTCAATTAACTTCCAAATTTAATTAAATTTTGTTACCACAAAGTTTTAATTACAATAGTAGTAATTCAAAAAGAAATGAAAGTTCATTTCGTTTATTAACATTTTAATAAAAAAAAAACAACGCTACTTACAATCATACAGGAATAGTATAGACGATTAATCAATTGTTATACTTAATTTAGTTCTATAATTATAAAGACCTGGGATGAAATGCAGATACAACTGAGGTTGGGAATGTTGCACATAAAGGCTGAATTCAATACATGTCAAATAGTAAATAAAACTGAATTTTGAGTAAAATAAATTGTTACTTACCTAAAAAACTGTATTTCATATCCTATTATTTACCCTAATGAAGCATTAGTAAATGAAGTTCGGCCATTTTTTTCTAAGTTACACCGTAATGAATCAGTAACCTGAATACTGTTTTTCAGTGTTGTGTTACATAATATTTCAACTACAGGAAAACCAATACCAATTTTGTTGTTACTTCTCTTGAACAAGAAATATAGTTTTTTTTTTCTTTTTGGAAACAATTTTAATTTCAAAACAATTAAAATATAATCATCTTAAAAAAATTCGACCTCCTGATTTTGTTAAAATCGTATTATCTCAAAATACCATTGTATGTCTACATTCTGTTTTAATAACAGCAGATACAAAATAAAGAGTTATAACACCACAAATTTGAATAACATTAAATATGAGTATCAATTATACATTTTTAAACTTGATTCACAAAGAACACACATTAAAGAAATCACAGAAACTCACTACTATCTTCCTGATTGATGATGAGGCAATCGAAATATAGTACTGATTTTTTCTTTTATATTCTTTGTAAATCTAGTTTTAGCTTGTGGAATCATTTCATTTAATTAGTTAATTATAATTTTTTTCACTATAATGCTGATTCATATTAAATTGTAGTCCCAAATTATTGATTGAATTAATGATATATTGTTATCAGTGCAACAGTTTCGTAACTGTATAATTGAAACGCATTTGTAATATGATAGTTCTTGTTTCTAACTACCAAACTCATAGATTTTTCGTTTTTTAACTCTTATAATCTTAAAGTTTGTCGAACTTCATACTTGGCAACAATTTTAATCATCCTGAATTGATTCTAGACAAGGAAAACTAATTGTTTTATTATCTGGCAACTAGCTTCTTACAGAATCTGATAGTTTTGGCTTCTTACAGTTAAAAGTAAATAATATGAAAATGATTTTAATCCCTTAGTGTCAACTCTAATTATAATTAAAAGGCAGCTCATTCAATCATGAGTAATAATTTTAACCCAACAAATGAAAATGTTCGAAAATTCTTCACTTACTCTTGGCTTAGATCAGCAGCTACTAACTTAATTATTAACATTCAGATATTAATTTTAATGATTAATTAATTAATTTTAATGATTAATACAATTAATAAATATATACAGAAACAGCAGTTACTAACCTGTTCTATAAGAAAATAACCAGTAATGGCGGACACACAAAAATAAATGATTTACAATCATATAACGAAACGGTTATCACAATAAACAGTATTTTAATTAATCATAGCCAATGACAGTACGTACAGTTGATAATTTAAAACAGACTACCAATATTAAAACTGACCCAACAGTTTAGTGATAGGGCTGGATCCAGCAATCTAGTTAATATACAGTTGTCCGCCTCTGTTTTGATGACGCAGTCTTGTAATTCTTTCACTTGCAATGACAAGTGCTTTTGCTTGTAATTGCATCATAGTTTATTAAATATTTAGTTTATTATATATTCCTAACATTGATTACCTCGGTTTCTTTATTTTAAATAGTAATTATTATCTCAATTTTAATTGTTTTCAAATTGTTTTTATTATAACAGCTATAGAAATATAAATGTAACAGCTTTTATAGGTAATTTTCTTCAAAACTACATTAACCAGAAACTTAACATCAATTTTGTTTTCAGAAAACTTTTGTTTTAAGCTAAATGGTTCATGAAAGAGCAATTAAACTTTGCCAGAAAATTTAACAAAAAATTAGCAATTTATAAAAAAAAATTCTTAACATTGCAATTACCGCAAATGTTAAACAAGCTATAAAAACTGATAAATCACCTGATATACTTGTCAGATTTGTTCACATTTATTTACACTGTTTATATTGACTTGGAAATTTCTTTAGTAAATAAATTGATGTTTAAAGGGTTAATGCAAAAATTTGAAATGATTTAATGATAGAATGAGATGTAAGAAGAATAAATTCTTATGCATAAAAAAAATCAACTCCAATTAAACATAATTTCTGATGCTTTCCATGGTATGATAGATTTTTCTAACAAAATCCTATAACCAATCCGTATGCTGCATCCTTGAACAAGGGTTAATGTTAGATGTAGATTTTCTTCTGTTTATGAATCATATTATCATTGGGTAATATTTGGATAAGTAAGGGGAATGGAATTTTTCCTTCTATACTACAAAACGGATACTAATTTAAAGCTGATTGCTCAATTATACAATGATACTGGAATTTTTCCTTCTATACTACAAAACGGATACTTTTGTATGAAAATATGATGATTTTATTTAATTTAAAGCTGATTGCTCAATTATACAATAACACTGAAATATTTTCCTTCTATACTACAAAAGGGATACTAGTTTAAAGCTGATTCCTCAGTTATACAATGACATTGGAATTTTTCAAACAAAACAAGTATATTTTGAAGCCTTAGTGGGAATGCTTAGGTTTTAATCTTTAATATAGGTCAGATAAACGATATCAAATGTAACACATTACCCACCATGCATGTTACAGATGGGCATGTCTGAGAGAGATCCACTGACTGTAAAAAGCCTACTCTCTTACTCTATTGCAAGTTTTATTTAGTAACACGAAATCTTAACTTTGGCTTTACAAAAGTGTTATTACTGCTGTAGTAATACCAATGATATTGTATGCATCACTTGTGTGATATACAGAGTGCGGAAGTAAAAGTACAGATGTAAAAGATGTATTTTTTAGTCCAATATTCGTGAGACCTGTCGGGAGTGCAATGACTCAATATAAGCACCTTCAGCTTCAATTACCCCTCCATTCTTGCCCTGAAGCTCTCGCATGCTCGCTGTAACACAGTGCTGTCCATATTGGTGAATGTTGCTAGAGATGCAACATGTTTGTGACCCATTCAACAACACTCCAAACATATTAGTCGAGGGGGTTCAAATCCGGGCTATTCGTAGGACAAAACTCTTTGGATCAGAACATGTCAGCATTTTCTGATAGCCAGTTTTGGACTAAATGACTCGTGCGAGCTGGTGCACGGTCCTGTTGAAATACATATTCCCTCACCGCGGACACAGTTACCATCCACGTTACCACAACATTCTTCAAAACGTTCAGGTAAACTTCTTTTATGATAGTTTCTTCTTCTTTAAAGATATGTGGCTGTACAAAACAAGCATGTAGAAGGATAACTGGATCAATCACTATGTGTGTTCCCTCCAGGATTAAAGACTAGTAAACCGCCCCCACTTAGACATAATATCAAAGTTGATTAAATTTCTCTTTATATTACAAATTGAAAAGACTTCTATGGGATATGAAATATCAAAAAAAATAAAAGAATGAAACATACATAGTTTGATCTATATTGGTTAGATAGAGTGCTCTTCGGAGAAGAAAACAGTTAAAAGATATGAGGAACAGCCGGGTTCAATTTATTTAAAAGGCATTCCAAGTAAATATGAAGAAAATTAACGTACACAGGGAATAAACACGCTTACTATTTCTGTTTTTTGCTTAGCTCCATCTTCACGAGAAAAATTCCAATCACGCTAGAGAAGTGATGGGTGCTGTCACTCACGATGTCATGAATTAGAATAGATGTACCAATGAAATGAAAATAAGCAGCACAATACAAGGTTTAAGTAAAATAAATAAAAGGAATCGAAACAAAATAAAAAAATGAAGATTTTTCAGGTTTTCATCGGAAGAAATATACATTGTGTATACATTAAGTATTGTGTATAAGCACTGTATATTTTTTGTGCTTTAGCCCATCATTCAATCAACAATAGTCATAACTTTAACCTAGATGATACTACGATAATAGACTTTGAAAATAATAAAAATAAGAGGTTTATAAAAGAAATGATTCACATTCGAAAAACCAAGAATGTGTGCAATAAAAAAACAGATACAGAAAACCTAAGTAAAATATATAGTATATTACTTAGTAATTAATAAGTATGGTTGTAGTTTCCTGGTTCTTTTTTCTTTTTTGATATAGTTTTAATGAGTTTTTAGGGTTCTTTTGAGTTATCAAGTCTGATTAGAAGGTTCGTAAAACTGTCACTAGGGCAGAACACTAGCTGATTTGAACACAAACCATTATGTAGTTGTTTCCGCACAAAAGAAAAATACCAAGGTAATTATGTATATTAATTAAATAATGTAATATAATTATGTTTCATGTTATTGTAATTAAATTTTGTATTATTGTAGCCCTGAAGATGTCTACAAATATAGACGAAACGTCGTCTTAAAGGCGTTGAATTATTGAAGCTAGACCAAACCTCGATAAAAAAGAAAAATAGTATATTTTTTTAAATATAAACCTGAAGAAGAACAATAAGTTTCGAAAATCCGTTTTTAGTTCTCATATTAATTTTTTTTTGTGTGAAGGTAAAAATCTTACCACACATAAAGGTGATACCCTCCTTTTATATATTTTTTTTGTAAATATAACATGGAGAAGGTGATAATATATATATGTATATTTCCTAAAGTAAAGGAACCACTAAATTTTACTGTTTAGAAAGAAGTAAAATATTACATTAGTCAGTTCTAAGCAATATACAAACAAAACCTTTTATTTATATAGATAAATGTATGTCATGTCCTAAGGAAGGACTGGTACCAAAATTTACAAATATATATCTGATTAAATAAAACGCCACATTCGGTAATAATGAATTTTATTTTACCTTTTACGGTTCCTACATAATTTTCGATCCTTATATTTGATCTTGTACAACACTTTTCCAATATTTTCCTCATCTAAACATTGACATTTAGGATGAAATATTAATACTTCAGTTTACAAGAAACTTATGAGCACGCCTATTCATTCCTAAATTCTAGTAGTGGGTATCCTCAGCGATACAAAGATGGTAATATGAAAGCATTAATCCACAGGATATACAAGATTCTTCAAACTTGACTTCACTCCTTCAAGATATCCCAAAACTAATTCTCGCATCGAAAATGGCTGATCAAATGTAGGTTTGAAACGATCTTAAGGGAATATCTGAATATTAGGGGAGAAATACAAGAACAGAGAAACCTACCAATCAAACATAGAGTATGCCACAAAAACTAACACTCGAAGGTTATAAAACAGATAAGAGGGTTTATAAGGGAATATCTGAATAGTAGGGGAGAAATACAAGAACAGAGTAGCCTACTAATAAAACATAGAGTATGCCATAAAAACTAACACTCGAAGGTTATAAAACAGATAAGAGGGTTAATAAGGGGACTTGGAAAAATTAAGGGAATATCTGAATATTAGGGGAGAACAACAAGAACAGAGAAGCCTACCAATAAAACATAGAGTATGCCATAAAAACTAACACTCGAAGGTTATAAAACAGATAAGAGGGTTAATAAGGGGACTTGGAAAAAATTAAGGGAATATCTGAATATTAGGGGAGAAATACAAGAACAGAGTAGCCTACTAATAAAACATAGATTACACCATAAAAACTAACACTCGAAGGTTATAAAACAGATAAGAGGGTTAATAAGGGGACTTGGAAAAATTAAGGGAATATCTGAATATTAGGGGAGAACAACAAGAACAGAGAAGCCTACCAATAAAACATAGAGTATGCCATAAAAACTAACACTCGAAGGTTATAAAACAGATAAGAGGGTTAATAAGGGGACTTGGAAAAATTAAGGGAATATCTGAATATTAGGGGAGAAATACAAGAACAGAGTAGCCTACTAATAAAACATAGATTACACCATAAAAACTAACACTCGAAGGTTATAAAACAGATAAGAGGGTTAATAAGGGGACTTGGAAAAATTAAGGGAATATCTGAATATTAGGGGAGAACAACAAGAACAGAGAAGCCTACCAATAAAACATAGAGTATGCCATAAAAACTAACACTCGAAGGTTATAAAACAGATAAGAGGGTTTATAAGGGAATATCTGAACATTAGGGGAGAAATACAAGAACAGAGTAGCCTACTAATAAAACATAGATTACACCATAAAAACTAACACTCGAAGGTTATAAAACAGATAAGAGGGTTAATAAGGGGTCTTGGAAAAATTAAGGGAATATCTGAATATTATGGAAGAAATACAAGAACAGAGAAACCTACCAATAAAATATAGAGTATGCCATAAAAACCAATACTCTAAGGCTATAAAGAGATAAGAGGGTTTATAAGGGAATATCTAAATATTATGGGAAAAATTAAAGAACTGGCTAGCCAACCAATATACCATAGAGTATACTAAAAAAACTAATACTCGAAGGCTATAACACAGATAAGAGGGTTTATAAGAGAATTAATAATATTAAGGGAATATCTGAATATTAGGGGAGAAATAAAAGAACAGAGAAACCTACCAATAAAACATACAGTATGCTATAAAAACCAATCCTCTAAGGCTATAAAGAGATAAGAGGTTAATAAGGGGAATTAGAAAATGTTAAGGGAATATCTAAATATTAGGGGATAAATTAAAGAACTGTTTAGCCAACCAATACACCACAGAGTGTACTAAAAAAATTAATACTCTTAAGGCTATAAAACAGATAAGAGGGTTTATAAGAGAATTGGGAAAAAAATGTGAAATGCAAAAGGAGGATGTCCAAATAAAACATCAAATACTGAACCAGTCGAACTACCACACATTGATAGCATTACTAAGAAACAACGATCACCATAAGTAGAGTACATTCTTAAAAGTTCAAATTTTATCTCTATATATAAAGTTCGTTTGTTTGTTCATTCATTTCCCGTGGAAATAGAGACCTGAAATTAAATATATATTACTTATTACCTGGATAATGTTAAATAAAACAAAATTATCAATATATTCCCAAAATTGGATCCAGAGTAGCATGTGTCTTGCGTGCTCGCCGATGACAGTAGTGCAAATGTATTATATAAATGTAACAAAAAACATATTTTTTTAATTGAATATTAGTGTAATATAAGCAATAGTAATAAGCTAAAGGCATGGAGCAAGGGTAGTTCACTAGCTTGCGTGCTCGCCGATGACAGTAGTACAAATATATTAAAAATAAATATAACAAAAATATTTTTGAATTTAAAATTTGAATAATATAAACAATGGTAATGAAGTAAAGACAGGGATCCAGGGTAGCCAGTCGCTTGCGTGCTCGCCGATGACAGTTGTGAAAATGTATTATATATAAATGTAACAAAAAAATATTAATTTACAATTTGCGAAATATAATTATTAGTAATAAAAGAAAGGCATGGAGCAAGAATAGCCCAGAGGCTTGCATGCACGCTGATGACAGTATTGCAAATATATTATAAATAAATGTAACATATATATAATAAACTACTACATTACAGGTTAAAAATGAATAATTTTAGAAACAAACTTGAACACAACTGTCAGATAAAATACGAATATTCCCAGGTAATATTATAAAGACACATTCCTTCCATTAATGTTATTTTATGTTTGGTAAATACATTGAATATTTCAATTCACAAGTTTTGTTTGTATTAAATATATTTCATTGTGTATATAACTAGAATTGATGTTTTATGTATTTATAAGATAAAATAATTTTTTTTCCTTTTAAATGATTCTTATTTTGCTAAATATACTTATTGTGTATATATCTTGAATTATGTTAAGAATACTATATCAATAGCTTGGGCCGTATAAGAATCTGTTTTCGTATCTTAATATCAAGAAACAACAATTAAAATGATCCCTGTCAATCATTTTCAGTGAATTAATTTCAATAGCTATTGTTATAATTTTTGAGTGACACAAAGGGTCACGGGTAGGCTAGTACATCAATACAGATGATTCATAGAAATTGTGCAGCTTAAGAGAAAGCTTATGTTGAAATAAGAGATTATGCAATAAGCTGCCGGATCATCAAAGGGCCACTCAGAAGGTCTTATAATTAAATGAACGACAGAAATGATGGTCAATAGTGCTATAATCATACCGAAACAGACTGCAAATGACAGAAGCAATGATAACTAATGAAAAACTACAATATTAAATTAACAAAAATAAAATAGTGAAAGAATCCTTAAGCTTGATAGTGAGACAAATATATTACGTTTTCACCGCAATTTATTTTAAAACGCGTTTCGAACACTTAGTGTTCATCATCAGGCATATCTACCTCAGAAGGAGTGTTCAGTGATTGAGGAGCTAACAGATACTCCTGTTTATCAGGTTTGCCTAATAATGATCACCAAATGTTTGAAACGCTAGGTAAAATAAATTCCTTGTGGCGAAGACTTAATATATTTTCCTCACTTTTCATGAGTAAATACCACATAATAACGGCACAGCTCGTGAATCCTTAAGCTATTGAACAGAAAGTTTAATTGTGCCAAGAAGAAAACAGCTACCAGCCCAAATACAGTAATCCCTCACTTTTCGCTGATAATGGGGACCGAAGACACCCGTGAAAAGTGAAAATCCGCGAATAATGGATGCGCCTTTATAAAAGCCTCTAAAGCTCACTCAACGACCTTTCCAACAGAGAGAGAATCCTGACCTTACTAAATACTGTACTGTGTTGTAAATAAAAACAAAAAAATAAGAAATAATTCTAAACAAAGACTAATGTGTAGTGCGTAGATTCACAAGGGCGTGGGTGGCGTGGTAAACTGGAAGTTGGGCGATATGAATTAGCCAATCAGATCAAAGGAAACAGCTTTGGTTATTTTTTTATTAATTTCAACTTCTATTTTTTGATATTTTTATTATTCTCTTTTGTTACAATTGATTATGTTTTAATATTTTTCATTAATTTTTAGTCTTTATTGAATATTTTTTAATAGCTTGTATTAGTCTTTCATTTAATACAGTAGAATATATTTTGACCCAGCATGTCACTGGTTGTTTGATATCTTTCTCGATCGTACAAGAAGAATCCTGTATATTTTCTTCTCTAATACTAACTACCGTACTTTTTTATTACGAGTTGTATATTTTTATTTTTTACTGCAATTACAGTTGAATATTTTTTTATATTTTTTAATTAAACATTTCTGGACTCCGCGAAACACTGAACCGCGAACTAGCGAGGGATTACTGTACTGGAAGTCCATTATGACCAATATTGCATTTTATACATATAATGCCTCTTACAATTCGAACAATCAATCAGTAACATTTATTAGAAAAGTTCAATTAAGGGAATATCTGAATATTAGGGGACAAATACAGGAACAGAGTAGCCTGCCAATCAACCATAGAATATACTATACTCTAAGGCTATAAAACAAAAAGGAGGGCTTTTATAAGAGGGAATAGGAAAAATAATGGCTGAACGAGTGGAAAGACATAAAGTGTTGTTTAACCAATTCAGAGGTGCTTCTGAAAAAATTGAAACATACAGCAAATGAAATAATAACCAATATTGGAGAAGTATTAAACCAAATTTGAAACAAGATCAAAGATACAAACAAAAAACATTGTGTAGGAAGTTTGAAAAGACAATAGTTGAAATTAACAACAAATATGGCTTTTTATTTCATTATTATATCAGATATGCTTGAATGAACATCTGTTCTCAAATTATTTTTATATTAATACACATACTACTGTTCTATAACAACTACTATATCAAAGTGTAACTTAATTTATAACTCAATCGAATGTTTGATATATATGTAATGCATATTTTTCTAACTCACTCGAATAATGTAGATTTATAATTTATAACTTACTCGAATTGTGTAAGAAATAAACTCTCGAAAAAATATACAATTTCAGAATAAAGAGTTAAATATCGAACACATAACACCTATCAGCGATTGATAATAATATATTACCTATAAGCTATCAAGAATATAACCGACAAGCCTCAGTCATATCCTACCGTTAAGACTTGCGCAATAAACACTTAATAGCACTATTGTACCCCGTATGGGGGTAGAAGTTATTCAAAACCGACTCAAAAGCGTTCAACAAAAGAAACATGACTTTCGTCGTAAATATTTCACCTATACAAATTATAAAACTCTTGATGTTTTTGTTTGCTTGTACACAGGTGAAACTTACAATACATGTTAAATTCCAGTTTATGCCGAATTATTCAAAATAAATATTAAAGAAAACAGTGAGTAATATACTACTTTACAAATAATGGCATTAAAAACAATGATGAATGGAAAATAAATTCGCTCAACACAAGTCAGGTAAAATTAATGGCTCCAGATAAAAAATGTACTTAATATATAAAACGAATTTTCTTTATCAGGAATCGGTCAGTTTTCCAGGTTCAAATCAAATTTCCAAAGTCAAAGTTTTAATTTAAAATTCGTATTTCGAACTTTCGCATGAAACAAATGTATGAAATTCTGGAAATATGTATAATAATCTATTACATAAGAGGTTTAAAATGAATTTTAGGATACAAACTTGAATACAAATGTCAGCTTAAATACGAAGGTCTAAGGTAATATTATAGACACATACCTATCATTAATGTTATTTTATGTTAAGTAAAATAAATGGATATTCAATTTACAGGTTTTATTAGCTTTAAATATGTCTGATTTGTATATAACTTGATGTTCTATTTATTAATGCAGTAAAATAAATGAAATTCTAACTTTGAAATGATATTTGTTTGTTAAATATACTTACTGTGTATATACCTTGAATAATGTTAAGAACACTGTATCAAAAGCTTGGGCCATATAAGAATCTTTTTTTCATGACTTAATAACAAGAACAGCAATAACAGTTATTGCTGTCAATCACGTTCAGTGAATGTATTTTACTAACTGTTGCTATAATTTCTTAACACTCCGTGACACAAGGGATCACAGGTCGCCTAGCACTACAAACGAACTGAAATAAATCATTACAGGTTACAAATTAATTCATTTGTGTAGAAAAAAAATTTAATAGTAGATCATACAGGTGAAGTTTCTAAACTGTTGATATCCATTTTTTACATTTTTAAAAAACATCAATAGGCCAAACAAAATAAAAGGGCATTATACTGAAAACTGAACTTACACTTGTCAACACTTATCCTCTGCAAATTCTGTAATAGTAGAATGAGTAATACATGAACAATAGTACAAAGAAAATACTCCTCATATATTTAACAAATTATAATTTCACAGTAATTTAAAAGCTTCACTGGTTCTAGCATCAAACTCTCGTAATTTACAATTATAAAGACACATGACATAACAAATCTGATCTTTTGTTATATTTACAACTCAATTTGATAAGATTTCACAACTTTTTTTTTTGGAAGAGTGAAATAATATATAAGCAAACTACTAAATGTTTGGATACAGTAAGAGCAACTGGTCATAAAGAAGACAAAATTTAATCAATATTTTTGATATTTCTAAAAAATAATTAGCGAAAACACCTACAATGAGAAGCTTAAGAGTGCAAAAAGGTTTATAGTGCAAACAAAAAAAATTATTTTTCAGTCTTTATGTCAAACATAACAGAATTTATGAAATTTCTATTGAAATTATCTCCTTATAATTAGTTACTATTTAAAAAAAATAGTATACTTAATGATAGCACATTACGATTGAAAAATAGACTTCAACAGGAACGAAAACAATAAATGTCACTCAACAACCTGGTAATATATAGACTCTGAAGAACGCATCTTAAACAAATACCCTTACATGGCCTTTCCAATCCTTTGAACGAATTTAGTGTCATCAACTTTTAACTTGTTCACTCTAAACAGCTTTCAAAGATGTGAATTAATCTGAAAAAGTCAAAAATTCCGTAAGAGAGGGAATTTCAAGGTTATTCAAACTGCTATCACTGAAAACATGGTAGACGCAATAAATCTAACCTAATAGAATAAAAATTAATTTACATAACAATTGATATACAGCTATAAAAATATGCATTACTTACATGTAAATAATTGAAGAAGGCATTATAAAAAAAGTTAAGCTTTAGCCTTTGGGGGAGAAGCATTTTCCTTCCCCTTTACACCTACTTCCTCCTTGCTGGCTTCATCGAAATTTTCAACCAAATCTGGTACTTCATCATCTTCCTCTATAGTTGCCTTGCCGGCAGCACTTCCAGCAACACTCGTAGCCAACCGTTTGAGTTGATTTAATCCCTCAGGGCCTAGTTGACTTAAAATTCCTGGTAACATTTCAGTAATTTGCTTAGTTTCCCCATGACCGGTAATTGCAAAAGTATTGGCAGCTAATGAAGCCTGAGCTTTAGGATTGTTGAAATGAATCACCGAGCCATCGTCTTTAATCATATTGACTTCTTCGATTCCCGGTATTGTATTTACAGACAATTTTTTAAGTGAGCTCTGAAGCTTTTTATCATCAGTTGCAGCTGTTGCATGCAAAACCTTCTTCTTCCTTCTAGGAGTACCCTTACCACCAATACGAACTTGTGCTTGTAACTTTTTCAACTTTTCTTGATTCATTATGGTGAAGTTATATGTCTAATTACTTCGACTAGTTTAGTAAATATATCGAACAATACCAAAAACTAATCAAACTTTACATAGAGAATACTTTTTAATGATTACAACGAACTCTACACGTGCTAACTTCTATTAATGGAACAAAATAGGTAAAATGGACACTCCAGTTATCCCAACCTACTGTTAGAAGCTATGTAAAACATAATATCACTAAGCTGAAGTGTTACCAACGAATGAAATAAAAAAATATTTTACCAATGTTCCATTTTAACTAATAATACAAATTTATTATATTGTTATTATTACATTACCTAAATATAAACAATAATGTTACACATATATATTAATTATTATTAAATAAATATTTATTTAGGAACTAAGTTAAACAAAATCGTTAATTTAAATTCATACTATAAAATATTTTTGTTAAATTATTTTGTAATGAATAATTAGTAATTATAACCTTCTTAGCTCCGGTTTTTATCTGTTCTAAGGTGGAGAGATCTGACGTAGGAATCGTCAGGTACTTCTGACCATACCGGATACCTCTGCCCCAATTATAGTTGCGATCTATCAAGACAGTTTTGATATTATCAGTTCAAGTTGCCCTTTTCCTTCGCCATTATATATCTTAACCTGCCTTGGGTATCTGGTTACTTTTAATTTTGAACATTCCCAAACATTTTAAGCGTGATCGAATTATACTTTGAGGAAGATGAGGACACTACTTTCAGGGTTGTCCAAACCTTGACTAATTGAGTATAAAAGTAAAGTTTTAGTTTGAACTTTAAATTAATTTACATCATTCATTCAATGCACGTCATATTATTCACTAATTTCCTATATATGATTAATACTCTAATAATGTAATACAATAATGAATATTTCTAATATAATTAAATATTTGTTCTGTAAACCTGGAGACTTCCTTTACACATGTTTTGTTCTTGTGTTTTTTATTTTTTAAATGAAATAATTTTATAAAAAAACAAAAACTAAATCTTATTGACACGCCTAGCTTGTGATACTCTCTACATAGGTTCTTTGTATATAATTGTACCTAACTAAAAAAAAATACAATTTTGTTAGGAGAATTTTATTTTCAAATGGTGTGGTTACGTCATACTTTTCTCTCAATAATTATTTTATACTATTTCCATTTTATGTTTTACAGTAACTAAAGTTCTCACTTATAAAATATGTTTCAGTTCTTGTATACATTCAGTTCCAAGTTAATATTCACATGATAAATTCATTTTCTTAATTATCTGCTGTGAGTTTTGTGTATTATTAAAGCGTAAAAACAACATATCACATTTAAGTAGTATCAATCACATTTGTCAACTATCTGCGTTGATAATGCTATCTGAAATAACCACAGGGATTGTCGTCCCATGAACTTAATAACATATTACAGAAATCAAATAGTAACAAAAACAATTACAAAACTGTCTAATTACAAAAACAGTTCAGATTAAAACCATTATACCTCTTTTTATTGTACATCATTGAATTTTCATCAATCAGCAAGAACCCAAGAAATTCAACAGAAATTTTCCCTAACGGTACGATTCAATTTGGGATCTTGAAACTTTTAAAATTATTTTTTTTAGATTTTAAAAATTAAGATTAAACCGTTTAAAATTATTTTCAAATACAAACTTAAGACTACTATTAAATACAATCTTTAATATTGAATTCAATTAAAATACTGTATGTAATTGATTCAATAATTTCTTTATTTCGAGACGGTATACAACATTTCATTAAAACATATCAGTATTAAAGTAATGCAGTCATATTATCTTGTTGCAATTAGTATTGAAATATAAATAAGTGGATTTGCCTTTAAAACACAAATTTATAAAGTTTGAAAATTGAAGATACAAATGGAATGTGGAATGGAAACGGAGATATACCAGTTTTAACAATAAAACATTTTTGCAGCTGTTCTGGAAGAAGCAGAGAGTCCACTTATAGCAGGGGGTCGAGTAACTTTTTTGAGTTTTACTCCAATAGAATTTGAAGTAAAACGAATTTACCCCAACACTTAGAAGTACTCTGGTGTACATACCAATTTACTTATTGAATTCATGAAAAATAAATAAACAAAAAAAAGGTATATTGCAAAAATGTTTTATTGTTAATAATGATGTTTCTCCTTTTCCATAGTTTTAAAGATAGTGGCATCCTCGATGCAATCTTTTCTCCAACCTTCCCTCACTTACCACATAAACATCTGTAGCACGTTCATACCACTCAAAATTTCTAACTTATCCCCATGTGGGGGTAATTTACCCCTTTTCCCTCAACCATTAACTTAGAGAAATCATATAGCTCCATGCCGAAGAACAATATACCAGTACTTGATGTACTACCTTTCCTAGATCTTACAAGTAATATCAATATACCATATAGTATAATCTCATTATACTATATCTCAATTACTAAATTTATTCCTTAGAAAGAAAAAGTAACATGCTTCAAAATGATTTTTCTGATAATAGAGCATTAAAAACACTTAGGTTAGGTTGCAGTGGCAGTCCCACAAGGGAAAACACGTAGGCCAAGCATTGGCCCTTTGTGATACCACACAATGAAGATTGATTCATACAGTGGGAGTCCTAAATTTTGCCAAACTCAAATGTATTTAGAGTAGGGATCTTTAACGAGTACATGACATCGTACAGGCTCGGGACCGACGGTTTAACGCCCTTCTCCGAGGGACGACGTACTCAGATTTATTCACCTCCCACGTGAATAAATCGAGGGCCAGGTGAGGATTGTACCCCAGTCCTATCAGTTCAGAGGTGAGCAGGTAACCACTGAGCTAGCCTGGCCCCCCTAAAAAACTCTTAACATTCATAACAAATTTTATGTTTAAATATTTTTTTTAAATTAGTAATATGGCTTCACAATAATATGATAAATAAATATTTACATGTATCTTAGATACGTTATTCTTGACAACCAACTACCTCAACTGGCTGTGGAACTTTTTCGTTTTTTTATTTGATTTCTGATTACTTCTCTATTATGTATATATTAAAAAAATTTCTCATTAGAAGAATTTTAATTTTTATTTTATCTATGTTAAATATCTCAATGTTTACTTTTTTTTAAACATGGCATTTAAAACAAAGTATAAATTATTTTAAATTTATAAATAACATACAGAATAAAAAAAATTAAAGTAAAAATCGACTAAACATAAATCTTGAAGTACATTACTAATATTTGGTAATAAATCATTATGAATGATAATTAATGACTGCTCATAAACAGAGGAATGGGGTATTCAAGCTGGGGTATAAGGAGATTTGTTCATGTGCTATTTGGAACTCTTGCAAATCTAATTTGAAAGTAAAAAAAAAAATTAATACAGTTCATATGAATAATAAATAGAAGTCGGTGGTAAAGTGCACATGATGTTACTTCCACAAGGATTATATTAAAAGTGTTGGTGGAAAAGTTTTTTTGTAATGAAAGTTTTAGTTAAGATAAAAAAACAGTTTTTTTTTATAATTTCTTGAACAAAAATACTAATAAATCGTTGAAACATAAATATTTTATAATCTATTTGAATTAATATTGATAGAAATTTTAATTTTTATAAAAAAAAAATAAAACAAAAATTTAATATATATCAAAAACACTAAAACACAGAAGTAAAAGAACTTTGACTAAAGATCTTTTTTGAAAAGAACCTCGTTAAATATTAATTCATATATTAGCATTTTCAATCAAAATTGAAATAAATTTCAATCAAAATAGTGTTAACTATAGTTAACACAATTATTTTTTTTCAATTGAATTGTTATTGTTGTGTAACCTCCACAATTCTAGGTTAACATCTTTTGCTGCTGTGTTTTATTAGTCTAAATTGGGGTTTAGTTATTATTTGTCACCCATTTTAGCTGTGGGTTGATTTTGCATTGGAAACCCTATATTTTACTTCAATTAAATTTAATATAGTAGGGATCTTTTACGAATACATGAAATCATACAGTCTAGGGCAGTGATTCCCAAAGTGTGTGCCGCCATTATCTCCTTGGTGTGCTGCGAAAATTTATACATTAATAAAAAAAATAATATAATATAATATATTTTTGCGTCCTGTGATTTACTAACCTCACGTTTCTCACTAATATCGTAAGTGTGCATTTGCAATGATGAAATTTACATCTATTTTAAAAGGTACTGCTAAGTTTAAGAATATATATGAAATAGCAGTTGTGCCACCAAAATATTAGTTGCTTCTTAATGTGCCGTCATATTGAAAAGTTTGTAAACCACTGTTCTAGGGGTTTTAACTCTGTTTATGTTATTATTGTAGGTAGCATTTAAATATTTTTCAATGAGAGAGTTTACCTTTAAAACAGAAACTTACAAAGTTTGTAAATTAAAGATGCGAATGAAATTTGGTTTACCTAATAGACTAAACGTCTATTAAACGTTCGAGTTGTAGACTAGTACTCTACTCAAGTACACTTGAGTGAGGCAAAATTTAGGGCTCCCAATGTAGAATCAATCATCATTGTGTGGTATCACAAAGGGCGGGCTATGTATGTTCCCTTGTGGGACAGCCACTGCAAAGTAGTAGTAGTAGTAGTAGTGTAGAGCGTAATTTAATCCTAAGAAGACCAATAGATAAAATAATCAACAAAGATACAAATAATGACAGTGACCTGAATTGAGAATGCGCGCAGCTTACAGGAAACGTTGCTAATTACTAATATATTTTTTCTCAATATACATTGACAAAAGAGTACAGCACACAGAAAAAAGATAATACTCGCTCATAGTAAATTGGATTTTCGACAAAAGGAAAGAAAAGTAAATTTTTTAAAAAAAAAAACAGTTGCATGCCATAAAATTCTTAGTATAATAATTTCATAAAAGATAAAAAAAGTAAAACATAATTCAAAATTGGAAACATAATTTGAAAAACAATAAATGAAGTTATCCTACATCTTAAATTAAAAATTATCTTAGAACCACATTTCTTCTTACTAGTTTCTGATATTTTTCAGAAAAAATAGAATGTTTCCAAGCTTTAAATAGGAAACTTTCTCTTAAATCTTCAGTGTAGAAGAAGGTCAGATAAACTGTGTAAGAGATCATTGGGTATTGGAACAAATGTTTCTTGTATCAGATTATTTAGTAACACGAAATCTACACTTTCCCTTTTCAAAAATGTTATTGCTGTTGTAGTTATACTAAAGTTATTGAATGCATCAGTAGTGTGATATACAAAAAAAGCGTATATTTTGATAAGTGGATCAATCACTATCTGTAATACCTCTAGGAATGAAAGACTAATAAACATCTTCCATTTAACATTTATATTATGCCTAAATAGGACATTATATATTATATACCCAAGAAGTTTGATATTATGTTTACTTATAGCAAAGTTAAGTGTAGGCCACTCCAGATTTTTTTTCAATGAACTAAAAATGCAATATTACCCTTGATTAAATAACTTGACCAACTTCTTAAAATATAATCATATGTTGATATTGATATAGCTTCTCGGCCTCTTATCTTACAGTTCAACCTGGGTTTTTGAAGATCTGCTCCAAAGAATTAACTAGTGATTATAACCCAACGTTTTGCAAAAAATTGTTTAGTATTTTCAAAGCTTTTTTTAAAAAAAGAACTATTTAAGTTAGAAATATTACATGGTTATGTAACCTCCCTTTGTTTTCCTGTCTGATAGGATGCTGTTAGATAAATGCATCTAACTTAAATAGATTTCCTTAAAAAAAAAAAGGCTTAAAAGTGCCAAACAATTTTTGTCGAAACGTCGGTTTGTAATCAGTTGTTAATTCTTTGGACCAAATCGTCAAAAATCCAGTTTAAATTATAAACATATGTGTTATTATAATCAACACCTAAACAGACGATCTTATAAAACTGAAGTTGAATAACTGAGGAGAAAGAAAAAGAATATCGGCCCCTTAAATGTGTGAACATTTTCATAGGCAGCGATCTTATGTGTTTGGAGTACATACTTCTAGTACTACAGTAAATTGGTTAACTTTAATATTAACACGAGAGCTTGTCGCCATCATGTTACCAGGATTAGATAAGTGGCACAAGTCTAACACATTTAAATCAAGAGTTCTTTTATAGGTTTTTAAATTTTAGAAGTAGTCAGTCATTGACTGTGGCTAACATGCCCAAAACATGTTTCTAACATAACAGTACAATTTGTTCTACGTTGTACTGTTAATAACGATTGTCTTGGTCAAACATTTTTTATATTTATACATCTATAAATCATTTATACCACAGTAAAAGGATTAAATTCAGGGTTTCTAAATTTACATAAAAAAACTTATCATTTTAATACTACATTCAATCTTATTAATTTATATTTATCTTAAAATCATAGAATATTGTAACAATTAAATAAGATCAACATAGAATTGGTGTATAATTGGTATATATTTATGATACAAACTATAAATTATTAAAATTAAAGTGTATTAAAGTAATACTCAGTATTATTTACATTATAGTTCACTTGTTATTATAAAATGTAACAAATAACCTATATGTTCTTCTTTTTTTTAAAGAGAAATATAATTGTTCTTACAATAAAATGTATAGTCTTAATTTTCTTATGATACAAATAAAACAAATTAAGAATATATTTTATTATAATTCTCTTAGAAATATCTCAGTCTCTATTTCTTAAATTACTAAGCAAAGTATTGATATAAAATATTGATCATTTATACAAGAACAAACAGACCTACAATGAAAAAAGCCAAGAATTCAGTATAAATCATAAAGCGTATTCAAAATACCGTAGTTAGTTCCCCCGAAAAAAGTTATATGAGATTCATATGTTTCTTTGTATATAAATGTCTTCAGTTTTATTTCTATATTTGACAGACAAACTTTGTATTTTATATATACAGATTAATATTAAGAATATATTTACTATTCGTGATAAGAAAGCACAGCAGTATGGAGATGATTAAATATTTATCACTTGTTTTGTCAACTTTGAGGCAATTCAAATTAACTGGAAGATATTTCGTTGAGTTGCTTCTTTCATAATGTCATGCTCATTGAATTCTGGCATTCAACTATAACATCTGTAACAAATGAACAATTAATCTTATTATTAATATTATCCAGTAATACTTATATTTCTGATAACTTCTGATACAAATAGAGTAAACAAACAGTTAGGAAATTAATTAGTGAATATTACATAATTATACGAGTATAGCCATTTCATTTTCTTTACACTTCATACTATCTTTTTATAACTATGTTCTAGACATGGCTATTTAAAATTATAGGTTATTATTCGTTAACTTGCAAAAATAAAAAGTTAATTATAAAATAAGTGATCATTTCTTTATATTACTTAATAATAGAAATCATACCATCTTAAATTAGATTTAATTAAACGATAAGTGTTATAAATTTGAAATATAATCTTTCTTTACAATAGTTAGATTACACATTTCCATTTATTAGATATTTTATCAATAGTAGTGATATGAATTACCTTTTATCTCTAGATCTCTAGCTCAAAAGAAAATGCATTGAATGAACAGGAAAGAAGATATATATGTGTACGTACATTTATTAGTAAGAAGTAATTTATTTATAATTGCAATGTAACCATACATGATAAGAGGCTGTAAAAGCACCCGATTCACTAAATATTTAAATATTCTAAACATATTAAAACTATTAGTGAGCTGGAATTGTTACTTAAATACAGACATTCGGTTATATTTGTTCATAAACAGATGAAATAAGTTTCAAATTATAAAAGCCAATTGATGAATGTCACACTTTTAGATAGTACAATCTTATTTTTCAAATTAAAGTATTGTATTATATTGTCTTATAATAAATAGTGTATATAGACATTAAAAAAAACTACGAAAAGACAAGCAAGATGCACAAAGAATGTATTTAATATATGTCAATTGCCACATTTAGCTTTCTAGGCTTAAAAGATACAATGAACACGTTATAACTGAACAATTCATAACTAAATAAATGAAATGAGAGAAATGTTCTAATACTTTACAAAGATTAGAGATTCTCTTTCAAATACTTGTATTTCCAAGTATTTATCAAATTAATTGTCTCAGTTTCTGATTTTTTAACCTTCTCTCTCACGTTAACAAAATTTCAAATCTCTGTTCAAAACCCAGTACAGGTATTACCTCACTCAGCGTCGTTAATTGGGACCTGGAGGGGCGACTTAAATCGAATCAACTGGTCCCTAAGCTAAACCGAAAATAACCTTTCCTAGTTCTGCTCAATACTTTTTTCACAAGTGCAATTTTCAATAATATAAAGCTAATAAGGATTTATTGTAAGCTTACAAACAAATAAATTTTACTTTTAAAACTGCATATTATGGAAAAAAGGTTATGAATAGTATTGAAGCAGAATTTATTAACCTCTTTTATTTTTTAACCACTTTCGTTATGCAATACTTGGCGGCGTTTTTCTCTCTGATAAAACAGATCATATTACCTTCCTCAAATTTGAAATAAAACGATAATTCTGAAATGTGATATAATTGTAAATAGCCAGCAAGATTTCGTCATGGATAAACGTTCATTCTGTTGCAGCTAATAGGTAGTGTGATAAAATACCCTCTTGTGCTTAGAATTGTGATTCCTGATCTTGATGATTTTCTCGTGGTATTATGATTCCAATATTTGTGTAGACAATCGTAAAATCGAATGTCTGAGGTAAACTTTATTTTTATTTTTCCATGTATTTTTTTTCTTTGAAAACCGATGTATTATCGAGATACACTTCACTCGAAACGGCCTAGACCGAGGTATACCTCTGGTCCTTTAATAATCTATAAATCTTTTATTAATTTCATAAATAAAATTGATGTAGATATTTTTTATAGTTTAATAAGTATTTTCGTCTGTTATTAGATTTAGGACAAAATGATAATATTTAATTGAATTCATGGTGCTATTATAGTTTGCTACCTACGTACGTTCAATTTTATACTATAGTATGCTATCTACCACCAATTATGGTATCCATCGAAAATAACAGTTTGTAGGGATAGGTTTATTCAAAATTATTCTCAATTTATTACACAAAAATTTTAAAACTTATTCAAAACATAAACTTTACAAAATTAAAAGAGGTATAATATATCGTATAATTCGTCGAAATTTATTCTAGTACTGTTTGTAAATACATCGTTCAAGAAAGCTGGAAATATATCATCGTGTTTTCTCAGAATTTTCCAACAATAATGGTCTAATGAGATTGCAAATGCTGTTGAGGTACTCCTCTTTTCTTTTTTCGTATTGAAATCTTTATATCCAGCCATATAGTCACAGTAAATGTTAAATTTTCTTAATCAATACATTTAAAGAATATTTTCTATCATCTTAACATACTTGTGATTTATTTTGTGTTGTATAATATGAAATGATTAGAGAGAAAATGCTACCAACATACGCAGGTAGGGGAAGGGATAAAAAATAAAGTAACTAAATATTAACATGAAATAATATAAATGAATAAATAGCAAAATTATTCAAATAAAACAAGATAAAATAATAAATAATTAAAACACATAAACTGAATTCAAAAACTATATAATAATTTAAAAATGAATATTACGCAGGTAGGGGAAGGGATAAAAAATAAAGTAACTAAATATTAAAATGAAATATTATAAATGGATAAATAGCAAATTATTCAAACAAAACAAGATAAAATAATAAATAAGAAACCACATAAACTGAATTCAAAAACTATACAATAATTTAAAAATGAATTAAAATAGACCAAATTAAAAGTGGTAGATAATAAAATCGAAGGTTGATAGCATACTATAATAGAACCGATTGTATAATCTAAAAATTTGTTATAGTTTATGTATCAGAATATTATAGTATGGTATACTTTGTGTGACACATGTTTTGTATCTGAATTAGTGAATTCTCAACCAGCAGTGGTGCTGGTGCGCGCGGATAAAACTTGTATTTCTTTTAAAAACAAGGTATGGTTGAACTATCTGCTGACCTGTATTAGAAAGGACAGAATGGTTGCGCTGGGTAGGGCACAGAGCCTGGGACAGCATAAGGGTCAGGATTGACAATGCGACACCATTTCTTGTAGGAGTCAGAGCTTCGGCTGGATCTCTGTGGATTAGGACGGCCTATCAACAGGTCGAAGAATGCAGGGGCTGCCCATGACTGGGCTATTGTGGCACACAGCAGGGCAGTCAACACAAGTCTGATGCTAAGCATGTTTTTTTTTAAAACTGTCTGTCTCGGCAGCCGTACAGCTGCTCTTATAGTCCACCCAAGGACAATGTCCCCTCTTGTTCGGGGGAGGGTCTCTTCTTTGTCCACCAACGCTCTCTATTTAAATAAAAATCATCCGACTATTTTCTCGTATTCAGAGTAAAGATAATAACGATTAAAAAAACAGAATCCTTTGTTTTTCCCTTTACAAAAATAAACTCGGAAACTTATTCAACTCGAAAGATTCTTCGTTGGGGCACTGCTTCAGGTCTTTTAAAATTATTTTAGTAACACAGCAAAGTGGAAGGGTAGCATCCACCACGGGTGGTACGTGCCGGGGGTGGCATTTTGAAAACATAAGAATAGATAAAAATTAAAATAATAAAAAGCTATCAAAAAAATCTGACATTTTATACTAAAATGAGTATTGTTTTCATGTTTTATTTGTGTAATACTATTTTTAAAACAGATTTTCAACGGTAATATTTGCAAATTATTAATTTTAAAAAAATATATTATTTAATTGTTCAAAATTAATGTTTTAATAGGGGTTGAACATTTATTATATTTATTTACTTAGCTAGTTAATTTAATTTGAATTATACGTTTTTGTTTTGAAAGATCTTTCGTTTTCTTTGATGACGACTATATATGTATACGAGTATTGTAATAAGATGAAAGTCTGGGGCTAATAACAAAAGTCTAAAATTAGATTCTTGATTGTAATTCTATGAAAATAAATATTTTGTGGACTTTAAAGAATTTTGAATGTTAACGGATTATTAAAGGTCACCGGACCCGTTAAGTAGCGTAGCAATAATTAAGTTGCTACCTCACTTAATAGTTTATATTAAAAACTATTAAAGAAATAAAGAAAGGAATGCTACTGTTCACAATTTTTAATATTTATTAATATCAAAATATTTAAGTTTTTTGCAAATATTGTAAGATGAGGAGAAAAGGTTAAAGGTTCTCAAAACGGAATAAGTGGATGTTTAATACTCATATAATACAATCCTGTATGTATTTCAAGATTGTACAAATAGTACACTTAAAAAATGTAATTATATTACACTTAAATTAAAAACTTTAAATCCAAACGTATATTTTAGCTACAGATTTGAAAAAGAAGCACAAATAAAAATAAACAACTGCACCTATTGAGAAAGTTATTCCAACCAGATAAAAATGTACACAACATGAACTTTTATATGAAATAGAAAGGTTGACTTTGAGTTTAAAATATTTGGTTGAACTGTTAGGAGAGAAAAAGAGAAAGCGACTTAAACACATAAGCAATTATACCGTTATTATGTGTTTAAGAATAAATAGGTATGAGCGCCTCTGACAGCTTGAGCTTTTAGGATTACCTTCTGTATTCTTCTTGGTACACTCAAAGTCAGTGTTCTGTTTATATTATTTAGCTATTACTTGCAGATGTACCCATTCGGGACGGGTATTTTACGAAAATTCAACTTTGATTGTGGTATTCCAAAATATTATTATGGAATAGTAGAAAATATCATTAGTACAGTCCATAACTGTTGTCATTAGATCTGGAGTTGCTTTTACGTTTTGCAGCTTTAGATACTGAGCTCAAATTTGTTGCGCCTCCGTGTCGGGTATTTTACGAAAATTCAAGTTTGATTGTGGTATTCCAAAATATTATTATGGAATAGTAGAAAATATCATTAGTACAGTCCATAACTGTTGTCATTAGATCTGGAGTTGCTTTTACGTTTTGCAGCTTTAGATACTGAGCTCAAATTTGATGCGCCTCCGTGTCGGGTATTTTACGAAAATTCAAGTTTGATTGTGGTATTCCAAAATATTATTATGGAATAGTAGAAAATATCATTAGTACAGTCCATAACTGTTGTCATTAGATCTGGAGTTGCTTTTACGTTTTGCAGCTTTAGATACTGAGCTCAAATTTGATGCGCCTCCGGGACGGGTATTTTACAAAAATTCAAGTTTGATTGTGGTATTCCAAAATATTATTATGGAATAGTAGAAAATATCATTAGTACAGTCCATAACTGTTGTCATTAGATCTGGAGTTGCTTTTACGTTTTGCAGCTTTAGACACTGAGCTCAAATTTGATGCACCTCCGTGTCGGGTATTTTACAAAAAATCAAGTTTTGTTGTGGTATTCCAAAATATTATTATGGAATAGTAGAAAATATCATTAGTACAGTCCATAACTGTTGTCATTAGATCTGGAGTTGCTTTTACGTTTTGCAGCTTTAGATACTGATCACAAATTTGATTTTATTCTAGACATACTTCTTATTTAGTACTCGGGTAGGTAAGACTCACTTTTTAAAGCAAGCAAATTATGATAAACGCAAATGAAATTAAAATTAACTAACCTACTTGCAACAGTATCAAGCTACTAAAAATGCATAAATAAGTCTGTCAAAAATGTTAAGGATATTATTTTAAAGTTTATTATAAAACTTAAACAAGGATATTATTTTTTTGAATTTCAGGTAAAATTAATGCACTGAAAATCTTTTCTTTTACCGACAAATAAACAATATTAATAAAGTTATTCTTGTAAGTTGAACTATAACTCTTTCTTTTTTGTTTCCTTTAATATTAACAAAGATCCGATGTTACGCCGAGGTGCATCTGTAACACTTTTATAGCAAATGCTATTATTTATAGTTGCGGTGAAGAGTGGGTGATTTGTTTGGGGGGGGGGGGGTGCACGAATTGTTTTCTTCTTCCAGGAGGTGTGGAGGGGGGCGTAACAGAAAATAATAGAAAAGCACGGACTTATATAAAGTGAAAACACCTTTTACCGGTGGATTATAAATAATAAATAATCCATGAATGAATTTCAAAAGTAAATTTTGAATTTATATGCACTAGCCTATGGATAAAGGAAACATAATAGTGTCACTCAGTGATAAGAAATCATTGTATCTGGTCAGGAGTGAGCCTTTACAACAATAATGGTAAAATAAATGTAGTTATATTTTTTGTTGATAGTTTTAATTAAAATAGCGTATACAACCGATATGTCTGTTTTAAATAACTACAATAATGATAAGTGTGATTAAATTGAATATCTTCGACCATGGCCTAAAAATAAAGGAAGGTAATATGTCTGTTATCAAATTGTCAAAACTAAGAGATAAAGTAATTTAACAACCTTGATTATTACAATTGTCAATGGCCTTGATACATGGTGATATTATATATGTAACAATTAAGTTTCATTTTAACTATCCTTGATAACAAGGAAATGCAGAATGCATTACAAAATTGAAGTGAACTGCGCATTTGTTTGAAGCGGTCGTTGTTTGTTTGTTTGTTTTCCAACGCCCACACTTATAAGGCTTTCACCTTTTAATGCTGTTCTAGGGGCAGAAATTTTGACTTACTTATTATTTGATACCCATTTCAGTAATGGACTAGCTACATTACCTGTTGATAGTGCATCGAGAGTGCTTCAATTTTGCCTAACTCAAGTTAATTTCGAATAGGGATCTTTTAACGAGTACTTGACATCGTACAGACTCGGGACAGACGGTTTAACGTCCTCTCGAAGGGGACGACGTGCTCAGATTTATTCATCTCCTAAGAGCATAAATCAAGGACCAGGTGGGTATTGAACCCAGTTCAGAGGCGAGTACTTTAACCATTGAGCTAACCTGGCTCCAAGGGAGGCAAACATCAAAATCATAGACTTCTTTTTTTTTATAATGGTCCGGTTTGTTCAATACAGTTCTGTAAAGTAGTACTTTGTTGTTAGCCGTTAATTTTGAATATGGATCCATTAACTGTAGTAATACTTTATACAGTCTGTATTGTTCTGTTCGTTTTATTTTTGTATGGGAATCCCAAGTAAGTCGTCTATCAAGGTGTAGTTCTTTCCAGAAATTAAGACATAACTTTTTCAAACTTTTTTGTTGACTTCAAAACACCGGTATTATGGTTAGTTGTTCTGATTTAAATATATCTTGATAAGTTGAAAGATCATTTTAAATTTAAATATTAAAGAACAGATCTTCAAGAATGTCAATGTCACTTCTATTTTTATAAAAAAAAACAGAGCAATTTAAAAAATAATTGCGAAGAAATGATGATGGAGGACCTGGGAAGGAAAAGCGGGGAAACATGTTAATATGGATAAGTAATTTATAAAAATAAATATTTATGACTGAATTGATTTACTTGTAAAGGAATTAAAATTGCAGACCAGTTTATATTCTACTCTTGAAACGATTTAATTAATGGAACAATGACGGCACTTATGTAGGCACAAGTTGTGTGATTTATCTGATTATTTGATTTAAACTCTAAGAGGACAAAGCTAAATAAGAGTTATGGTATCTTTGTTGAGCTGTTTTCGCTTGTGAACCGAATCTAACAGTTCTCCTTTACTCGCTTACCACCTTTCTCGGTGTTCGTTTAGTTTAGGTTAGACTGCAGTGGCGGTATAATAAGGAAACAGAAATAGCATCGTTACGGGTGTGGGAAGAGGAATGGATGGCAACTCCAAAGGCATCTCACACCAAGCAATATTTTCCTACAGTATTCAGCAGACTATCAAATAAATACATTGATAATAATAATTAAGTATATAAATACTTAACATATACTTTATTTAGCTTATGCGCATTACCATTCGAAGTATATATTTCTTTTTAAACTATGGAATGATATCCGAACTCTGTTATATGGATTTTATTATGATATCTTTTAAAAATATACGAAATTAATTATCAAACCACAATAAGAAATGGGAAAACAAGACTAAGATCTTTCAACCGTAACAAGCGGTCTTCGTCAGAGTCAAAAACCCAACTGAGGTTGAGTCAAAAAAAAACTCAGTTGGGTTTTTGACTCTGACGAAGACCGCTTGTTACGGTTGAAAAATCTTAGTCTTCTTTTCCCATTTCTTATTGTGGTTTGATCATTGATTGTTGTTTCACGTGTTTATGTGAAATCTTTTTATACGAAATTAAGAAACAGTCCACACAGACTATAAAACATGAAATTACACAAAACACGACACAGAAATATTTATTTTTTTTCTGTGTCGTTTTTTGTGTAATTTAAACTTTTAAAAATATATATAGATTGCGACATTTTCCATAAACAATTAACTTTTTCACTTGTCCGACTAGTCATTAGTATCATCATTATTATTATCAACTGTTGTAAAGGTTTTTAACTGTGAAAACTTTAGGAAAGTAGTCCTTAAAATTGGAGATGTTGATGACAAAAATCCTCAAGAAACCCATCTTTGGACTTTAAGAATTAGTGGTCGAGAAGCTTTATCAATATCATGATAACAGTATTAATGGGGATTATTTGTCAGAGGTTAACAATAAAGAGATGAAATACATGTATATTGTTAGCAACACATTGGTTAGCTGAAATCACTTTGGTAGATGATACCTGCGTATCATACCAAAGTGTACAGTATACCATCATACCTCGTATACAGGAGTAGGAGACGTTTGATCAGTTCGGATTGTCCATCTTCAAATAGATTTGACAGAAAGACGCTGTACAACGGAAAAACTGACAAACATACATAAAATATCAAAACTGTCTATGAATACATGTTATAGCTTGCATATTGAGATTGCTAGTACTAGCAGGCAATCCTTTATGGAGTAGTGGCAGTCCCACAAGGGAACACACATAGCCCGAACATTGGGCCCTTTGTGATACCACGCAAGATTGATTCTACATTGGAGTCCTAAATTTTCCCTAACTTAAGCGTATTTAGATAAAGGATCTTTAATGAGTACCTGACATCATATAGGCTCGGGACCGACGGTTTAATGTCCTCTCGGAGGGATAAAGTGCTCAGATTTATTCACCTCCTACGTGAATAAATCGAGGGCCAGGTGGGGATCGAACCCCGGACTACCAGCTTAAGGTGAGTACGTTAACCACTCAGTTAACCTGGCTTCCCTATCGAAAAGCAGGTGATACGGTGTTTGAACACTGAGATTGTCACAAGTACAGAGAGCTAAGTCAGTCATTTTAAAACGATGAAAGCAGCTTTTAAATTTACCATGTTTGATGAGAAACATGGTTAAATATGGTGCTGTCTTTTTTTTAAATCAACGTATCTATTTCATAGTCTGCTGAGTACTGTAGGAAAATATAGCTTGGTGTGAGATGCCTTTACAGTTGCCATCCATTCGTCTTCCCACACCCGTAACGATCCTATTTCTACCAACTTATCTGCATATGACTTAGGCAACTTATTGTAAGAAATTTGTAAAGATTCCACTGTTGAAGCCATTTTCTGCTTTTCATTTCCATCAAAGCCAACATGTGCTTTGACCTATCGGATTGAGAAAATCCACTCACCTGTATCCAACATGTTAATCAATATTTTCCCACTTAATTCAGTGGAATATCCGGTATGATATAGCATTAGTAACGTCACCTTATGAATTCCAAGAAAACTTTCTCTCACACAGTCATCAAGTAAACGTAACAGATATAACTATACATTTGGATTAATAATCCGGGTCCTAGACCCACAAAGCCAAGGTTCTATATAACGACCTAGAGCAGACTGGAGCCGTAAGGTCTTTAAAGTTGGGCGGAGTTGAACAGTCACTCACTGTGACGTTTGACCTTCCTTCTGTTCAGAAGGGACTACTTTCCCATATCTGACTATCTTTAACAAACTACTTTGTTAGATAAATCTGTTGTTTATCAGTATAAATAATCGTTTCCAGCCTTAAATATTGTAATAGAAAGAAAGTGTATTGACACTGGAATGTTTTCAGACTGTTTTTTTAAATTATAATTGTAATACTTGTCATTTCATTCCTAAATCCAATACATTTTTAACCATTTTAAACATAAATAGATAAAAAAGATGTAATATTTATTTTTGACAAACCGATAAACGATGTAGAATTGCTAAAAACCTATTACCAATACAATAAGCAGAAGACAATTTAACAGTATCATGAAGTTTCTTTTAAATTTAAAAATGGTATTGGAAACGTAAATGACAGAACAAATAGCTAAGTATTGCTAAATTTTTGTTTGCTTTTGGTTTTCCCATGTCTTCACTTATAATATTTTCACTTTTTAGCGGTGTTTTTGGGGAAGAAAATTTTGGATCATTTATTATTTGGCACTCGTTTTAGTAATGGGCGAGCCAGATTACCAGTTGATTCTATTCACATACCACGTGAATAAATCAAGGGTCAGAGTGGGTATCGAAACCCAGACCTACCAGTTCAGAGAGAACATGTTAACTAACTACTGAGCTAACCTGGACCCCTAATATTGTATTGTCAAATGAAAAACTAATATTGAAGCTTTTTACCTTACTTAAAATATTTATGACTAAGCTTTAAAGGCACACTCAAATACTTGGAGATATTTACATCCCTAAATAACACTGGCCAAAAAAAAAATTTTTTTCTTGTCATGGTGCTTCAGATGTTTTAACCGTTTTTACATAATTAAAAGCGCTGATTCCAGAAATCCTGTCGCTTTTTCTCTATCAGGTCTAGTTTTTCTGTTATGGTATTACCTCTCTCTCTCTAGGAAGGAGATAGCTGCAATAAATGACAAAAAAAATCGGAGTAAACAATGTTTTTATTTAACTTTAAGACACATATTCATTAATTACTCCAGAATATTTGCACTATGTGTGCAATGCATTTGGATTTCAAGGTATATTCGCGGCAACTACAGCAAAACACATTTGGTTTGTTTAAACAACGTTATCTACGATCTTACGATTGCCCAGAGCGGCAAAAATAGTTGCTACGTCACTGTCATAGTCACCTACGATTCTAGGATGTATGATCAAAATGCATTGACACTTTTTGAATTTCCCGCGCTCTGTACACCTCTCAATTTTGTTGTTGTTATGTTGGTACACCATCACGATCATATTGTTCACAGTTTTGACAATATAGCATGTGTTTTTTTTTTTTTTAATGAGAGGCATAAAGGTTAGACTAGTGTTTGCTCGCTGAGAGATTTTTCGCTGTTGAAAAAATAATTACTTGTAGAATAACTTATACCACTTTTGTTGCTCAAATTGACTCAGCAAACTTCACTGTCAACATTTCAAGAGTTTTCATAACAGTTTAACAGCAACTTTAATCCCAGCCGAGCAGAACTCCGCTAAGACAAAATATCAAACAATTAGACTCTTTTCAAATTTCGACTTTGTCGTCATCAGGAGTCGAAGAAGAATATGAGTTCTACTCTGCTGGCAAATAGCAACTCACACCCAGCCAAGCAATAACTCATACTTACTTCTTGTCCTGTCTCCTGAATTGACGACGAGTTCGAAACTATCACTAGTCAACATTGTCAAGTGTTGTTTCATAACGTGTTCTATTACAGCTAACACTGGGTTAATTTTCTCGTGTTTGATTAACGCAACGTTCCATTTTTGAATAAATAAATTAAATATATTTCTTTTTAAACACCCACAATTATAAGGATTTCACCTTTTGGTGATATTTTTGGAGCGTCATTATTTTGTCGTCATCAGGAGTAGAAGAAGAATATGAGTTCTACTCTGCTGGCAAATAGCAACTCACATCCCAGCCAAGCAAAACTCATCTTATTCTTCTTCTCCTTCTCCTGATGACGACGAGTTCGAAATATTATAGTAAATTGCATGTTGTTTCTGCGTGTTCTATTACTCTAACACAGCGTGTTCTATTTTCTCGTGTTTGATATTAACGCAACCGTTTCCATTTTTGAATAAATAAATTAAATATATTTCTTTTTCAAACACCCACAATTATAAGGATTTCACCTTTTGGTGATATTCTTGGAGCGGTAATTGTGCCTCATTGTGATCCACATTACACGTTGGTTCTACATTGGAAGACCTAAATTTTCCCTAACTTCAAGTTTATTTAGAGAGTAGGATCTTCAACGAGTACCTGACAACCGTACAGTGCTTGAGACCGACGTATTAACGTCTTCTCCGAGAGACGACGTGCTCACATTTATTTCGCCTGCCGCTTGAACAAATCGAGGGTACAGTGGATATTAAACGTTTTGTGATTAAAGAGGAAGGCTTTACACTGGTTATAACTTCAACCAATATTTGTTTCTACAAATCAGTGATTATTTTCCTTAACATTGACAAAAGGTATTTATTTTTAGACAGGAAAACAAATAAGGAAAATATAAAAGACTGAGAATAATACAGCGTGAATCTAAGATATTTCATTATATTTATAAAAAGTAAATTGGAATGCTGAGAAATAATGTATTTTAAAGAACGGAACTTGTATTATACTAATAATGGACCTGTTTCAAATGAGCCAGTCAAATGAATCAGAAAAAGAAAAAAAAAACTCATTTCCTGAATGAAATGTAAAATGAAATAACCAGTTTGATTGGTCGACAGCCAGTAGATAACCTTGGAAGGTTATACACGATCTTGTGAGAACTAAATCACTTGAGTTCATTACCATACAGTTAGTTCGCCATGATTGATCCTAAAACAGACACGATTCGTCCTTCCCATATTTGTGCAGTGTTTTACAAATAATTACGTCACTTGCAAGTAAATAGCTGTTTTATAGAAAGTAACTGTTATAATGACGTCAGAATTATTAAATGAGGAAACGTCTTTTAGTTTAATTTCTTATACTAATAATATAACGGTAAACACTAAGCAAAATTCATTACTTGTGCAATCTGTTTCAGTGTGTTGTTTACTCATCATGGGGAATTTCATAAATGTTATTAAGGTTCATATCCCTTTCCTTATCACTTCTTCATATCAAGGAGAGGGAAACCAAACGCACTGGTATTGAGACTGTTGGAAACCGTCTCTGTTCCTTGGTTTCCAACCCTCTCTGAACCAGTGCGCTTGGCTTCCCTCTCGTATTTATCCTGAAGAAAGGTTCAAACCGAAAATTAGAGACTGTAAGTTTTGTGTTTTAATTTAACTATGTTTCTTTATCTACATTGAACTTCATATATATATATATATATATTTCGTTGAACAGCTGACCGTATTTCGCTGATGTCATTTTCTTCACAAGTTTTTCAAGGTTTCTGAATACCTTCTTCTTTCCTTCATCCAAACGTTGGAGAATGTTAATTAAGTTATAACCGACATGTTTCGACTGGCTTCCAGTCATCTTCAGGGTGATTAATTAAACAAAGAGGAAAATTATTAGTCTTGGAGTTGGTATTAAAACACATTATATAGTAGAGGTTTGAAGTAGCTGCTCTTGGGCCTGATTCGCAAGGGCTACTGACTGAGGTGGGGTGGATGGTGGGGTGGGGGTACTGACAGTTAACGGTTTTTTCATCCAATCAGGCGCGTATAGTTTAAGTACTCTCTCGCTACTACCCGTCTGAATATTTATTGTAGGTTTATTCTGTTTAATTATTATTGCTTCTGCGATTTGCAGCCGATTGAAGTTGTTTTCTTTTCTAATTATTTTAGTTCCACTCACGAGTAGGTCTCTAGTTATTTTGGTATTATGCTTGTCCTCTGAATGTTTCTTGGGACCGCCTATAGAAAGGTGCATGGTAAGTCTTCTCGACAGTGATGTAGTTGTCATCCCAATGTATGAATCGTTGCAGGGCTCACGGTCCCCGATTTGACAGGTGTATTCATACACGAGAACAAATAAACTCCTTCAGTTGAGAATCTTTAACCTTATTGCTATTTCTCATCACTATATATATATATATATATATATATATATATATATATAAACTACATTAACATAAAGAACACACAGAAAAGAAACAAAAACTCACTACTATATTTCGATGGCCTCGTATCAGGAGGATAGAAACGAGTCGCTCCGCAGGCAGAGCTCAACTGACCGGTGATCTTGAAGAAACAATCAAACAGTGGAGCCAACTTACGGAGGGATGGGAGGCAAGGATAGATAAAGAAATAAAAGTAACATATATTATAACAAATGAAAACAAAAACTATTAGCACGAGTAAAACACCCAAATAAAAATAAGTAAGTAAACAAAAGATAAATAAAAGGAATAATCAACGTTTGAGGTTAAGCCCAGGAGCAGATCTACCCCCAAAAGACTGATAATAAATAGCTTCTTCTGAAGCTCTCAGAGTGACTTTTGAGTTTATTATCAGTTACCTGTTTCAGGAATTGTACATGGAAACATTCATTAAAACTGACTCCGTGAGAACTGGAATGGGTAGAAACGGGAAGGTCACTGCGTTTACTAACGGACAACTTGTGATTATTCATACGCAGACTTAGCTTGGTGGAAGCCAAACTCACATAAAAACCATCACACTGGGTGAAATCCAAACAGTAAACGCGGTTACCAGAGGTACAAGAGGTCTTTTAAGAGATAAGGTAGGTGCGTTTACTAAGGAAGGAACGGGATTGATAATAGGACACATAAGACACCCACGACGTCCGCACTGAACCATACCACCAGCAATATTAGGAGGTTTGGGAGAAGAGATATGAGAAAAGATGGATCTAAGATTGACAGGTTTGCGGAAGCAAATAGAAGGTATCTCTCTGAAGACAGAAGAAGTACAGGTGGAAGAAGAAGGCATAGGGAAGAACTCCTTGATGAGTGCACCCAGCCTATGAACACCAGGAAAATAACTTATTTTAATATAATATAATAACTAACGTTATTATAACAGTTAATTTAATTTAACAATTTTTTTTATGATTTGTTTTTTAAACGTTTTTATTTTCAAAAATCTTTGATTTTCTTTTAATGATGACTGTTAATGTATCGAGTACTGTAATAGATGAAGGTCTGGGACTAATAACAGTAGTCTAAGATTAGATCCTTGATTGTAATTCCATCGAAATGCCTATTTGAGGACATTCTGGAAGTTTGAAAACCAGCAGGGGGGGAATACGGTTTCTACTACCTCGACGGAAAATGGGTGAACAACCAACAAACAAACTTACGAACTTTATATAAGAGATAATTGAATTAGAACTTCAATAAATTAATTTATACTAATCATCCATTTATACTTATCCATCAACTAATTAAAATAAAACATCTCTATTAGTGTAGAAGAATATGTTGCATTTTGTGGATGACTTAGTTAATCATTTAGTCATCAACAAGTAGTCATTAACAAAAATAATCAATTTGTGTTTAATATTTCAAATTCGGTAGTATGGATGATAGTAAAAACTACGGAACTGATTAAGAATGAAGAAATAATTTATTAATTTAGATTAGTTGTCACAAGTGCCGAGGAAGGGCGGACAGGCGTCTTGCGATGACGTCAGAGTTGTGTGAGCGGGAAAGTTCAAGTTTAATGCTGGTTCCCCTCTGTCAAGGTTAGGTTACAAGGAAAAAGGAGTCCCCCTTGTTTGGAAATCGCTCCTGCTGCTGCACTAAAAACAGTTCACTATCAAGATCAGTTGATATTTATCATGGAGGTTGGTTTTTTTAAAATTATTTTAAAAACATAAATAAAGGTCGAGGTAAGCATTAATTCAACAAGTGTTGGCACATAGATCTCTCTTTCTTCTGTATCACACCTTAAATACATTCAAAAGCTCCCTATGTACACTTTCATTTATCTTCAGTATTTACCATACCTCTTTCTTTGATTATTATAAGCAAAAAAGTTTGAAATTTTAAAATAACTGTCCAGAATTAGTAAAGGCGCCTTACTGAACAAATATTTTCAACAGTGTCCGGTTTTTTTAGTGCAAAAAAATTAAAAACAATAAAAAGCTAACAATAATCTGAAATTTATACCATGAGTTTTTAAGGTCCTAATTATTTTTATGTGTGTAATACTATTTTAAACGGATTTTTCAACTGTAATATTTGCAAATTAAAAATAATTTTTTTTAAATGTTTTAAAGTGGTTATAAGTTTATTATATTTGTTTGCGTAGCCAGTCAATTTAATTTAACCATTTTTTTATGATTTGAAATATACGTTTTTATTTTTGAAAAAATCTTTGATTTTCTTTAATGACGACTGTTTATGTATCGAGTACTGTAATAGATGAAAGTCTGTGACTAATAACAGCAATCTAAGATTACATCGTTGGTTGTAATTCCATGGAAATACATATTTGGAGGACATTCTGGAAGTTTGAACTAATCCCCTAGCGGGTGATAACGTTAGCCGTTTATCGGCTTTTTGTTTGATCGTTGATTCTACATTGGAAGTCCTAAATTTTGCCTAACTCAAGTTCATTTCGAGTAGGAATCTTTAACGAGTACCTGACATCTTACAGGTTCGGGACCGACGGCTTGACGTCCTCTCCGACGGTCGACGTACTCAGATTTATTTCACCTCAAGTGTGAATAAAATCGAGGGTCAGGTGGGGATTGAACCCAGGACTACCAGCCCAGAGGCGAGTATGTTAACCACTGAGCTAACCTGGCCCCTTAAAATGAATTTTACTAACAATTATGAATAAAAATTCAATTCAAATATAAATATACTGTTATAAATATTGAAATTTACTCAATTAGTGATGAAGGCCGAGAGGGCATTTGATACTTGGCCTAGTGGATGTAATTGGAGTTGTTCTTGACAATGACTATCTGGTATCAGGTATAAGGTGACTGCTTTAACAGCCAGTCATTCTTTTAAATCAGCTCTAAAGATATTAAAAACCTATTTAGAATCCATTAAAGCTTGTTAAAAATGTTTTCCTTCTTTATCGTTGATTTTAAAACCAAACGACGTTAACTGAAAGACAATGATAGAAAAACTTGGATGAAGTCATCAATTTATTTGACCATATGAGTCAGAAGTTGTAGAAGCTGACTAAAGCTAATTAATTTGCATATTTCCAGTGGCATAGCAGGGGGGGGGGGGGGTAGGAGTGGTCTCTGCCAGGGGGCGCAATTTTGAGGTGCCAAAAATACAAAAAAAAAATTAAAAAGCTAAGAAAAAATCTGAAATTGTATAAATGAGTTTTTAAGCTCGTAATTGTTTTTATGTTTTACGATAGTTTTTAACAGGATTTTTCAACTTTATTTGCAAATTAAGTAAAAATATTCTATTCTAAATTTTTTAAAACCATTTTTTTTAAAAAAGGTTGAAAGTTTATTATTTTTGTTTGCGTAGCCAGTTAATTTATTTCAACAATTTTTTTTATGATTTGAATTATACGTTTTTGTTTTGAAAAATCTTTGGTTTTCTTTGATGACAACTATATATGTATACAAGAACTGTAATAAGATGAATGTATGGGTCTAATAACAGCAGTCTAAAATTAGATCCTAGATTGCAATTCCATGAACAAAATATTTTGAGGACTTCTTGGAATTTTGAAGTAACTTACTCACTATTTTTTCCTGAAGTTTGTAGATAAAATTTATTCAGGTTGATTTTGATAACATTCCTTAAAATATTCTGGTTACTCACTATTCATAACTTTTTTTAACTGTATCTAGTTTCATTTATAATTATTTTTTCATTCTTCCATTTGTTTTACATTGAACAAATAAGGTCAACACAAAAAAATAACATAGTTGAGGTGCTGATTACATTCAGGTAGAACCTAAGCACCTTAAGAATCGGATTTGTTAATTAACATTTTCCAGGAGTCATACTTGATATCGGAATCGGAAAATAAATAAGAATCGTTCCAACACTAGTTTTAATTAAACTTTTTAACTTCCAACATTGATTTTGATGGGAGTCAAATGATGAAACATTCATTCAGAGAAATATTGAATCAAGAAATGTGAGGCATGAAAAAATGATATCCAATTAACAGAGATAAATTAGTTTGGCGTGCGATAACCTGTTTCCCTTGGTCCAATTATCTCCTAGACACTGACTTTGGAAACCTTCCATCTTGAGACGCAACTAGGAGGATCCAGGATATTCATCTGACGTTTCCGTTCTTTACTTCCTTATTTTGATAAATGACGCAGAATTCGTGTAATATTATCTATAACAATTGGCCTTAGCTAATTCTTTTAAAATATGATTTTTACTTCATATTACAGTCAATGTTTGATATAATACTTCTGCCATGTTTTTTTTTTTCTTTTCTTTTGGAAGCTACTAGTAACAACAAGTAAATAAAAATACCTAGAGGCATCATATACACGATGATACTTAAGTGTTTGAAGTAAAGACCACGTTTTCGATAAAGACAACACTGAAATCGTTAGTAACAGCTAACACTGTAATGTGACGTGATAACTCAATAAATTACGCTTCTGATAGTAAAAATATAATTTGACAAGGGCTTCGTGATAAGAGATTTAGGTGTCATTTTTAACCCTTCGATGAAATTTAACACTGATATTTGCATAATTTCCAAGAAAGAATACAAAATGTAAAGATTTAAGAAATGCTTAAAATTTAACTATAATTAACTATCTGAAGATATTACATTCATCTTTAGTCAGGTATATGCTAGGGGGCCAGGTTAGCTCAGTGGTTAACGTACTCGACTCTAAGCAGGTTGTCCTGAGTTCGATCGTGGCCAGGGGCCCACGATTTATTCACGCAGGAGGTGAAATAAATCTGAGTATGTCGTCCTTCAGAGAGGACGTTAAGCGTTATTCGTAATTTTTTTTTCTACGTGGTTTTAGTATCTTCCTACATCCGTGTTTACTCTCTCCTGAATACCTGAGTGAGTGATGTTTACACAGAGTAACAACTATTTTTGCCATCCGGGTCGGTCATTAGATCCCCCCCCACACAACAGGTAGTTGATAATCCGTTAACATTCAAAACTCCAGAATGTCCTGAAAATATTTATTTTTCATGTAATTACAAGCAAAGGTCTAATTATAAACTACTGTTATTAGTCCCACACTTTCATCTTATCACAGTATGCGTATATATCGTCATCAAAAGAAAAACAAAAATTTTTCAAAACAAAAACGTATAATTCAAATCATAAAAAAAAGTTAAATTAAATTAACCGTACTCGCAAATAAATATAATAAATTTTCAACCCTATTAAAAAACTAGTTTTGAAAAATTTAAAATAAATAAATACTTTTAATTTGCAAATATTACTTTTGAAATAATCCGTTTAAAAAACAGTATGACATAAATAGAACAATAACGACCTTAAAAACTCATTTTGGTATAAAATTTGTTAGCTTTTTTATTATTTTAACTTTTTTTTCTGTTTTTACTGACCCAAAATGCCGTCGTACTCTGGCACGTGACGTCCACTGCTGTATCCACTGTCTTTGTTGTCTTTTAACTCTTCATTTCAAACAGCCTGGGGGGGAGTCAACTCACTTTAAACATGAGAGAAAGTCAAGAAAACAAAACCTGTCCTCGGGTGTCAACTAATTAGTATTCGTGTCAGTGTTGCCTAACGGTCAAACTGTCAACTCACAACTTTAAATTGGAATTACAACAAAACCCACTACCTTATGCAGTATACGTTTACTGCATTATCAGCAAAGAGTTCCAACTCTTTGTTCATCCATGAACCTGAAGGACAGACAGCTAATGTGGTGTATACAGAGGCATTTGCTTAACACTGTACTAATAATGATATTTTCTACTATTCTATCATTTCTAATGATATTTTGGAATACCATATACGAGTATCGTCGAATTTTTGATCCGTCAAATATGGTCACGTTTGCTAGTATATATGTATGTATAAAAAGATTTCACATAAACACGTGAAATAACAATCAATGATCAAACCACAATATGAAATTTCCCAGGGACATACTGGAGGCAATAACACAGTCCAATAACTGATAACATATATTTAGGACTAACCATAACTAAATTATAGAAGAAAACACAAGCCTTCGACCTCGTAAGTCATCTTATATAAACTGGCAGCAGGTCTTCATCTAACCATGTATTGTTAAATAGCAGAGCAGATTCTGCATATATATTATATATATATAACAGATTCAATAATATATCGACCGTTTGATAGAATAGGTGTGTTCTCTAATCGGGGTTCGGTCAATTTTCCAGGTCTAGTCGAAGGTTTTATCCGGTTAACATTGTTGTTCCTTTAAATAATGTAAATTTAATTTTCTTAGTTAAAAAATTCTTACTTCTGCCTATGAAAAAGGTTTTAAATAAAACCGAAACGTTGGCAACGAGAGTTTGATTTTTTATCCTGGAAAATTGACCGAACCCCGATTAGAGAACACTCCTATATATATATATATATATATATATATATATATATATATATATATAAAGATTTCACATAAACACGTGAAACAACAATCAATGATTAAACCACAATAAGAATGGGAAACAAGACTAAGATCTTTCAACCGTAACAAGCGGTCTTCGTCAGAGTCAAAAACCCAACTGATGTTTGATGAGTTTGATCAGTTGGGTTTCGTCAGACTCTGACGAAGACCGCTTGTTACGGTTGAAAGATCTTAGTCTTGTTTCCCATTCTTATTGTGGTTTAATCATATATATATATATATATATTAGTGTAACTTCAAAAACTGTATCGAAAAATAATACATAGAGAAGTTGGGAAGAAATTTAATAATGTTTATATATATATAAAACTAAAGTTTATCGGGGCACGGTCAGTTCTTCCGGTTCAAATTAAACTCTCATTGCAAACGTTTCTGTTTTTATTTAAAACCTTTTTCACAAGCAGAAGTATAAATTTTGAAACAGAAAAACTAAGTATTACATTACAAATTATTTTACAAAGAAAAATAGGTGGATTTCAACAACAACTGTAGTTTGAATGAACACGTGACACTGTTTTTAATTTGAACCTGAAGAACTGACCGAGTCCCGATAAACTTTAGTTTTGTTTCTATTCCACGGTCGATACTTTTATCAATATATACCATGTATATATATATATATATATATATATATATGTATATCTATGAACTTAGCACAATATAAATGGGAAAACAAAACTAAGATCTTTCAACTGTAACAAGCCGTCTTCGTCGAGTCAAAAACCCACCTGAAACACTAGATGCAGAAAACATCTGGTGAGGGGTTGAGAGCCTGCATCTAGTGCTTCAATTGGTTTTTTGACTCTGACGAAGACCGCTTGTTACGGTTGAAAGATCTTAGTCGTGTTTTCCATTTCATATTGTGGTTTGACCATTGATTGTTATTTCACGTGTTTATGTGAAATCTCTATATAAGTATATATATAAAATTACGAACGAACACTTTGGTATTTTCACATTCTTTATTATCAGATGAATAATACTACTCTGCACTAGTAGCATGTAGTTACTACATACACGTATTTATATACCCTTTAAGGAATGTCTTTAAAATAATATCTATCGGAGCAATAACTGACTCGTATCTTTAAATATGTTTTGAATCGAAATATCCAAAGTGTTTCTTGTCTGGCCCATTTTCTTAATGTCCTACTAAGTAGTTTGTTTGCCTTATGTTGAGCTGCCGTACCCCTTTTGTTGACGTCTATGATTATATATCATTATCTAGCTAGTGAAAGAAACACGTGTCAATCTGTTTTTGAAGGAACAAGGCGGGAATGCGGAATATAATTAGAGATTTGTCGAGACGTGACTGGATTTTCCGGAAGATTGAGCAGGAGGACGGTCTTAGTTGATCTGCACCGCCTGTTTAGAAAATGTTACAAGGTCTAAACTAGGAGCAACATTGATGACTCTTCGAGGACTAATAGGTCACTAGTTAACAAAAATAGTTTTAACGCTATTATTGGTTTTCTTATATAATTTACATATACAGGGTATCCATAAAGTCCATGTGTAGTTTAAAAAAATTATAACTTTATTTGTTTTTACGATACAAATAATTTGTAAAAAAGATTAGAAAGAAGTAAACCTACATTTTTAAGGTTTTTTTTTGTACAATTAATTTTTAGTTTCCACAGTCCTCCATTATTAGCAATATAAAGGGTAATACGATTTTCCAGTTTACGTAAAACATGCGCCAACTGATTTACAGTAATCCGTAAAATCTTATTAGTTATTTTAGCTTTCAAATATTCAAATAAACAAGATTTGGATGCATACACAGTTGTTTCCACATACCTTCATAAGAAAAAACTAATGGAGTCAAGTCTGGCGAACGTGGAGATGAATGAAATGGTCCACCTCTTCCGATTCATCTGTTAGGAAATTCGTGATTTAGAGTTGTTTAGAAGAGGTTACCACATGATGGAGGTTATGTGGATAAAATTTCAATAAAACTTTAAAAAATATAGATTTACTTCTTTCTAAACCTTTTTACAGATTATTTCTATCCCAACTTCAAATAAGGATATAATTATTATACCTTTATTTATAAGTTCGTTACCACGCTACGGTCCAGAATCTTTGATGGATCAAGTTGATATTTTACACAAGAATTGGCCTGGCCTCATAGTGCAGATGATCCCTGTTGTTTGGGAGCAATTATGCATGATTGGATAGTCACTTTTTTTTGCCAAAAACCTGTTTTTAGACTACATGTTTTTTTCTTCTAAACTACAAACTGTAGAGATTTAAAATTTCGGCATTGTCTTAGAGATTACAAATGAAATAAAAGAAAAATATATTCAGATTTTTAAAACAACGAAACCATTTTTTTCAATAAAATGTAAAAATTTTTGGCTTATAATTCAATCTGAAAGGTTGGGAGAGCGATAAAAGCCACACAGCTTGTCGGAACTAGTTGAAACTACACCTAAGGAGGATCAGTTGAGATATTTGTTTCAAAATTACATTCACCAGAGGGCCGTTAAAGTACGATTTCTGTTTTCAGAAAATGTTTTTTGTCGCTAAACGGCTCATCAAAAAACCATAAAAATTTGCAATAAAGCTATAAAAACTGATTGTTTATCCTAGACTAAGGGATCACCTGCTGTACTTGTCGAATTTATTGATATCTTTTTACATTGACTTAGAAATTTTTTTGAGTGAATCCACTGAAATAAAATCTTTATAATGGAAAAAAATAAATAATTTATTGACTTACATGAGATATAAGAGGCAAAAGTGTCATTGCTGATGTAGTTATACTAATGATATTATATGCATTAGTGGTGTGATGTACTAAAATAAGCATATATATTGATAAGTAACAAGATTTCACAATAAACATGTGAAATAACAATCAATGGTCAAACTAGTTGGATTTTTGATTCTGATGAAGACCGCTTGTTACTCTTCAAAGATTTCAAAGTTCTTTTTTTCCAAATGTTTTCTTGTATCAGATTATTTCGTAACACGAAATCTACACGTTCCCTTTTCAGTAATGGTAATACTGTTGTAGTTATACTAATGATATTACTTGCATCAGTGGTGTGATATATAAAAATAAACATATATATATATATAGATGAGTGGATCACTCACTACTGTACTACCTCCAGGAATGAAAGACTAATAAACATCTCCTATTTAGACTTATATTATCCTTGGATTATTTGTTATAATTATTTTACGAATTCATTTCCTGATTTTATAATTCATTTTATTGGAAATTATAGTTTTTTAAACTTTGATTATTATTAACAATTTTTGATCAAGATTGTAGCTAAGAAGTTCTTTTTTTAAGGATTGAATGTATTTCTTATAATGTATATATTTATAGAAAAGTTTGGTTAATGGGGTTGATTTTTTTTTTTTAGGAGGTAGCAGTGGAGGTGGAGAAGATCGTGCTGCAGATCTTCATGTGTCATAGTAACATGGAAGTGGGCTTAACGCCGCACGTCAACTACATTTGCGGCAAGAACTAGTGGTAAGAGCGCTAGCTGGTGGTCGGCCTAGCAGGGCAGTCTTCGACCACTAACCGAGGAAACAGCGGTTTATGTGCTCACCTTTGAACTGGTAGATCCAGGGTTCAATACCCACTTTGGCTCTCGATTTATTCATTCGGGAAGTGAAAAAAATCTGAGACACGTCGTCTCTCGGAGAGGAAGTTAAGCTGTCGGTTCTGAGCCTGTAAGATGTCAGGTACTCGTTAAAGATACCCCTACTCTAAATACGCTGAACTGAGGAAAAATATAGGACTCCCGAATATAGAACGTTCGTTATGTGATATCACAAGCGGCCTGCCTTGGGGCCAAATGTGTTCTCTCGTGGGACTACCACTGCAACCTAGCCTAACCGAACAATCAAAGAAGAGCATAACATCAATGTACTGCTACATACTTCTGTTTCCACTGTATTATGTGTTTACAATTGTATCAAAAAAACCTATAATTTTTAATTGTTTTTTTAAGGTTAGTGTTCGTGAATTGTGAATTCTAGAAGCTTTTTAAAAGTATGAAAAATATGAGCCAATACCTATGCTGGTTACGACTCGTCCATATGCGGACTGAAAGTATATTTCCTCCCATAAAGTGATAGTCATCACCTTTCAACTATTCTCAAGCGACTTCTATGAAAATAAAAAAAAATATAATTTTGAAAATTTACTTTTCGACTATTTTCACTCAAATATTATGAAAATGAAGAATTTTATCAAATTCTGCAAAGTTATTGTATTCGTCTTGTCGTTTTGACTATTCTAACACGACCACTTTAAAAATGAAACAAATTAACAAATTCAGAACACCTGCTATATTAATTAAGGCTTTGACTTCTCGCATAGGATTACTATGAAAAGGGATAAATTTATCAAATAAAGGAAACTAACCATATTAGTTACGACCATTTGAGTATTCTCAAAAAAAAAATGTATGAAAATATAACATTTTGCAAATTTATTGCATTACTCTTCATTTTTCGACCATTCTCACTGATATACTATAAAAATGAAACATTTCATAATATTTAGCAAACTTATCTTATTCGTATTGTCGAACACTATTATTCTAACACGAACACTATGAAAAAGAAAAAAAATAACAAATTCAGCAAACCTAGCATATTACTATGCTATGACTGCCATTACTAGCATCACGCTTTGACTATTCCCTTACCAATAGTAAGAAAATACAATAATTTATCAACTTAAGCAAACTTACCGTATTTAACATTATTAAATTCTCACACATATTTTATGTAAATAAAAAAATAATTCAAATTTTGCAAATTTCCAGGATAATTCTTCCTTCACCTTTCCACTATTCTCATATGAATACTATGACAATGGAAAAATTTAACAAATTCTTCAGACCTATTGTATTACTGAACACATTTTGACTTCTCAGACGTATGCTATCAAAATGGAACAATTTATCAAATTAACCAAAACTTGCCGCCGTATTAGTAATTACACTTTGTGAATTCTCTTTCGACTTCTGTAAAAAAAAAAAATAAAATTTCGAAAATTTACCCTACTAATGTACACTTTTCGAATATTTTCACATGAATACTATGAAAATGAAAATTACATCAAATTTAGCAAACTTATCGTATATTCGACTTGTCTTTTTGACTCTTCTAATACGACTACTATGAAAATGAAATAATTAACAAATTCAGCGCACCTAACGTATTACTAATCATGCTTCGACTTCTCCCGCACCAGTAGTACGCGAATGGTATAATTTATCAAGTTAAGCGATCTTATTGCCTTTCTATTAACATTATTGCTATTTTCACACGAATTCCATGAAAATAAAAAAAAAATTCAATTTTTGCATATTTCCCGTATTACTCTTCACTATTCTAACATAAATACAGTAGAAGTCCGATAATCCGGCACGTTCGGGACCGGCTCGGTGCCGGACTACCGAAAATTCCGGTCTATCTGGCAGTAATTATAAGAACAATTAGGTTAATAATTGTTCATATAATTGTAGTTCATATAAACTACAAATACAATATGCACATACATACAACAAAGTTTATTTTACATTTCATATAATGTATGTACACGTACTTTAAAACGTATTTCAATTAGATTTAAAAAAGTCACGAGTGTCTTTTTGTTTTCTTGATTTTTGGCGTTCAGTATAAAATTTATTTCTAATAATATAGAAATCAATAATTTCTGAAGCACTGTAGCTAGCACTAGCCTCAGCAAAAGAGATAAACTTATTTAGTGATTCTGCAGCTTCTGCCCAGCTGATTTTTTCTTTTCCTCCCGTTTCGGCATCTGAGTCACTTTATTCAAGGTTTTGAGTAGGCTGAGGGTTTACTACAATGTTGATAATGTCCTCATCGCTTAGTTCTTGTTCAACAGGTTCATTCTCGTTGATTAGAAGCCACTCCTCTACCTCATCTTCAGGCGGGTTTTTCAAGGGATTGTCAGCACTTCTAAGACATCCAAAACTTTAGTTAGAGTGTCTTGATGGTTTTCTTCCTCATCAGTCTGTAGAGTTAGGTCAGATGCAGGGTTTGCAGCTGGCCAAAGTTTTCTCCAACCTTTTTGGAGTCCTGGAGTTCGGTATTCTGAACAATACCGAGCGCTTCCGAACGATCCCGAACTACCCCGAAAATTTCTGAATAGCTCTCGAGCGTTTTTATTTGCTTTAAAGACACACTTTTGGAGAAAACCAAAATTTTTACAATTTTCCGAAGCGATGCCGGATTATCGGGCATTCCGGACTGTTGGATGCCGGACTAATGGACGGACTTCTACTGTACTATGAAAACTGAAAATTTATGAAATTCTTCAAACCTACTATATTCCTGTTCACGGTTAGACTACTCTTAGATGAATACTATGAAAGTGGAATAATTTATTATATTTAGCAAATTTACCATATTATTCATCACCTTTTGACTATTCTCAAGCGGTGATTATTACTGTTCAAGCTTTGACTAGTCACACATCAATAGTAAGAAATGCAATAATTCATCAAGTTAACCAACCTACCATATATGTGTTACCATTATTACCATTCTCACACATATTCTATGAAAATAAAAAAGAATTTTTTTTTTGCAAATTTCCAGTATAACTCTTCACCTTCTATGAAAATAAAAAAAACTTGTTTGCAAAAAAAAACTTTACTTTTAAACTATTTGACCTCAAATAATATGAAAATCAAGAATTTTATCAAATTTAGCAAATTTACCATATTCGTCTTGTCGTTTTGACTATTCTAACACGCCAACTATGCAACTGAAAAAAATTAACAATTTCAGCACAGCTACCATATTAATATTCAGGCTTTGACTTCTCACATAGGAATACTATGAAAAGGGATAAATTTATCAAATAAAGGAAAGTAACCATATTAGTCATCTCCATTTGACTATTCTCAAAAACATTGTATGAAAATATAAGAAAATATAACACTTTGCAAAATTTACTGCATTTCTCTTCACTTTTCGACTATTCTCACTGGTATACTATGAAAATGAAACATTTTATCCATTTTTATCAAACTTATCCTTTTCATTTCGTCGTTCTGGCTTTTCTAACACAAATACTATGAAATAGAAAAAAAATTAACAAAATTCAGTAAACTTAGCATATTACTTGACCACTGCTTTGACCACTCTCACACCAATAGTACGAACTACTCGAAGAGTTTGGAATATACGAGTTATGAAGGATATATACATTTATAATTCAATTTATTATTGAACAATATTTTATAATTTATTAAATTATTTAGTGTCATTATATTTTCTTTGGTAACCACAAAAACATTAATATAAACCATAAATATAAAACATAAATAAACTATATATTTATATAAACATGTCTTTTGACTGTTGATCTTAGTTTTCTTCGAAGTGTGCCTCCCAGGGCGGCCGTCAACCTATGAAAATCCTCAGGTGGCTCTGATGACATAAGTACCAGCTCTTTCCAAAGTCTCATCCTTTGTATCATAGTTGCAAACTCTTAACTTTTAAGTTGATGTGTCACTGAAGAGAACTGCGTGCACATAGGAGCGTGATTGTTTTAAGGAATTCACTTGATGACTTTTAATATTTATCATTACCATAAGATCACAATGTTTTCTTTTTTTTTTTTACTTTTCACAAAGCAATTCAACAACATTTGCATCCATCAGGACAGGATTAAGGCAGCGATGCATTGAACAGCTCAGGATTTCATCCAATAAAACTTGAATGATACTGAAAAATACATTATAACAGATTTAGTATAAAGTAAAGTATAAGCAGACTAAAATATAACAGAAGACTTAATAATGTAAGTATTATTTTCATTGACGCATAAAAACAACAGAAATGTCAAAGAGAAACGAATGGCTCTTAATGTTGAACATAATAGACAAGCTGGCCAAAGTGATTAATCAGGGAAATCTTTCCTTCTGTACGAGATACACTGCCGGATACCACTTTTACAGCAATACAGATTTACGCAATACATTTTTCTTACGAAAGAGAGACCTACTCTGCCATATATACATCGTCCAGGTGGCGTTTAGCCAACAAGGGATTTTAATCCCTCTAACTATTCACATGATACCAGGGCGACCCACAGTGAGCCCGGATGGACCAAACAACTATCATTGCAACCCCTGACCCCGGGGTAACTTTAGTAGTCAGGATCCTACAAATCCTTGCAGTTTTAGGACTACCCCAGTGCTCTTGTGAGCTCGGTCGCCCCATTCGAAGAAGGAAGTACCCGTTCCCCCGGGCCAGGGTTCATTAAGAATAAGTACCAGTATAGGAGCATTTGCCAATAAATGCTCCCACCCACTGGTAAGGGCCGGAGGTCTAGCTCCCCCTTGATGTTATGCAGACACCCGCCCGAGAAGATACTGCTTCTCACACAGCGACACATCACATACGATCATTTGTGTCTACTCTACCTGAGTAAGGAACCACAGCCACCACGAGTCTGACCACATGACAAGGCATGAGTGAAAACCTACAAAGAAGTGAAAGATAATTGTAATAAATAAAAAATAATTGAAATTGACTCATGTGATCCCGGGGTAACGAAATACTTTCCTCCTCGGAGGGGGACGACCGAATCCTTAAGGATCCTGTGGTAGTGCTTAAACTGTAGACCTAGTAGGGGTCGGCCAGTCAATACATTGCCAGGCATGAAGCACTCAATGACATATCACTTTAGGTTTAAACTAACTAATGTTCAGCCCGAACAAGGTACATTCAATAATAAAAGAGACTACACGAATCAGTTTGTAGAATCGTTTTGCACTATTCAGATTAAGCCTAACATTACTTGGATTGACTAAGAACAGCTGCCACATAAAAATTGTTTTGTTTATAACTTCAATGCTGATGGACATGTCAGCCTCAAAGTTCTACATGACTTAAGAATACATAAACTTAAGAATACTTAAGGAAACTTAAGAATAAAAGAACGAACAATCAGACCTGTTTAAATCATAACGTACTATCACACACCTGAATTTAATTATAACTGCTCAATCCATTGTACAAGAGTATTTATTTATGTACATATAAATCAAAATCCTTTTACAATACAAGATCTTTTTTTATTACGTTAACATTAATTATTACATAGTAAACTGATAAACGCAAATTACAATAATAGAAATGATAACTAAATCAAACAAGACTGAGTCAGTGGCAGGTAAGCGAGCTGTAACATAATGGTAGGTAACTCTACTAGATGTATTACTTTTTTAATTTTTTTTATGTCGCAATAAAAAAATCTCTCCTATAATAGGCCATAACACTTTATCATCACACGTGAGAGAGGGGAACAAAGCAAATAATGATTTTTATAACATCGAGCATAGAATAATTTGAATTTTTCAAATTTATGAATAGGATGTCATAATAGGTTCTACGGGAAAAGAGATCAGGAATATTAAATCGGGCACAAAGGAAAGGGTTGTTAGATGACTTATGGGAAAGCTTCGTAAGGACTTTTGAATGGACGGATTGAAATAAATTCTTAAAATAATAATGCGTATTTCTATATGTAATGTAATGGAATCTTTGAAATCATAAGAATTTCTTGTAATAAAAACCAACATTTTTATAAATACTGATCATCAATTATCATCAAATACTGATGATAATTTGACAAATATTAAGATAACAAAAAATATAAAAAAAATCCGTTAAATAACACAATATAAACCAAGAATTAGTCAAACATATTAAGAAATGCAAGTGAAGACTTACTTTTCATCCGTTACGTACTTCCAGAGATACAACTGCAGGTAGTGTAAATCAACCTGAATCTGCTGGAGACCAAACTTGTTGAGTGTTTTTAATCTGATGCACTCAAGTAAATTCTGAAACAATAACGAACACTAAAGCTGTTAGTTATTTTAATTTAGGTCAACCCTCAGCTGCTTACACAACACAAATTCTTTTACCACTGCTCAAAATGACTGTTATTGCTCGTCCAAACTTTGGATTATTCCTTTGGATTTGTTTGTACTTAACACAACGAGTTCGAATGCTTTGGTTTTTTTTTATATATGTGACACATATAAGACTTTTTCTTATATCTTCATCACCTTCATATGAAATGACATTTAATTTCAAAGAGGAAATATGTTAATTTAGATATTGCATTCCAATACCCATACTTATAGATTATCACTTTTCTGTACTGTTCTAGGGGTAGAAAGTGTGCCACATTTACTATTCTGCACGAATTTAGAAATAGGCGAGCCACATTACAGGGTTGATTCTAAATCATTCAAGTTTATTAGAGTAAGGTATCTTAACGAATACCTGGTATTCTGCAGGTTCGAGACAAATATGAAAAATCGAGAACTATGTGAGAATCTAACCCAGAAATACCAGTCCAAGGGAGATCGCGTACACCAGTGGGGTAAAATGGCTTCATACGTTTTCTAAATATAATATTTTTAGCATGTGTATACCAAAACTATTAAACTTGTCAGGTTTAATTAAGAGGAGAAATATATAATAACTATACGTCTTGGGAAATATTCACAAAAAAAAAATTTAGACGTTTTAAATTTCCTCAACGTGCTCCCTGATGCATTTCGACACTTTATATAATACATTCTATGAGTTTGGACACTTTCTATAGAAATATATTAAAGGCTAGAAATATTAAAGGAATACTCAGCCAAATCCTCGACAGTCAAAAAATATAAAAAATGTTCATACCTAATCAAGTACAAAAGCAAGTTTTAATTGAATCTAAGAAAAATAAATATATATTTTTCATAAAAATGGTTTTCATTCCTTTATAAATCTGCGAATGAGATAAGATAGTCTGTAATTGACTCACTTTAAGTCCTATTTTGACAATAGCAGTAAGAATGCTGTTCTTTTCCATTTTCACTGGAGAGAAAATGTCAATTTTTTCAGAGAAGAGTTTATGAATATGCTGGGAATGATGAGTGGAGATAGACCAAGTTGGTTTGTGCCGGCTAGAGTCAGAGGATGGGGCCTTGGATTGAAGTGAAGAGTCGAACAGATGGCCTAAGCAAGATTCGGCTGTTTGGATCTCTTCGAGGACTCTCTTGACGACTAGTCGAGGATAGCGTGGCTCAGCACAGTGCACCCAGTCGCGAGTCTCCACCGAAGTGCGTAGCATCTGCAACAACACAAACAACATTACAACACCAATATTTAGTAATTACATTTACAAAACAACTTTTATAAACTTTCACTTCAAATTATATAAATATATATACGAGTTTCATATTAAACTATAATCACAGAATAAAGATACGAACACATTTACAGTCTCTAACTTTCGGTTGAACCGTCATGAGGAGAGTTGAGATAGGGACACCAAGCGCACTCGCAAAGCGACGACTGGAGACTTACTGTGATAATATTCTCCAACTATCGCTTTGCAAGTGCGCTTGGTGTCCCTATCTCAACTTTCCCGAAGACGGTTCAACTGAAAATTAGAGACTAAGTTTGTTCGTATCTTTAATATGTGTCTATAGTTTAATGTGAAACGTTTGTTGCCCGGAATTCCGGAAACTAGAAAATTGTGTAAGAAACAGATACAAGCCAAATATGGGGCGTTATTTAACAAATATATATATATAACTTTAAATTACACAAAGCACGACACAGAAAAGAGAATAAAAAGAACACTTACAGAATTGAATATTTCGAACTGTTGTTCGTCATCAGGAGAGTAGACTAGAAGAGAGGACGAAGTGAGAGAGATCTCCCCTCGTCGAAGAACGGAGCGCGAAATATATATATATATATATATATATATATATCAAATAAAAGAAACGGTCTAGCGGACTTTTTTAAATAAACATTTTTATTTAAAAATTTTATTTAATATATATATATATTTTTCACTCAAAATTCAAAAAAACGATCCAAACTGGACGCAAATCAGCTCAAAAACGAAGAAAAGCAACACACAGAGAAAGAGACACACTTACAAACTCAAATTTTCGGATGATCCGTCTTCAGCAGAAAATAGAAAGGGCAACCAAGCACGCCGGAAACACAACGGCAGGAAACCGTCCCGGCAACCCACCTTCTCTATGTGTTGCTTTTCTTCGTTTTTGAGCTGATATATATATATATATATATATATATATATATATATATATAAAGATTTCACATAAACACGTGAAACAACAATCAGTTATCAAACCACAATAAGAAATGGGAAAACAGGACTTGTTTTTATTTGACATCAATATAAAACAAAACAAATCACCTCGCAGATAGTGTCGCTTTGCATTTTTACAAATCTGTTAATAAAATCCTTAGCTCCTTCATCCATCAATTCACAAATTTCTTCTCGATCAGAATTTATCCTTTGGGTGTCTTTGATTGAAAACCAGTCTGCAGTTAGAGTGAGCTAAAAAGAAAATTAAGTTAGGGTTTCTGTAGAATATCAAAATGGTTATATTTTCATGGGAAGAATATTCATTGCTATCAAGGTTAAAGAATAAGAATTTAGTTCTTCCACAAAAATATATTTCAAAAGAGTTCCCATGTTCGATTCAGCAAGGGTGTCCCTCCCCGTCCACCTCCTGTCTTGATTGGTAACCAGATCATTCCAAACCCATGTAAAATATCTGGTCTTATTTTAGATTCTAGATTAACATTCAAGCAACACCTCCATAATAAATCCAAGCTTGGAATTCACTTGATGTGTAATCTGTATTCACTTTTCAAATCAAGGAATTCTCCCAATTCGGTCAAGCACCTTGTCTGTAAGGGGGTCGTTCGTTCAGCAATGACTTATGGATGCTCCATCTGGTTTAGAGCTGCACCAACAAACAGGGCTTGTATCCAGATTGTTCAGAATAAGTGTGCCCGCCTTACAGCCATGGATCCTTGGTACGCCCGTAATAGTGACATTCACCATGATTTGAAAATGGAATCCACAGGTACGAGTAGTTACATCACCCGACTTACTACCAATGAAGGCAACAAACTACCTACTCATCCGAACCTCCTAGTACAAACTCTAAATCCTGTCACCAACCTTCCTCAACCTCACTGAATAATTACTTCATCCACTGACTATCTGACTACCTTTTCAACTCATGACTAAAAACATTGAAAACCATGACTAAAAAGACCACATGACCGCGAATACGACATCATTATTGTACAGACTAACTTAATATCTGACATGAATTACTGACATTAAAAGTTATAGTAGCACAGTAATCAAGCAGTAAAAGGCCTCTGGTCTGGAACTGCTAGTTACGTTGTGCACTATAGTGCGCTGATATATTTGTTGGTCGTTGGTTTGTAAGTTTGTAAGTGTGTTTCTTTACTTTGTGTGCTACCTATCTTCAATTTTGAACTGATATATATAATATATATATATATATATATATTATAGGTGTATAATGTAATCGGGATTCGGTCAATTTTCCAGGATCAAAATCAAACTCTCAATGCCAACGTTTCGGTTTTATTTAAAACCTTTTTCATAGGCCTACAAACAAAGGATGATAAGAAATCATTTTAAACATCAACATATAACTAACTCAAAATGGAACATTACAGTTGTGAAAAAACAAAAATATATATACAAGTAGAAGTAATAGAAGAACAATAAACATTTTATGAACTTACAGAAGTCAGAATTTTTGAATTAGAAAAATGATGAAATTTACATTATATAAAATGAAGTAACAATAGATAGTTAGTGAACTAACATCTTAACTGGTCAAAAACTTGGATGGTTCTGGTCCAAGTTTTTGACCAGTTAAGATGTTAGTTCACTAACTATCTATTGTTACTTCATTTTATATAATGTAAATTTCATCATTTTTCTAATTCAAAAATTCTGACTTCTGTAAGTTCATAAAAATGTTTATTGTTCTTCTATTACTTCTACTTGTATATATATTTTTGTTTTTTCACAACTGTAATGTTCCATTTTGATGTTAGTTATATGTTGATGTTTATAAATGATTTCTTATCATCCTTTGTTTGTAGGCCTATGAAAAAGGTTTTAAATAAAACCGAAACGTTGGCATTGAGAGTTTGATTTTGATCCTGGAAAATTGACCGAATCCCGATTACATTATACACCTATTCTATCCAACGGTTGATATATTATTGAATTTTTTATATATATATATATATATATATATGAACTAAGGGAAATGAAAGATTAAGAAATTTATAACAGGAAATGTTATGAGTCACATCAAATTGCAAAGCCAACAATCTCAGGTCAATCACATTAAATAACTTTCTCTGCTATAGAGATAAGATATTAAGCCCGAGATTAAACCAAAATTCGGGCCTGGTCGGGTCCGAGCTTCTCTCTCGCTAACTTTGTTTTAATAAATATTTATGATGTATATTAAAACAGTGTGTTGATACTAAACCAAGGAATTTTTGTTATAAAATAAATAATTTGGATAAAACAGATGACCGAGATTTGCTTGGCTAGAGAAGAATGTACTCCAATATATACTGGGACTTAGGCAGGGTCGGGCTTTAATACCCTCGGGTTTGGGTCGGGGCAGGCTGGCTTTTTTAGTCCCGATTTTATCTCTACTCCACAATCGGAATTATCTTCAATTTTGAGATATAGTTTTTACAATTGTATTGGCTTTTTTTACTAGTATTTTCTAAATGATGGACTATCTGCTTGTTTTATAAAAGAATATTGCTTTAATGCTTATTTCCTGGTCCTTTGACTTTTGTATTACGGAAATATTTCAGGTGATCACAATTGCTCTTTGTTTTCAGAAACGTTAAGCACTGATTTAGACATAGAAAACGATGTATAAACTCATAAAATATAGATAAATCTAATGTAAGATCAATAAGAATACTGTTTTACTACAAACCAAGTAGTTGACATGGTTAGACTGAAATTCCATACAGGCTTTGGCTAAGACGAGCAATGCTGCCGCAGGGCTTTGAGGAGTTACCGAAGAACTCAGTAACGAAACTAGATCTCGAAGAAAGTTGACAACAAAGCCGCAATAAATCCCAGAAAAACTGAATTTTTGGTAAAAATCCTTTTGACAATTAAAGCTGACATCTTTATCAACGAACATCTGTAACAATAAAACGCATTTTATAATAAGGTCTTGTTTTTAACCCTAAAAAGAAAGATATCAAAAGATTGAGAGAGTAAGTACTCTTATGAAATGCAACTAACTGTCAAGATTGTGACAAATTTTAGTATGGGCAGTTATTTCTTAAAAGGCAGGATTTGCAACATATTCCACTTATATAAATAAGCATAGTTCGCCAACTTTGGCAACGTAAGATACCAAATATCTCATAATCAGAGAAAGATTCATATTATATTCTTATAGGCTTAATCACAACCAAACTGTAAATAGAATACACAACATTTGCTGCATTTAACAACTGTAAGCGTCAATGATGCTCCTTAACAGAACAAACATACCCAAAACGGCTGCCCACTGCTGAAGGATGCCAAAGAGTAGCTCCAACAAACTGAAGTTCACAATCAGGTAATACAACAAATTGCTTAACTTGTATTTTATTTTACATTATAATATAATATTCTTATTTTTAGAGTAACTAGTAGGGGCTAGGCTAGATCAGTGGTTACGTGCTCACCTCTGAACTGATAGGACCGGGGTTCGATCCTCACCTGGCCCTCGATTTATTCACGCGGGAGGTGAATAAATCTGAGCGCGTCGTTCCTCAGAAAAGGACGTTAAACCGTCGGTCCCGAGCCTGTACGATGTCAGGTACTCGTTAAAGATTCCTACTCTAAATACGAGTACATTTGAGTTAGGCAAAATTTAGGACTCCCACTGTAGAATCAATCTTCATTGTGTGGTATCACAAAGGGCCAATGCTCGGCCTACGTGTGTTCCCTTGTGGAACTGCCACTGCAACCTAACCTAACCTAGAGTAACTAGTAATTATACTTTATGAATTATAATTAAAATAATGTGTTTTACTAAGTGCCTTCTTTTCCCCATTTTTGCTATAAGTCGGCGGGATTAGCCACAGTAAGTGTCACAATAATAAAAGACACTAACTTTAAGTTTAAACGAACGAAACACTTTTAAGCTAATAACAGCCATTTATGTGCAACAGAGCTTTTTAAAAGGACAAATCAGAGTATTGCCACTGTTATGGGAAGTCACATTATTAATGAAGATCACACTTTTTGTTTTTAATGAAGTAAGAATTGCAGCCAAAGAATAAGATGTAAAAAAAAATCTCTAGAAGTGATACATACTAAAAGGTTTAAGTGCAAATTTAAACATTTTTTTGGTCGGTTGTAAGTGTTAGCGAATTTTGTACTGTTAAGTGAAAATTGGTTCCTTGGTTAGTGTAAAGTTTCAGTGCATGTTTATTTTGTATTATTTTTTACATTTCTTCTGATGGTGGTACTGCAAAAAAAGGATTTTAGAAAACGAAACAACGTCTTGGAGAATTTGATTTGAACTTTGAATACTGACCAGTTTCTGAGATATATTTATCTGTCTCAGTTACTAAATAAACGTGCTCTAAGTTACTTAATATACTCAGGTCATCAAAACCTTTAAAAGTAAGCTCCAAACTATAAATTTGTCACTTTTTATGAAGCTCTAGTTTCTGTAAGGCCAAGCAAACTCTCATATATCAAAATTGTCCCGAGATTGGTAGAAAAAGAATTTTGTTGACTGTGTCATAAGTCTCAAGACTCGATTATTTTGAGTAAGCATCATACAGACCAGGACCTATTCCCGGATTTCTTGAAAACTTTTAACAATTCATACTCAGGCTCCACCTAGTGGGAACCAAACCAAAATAAGGAAACATTACACTGGATTCAGTGCAAACAACTACCAAACCAAACAGTTTGTATATTACTACAAATCTGAAGAAGGCATATGGACAAAGAACTTGGGATAGCCTTATGTTTATATGAGTAAGATGACAAATATTAAAATAAATTTACTCCTGAGTAATAGACTGTTTACCAGGAACAAAGGTGGAAAATGACCATTCTCAAAAGTAAAATGACATCAAAGAAAAAAAAGTGTATCAGATATTTGGTGGATACATAAATGTTGAAAGATATATAACTTGGCTTCATCAATAAATGAAAACTAAAATTCATTATTTAATAAAGAAAATAAATTTCCAAAAAGCTCGTTACTTCTCAATCTGATTGCAATTTCCACAACATCAAGTAGAGTACCTTTAGTTCATGCATGATGCCTTTCATTTTCTCAACAGTAGTAAGGACAAAGGAGTTGACTAAGTCCGATGTATCTGGCTGCACTGACTGAGCTGTTGTCTCTCTCACGGTCAACACTGCCTCAGACATGTAGCGCCTCATCAGTTTCAGTTCAGCTTCACTCACCTGTTCTCCCACAGACTGCACTAGGTCCATTCCTAACCTAAAAAATAAATGCTTACATTATATTTTATTTTTAAAATGGTCAGCTAAGGTGTAAATTGGAAAGATTAACAAACCGTGTTTTATATTACCATTATCGCTAACATGTACAACGTAATTAATACTATTTATCAAAATGTCTATATTCGTTGTCGTTGATTTTCAAAAATTTTGTATATATATATATATATATTATATATATAATTAAACATATTTACTAACAGATAAATTGAAACTTTCTTAGTCTGACAGGGTATCTATCGCCTAGGATATTAAAACTCTAAAATCATGGTAAAGTGAAAAGGTTTTTAAACAATACTTCTCAATCTGTGGTTGGCAGAGAGTTTTATAAATAACTATAGCTTGATATTATTTCAAACAAATAACATATTCAAGTGACGTAGTACAAATACTAAAGGATTGATTGATACGAATAGTTTATTCTTTCATTTTGATTATTTTTGAGTCTTTTATTTAAGCCAACCATACTATAAATCAGTTCATATATATATAACTTCAAAATTGAGAATAGGTAGCACACAAAGTAAAGAAACACACTTAGAAACTCAATTTTTTGGGCAATCCGTCTTCAGGAGAAAAGAGAAAGGGAGACCCAGCACTTTGTAGACGCAAAAGTTAGTAAGTAAAGGTTACTATCCGTTGTGTCTACAACGTGCTTGGTCTCCCTTTCTCTTTTCTCCTGAAGACGGATTGCCCAAAAATTTGAGTTTCTAAGTGTGTTTCTTCACTTTGTGTGCTACCTGTCCTCAATTTTGAACTGTTAGGTGTTCAGTTTGGAACGTTTTTCCGTTTATTAAGTATATATATATAAAAGGAACTACTTCTACCCGATGACGACGACTATCGAAATATCGTTGTGAGTCTTTTGTGTGTGTCTTTATTTGCTTTTTCTCTTTCATGTGTTAACTATATATATATATCACATAAACACGTGAAATAACAATCAATGATCAAACCACAACAAGATCTTAGTCTTGTTTTCCCATTTCTTATTGTGGTTTGATCATTGATATATATATATATATATATATTTAAAAAAAAGTGGGATTCACAAAATTTGGTTCTCTGAAGTGGTACTCGGATAAATGATTAATAAACACTGTATTACAGGCAGGAATAGGAATCCTGTTTCTATAATTTACTATAACTGTATTACTAGAAAAAAATGTGCATTTCTAGACCATGAAGACAATTATTTTAATTTTCTAGACTGAAATACTTCTAATAATATTATTTATAGGACACATATTATGCAAAAGGCAAAAAAATGCTATTATAAAAGCCTTGTTGTATCAGAGATTTTTGATTTTATTTTTTAAGAACTAGTCAAAAATAAGTTAACTTGCAAGTGATTGGCTGGACATAAGGAAATTGAGTGAAATCAGTCAATTAGCAACTTTAGAAGGTCATCTACTGATCTTATAAGAAAACTATTGACTTTTAAATAGTAATAACTTATAGAGGGGTTTAGAAAAGACTGGTTGAAAATAAAAATACTGACAAGGTAAGATTAGTTGTTGGAAATAGTTTGTCAAGACCGACCATCTTGGAGTACAGGCGGTCCAGTGCTCTGACGACAATGCCCACGTCAGACCTGCTGTCAATACCCTTCACAAATCTCTTCTTAACACAAGAAATCAATTCATTCAGTCTCTTTGATACGAACTCATCCAGAATTTCATTTGATTTCGAGCTGAAATAACCTCACTGTTATCAATTTATAACTTTTGGTTAAACTGAATGTATGATTGATCACAATATCATCTTATCATGAATATTAAAACCACTAACAAGTAACAAATTGATTGCTACATTTATATAATCTGTACAACAATATGTTCTAACTTTCATCCCTTAGTCAGAAGGAAATCATGTTTATTTAAAAAAATTATAAACAAAGTCAACTAATACACAAGAATCCTTGAAAAACAGAGGTTGTTTGATGTATTATTCGAACAAAATCATCATCTTCTCTATTTAACCATTTCGAAACATATTTATTATCAAAAATAATAAAAACTTCAATGTAAACAGATTACTAACACTGACCGTTAAAATGAAAAACGGACAAATCTAAAAATATTTCGTAGGTTTTTGTTCATAACCCATTGGGTAGACAAGACAAGACAAATTTACAAGGAATAATGAGTATATATTCAAATAATAGGCAACTCGGAAGCTAAGAATGTAAGGCACTTCTTGCTTCAGCCATAGAAGTGCGTGTTTGGATACTTTAACCCTTAGTATAGGGGTTTACACTTTGGTTGTTTCTGCTGGCACAAATTGCTTTTTTTTGCCAAAAAAGTAGTGTTGGTAAAAAAAGGTTAGTTGTTGAGTTGTTTACTGGTATTTAGGCTTCCCAACTACTACTACTACTACTAATATCCCAATATTTATTAAAATTAATATAAAGTGTACACTAACTTGTACAAAAACTGAAATAAGTGGAAAAGAGCATTTCACTTGAGTGAGGCTGACAAAAACCAGTTGTTTTGGTTGAAACATCTTAGTTCTATTTTTGATTTTCTTGCAGTAGTTTAGATGTTGAGTTAATTTCACTCGACCTTATACACACACACACTCATCTCTCTCTCTCTCTCTCTCTCTTTCTCTCTCTCTCACACACACACACACAAACACATACAACAGAGAGATATTGACATAATTGACATAATCTACAATTAATAAAACATTAATGATCTCACAATAATAACATTCTCATATTTAATACATAAAAACATACCTTACCTAGGTTCTTGCAGTGAGGTCATATCATTGTAAGCGGTTACAAACAGATAAAATTCATTCAGATAACCAGTATTAAGGATATCCACGAAATCAATTAAATCCTGAAATAAGTAGAATGATTTCAGAAAAACATAATTAATCATATATATTCAAATTCATTCAGATAACCAGTATTAAGGATATCCTCGAAATCAATTAAATCCTGAAATAAGTAGAATGATTTCAGAAAAACACAATTAATCATATATATTCAAATCACAAACACGATTAAAACTTTTTTAAAATCTGATATTAAAAAAACTAAATAAATTGCAGTTTAGTTCTAAAAATACCTGTCCAGAATTCTCATTTTCTATTATATTAAGGAGATCCGTAAGTCTCCTCGTGGCGTGTCCAATAATTTCACCGTACAGTTGTTCAGTAGGTTCTCCTAGTTTTACTAATAATTCCAAACTGTGAGCAACCTCGGACATTGAACCCTAAAAGAATAAAACTATTACTTAATAGGAAGCAAAAAAAATACGCAAAGTCAATTTAGTGGGAGTTTTATTCTTGTTAAATAACAAATATATGAATATCTAACAATTCAAAATTATTTAAGCTAATAATATTAACTATATTAACAGTGTTGGACATGTATCAATTAACAATATGTTTGAGGACGCTAATAAGTAATTAAAATAATGTCTGGTGAAATAATCATAGAAGATATTATGAATTGAAAAAACTAAAACTCACGATATGACACAAGAAAATTAATAAAACAGTAATGGTTAGAGTAAGAAGACAAACATAAACATCTCAGACGGCGGATCAATCAGATTAGAAAACAAATGATATTTAAATAAAACACATTTCATTTCCTTCATTAACTTTTCCATTATTCAATCAACACAACTTCAGAGCTTTCGAACAATCATTTATCTTCTTCAGGGTTATATGTAATAACTTCAAGAAAACAAAAATTGTTATAATTGCGTGTTTATTTTAAACAGTTTAAAAAGTTCCATGAGTTGAAAAATCTTTGGGTTCAAAAAGTTATTACACATATCCCTGAAGAAGACAAATTCTTGTTCGAAAGCTCTGAAGTTGTGTTCAATAAAATAATAAAAAGAGGGATGAAGTAAAAGAAATGAGTTTTATTTAAAAAATTAAACATTTTATTATACACAATAACTGTACTAATTTTAGCTAATGTAACTCCATTAAATAGTGAACCATATTTATTATAAACTAAGAAAAATCAATATCATCCAGATTTTAAAATATTAAATTGATATTATTATTTTAATAAGGTATTATTTTCTTGACCACAATTACTAATGAACACTTTTTTTTCTTCTTGGGATTTGGTCAGACTTTGTTGGTTCGGTATTAGAAGCTAGCCTTGAGTAAGTAAGTTTTTTGAATTTGTTATGATGAATGTAAAGTAGATATGACAAATGTCCACTGTTTTTTGTTAGTTTATAGCCCTGAGGATGTCTTAAAATAAAGAAGAAACGTTGGTGAAAAGGTGATTCTATATTATTAACCCTGACCAAATTACAAGAAGAAGAAAAAGTATTATTATTTTATACAGTATTAACATGGAATACAACATTTTTGAGAAATAATCACAATTAAAACAGAAAAAATAGTGATAGAATTCCAATTGAATAAAGGCTCACCTGATTATTGTTCAACTGAGTCCTCAATTCCCCTTTCAATTGAGTTATTATTTCTTGACAGTCTCGCTCGATTCCATGGAAGGATTCCAGATGTGAATAGTGATTTAGTATCTGTTCAGTTTGCTTATATTCTTCAACTGCCTGAAAAAAAAGACAGATTAAGTGAAGAATAAGTTACATTATTGGGGCCAGGTTAGCTCAGTGGTTACGTGCTCGCCTCTGAACTGATAGGACCGGGGTTCAATCCTCACCTGGCCCTCGATTTATTAACGCGGGAGGTGAATAAATCTGAGCACGTCGTCCCTCGGAGAAGGACGTCAAACCGACGGTCCCGAGCCTGTACGATGTCAGGTACTCGTTAAAGATCCCTACTCTAAATACATTTGAGTTAGGCAAAATTTAGGACTCTCACTGTAGAATCAATCTTCATTGTGTAGTATCACAAAGGGCCAATGCTTGGCCTACGTGTGTTCCCTTGTGGGACTGCCACTACAACCTAAGTTACATTATTAAAAAAAACCGCGTTAAATAGATTAATGTAAAAAAAATCACACAATTGCCAAGTCTATTAATTGAAGTAAAAGGCGTTTTTCTAAATTGAAATAAAATAAGAGATAAAAAAATCTAAATAAAAATCAAAAAATAAATTCTGATAAATAAAAGAAAAGGTTATATATTATTAATAAAGGGGAAGTAATGGAGTGATTAAGCGCCTCTAGTAGCCTCTAACACTCAACTCTGACTTATGGCCTTCACGAGGCTACCCTAGTAACCTGCTATATGCAGGGATAAACGAAAGAGGAGGGCCTGACCATCTTTGTTATACATCCTTCCTAATCCCCAAATCCCCTCCTTCTATCCCAGCCCCAATCTAAGGTGTTATGCTATCCGTGCCGAAGGATGGATGATACAGGGGTTTCTGTATTATGAACAGAGCCTCAAGGGCACCAGGCGACCCCCTTGAGTAAATAGTCTTACTCCAGTATGCAGTGCTCTGACGGAGCAGGCAAAATACCACCGATAGAGCTTCAGGGTATATCTTTCCCCTGTATGATACTAATTATTATATAATTATATTATTAATAAATGATCTTAAACGCTTTAATCTTAAATTTATTACTAGCATCATATTCACTATTTTCACCACTGTATTAATACATACTTATTTTATTTTTTTGCATTGATTGCTGTACTCTAATATTAGCAATGTTGCCCAACTTTTTCGAGACACTGGTTTTTGTGGTAATATCAAGACAGAAAAATAAAAAAAACCTAAGGCTTTCCGAAAAGAAGTGGTACTTTCTAGAGCTTGGGACAGAATTGTCATTAAAAAGAACCCTTTTCTTCATATTTAAAAAAAAAATTGCTTTCATTTAATATTTCCTGAATTTTATGTTTCTTGTTATACACTTTTTATCAATATATTTTTTCTTTAAAAATATAAAGATATGCAAAAAAAAATTATAATTAAAATTTAATTGAATATGTTTAACAGTTATAACTAATATAACATGATAACATGTCAGAATATAGTAATGTAATAAATAGAATTGTAATAATTACATTCTTCCAAGAAAACTAATATTTACTAAACAATAACAATGAACAATCAATGTGAAATAAACCATTCTTAATAAAATTACTGTGAAATTAACCTAGATGAACAAGAGTCTTAGACAAGGTATTTAATTCACTAGACTTCATGAACTCTTTGATTATTAAGCACTAACTTGTTGTGACTTCTTGAAATATGTACTATAAAATTATATTGGTGAAATTATTCGCTGACAATGTGGGCAGATCTAAAGATTGAAAAGTAACATCCTATTTTCAGAGATAATATGAAAAAAAAAATACGATTAGTAAACACTGGTTTGAAGATTTGTATGCCAGAGACAGCATTATGATATAATTCTGGGCGCGATTTTCTATGTAATTGTACTGAAAAACTGGTTGATTGAATGAAACAATATTACCAAGGAAAAGGGGAAATTTAATAATTAAGAAAAACTGCTTCTGGACATTTCACAACCACTAAAAACATTTCTTTTCTAGGAGTCTGGTTTTACATTATATATTGTACTAGTTTCAGTAAAAAAAAATATCACCTGAGAATATTTCTTTTCTTGAACGAGCTGCTTCAATTTATTGGGTAATTTATAAAGGAATTGAAGTTTCTTCAATAGTGAATGTATACTGGACAGTTTAGCTACCTTCTGTCTTGATTCCTATGAAAAAAATATTATAAAAATAACAATTAATTACTACCTGTTCTTATTTTAAGATTCACTTAAAACCAAAAGTAATTAATTATAAGTACACTCAATTATAACACAAGTCATTACACTCCTATTATATGGAAGTGAGGATGAGTTCTATTATATTATTAGTACACTCAATTATAACACAAATCATTACACTCCTATTATATGGAAGTGAGGATGAGTTCTATTATATTATTAGTACACTCCATTATAACACAAATCATTACACTCCTATTATATGGAAGTGAGGATGAGTTCTATTATATTATTAGTACACTCAATTATAACACAAATCATTACACTCCTATTATATGGAAGTAAGGATGAGTTCTATTATATTATTAGTACACTCAATTATAACACAAATCATTACACTCCTATTATATGGAAGTAAGGATGAGTTCTATTATATTATTAGTACACTCAATTATAACACAAATCATTACACTCCTATTATATGGAAGTGAGGATGAGTTCTATTATATTATTAGTACACTCAATTATAACACAAATCATTACACTCCTATTATATGGAAGTAAGGATGAGTTCTATTATATTATTAGTACACTCAATTATAACACAAATCATTACACTCCTATTATATGGAAGTAAGGATGAGTTCTATTATATTATTAGTACACTCAATTATAACACAAATCATTACACTCCTATTATATGGAAGTGAGGATGAGTTCTATTATATTATTAGTACACTCCATTATAACACAAATCATTACACTCCTATTATATGGAAGTGAGGATGAGTTCTATTATATTATTAGTACACTCAATTATAACACAAATCATTACACTCAATTATAACACAAGTCATTACACTCCTATTATATGGAAGTGAGGATGAGTTCTATTATATTATTAGTACACTCAATTATAACACAAATCATTACACTCCTATTATATGGAAGTAAGGATGAGTTCTATTATATTATTAGTACACTCAATTATAACACAAATCATTACACTCCTATTATATGGAAGTGAGGATGAGTTCTATTATATTATTAGTACACTCAATTATAACACAAATCATTACACTCCTATTATATGGAAGTAAGGATGAGTTCTATTATATTATTAGTACACTCAATTATAACACAAATCATTACACTCCTATTATATGGAAGTGAGGATGAGTTCTATTATATTATTAGTACACTCAATTATAACACAAATCATTACACTCCTATTATATGGAAGTGAGGATGAGTTCTATTATATTATTAGTACACTCAATTATAACACAAATCATTACACTCCTATTATATGGAAGTGAGGATGAGTTCTATTATATTATTAGTACACTCAATTATAACACAAATCATTACACTCCTATTATATGGAAGTGAGGATGAGTTCTATTATATTATTAGTACACTCAATTATAACACAAATCATTACACTCAATTATAACACAAATCATTACACTCCTATTATATGGAAGTGAGGATGAGTTCTATTATATTATTAGTACACTCAATTATAACACAAATCATTACACTCAATTATAACACAAATCATTACACTCCTATTATATGGAAGTGAGGATGAGTTCTATTATATTATTAGTACACTCAATTATAACACAAATCATTACACTCAATTATAACACAAATCATTACACTCCTATTATATGGAAGTGAGGATGAGTTCTATTATATTATTAGTACACTCAATTATAACACAAATCATTACACTCAATTATAACACAAATCATTACACTCCTATTATATGGAAGTGAGGATGAGTTCTATTATATTATTAGTACACTCAATTATAACACAAATCATTACACTCAATTATAACACAAATCATTACACTCCTATTATATGGAAGTGAGGATGAGTTCTATTATATTATTAGTACACTCAATTATAACACAAATCATTACACTCAATTATAACACAAATCATTACACTCCTATTATATGGAAGTGAGGATGAGTTCTATTATATTATTAGTACACTCAATTATAACACAAATCATTACACTCAATTATAACACAAGTCATTACACTCCTATTATATGGAAGTGAGGATGAGTTCTATTATATTATTAGTACACTCAATTATAACACAAATCATTACACTCCTATTATATGGAAGTGAGGATGAGTTCTATTATATTATTAGTACACTCAATTATAACACAAATCATTACACTCAATTATAACACAAATCATTACACTCCTATTATATGGAAGTGAGGATGAGTTCTATTATATTATTAGTACACTCAATTATAACACAAATCATTACACTCCTATTATATGGAAGTGAGGATGAGTTCTATTATATTATTAGTACACTCAATTATAACACAAATCATTACACTCCTATTATATGGAAGTGAGGATGAGTTCTATTATATTATTAGTACACTCAATTATAACACAAATCATTACACTCCTATTATATGGAAGTGAGGATGAGTTCTATTATATTATTAGTACACTCAATTATAACACAAATCATTACACTCCTATTATATGAAAGTGAGAATGAGTTCTATTATATTATAAGTACACTCAATTATAACACAAATCATTACACTCCTATTATATGGAAGTGAGGATGAGTTCTATTACCAACTTAGTCAGTTTTATAGCGTTAAAAATCAGGGAAATTACCCGAAAAGTTCTATTAGGGTTTGAAGTTGTTCTCAATAGTTCTACGATTCTTTTATTATTTTACAAATGTGTATAATAAAAATATCCCCTTCTTTCTGTATACGTATAGAGCCTCTATTTTCAATACGTGAAGATCGTTTTATTTTGATAATTTCTGTTTTCATGACAAATATTTCACTAGTGAAGCTTATATTATGCTCTAGATCAGAGATTCCCAAAGTGGGTTGCTTAACGAACTGTCTGGGGTTTCACAAAAACTATTTAGAGAAAAAATGTTTCTAAATTTTTTTTCTTTAGTGGATATGGATTTATTCTGTGTTTCTTGTGAATCATGAAACCGAATAACACTTATACACACAAGTAGAAGTGGTCAACATTTTATTCATATTTAGGATGAATCACTAGTCAGTTTTTGGAGCTATCTGATTCCCGAATTTCTTTCTATTGTTAAAGTAACACTTCACACATTGCTGCCACTTCTCACAAACTAATTATTAAAACCAGTATTTCCTTTTATACTGCTATAAAAACTGAACACCAAAGTAGACTTAATGCTCATTCTGATTTGAGAATCAAACTTTCAACTATAAAACCAAAAATGGTTACAAAATAAACTTTATATTAAAGTTGCTAATAATTCTTTTTCATGTGTTATGTACTTGTGGAAGATATGAAAATTTAAATCTTTGAATAATACGCATTGCAGTAATATTACTTTTTAATTGTTTTTAAACATACTATTTAAAAAGGCATATGAAAATATTTATGATTGTATGAAATCATTAGAATCTGGGGTTCCCGGGAAAGTTACTGGAACCAAAAAGGGTTCTGCATCGAAAATAGTTTGAAAAACTCTGCTCTAGATACGTGTAAATTACTGATGCTGTAGACAAAAATACACAATATTCTCCTGAAGAAGAAAGTGCTTGATACTGTCTGATGTAAGCGTTAATGTGTTAATCATTCCTCATGACTTCAAGAATACTTGAAACAACATTAAAACATAATCGAAGAAATTCGAATGAGTATCGAACCCCGGATCTACCAGTTTAGACACAAGAAAATAAACCACTGGGCTACTGAAACACCCAAATGTGGTTGTTTGATCACAAAGCTATATTAAATTCAGTTTTCCATAAATGGGGACCCTTAATAATTATTCAAGTAATCTGTCAAGCTTTTAATTTGAAATAATTTTCCAATAAAACTTAATTAATAATGTTTAATTAAGAATTAATTATTTGTTAAATGCCTACTCTTATCTATTTCATATTAAAGGAGGAGATAATTAGAAACGAAGGCTTTCCTACAAGTTTTTTTAAACTAAACAAAAAACATAGGTAAAAGTCCAAAACACGGACTTCCACTTTTTGATTTAGACATTTTTCATATAATTTAGACATTTATACATTTTTTTTATACTTTCATTTTCATATATTTAATATCAAGTAAAACCTAATAAAACATATTATTTGAATTGTAAAGATTAACTATAACTTCTCAATATTAATGAATTCGTAATTATGCATTTCCCTAGAACAGATAGATGCAGATTAAAATTATAACTTCTTCATGTGAAAAATAAAAAAAAATATAAACCATTCTCCTAGGTGCCTATGTATTGATGTTAACCTAATGATATATTTTATACATGTAAAATGATAAAAGAAGTGGCTTCAACTGACATTTAGAGTATTTGAAATCTGATCCGAGAAGGAAGTAATGGAATTAATGTTTGAAGCAAGAAGATCCATCTCTGTTTCCATATGTTTGAAATCACTTTTCATCTAAAAAAAAAAAATATATATGTTAATATAGTACAATTGTTTTGTGATACCACATAATGAAAATTCTACATTAGGAGTCTTAAATTTTACCAAACTCAAGTGTATTAAGAGTAGGGATCTTTAACGAGAACGTCACATCCTACAAGGCCCGGGACCGACGGATTAATGTCCTTTCCTAAGGAGGTTCACCTACCGCCAGAACAAATCGAAGGCCAGAGTTAGTATCGAACCTCGGATCTACCAGTACAGAGGCGAAACACGTAAGTCACTGAGCTACCCTGACCTTCTATGATACATAACACGATTAATTTTGTAAGGAATTCTGTTGAATAAGGTACGTATTTCATTAATTCTTGATATTTATGAATAATGTATACCATCAATATGAGCCACTTTTGAATGCTTATACTAGTCTTCCATGATTTATTTATGATGCACATCCACAAATATATTGAATGCATTAAGTCCACTAGATGACCCATGTCAAGCAACATTTGGCGTAGAACTGTTAGCGAGGTGACACCAATAGAAGTCGGCGTTCCCGGAATGTGGTTTGATTACCATTGTTTAATAAGGGCCAAGGTAGGCCTGTGGCAACGTACTCTTGTCAGGACTGGTATATCCGGGGTTCAATATCCATTCACGTCCTCGATTTATTCACGGAGGGGAGAAAAGCTGATGTCCCTCAAAGAGGACGTTAAGCCGTCGGCCCTAAGCCTGTACGATGTCATGTACTCTTTAAAGGCTGCCTATTCTAAGTACACTTGAGTTAGGCAAAATTTAGGACTCCCCAATGTAGAATGTTCATTATGTGGCATTATAAATGCCAATGTTCAGCCTAAGTGTGTTCTCTCATAATTAACTATAACCTGGCCTACTCATGGATAATGACCGTTAAGACATGAGCCTCAAGAGCAGTGCAAAAGGCGTAAAACATTTCACAGGTGTTGGCTTTGGTAAAAAATTACTCAATGAAATAGTCATTTTAACTTATAACAAAATGACACATAAATAATTTTAATACGTCACCATAGCATTATAGCACTATAGCGCCATAGAACACACAGCCATACCAATGTAAAAATATTGGAAATCTGTACAGGATAACTTATAAACTCTACTCAATGAACTGGGATTATAACAAACTTTAGGGAGTGAAAAACGATTTTAAATTACTATTCGTTATGTAACTTACTATAAAATTAAATTTCTTTAATATATGTGCAATTATTAGGGAGAAACTTCCGATAAGATAGAGTAATCCAGGTTTGTTGGTGGATTCTAAGATGTTTTGAGGAAAAATTGTACTTAATAGAGTGATTCTTTCTTTTTTATATGATAATTTGTTTATTAGATCTATTTAATAACCATTATTTTTTGCTATGGTTTTTATGTTTCAATTTCTTCTCTGGTTTTGCTTACATATAGGTATCCGTAAACCATTGATGTGTATCATCGAGTGGAAAGCACTTAATTTGAATGGCATGTCATATAAAAAAGGACGGAAAGGATGAAAAAAAGGACGGGCATGTATGACAGAGTCCGTGAAAATGGGTTTCCGAAAAATGTTAAAATTCAAGGAGTTTTTATGACATGTTATAATTAAATCTAGTAAATTTAATGATTTATTTTTTTTTTGCATTTCTTTAATTAATGTTACAAATAGTTCAATTGTCTATTTTTTCCATATAAAATATAGTGCACTATAGCACTATAAAACAAAAATCAAATCATAAAGGTATTTACTGGATAGTGATAAGTAATTATAGTTGAGTCATCTCTTTTAAGGTCTTAATACATTTTGACTTTCCAATTTAAAATAAAGAACATAACGATCTAAAAACATACTCAGAAAATATGTCGGATCACCGAATACACATGCAGTAAAGTATTAACAAAAATGAACGGTTTATCAATAAAAAGTTAGAAATAATATCATAAAATTAAACTTTTTAATAAATCAGTCCTTTACTAATTGTTAATTTTAGACTCCGCTTATGATACTTTCGATCAATAGAGTTAGTCATCAGAAATGTTTTTGTACTAGTATACAGTAGCAAATACATTATTAATAAAAATTAAAGAATTTTAATTCATATCTCACTTGTAGTACTTGTAAGTCTTGGATCTTAAGAGATCAACAAAGCCATAAAACTAAATTCGTTATTCTAGTTCAAAATTTCTTTAACTCTCCATGTAAACTTAAACTTTTAACTAATAAGTTCTATCTCTTCCTTATCAGTAGTAACTGTAATATAAAACTAATTTAATAGCCTATTTTGTGAATTGTAAAATGATGCCTCTTCCCCCTCCTCAAACCTTTGAAAAAAGACGATTATCCTGCATTACGTTATTCTGTTCCTAACTTCTCACTACAAGCAGGTATGTCTCCTTTATATCGAATTTTTCAATTTTGTTAATTAATAAGTCATTACAATACTAAACATTTTATAGTTGACAAGAACTGTTTCAAAACATTGATTTCGTAATAAAATTTTGCTTTTATGGACACTTACCATAATTTCCAAGTATAATTTGAATTCTTTTATTAATGCCAATCCTAGAATGTTTCACAAGAACATTTGAAGTGGACAAGATCTTATAATACATGTCAAACTATTTTCTGAATGATCTACTTGGTTTAGCACGTTGTACTTACCTATGCTACCTTGTTTTACCTCTTTTGATATAGTTTATTACCAAAGAACTATCTCCAATGACCTTACAACTCAATTTCTTTTTATGGTTGTCCAAGACCATTCTTTGTTCTATTTTTGACACCAAGTTAGTTGTGAGATAATAATTGTGGGATAAGGTTTGTACCGTCATTATCTAAAGTTACCTGCTGCTATAAGGAGAATAAACCATCTTAGTTTTAAATAAATTTTCTTAGATTCCTTGCTGACTATTAAATTAATTTTTAAAATTAAGTAATTTAATAACTTATATATAAAACTTTTTTGTATAATACTGATGATATCCGAAATTTTAGATTCTTTTTGATAGGGAAAATTATAGAAAGTCAATAAATGAAACGTTTCCTGACAACAATAACAAATTTCATTATACAGTGCCATAGTAATTGTAAATTTTCCTTTAAGATTATTAAGGGGAAGAATTAAAAAGAAAATCTCAGACTGATAGTCTAACTACGAATTCAATTATGCCTAACTAGAACTTTAATTTCATTAAATTAACTATTAATAATAGTAGTACTTAATAATTAATCAGGATGTCAGAATTCGATAGGTAGTTTTCAATATTTTTCTTGCGTGCTTTGTATAAACCTCTATGGAAGAAATAAGAATAATCAGTTCAATTTTGTTAATTATTAAAGATAACTTTTAGATTCGCTGGAATTTTCTTTAATGGATTCGAAATTCTACACTCAAGGGTTACAGACATGAACTATTTTCTAGATGAAAACTAATATCCATTCATTGTCACGATATAATTAAAATACATTAAGTTAGTTAACATCATGAATTATCATAATTAACAAACCTTTTTCACTGTGTCAGTAGCAGAAATAAACTTATTGTAGTTTTCGTAAACCAAAGTTTGCATTTCTGAATGCAGGCTTTGAGTATCTCTCACGACTTTTTCTTCTACTTCCATTATTTCTTTCAGAGATTTTTCCTGAAAATATTATTACAGTAAACATAATTAATAATAGCAGCTCATTCATGATTTGCAGGGATGAAGAAAAAAAATCAATTCTTTTAACATAACAGGTTTTTTGTACGAGTATACTTTTTTTACCATTTGTAAATTGCAGAATATCTGTCTGGCTAAATTATAAGTAATCCGGAATTTGTTAGAATTGAAGTATCAAATGACAACAAATTTAATTCTCAATAATACATTTAAGGTTACGAACATTCATGAACCACCCGCACGAAATTATTTCGTTAATGGAGTAGAACGCAAAATAATAAAACGTTATCATGGTTATAAGTTAATAAAAGTAATATAAACTGGTCAGAGAGAATCTCTACAAAACTGAGATGAATATCAAACTACAATTTTACACTTTTACTTTTTTTTTATCATAGGGCTTATATGACATCACAGAGAAAATGCTAGGAATAGGAATAAAAGTTGGTCTAAGACAAAATTGTAATTGATTGTTTTAATTTTCTCTTAAGTCATTTATAGTTAAAAAGTATTAAACACATTTTCAGAAAGGAACTAAGACAAAAAACTTGCAAAATACAGTGCTAAGTAGTACCAATGGGAAATAAGGCAGTAGCGGAAGGTTTTCAAATTGTAAAAAGTAAGCCCAACCAAAACTTGGGTGTATTTAATATTGGACGTTTTAAATAGTAAAAAAAGAATATGTTATAAAATTAGTATTTGACATCGAAAGAAAAAAAAACGTGCTACTATTCCAATTGTGATAAAGTGGATATTTCGTTGTACTGTCTGCAATAAATGAAATAACTAGTATAATAAACATAACAGGACTGGCTACTTTTTATCTAACGTGACAATAGTCTGACATCGTCTTTTCTAGGCTTCCTTCTCATAATGGCGAACTACCATTGATTGCAGTAAGTCTCCTTTTGTAATTATATCGCATTCATATACAAATTTTTGATAAGTCTGTCAAGATCTGCACTTCTGGAGAAGAATACTGTATTACAAAGTGTATAGTGAGTTGGTTCATTTTGTTTTTTCTTTGATTATTTATATTAGAAAAATAAATATTTTATTTCAACCTTAACTCCAAACAACTTCTCAATTTTTGTGAAATGGTTTCAATACATGAAACAACAGTTCGGAAACTATTTTACTGTTAACGTCATTATAAAACTTGAATAAACTTATACTTTTTCTAAAACATAATTTATCTTTTACCTACTAAATATATGTATAAATTTACATATATTATGGAACTACGGAGGGGAGGAGAATAATAGAAAATACACAAAGATATTAACCAAGCTTTCAAACAGAAGTCCTTCACTAGAGTAATGAGAGCCACAGGAAGGATAGTATTCCTTTGCGAGCAGAAATTGAGTTTATATATTGTCAAAATTTATATTAATATATTCATCCTTCCTTACTGATACCAACAGTTAGACCGACATCTACTCAATTCTTATTGTGAACTATAGAAATGACATTGCCTTTTCATAAAACTGCACGTCTTTACTGCTCAAATTGTTATAGATTATAATATAACATCTGTTTTATGATACTGACCTTAAGTAACTTTTCCATAAAATTTTCGGAATGAAATTTTGAACTATCTAAGTCATATTTTCCACTGGAAGCATTAGTTTTTTGATATGAATCCATATTAATTTCGTTTAAACAGAAATGAAAATATTTATATCAAAACCATAGTAATTTGAATTCAAAATGAAATTAAAATGTTTTAAGCAGAATCTGATAGGTTATACTTGGTTATACATATCAAGGGAAGCATCCTGTCAATGTTGATAAACCATATGTTAAAATGAACTAAGTGTGTGTAATTTTTAGATGAAGGCAGGGGTTATATTCTTGTTCTTAATTTAACAAATGCAATATGTGTAGGTATTTAGAAAAATAATGTCCCACAAAATTACTCTCAAAGTAAATTGGAAAAATTTCTTTAGATTTTAATATATTCCACAGTACATATGACGTTTGTTGTAAGGGTAAATGGATTGTTCTTAGCTTAGTAGTATATCTGTAGAATAAAGGAACTGTTTATAAAATGGCTGATTTGAAAGCTTTAGAACATCCTACTTTGAAGGTATTTTGCTATTTAATGAAGAAAGCAATAAACTAATGCGTGGAAATTGACTTTCAAAACAATACTGATTCCAGGTGCCTTACGAGTTACTTAATAAGAAATTTCGAGCAGCTCAAAAAACTTTAGATCGTGAGGTGTCTCATGTACAGGCTGCTGCTCTCGAAGTAGAAAGAGGATTGTCAAATGGATCAGTTGGAGCTAGTAGCATAAGCAAACTACTTGGTGGTATGGTGGAGAAATTACAAGTTCTTAAGCGAAAAGTAGTTTAATTTTGTTTACTTTGTTTTGTTTTTAGTTGATATTGAAATAGTGTTGTAATATAATTTACTGTTTAGGCTGAAGAAAGTATCTGTGATGAACTTCAGGCTGGTTATTTGTGTAAACGACGACTGGAACACCTTAAAGAACATCAACATAATAATTCTCAGTGGTGTAAGAAAAGACTGGATAGGATGTTAGTCGAGTATTTTCTTCGTCAGGGGTATTATGGTGCTGCCCTTAGTTTAGCTGAAGCTTCTGACCTCAGGGAACTTACAAACATAGGTTTGCATTGAATCAGTTTTTATAATAACAATAATTATTGAAATTTTTATTCTCAACATGAGAATTACTTCTCTCATTTTGAACAACTCATCATAAAATGTGTTATGTTTGAAATAATGGTACGTGAGTATGTTTTAAATACTTGAAAGCTCCAGAATATTAATGACCTAAATATAAATGTAATCATTATTAACGTCAGAGAAGTTGAAAAGTCACTCTTTTCATCATTCAGTGACCCTTTTGATGAGGTGTTATCTTTTTCTTCATTCCTTAACGTTAACAGTCCTGATAGAGACTAACACAATCAAAGAAATTTATGAGTAAAATATTAGACTTTTATTAACTCATTCTTATTATTCACTATCCAGATGATGTATGGCTACTTTTTTTTTATGTTGTATCAACAAATGTTTATAGATGTTTTCCTGGTGTCCAGAGAAGTTGAAAAATCACTTACTAACCATGAAACCAGTAAATGCCTCGCTTGGTGCCATGACAATAAGTCAAAGTTACGAAAGCTGCATTCCACTCTAGAAATTAATTTGCGAATTCAAGAGTTCGTTGAACTGGTTCGAACTGATAGAAGGCTTGATGCTGTTAAGTAAGTTTTATGTCATGGTTTCAATGAGTTTCTTTTTTAATAATGATAATTACTTCCGAAAATATGTAATCATTTATTATAGTTGCTTGAGTAGTTTGGAAATTGATATGCTTTATATTGCCTCTTTCATATATTACAGAGGTGGACTTTTGGTGATTAAATGTATAACAATTGCTGAAAGTTTGCTAACTTCAACCTTGATAAGTCAGATAATTTCTGTTGGGTTATACAGCAAGGGTGACGACTGAAACTTTCTTCTAGTCTTTAGAAGTGTGAAACAGTGTTTCGGAGTAGATTCCAATTCCAGCTCCAGTTTATTTAAAAGATACTTTGTGGAATAAAAAATAAGTTGGATATGGTTTGAAATACCTGCTACCCAATTTAAGGTTAATTTCAAGTTAAGAGAACGGTGGACCACTGTTAAGCTTAGTAAGGTTATCATTTCATTCATTACTTCCCCAAATACACTGACTTTCATTAATTAAGTCATTATTCCATAAATCATATGTATCAATAACACTGTCTTATTTCAATTGTGACAATGCTAATGGTTCTTTTCTACTTTTTTAACTACCTTAAGTAGTTTTGGGATATTCATCTTGTAGCGAATTTATTATTAAACACCAATAGTTTTACCAGTTTAATATTTAAATTGGTACTGAATATTTAAAGCATTTATTTTTTAGGCATGCAAGGAAATATTTTTCATCCTTTGAAGAAGATCTCAAGGAATCCATACAACACTGTATGACTTTACTAGCTTTCCCTGTTGATACTAGTAAGTAGTAGTTCTAATAATTATATGTTAATAATGGTAAAAGAACAGTTTTCATTTAGTTTTTTTGTATACTATAATTTAGTTTTTGATTATACTATCAAGGTTCAAAATGAGAAACCTAAGACAACTCAAAGATGTTCTGCTTGGTTCCACTGACATTCCTAAATATTTTTTTTGCTTTGATTTAATATTAACTCCTTTAATATAATTGGCGAATCTATAAAGTGTTTGTATGCATATATATAAATGGTCCTCACGGACTATAAACTTTAAATTACACAAAATACGACACAGAAAAAAAGATAAAATGCATACTTACTAAATTCAATATTTCGAACTGTTCGTCCTCAGGAGAAAGGACCTTTTTTCTGTGTCGTGTTTTTGTGTAAGTTAAAGCTATATATATTCACTAAAAAGACGGAAAGGCGATCCAAACTGGACATAATACGAATTCAAAATCGAAGAGTAACACACAGAGTAAAGTAACCAATCCGTGGTTATCTGTAGTTGCGTCTTCGGCGTGCTTGATATCTCTCTCTCTTTTCTTTTCTCCTGAAGAAAGATTTTCCGAAAATTTGAGTTAGTAAGTATGTTATGTACTCTATGTGTTATTCTTCTTCGATTTTGAACTCGTGTATATATATAAAACTAAATCAACGTCCAAACCACAGTAAGAAATGAGACAAAAGACGGACCTTTCAACCGTAACAAGCGATCTTCGTCAGCATCAAATCTCAACTCAGTTATATAACTAAAATTTAGAGCAAAAGACTGCTACAAAGATTTGTAGCAAAAAGTTCAGCGATAGGATAAGGGAGGGTGGGTATATTTAGTCTGACGTAACTTGGTCTTATTAATTTAAATACTATATTATACATATATATCTCTGCCACTTCATCGTCTATTTACATTTTTACTGATGACTGATTATTACTCAAAGAAATGATGGCAGTAAGAGTTTTGTACCATTTTTTGTTAAGTAACTTTTAGTTTTATTTTCTATTTTTAGTTAATGTAAGTTTTTTACTTCTAAATTTGATTCATGGAACATATACAAATATTTTGAAGGAAATCACTGTTCACTAATAGATGACATAATTTTGTTTCGAAGGTGTTGGCGTGTATAAAGAACTGTTGGATGTATCGCGCTGGAGTAAGTTGGTGGAACAGTTTAGGCAGGAAAACTACAAACTGTTTCAATTGGCTTCGCAAAGTGTCTTCACTGTAGCTCTCCAAGCTGGGCTGTCTTCGCTCAAAACTATATATCCTTTTGGCATTTATCTTGTGTTTTGGATTTAGTTTAATTTTTGATGTATTCAAAGAAAAAAAAACCTATAACTTTTGCAATGATGGAAATAGATCACAACAAAAAAAAGGCGTACAACCCACTATTTAAGTATTGTCTGCAAAGTTTTTCTTTATTAGCTAAACAAAAATAAAAATGAACAGGTGTCTTTTACTCGAATGTGAATGTAGTTTCCGTAGTATTTTCCAGATATTTGTTTGACAAGATAGGCAACTTTTTAGTTAGAAGAATAATTCACATATTCTAGCTTCTTCCTGTGGTTCAGGTTTTTATCAGAAGCTCGCATACATCAAGGTACAAATTAATCTGTTTATGTATTGTATAAAAAATGTCTTGCATGAAGTGCCGCAGAATACATTACTGCTAAAATATACTCCTACAATTCTGTTACACCAGGTGGATTATCTGGTCTTTTATTTCATTTCCTTATTTTAATAGAAAGGTATAACTGACAGTAGGGCTTAGTTGTGTGTGATTAATGAAAATTCAAAAGTTTATAGAATTTTAAGATGAAAGGAAAAGCGGAGAATTATTAAAATGAGAACTTTCCTATTTTTATCATCTCATCCCTGTGCTATGTTGAATCAATGTCGAATTCTATCTTTGTCTATGAACTTTTTAGAATGAAATGTATTATAGAAAGACAGATACTTCAGTCTTGTTTAATCATGTCCTTGTTCTTCATGACAACTGCTTCTTTTAATTTTTCCTTAATATTAGTTTAATCAGTGTTATGGAAGTGATACAGAGAAGAGTAAAAGTTGTCCCGTCTGCCACGAATGGTTTAATAAATTGGCTGAGAATCTGCCTTATTCTCATTGTTCTCATTCGAGACTTATCTGTAGGATATCAGGACTGACTTTGAACGAACACAATCTTCCCATGGTGCTCCCCAACAATCATGTTTATGGACAACAGGTACTAGCATTCATATCCATCAATATTACCTTCAATATCTTGTAGAATAATCATTTCCAACCTTTTTCTTTTAAACCACAAACCGGTTTCCACGTATCGACCTTCAAGATATACGGTATAAACATGATAAAATAAGTTAATTTGACCAATATGGAAAATAAAATTACCAAAAAAAAAATAAATAAGAGCTGTTTTTATATAACCCAAAATAGAATTAAATATACATTTAAAAAGAACATGACTCACCATTCAGTTAGTTGGTGCTTAATTTAGTTGTAACGTGTAAGTTAGAAAGAGTTAACGGCGAGAGTTCGACGGTCATTCAAAGTAAAAGTTCTTTCATTCTGGTAAAAATGAAATAAAAATTATTTAACTTAATGGTGAGGGCGCAGCCTTGAATGACAAGGGACTAGTCCGCTATCAGTGCTGACCAGCTGATTTAGAAGATGTATAAATGTATCGACTGAGTTTGTTGGCATTACTTAAAAAAGTTGTAATTTTTGGTCACTAAACTTTTTTTTGTTAAGAATGATTGTAATATATCCTTATATAAATATAAATAAAAACCAATTAAAAAGAAGATAGCAAACAGTAATAACTCACTTCTATATTTCGAGTCCCGCTGGAAGGGAGATCGGCGACAGAGCGCTCTGCCTTCCTGCGGGATTCTTCGCCTCCTGATGACGACGATGGTCGAAATATAGAAGTGAGTTATTCCTGTGTGTATCTTCTATTCAATTAGTTTTTATTTAAAAGTTCGCTGAACCGTTTCATTTAATTACTTATATAAATATACTCACCCATTCTTCCCTCTTGAATAACAATACTCTTATGTGTTGCTGTCAGTCATTATGTGTACTAGAAATAAGTAGTATTTTTGGTGACACTGTCTTAAAGTATATGTTTAAACATATACGATGATTTATAATTCTAGATATCCACAAATTTAAAAGGAAATAAATTTTTTAATTTATTAAAATAAATTTTTAGATTTTTTTAAATAAAACTAAAGTTTTAGTTGTACCTTGTTCTCATTTTAGATCAGTTAAGAAATTCTTTACTTAGCATACATTCACTAGCAAACCTTTGTGCAGTTCATCAAGGTTAACAGACTGGAAATGTATTTTATAAGAAGTTGAAGTTAACAAACTTCGTCTTCTTATTTTTGTCCTTTTGTTAAACTGAGTGTTTGTTCTTAAGAAAAAAACATTTGGGGTTTTGCAAACTCGGTTGTTTTCAATACGTTCATCTTCTATTATGGACTATTAAAAGTTTGATTTAGTACATAACCAATGTTACTACCGTCTTTTTCCGAAAATAAGACACTGTCTTACTTTATTTTTCGGTCAAAATCCGTGCTAGGGCTTATTCTCGAGGAAGGGATTCAAGTACATTAAGCAGATTTACATATTTTTGTTTAATATTTATTTTTACACAGAAATGTAAATTTATTCGATTACAGTCATCTTCTGGAACATCGTCATAAATTATCAAAATTTTCAATTCCGTTCTGATTTTCCTCCAAATCTATTTCCTGTAGAATCATTGGTCTGAATCTCTCAAGTCTTGCAATGTAGCTATCGTTAAATGAATACTTCTTGTCTAAGAAGCCTTTAGAAGTAAACAAGGAATTTCTTGGAATATTTTTTTCCAAAAAATTCTCTGAAATATTACAACAGCTAGAGATACCTACTACATTCAACAGCAATTTTTTAACGAATTATATTTTTAACATTATGTTAACTAGAGCCTATTTCCAGGGGAGGGCTTATAGTCCAAAACGTCCCGAAAATCACGCTAGGACTTATTTTCGGAAAAATACGGTAGACTTTGAGGGTTATTTAGTCAAAAAAACTCAACTTTCTTCCAACGTTTCGAAAATTTATATTTTCATTGTGAAGAGTTACATTGAATATATGAGTTAGTTTTTAACTTCTACACCCAGTGTAAGCCTTGATAATGAAAATATAAATTTTCGAAATATTGGAAAACAAGGTTGAGTTTTTTGACCAAATATTAATCAGAGTCTTAGTAACATTGTTTGGTTGTTTTTGTTACCAAAAAGAACTAAATTAAATGAAACATTGAACCATAGTAAAGTGTGCATATATTATAAAAGTATTGCAATAGCTTTATATTATCCACTTAATTGCTTGCGAAAACATTTATAGCTGAACCTTGTTTCTCAAACAGTTTCATACCATCATTATTCGTCTGACCTGTAGTAGTAACTTTTCTCCTCAAGTTCAAATCTACATTAAAAAGAAAAAAAATATAAAGTCGCTGAATCTATGAAGGAAAGAGTGGGTGATACAAATGATAAATTACTCACAGAACAATGCTTCCAACACTGTTCTGAGCATTGAAAAATGTGGTTACTGTAAAGGATAGCAGGGGATATAAGCAAATACGTGCACATTTAAAGTAAACAGTTTTAAACTCTCTTACACTAAGTTGGTCTTACTATAAAGGGTATATGTGCACATAATCCAGTGTGACTCTAAATCTCAATGTAAATTTATTAAGCATAGCACCCTTCCACATGAATAACATACTGTTATGGCTGTCAGTCACTATGTGATATTCACTCATTAATTGAAAAGAGGCTTTTTTTATTTTCCACTAATTCGTAAATGTCTTTGTTCCAGTCACTAGTTGCCCTGGCAGCTCAAAACGGTGGTCAAATTATCTGCCCCCGAACAAAGGAAACCTTCCCCTACATAAGTGCAGAAAAAGTTTATGTTATGTGAATTCTCTAATTGTTCATGCATATTTATATAATATATACTAACTCCTCACTTACCTTTTGTACATTATTTTCTTTCTTAAGGACCTGAAGTTTTATTTAGTTTGTTTAATACAAAAACTTCTTTTCTTCTATGTATCAAGTTGTTATTAATTCTAACATGTCTAAAATATAAAAGACCTTATGTCCTTAGAAAGCCTTATATTTCTGTTTAGATGCTCCTATAGTTTTTTTATTATTACTTATTCTTACAGTTGTTTATTTTTCCATGGAAACATTGTAATGTTATGTTACGAGTTGCGCAAAGCTTTAGTTGTTTTAATCCTGTATAGAATATAATGTTTTTTTTTTGTTCAATAGAACTATTAGTGTGGACAATGTGCGTTTTGTATTTGTGATGTCAGTTTGTAATAAAATATTTCTTAAAGTGCATTATTACTAACAAAGACTTAAAGTTCATCAATCAATTTAAGTATTTGCTGCGAAAAACAAGAACTTTTCGGGTAAAATTGGAAAACTAATTACTTGAAATAAAGAAATATACATTATATCATTTATAGTAACAAAAGGATAACTTTCCACATAGTGTAAAAGCTGCAAACGTATTTACACATGCTTCAAACTACTTTTAATTATATTCTTAAGGTCAATACAATTTATTTCCGCTGATTTATGTATTGTTTCACTAATGTGAGAATTTTTCGTGATTGATTAATCTTACCAACCAACGTATAAATGTAAAATATTGGTACTCTGTAAAGGGATGTTAGTACCACAAGATGTTACTAGATGTTAAATTACTAAATATAGTATAAGAAACGGTCTACAAGGACTATAACATTTTAAATTACACAAAGCACGACACAGAAAAAAGAATAAAAAGAACACTTACAGAATTCAATATTTCGAATTGTTGTTCGTCATCAGGAGTAGACTAGAAGAGAGGACGAAGTGAGAGAGATCTCCCCACGTCGAAGAACGGAGCGCGAATGAAGCAATGAAGAGTCAACCGATGAGAGCAGCACTAGCGTAAAAAAGGAAATAGGCACTAAACGTCAGAGAACGGAAAGGGCAATGCCAAAGTATAGATGCCAAAAAAATAGATAAATTTATAAAAATAAAATTATTAAAAACAAATAAGAAAAAATATAAATAAATAATAAAAAAAAGTTAAAAATAAAAGGAATAAAATATAAAAGTTAATGCTTCTGATTTAAACCGGGATCTGATCGGGCCCCAAATAACCATATGTGGACCTCCTCAGACGCTCTTAAGGTCAAACTACGGTCATCAGTGGTCACTAGCTTAATCATTTAAACACTAAAGCAGTCATTAAAAGAAAGGTTATGACTGTTAGCATGGATAGCTACAGGAAGCTTTTTGCGCTGACCGGCCGAAGCTTTATGGCCGTTCATACGCTCATTGAGCTTGGTAGAAGTCATACCAATGTAGGATGCTCCACATTGTCTACAGTTCAGTCGGTAGACACAATTCCTGGATGAGCAGGATGTGTTAGGTGGGACGCGGAAAGAGTTGGTTGGTGAAGAGAAGAAAGGTGAAGGGTTAATTAAAGGACAGGTAAGGCAGAGGAGACAGCCGTATTTCTCCATACCACCATGCTTCACCCCAATCCCAGGAGTTCCAAGGGATCTGTGGGAAAACAGGTTTCCGAAATTGGGAGGCTTGCTGAAAGACAGAAAGACTTTAATCAGATGTTAAATTAAGCGTTTTTCAACTATGGGTCCCGACCCTTCAGAGGGTTTGGTGAAAAATTTAATGGGTCTTGACAAAAAAAAAGGAAGAAAATAAAAAAATATATAAGTGAGATAGAGAGGAACAGATGATGATGAAAAATTAAAGTTTCCTGAAATATCTCATTTCTTTCTTTCATGCTCCTTTCCCCTTTGTGTCACTCTATCTCTAATCTCTCACTAATATCTAATCTGTAATCTCTATATTCATCTCTAATATCTAATGTTGAATGAAAAAGTGACAATGGTCGCTTACTATAAAAGCCCACCTGTGAGTAGCCTGTTTATAAAAAATAATAACAAAGTCAAAAAATCGCCTTTAAAGCAAACAAATGAGTATAAGAGTAGAGTATACATGCACTAATGGGGATTGTGAAACCCAAAAACACTCGTACATTGGTATGACTCACCAATTTAAAAAGTTAAAAAGGTAACTACATCGTTCTTTCCTACAATCAAACAGAGGAAAAAATGCGATATAGAGCTTTCACACAAGGTAACACAAGCTCTTACAGTCCATGGTGGGACTAAATCTTACCTCAATAGATTCCATATCATAGACAATGACAGGTGTTCTTGAGACGGTGTTTCACCACAGACTTTGAACCATATACTCTTTAGCTGCCCAATTCTTGACCAAGAGCAACAACGGATTTATGAAATTCACAATAATAACCGGCTGTAGCTGGTCTCCAGTAAATAGTATGATAGTGCAAAACAGTCAACTATTTTAAAATTTTAAAAAATTCATAGACCTTATAGACTTTCAAAAACTTTTATAGTGTGTATCTCAAAGTTTAATATAAAATAAGGAAAGGTTTAATTTAATTTTAATGTAATTATTTTATTTTAAATAGATTCGATTGGATGCAATATATACATGGAGTATGCTAAATAAATGGATTAAAAAGAAAAGAAAGGTACACTACATATTCAAATAAATAGAAAACAAATTCTTACAAAACCTTTTTCACAAGGAGACTGTGTGTATTATTCAAGTATGATATATTTTGTATTTCAATTCAATAGTTTCAAGAAACTATTAAAAAGTACATGAATAGCTCATTCTGAGGTAAAATGGATAAACCAACAAAAGTCTCCACACAAATGAAGTTTTATTCAACGCGTTTCGAACACTTTGTGTTCATCATCAGGAAGACACTAAAATACAAATTATATCTAATTAGTTACAAAAATTAGAGTGAAATAATAAAATTCAATTAAGAGAATTCAAGACATACCCAAGGATGTGGTACTGACGGGTTGATCCAGTGAACACAACTAGTAGGAAACAGATCCGTTGCGAAAGAGTGGGGATAGGCATTTAGGAGATAAGGGACAAAGGCTTCGGGTATGCTTGAAAACCTTTAACTGAAATACAGAAGGCCAGAACCACTAATTTAGAGGAAATAAACCTTTTTTTTTATATATATATATTTATTTATTTTTTAATTTATTCTTTGTGATTCTAGGAACAGTTTAAGAAATTTTTGTCACCCTGGAATTTGATCATTAAGACATAGAGAGGCAGAAGGATTATTAATGACGGCCTTGTTTATTTGGAAGCTTTTCAAATAACGCGTTGAATAAAACTTCATTTGTGTGGAGACTTTTGTTGGTTTATCCATTTTACCTCAGAATGAGTAAATACCACACAATTACGGATTGCACAATTAATGATTTATAAATAGCTCAATAAATTTCTTCATTCTTTTGCAACATCAATAAATTAAATAATTATTGAATAATAATTCCTTGAAGTTTTCTGAAAATATAATTAAATATAATTATTATAAAATATAAATCGCGTATAAAATAATTATGAAATATAATTAAAAAATATAATCTTTATAAAACTTCACGTATAAAGTAAACAAAACAGAAGAATTAAACTATCCTAATAAAATTAGGTCTTTCTTTTTCTTAGATTATACTCCTCTGAGTGACTAATTAAGAAAAATGTTAGGAATGGTTAAATAAGGATAAAATAACCGTATAAAAATATATATTTCTTTTAAAGAAAAAGTTTTATGTTTTATAAATATATTAAAACCATACAAAATAGGAAAATAATTTTATTCTTTTCTTTTTATAAACAGGCATTATAAACTTTATTTTAAAATCATGGTTTTTTTTCCTTCTACTTCAGAATATTTCTTCTTGTCTTGAGTAAAAGTGTATAACGTTTAATAATTACTGTTCAATATTTTTCTGGAACAATATACGACATCTTGATATTAAAGTAATTTGAGTTTTTTTTTTTATATAGAAAATCCACATGAAATACATTTATATAAGTATATCATACATTTTTTAACCAAAGTATAGTTTAGAAGAATATATATTACTAAACTGAAAAAGTAAATTAAACAGTTATACACGAACACCAATTTTTTTAGCCCACTAATTCGATGTTTGTTAGTTAACAACTGATATGCATGGCTGAATCCAAATGATTATTTTTTGATTTAATGCAGGTAACTATTCGTCAACTGAAGACTACTATTACTATTTCCAGTAGGCGAAAGCCACCAGGTAATACACACATACAAGCGTATTATTTCCCGGTATAAGATGGAAACTCATTATAAGATTCATTATAAGAGACTCATTATAAGATAGAAACAAAAGCCAGAACCTTAAAACAGATAGACTATTCCCCATTAAATCTCCAAAGTTATTTATAGATTATTAACAGGAATTAAGGTTCATTGTAAAAAAAGGAATGAAGATGAATACCTTTTCTCAGTGTGATTTCCGCGGCTCGACTGGTTTTCAAATATCAATAATCCCCCTTGTGATATTTGGTTAAGCATTAAATAATTTGAATCTTCTTTGTGTTTTAAGAAACCTAAAAAGCTCCGAGTGCCGTAAGCTGCCAATGTCTCATGTAATACATTCTATTTACTAGATTATAGTATTATATAGGGTCAGGCAAAATGATCTGATTATTTGTAGGTTAAATACATATTATGTTTAATTTATGTTTTTTTTATGTATAATTATGTTTAATATTTATATGCACTAACTATATTTAAAAAAAACAATGGCATTATACAGAAACAAACAAAATGACATTATATGTACTTTTCGAAAATAAAAACACTTTATTGTTTTTGACTTTATTTGCCTTTTATTTAACCTACAAATGTGTCGATCATTTTGCCTGACCCTTTGTATTAGAATAAAAAGTCAGTTTTTCATTTTGTGTTTAAATATATTGATATTGGTCTGTTCGTTTGCACCGACTACTCTGTTATAAGGTCAACAAATACCTGCAAGGGAACAAATGTCATATACACTACTGGTATTACTGTTATCTATTATATTATTGGTAAAAAAATTATCAAATACTCGCACTACAAAGTCAATAGAACCAACAGAAAGATCTAAGATTTTTCGAGGCAGCTCAATGACAAAGAACGTTACTAAGTACATTGTTTTGGCTCTAAAAAATCATTCAAAATAATCATGATGAATGTAATACTCATTCTAAAAGCCAAATTAAGAAGACATATTTGCACCAACGTATTTAACGATTCAAAAGTAAATTCAAGTAGGACATTCATAGTTTAAACTAATTTATGTTTAAGTAAGTAAATAACTCTGAACTTGGGCAATTAGATTTTCTATAAATAAGCACATGTTATACGAAATAAGTTTTCATTGTATTAACAAACGAAAAATCGAATTGACACATTCTCCTTATATTTATTTAATAGGAAGATCAATAGACGAAAAATAAAAGTTCGAAATAACGACTAATTCTAATTCTTCTTTTTTAGAAGTTCCCACCTTCTTTGGCAACAGATGATAAAGAACACCTGTCACTAAAGATGAACATAAAGATGAAATCACTTTTCGTTCATTAGAGCTCATCGCTAATGAACAAAATATGACTACAGTTCAATTAGGGAAATTGACTCAAGTAAACCATTCGACTCTATTCCACTCCATTGATGTGGAGTTGTTCCATTCTTGGAAGGGTCAGTTTACAGCGGAGTTGGCAATCTATATGGAGTGACTGCCGGTTCAACAACATAAGCCTTTGAAACCACCTAAAGAACTCACATCTTGGACTCCCAACATGAAAAGAGAAAAAAATATCGAGCCAGGGATCATCTAATTTGCATTGATCATTCCAAAATCAAGGATATTCTTTAGATAAATCAGAAATATCCTCAAATGTTAAAGCAGCAAACATGCAAAAATAATTACAATTTCACCCAAAATGAACAAGAAAACACATATAATCTTGCAGTTATCACAATTAACAGGTAAGAAGGTAATCTCTTTGTTTCAGTCATTTGGCTCAGTTGTTAACCACTAGATATAAGAGACCTCTTTGGCTTAGTTCATGAGATATGAGGTCGTTTCTAAAAATGTTTTCTTGAAATAATTCCATTTAATTAATAAATTAAAAATTTTCTTTATAATGAACAATTTTTAAAATTTAAAGATAATTTTTATATTAAATTTAAATCGTTTACTTATTTATTATTAATATACAAATAAATATTTGAAAAGCGTATTTGGAGTCAACAAATAAATTTAGTGCTCAACAGATTTACAAACATAAAAAAGTAGTGAATTTTTCAATAATAATAAGAAAAAAATAAAACGCAAAATATTTTAATAGGAATGTAAAGAATTGTGAGAAACATTTACGAACGAACATTTACTCGTATACCAAACGTTCTTGCAAACCTCGCAACACTCTTCAATGTTTTCTTAGTGCGTCACATCATTACATGCTTGAGCAGTCAATTTAAAACTAGTTACTCTATAGCCTATCAGATGTCACATGTGTAATTAAATTATTAATAAATGTAATTAACAACTTTTATATTTTTTTTATTGTAAAACTAAACGGAGATATCATTTAGAAATGAAAAAAAAAGTATTATCAGGTACAAAGGGCTGACCAAAAGTTTTGCATAAAATACACTTTTAATTGACTAAATAATATACTAATTAATTAGTGTATTCACTAAAACAGGTTTTACTACAAGAACATCTAAAGAGTGACGATATTGACTCACTCTGTCAATCTTACTTACTGTCAGATTTAGATTGGTTCTGAAGCAGACCAACTGAATCAAATGCTGGCAGTAAACAAACAAAATGATGCACAACTCTTGAATCAGCCTCAGTATTTTGGAAACATTTGAGTAAAGACCTTGACTGCCTATGATTAAAATCTCGAAATTCATTTCATATTAAAAAATGACTAACACCATGTGTTATTGCTGTTGCAAATATTTAAGTTGATAGAAGGAAGAAGTTGAGTTAGAGAAGCACACCTGATCACAGCCAAAAGGAGGAGGGGATGGGTTGCGGAGGTCAGGAGAAGACGGGGAAGCCAGTGTCGGTGGCGTGGTGGGAGGCGAGCTGGACGATGGAGCAGAAGAAGTGTCTGGCGTGAGGGGCCAGGTAGAAGTAGAGAGGTCTGCTGTCCTGCTCAGGGCTGGGCTCGCTTGTCACGGTGCCCAAGGCAGCCTGGCTCGCTCGCACGAACTCCTCCACGCGCCTTTTACTGAACTTCTCCACCTATAACGTTATCCTTCTCTAGACCAAACTTTTTGGCACTCATTTGAGTTATGGGCAACCTACTTATTAGGACAAATCTGCATAGGAGTCCTAAATCGTAAAGAGGATTGGTATTTATTGTACTTTATCGTACAGAGGAGCAGTCTTTAAAGGAGTGCCTTGACATCATATAGACAAAGACCAACAGCTTTATATCCTTTCTAAGGAACAGTGTAAACAAAATTTGCCATCCCCCACCTAAAATTTCCACTATTAAAGGCAATCAACTGTTAAACCACATCTGACCTTGCTTTGTTTATACTTTTTTTTTTCTTTAATGTTAATTTCTAATAGCACAATTACATTTTAACGCATTGAACTCTGTTTAATTTGCTAACAATTCACTCATTATAGCAGAAATTTCACTCATTGCTGAACTAGAATCCATTTTAGTAATGAACAAGCTATACGACAAATTTAAATAGAATTACTTACACTATTGTCCGACGACAGCTGAGAAAGCTTGATTAAAGTGGGATCAGTGGGATCAAGGGAAACAGAAACATTGCCCAGCTGAGAGGAATGGTCGAGGAAGTCGGAGGCGTTGACGACGCACAGTCTTTGATTGGTGACGATGAGCGTGGCCGGACTGTAGTCGGCAAAGGTGGCCTCCACCACTGCCAGCAGGGTCTCCCTCGAGAGCGCCAGAATCTTCCACGAGTACTTCAGTCTTGATTCAGACATCGCTTGACTCCAGCCGCTTGCTTCTTGTCGGGGCTGCAAAACAGTATTCTTTATTACAAAACCATTTACATCAATAAACAACAACAACATTGACAATGTCCTAACGGATCCAGTTATATTTACATATTATATTTTTTTTAAATATTTCAGTAGATCTACAGTAAATAAATTTTAAATTTAAATAAAATCAAATTATTTGTGTAATATAATTAAATATAAGCTTAAAATTCAATTATCAAATTTTAAAATAAGATTTCATATAAAGATCATGTTTTCCAATAGATTGCCAAACTGTAACCATACTTTCATCGGAACCAATTGTCATTCACAGTTATTAAATTTAATCTAATACAAATTTAAAATATTTCTAAAAATTTAATGGTATTAAATCGTTTATGTCATTTTATAGTGTTTCACAGTGAATTTTCACAATTATTTCCTTTCTTTTCTTAAAAAGAATTATCTCATATGGTATCACATCTATAGTTAATAATACTATCTCAACAACTCAGATGTACAAAATCTAGATACACACCCAACTATGAAGGGATTTGAACCCTCGTTTCTGCAACCTAACAAGTGAGCGTACGGACAAAACCACTGAGGTACCGTATAATTTTAATTATTTATTGCATTAATTAATACATAACTAATGAATTTATACCCACATATCTTTCAAATTGAAGATAAATAAATTAATAGTAAATATGTGTATTGAAACTAAATTCTAGCATAATAAAAGATCACTACTCTAAATACGCTTGAGTTAGGCAAAATTTAGGACTCCTAATGTACAATCATTAGGAAAATAAAATATTTTCTTGGGAATCAGTGTCAGAAGTATAGATTTCTAGCAGACCTTCAACTCTCCTTCAAACATCTACAGTCATAATAGCTTATGCTACCGTTATACTAACAGAAAAGAAACTAGTGTGTCCCACAATTATATATACTTAAAAAGTATGCTATGAAACAAATAAAAAAAAAAAAGGAAAACTGATCTTACAAAATGTTGTTTGCCTCATTGAGATTTATGTCTGGACCTCATATACAAATCAACTGGATAGAATTATATTAACCATTAATATATTTTAAATAAAGAACATACCACAGGATTATCCGTCCAACCAGCGCCAGACAGGATGCCCTGCCCAGTCAGAGACAAGAGCTCGGCTGCACCGGACAGGGGTCTGAAAGAGATGAGTCACTGAGCAGTGTTAAGGAGATGAGTATTACTTTCTTCACTATTTCCTCTCCAGAGGAGAAGGAGAAAGAGAAAGAGAAAGAGAGAGAGAGAGAGAGAGAAAGAGGAGAGAGAGAGAGAGAGAGAGGACAGGACGGATGCATTACATAACTACTATTTCAACTATAGCATAATATTTCAACGAAAACTCCTTGTTTTTTTCTAAACTGTAATGAAGAAAAAGAACTCTCCCTCCAGGTCCTCGTCACATTCTAAGAGGAAATAAATTGTTTTATAAGGGATGTAAAGTTGGATTTGGTGTTATTCATTTATATTCAAGATCAGAAAGAATGATACTGATTTATAAGTTATAAATAAGATAATGATGGGACTGTGATAGAAGTGTTCAAACTTTTTCCTCCAAGGTATTTCTGCAAAAAGATAATGTTGGCTAAGTTGTATTTGTAACTATCAATCACAACCAAAGAATATTTCAGTGAATTCACATCGTGGTATAACATATATCATTGGTCATTAGACCACACTCACTAATGGAGTGAGGGTTTGCCTTCAGCTGTTCAAATTGTTTCCATTGTTTGGTGAAGCTGTCTTTATAAACACAATCTCCGGTATTTTAAAATGATGGGAAAGAATTAATTTGTTTTAGCTTAAAGATGACTAAACACTCGTGATGGGATGCTGGTGTACTGGACCAAACAATTTGAGACAAGCTTTAGATAATTTTATAAATAACTGTAACGAATATCGGAAAAGAGGGTTAAGTTCAGTTACTTTGAGCAGTGCCTCCATGGCTTAGCTAAATGTTTGAAACTATCACTCAAGGGAATTGAACAATAACAAATAGTCATGCCTTGGTCAATATGCTGCTCAGGACACTCATAATTAAACATATTATGGCCTTACAACTCATAATTAAACATATTATGGCCTTACAACTCATAATTAAACATATCATGGCCTTACAACTCATAATTAAACATATCATGGCCTTACAACTCATAATTAAACATATCATGGCCTTACAACTCATAATTAAACATATTATGGCCTTACAACTCATAATTAAACAGATTTCAAGTCGACAGTGAGAGACTTGATTATCCAAGACGACCACGAGGACGGGAATCAACATTGAAAGAAGATAGGTTAATCTATCATTTCACCACGAAATGATGAATATTATGTAAGGCAAAGCATAGAAATGATAAAGGCAGTTTTTGATTATATCTGACCTAAGTAAATCAGCTCACCTGGTAATCTGATATGATCATTCCGTTTTGGTCTGATATCAAAATAAAGCAGTTTTTGTTGTTTACTCACGGCACCACTCGTAGTCATATCTCCGTTCCAGGGATGGAAAGTGTGTTTAACTGCATCCATTTTTAATTACAGTTGAACAAAACATCATAATGTAATGTGCAGAATCTTATATGCATTTTATCCAATAGCCTCCACAAATGAAAGGCATATATTTATGACAGAAATATTTCAAACTGAAGCTAGCATCAATCTCAATAGTAACAATGCACATCCAGTGGCATGTGAACCACATTCAAAACCATTATTGCAGCATGGATATCGTTCATGCAATCGGTAAAGTTATGACCAAAGTTAAAATAGCCTGCACTAGAGCTCAGAGTATCTGAAGTGAAAACAACTGATTTTTATGTTTTTGTTAAAAAAAAAAAGAAAAGGGAAGTTACAAATGATGATAGTAAGAGAAAGAACTATGGCATTCCCTAAAGTCAGTATACTCCTATAAATGAATCTTCTTATTTTAAAAAATTAAGCATTAAATATTATATATACCTCAAAGTTACTTAAAAACGGAAATTCAAACTGTACCAGCCAAGAAATTGACATGAATTAAAATCTTAAGTAGCTATAAGATAAATTTGATAAAGCGCTGTTTTAGAACGTTCTACTAAACAGTTAAGTTAGAAGTCAGAAGTATCAGTTTGGACTCTGACGAAGACCACTTGTTTTGGTAGAAACATCTTATTCATTTTTATGATTTCTTATTGCGGTTTATATGCTGATGCATAAATATTTATATAATATAATAAAATATATTATAAAATATATGAAGTATTATATATTATATAATAACATATATTTTATTATTAACACTTAAATAACATATCAATCACTAAACTGACAAATGAATCAAACCACTATACAAAAGAAATAACAATACGATGAGCTTTAATCTGTAAATGGAAAACACAATAAAATATATAAAACACAATAAAACAATAAAAAATACATAATATTGAAATGTAGGTATCATAGATTTAGGCATCAGTTACTAGAAGGTTATTTATGTACAATTAAATCGTTTGAATTCTTAAAGATATGACCTGCGAAACATGTCGATCACAGCGTTATCACAAACTTTTATGATTTAACATACACTCTCTTCCGTGGTTATAACGTCAATTTAATAAAATTTAATCTAACATTAACGTTTGATTAAATTTGACCAAAGTTAATCAGCTCACCTTGTGACCGCTCCAACAATCGCGGAGCCAATAGCACCTGCCAAACTTTTATTTCCATGGGAAACATATTCAATGGGCTGCTGCGCCAATCCACCAACGGCTCCTGCAAGAAAGAAGTTTAAGGTCAGGAGATATACGACTTGAAAGACAGATACAAACTAGCCTAATACTGTAAACTAGCATTTCATTTAATAAAATATACGCAAACAAGAATGTAATTCTACTGAAAATCAAACCAATTATTTTTTTATCTAAAATAAATGTTTGAAATATAAATACTGTGACTTAAATCCTTACCAAGTACACTGACTCCAAATTCAGTTAGACCTTGTTTAACAGCTTGAGCCAATCCTTGCGGCCTTACTCTCCTCATGTCTTCTGCATACCTGCCCAAACAATAAATATCTATAAATAAAGATATTTCAAACAACAAAGTGTATTCAAAAACAAACACAACGATGTCCACTTAAAAGAAATAAAAGGCTTCTTAAACAACAAGCTGAAATTTCCAAAACTAAAGTACCATAGTACACTAAAGTTGATAAACTATCAACTAAATAAAGGTAATAAGGTTAAACATACTCTAATTACTCAACAAAACGATAAAATTTGTAATATATTTCACTCATAATCAGGATCTTAAAAAAACTCCATAAATACAATATTATTATTGCTAGTACCAAAGATAGAGTTAGTAACAATTGAACAAGAAGCAAACTTCTTATCTCGTATTTTTTTTCTATGTACGATTCTATAATTAATTCACTTATTAGTGAATTTTATTTACTGGCTTTGTTCTATACAACCACATGACCCTGATAATAACAATTCCATGGACTTACTTGATATGACAAGGAATAACAATAAAAAAAGTATTAGAAATATTTAAAAAAAAAATCGCGCATTATAAACGAACAAACACCATCTGACAAAGACTTATTTCAACTATTGTAGGATCACTGGCATTTGACAAAAAAATATTAAGACCAGAAAGAGATGAACGAAGAAGACACAATTAAAAATTAAATATATATGGACTCAGAAATAGAGGAAGTAAACAAATCGAAAATTTAGCATTTAGCATATAATCATAATCCGATTGAGTTTCACTCTGGAAGATGGATAAGATATGAAACATGTCGAATGAGGAAGACTGTCAGTTGGGTTTTTGACTTTTACGAAGACCGTTTGTTACGGTTGAAAGATCTTAGTCTTGTTTTCCCATTTCTTATTGTGGTTTGATCATTTATATATATATATATATATATATATATATATATATATATATATATATTTCTAAAGTAGTGCAATCAGTTATTATGTGGTATTTACCCTACAATATATTATATATATATATATATATATATATATATATACATTATTCGTTGGGTTTTTGATTCTGACGAAGACCACTTGTTACGGCTGAAAGATCTTAGTCTTCATTTTTTCATTTCTTATTGTGATTTGAACATATATATCAATATATATTTATTAAATTTCTACAAGGAAACATGTCAATGACCGTTCAGACGTTTCAGATATTTTAAAATAATTATCATTAGTGGATTAATAATAATCATTAATGGTTAATAATAATTTTAATGGATTATTTAAAGCTATTTTATACAAAGATTTTAGAACGACTATCGTATTATATTCTGAGTAATAATTAAATATATAATTAAAACATTACTAAAAAGGAGGTATTTGAAATAAATGAAAACAAATTTTTCAAACCTTTCTAGGTTTAAAACTTAGAAAAAACTATATATACACCTTAGAATTAATCTATAAGAAAAACAAAAGAATTGTTTGCACAGGACTACGTCAAACCTTAAATCTTCTTCATTGAGGGTGAGTCGGTCGATAGTTCTGGACCAACTACCGGCGAATTTCGTCAGACTTGTAAGAGTACCTGGACAACAAAAGTTTGTAGTGGTTAATAAATTCTCTTAATTAATACATTAAGAGAAATTGCTTCAAATAAAACATATCCATACCAAATTGCAGACGTGCTTGACACTCAAATGAAAAGAAAGAGGAGAGATAGATAGAGGAACAGAGAGAGAGAGAGAGAGAGAGAGTGAGAGTAAGAGAGAGGAGAGAGAGAGAGAGAGAGAGAAAGATATTCTTTTATGAGTGATGAGCCAGTACCACATAAGGTTACGTGATGTATTAAAACTGATACATATTCCCAGTGCTATCGAAAGTTTATTGATGCTTACCCAAACGATTTCAATAGTAATTTCTCATTTTTAGCTTCATCATTTACATCCATAACTGTTCCATAAATTCAATGAAACAAAAAAAAAATAAAAAGAAAACAAGAATCAGTTTTGCTGAACTTAATAAAATGGTTTTAGAAGATAACATTTAGTGCGCTTTTCCAAATGTATTTTGGTATATATTTTCGCATTAATTTCCACAAATTGTTCATTTGAACCCTCATCATTTCAGTTGAAGCATATTCATATCCGGTCTGAACAATTATGCTACAAAAAATGCTGGATGCCTTAACTCTAATGTGTATAGAGACTAATGTTTTAAGTAATGTCAGTTTTAGAGATCTCGTAAAACACTTATCAGTTAAAAAAAAGCAGAAAAATCTTTTCAAATTTATCTGGAAGTATACAAAAACATTGTTTTCTTTCTTACAACGGAGAGTCAACTAGCCATATTACTATTCAATAACAATTTAAATAATATCCGTAATAATAATTGTTATATAGTTTGAACATTGCGACCGTAGTTGAGCACTTCGATTGGCCATAGAGTTGAAGTATGAAAAATAAATCTTCAGGTATGTTGACTCTGTTTATGGATAACTTTTTGAGCGAAAAAATTTTTCAAATTTTGCCTTAAAATATCGATCCAAATACAGAGCATCTGTTCATGAAAAAAGCTTAAGAAACATATGAAACAGGCAGGCTTTGCTGTCACCACAGCAGATTACTCTTTTAGTTTCAACATTATGTTACATGTTATGCCTTAGTTCTGAAGTAATGTATGTATATATGTATGAATTAAACAACCACAATAAATAAATATATATTAGATACAATGCTCTAAGGGCTTTCGTTACAACATCATCAGAGAGCTAAATGAACTAAACAAAACATATAATAACAAGTTAACCTGGTTGATTGACCAGGATAACTTATTATATTTTTTGTTCAGTTCATTTAGCTCTCTGATGATGTTGTAATGGAAGGTTTTAGAGCATTGTATCTAATATATATTTATTTATTATGGTTGTTTAATTCATATGTTATATCAAGAGTTATTGTTGATTATTAATTTTTATATATGTATAAAAACGTATTTAAGACGTGCATCCTAATTTATAAATATCTTTGACATGCCACGGTATTTATGAAAAAACTTGTTTGTAAGCAGAAGGTAAGAAGAGATTGTGGAAATTTGCAGCTAACGATATATCTCCAAAGGTCAGATAGACAATTTAGAAGTTTACATTGATAGGTGCCTAGTGACTGATAACAGACGGCAGTTTACTGACTACCTTATTTGGATTGCTGTTGTTCGTCTGAAGACACTAGTTACCCCGAGCAATTGCTCATTGAAACAAGTACATCCTTTCTGGAACTGTTCATATAAACCTCCTCCATGTCTAATAGTAAGTAGAGGTCATAAGCCATGGCTATGACCACAACAAAGTGGTCATATTAAGCCATATATAAGCCACAGCAAAGAATTGTCGAAAAAGAATGGCTCCTTTTAACAGAGCGACTAATGAACTATGAGTCTGCCCATTTTAGGTCAGGAACCACGGGCAACACGAGTACGACACCAGTTCACACGATAACATAAGACTGCTTTGGTCGATCTTGTCCGAAAAGAACCAATTATATTTTCAGGATATTTTGATGATACCCCGGATCAACAAGTGGAGGCAGGGACTTATGGGCTCTTGTAAATGAAGTTCGCATTGATTGGGATTCGGTGCTTATATGAAAAACTCATTCCCGACAAATCACAAATTATGATTCACCTGCTGTAATGTGTTTCATAAGAGCAGCTGAACCACCGACCACGCCCATGAGAAATCCAGGTGGTCCGTACTGAGCAGCACCAATAAAGGGCATTGTGACGAAGCTTTTAAGGCCGACAGTGACGGAACGAGCCAAACCAGCAGGAGATCCTAGCAGCTGGAGGGAACCCAGGGCCCAGCCTGAAAACGACAGTCAGTAAATAACAGGCTTCAACTTTAGTATACACACAAAAAAAAATATTACCTGTTCCATATATAGCTCCAAGGAAATAGTGAAGGGAGAGTGCATGACCTAGTCTGTAAGTGGTTGTCACTAGGTTAGACCTTTCGAAAGGAGCAAAATGCAAAGGAGAATTATCTAAAGCTATATAGAACCGGGTCGAAGTGTGCAAAGAAATCAAAACTCTCATTTCTTTAATAGCCAGAGTTCTTAATCTAAATGGTCTTGACAACTCGAGAGAAGCCAGTAGTATTTCATGAGGGAAAGGTAGATTGCTAATTGTACTAAAACCTTCTTCTATAGGTAGTTCTGATTCTTCTTCCATTGTAACAACTTCTAAACCAATCGAATTAGAACTGCCATCCATTTGAGATGGAATTGTAATGACATCCCCTTCGGGTTCAGACACATTGAACAGATCATCCGACTGGGCGTCCATATTGTCATTAACACTGCACGTATGATCTGAATTCTCAATAACTTTTTTAAAAGAGTGGTTGGAAAGTTTCTTTTTCAGTTCTCCAGAACACAGAATAACAGCTGGTGGAAAGATATTTTCAGCATGTTCTTTGAGCCGGTTCAGGTAAACATCTTCGAGAAAAGTTTGAATTGGTGCCGCTGTGACAATAATATCTTGGACAACTGAAAAGAAAACATACATTAGGAACAATGAAATACAATAAACGGTCATGACTAAACAAATTTTTTTCGTCTTTTTCTTTATCAATTTGACCCATCAAACAATATGACCTTCAGCGTACTCACAAATTTGGATTACAAACAAACAAAAAATGGATAGCCACCCACCCAACTACAGACACAGATATCATCAAAAAACGTAAAAAAAGACTTTAGTGACCTTAAAAATGTGAATCATCAAAATTATTTTTCATTATCATATTAAATGTTTTAAATGAGTGACTCCTATAAAGTTCAAAAGTCATTTGTTTACAAAATACAAAGGCTTAATCACGGCTCTATTAGTAATCAATAAGTAAATAATTAAAACTTTTTTATGCCAATCTTTTAGAAGGCTTAACGCCTTCTAGATTTAGAAGATACCCTTTTGGATTTTTGATCAGACACCCAACCAACTATGGATGAGCCACATTACGAGAGGCACCAAGTGTAGTGCCAAACAGGGCCCTTGAGGGGAAAAAATGTGCCGGGTTGAGGCCTGTTCTAGAACCCCCTTTCCAATTTTGTGTGTATATACCCTTTGCTAAGTATATAATTAATTTTATATGTATATCTTTTATTGAGTATGAGTGTGTGTGTGTCACATAGTTTAAAAATACACTTAGCCTAATACCCAACACCACAACCTCATTCAGTTAAAAACAAGGAAAAAACATAGCATATAAAGGGGTATAGTTTCATCTAGACAGGGTGACTGTGACTGGCTGACAGTGGGTACTGTGACTGCTGTTCCCCCCACTATTAGTGATATTCGCGAGTTAGGCAAGAGCCTTAATAAACAGAATTATCAAAGATCTAAGTAAGTTCAGGTTGTATTAAGCTTTAGACAAGAAGAAGATACGACTAAAAAAGTAAATCTTTCGCTAAGATGTAAGGTTGCCGACGTAATCTGACCACAGAGAAAGATTTCAATTACATTCATCAAAGGAAAACGTTTTTTATAGGTTACTTGATAAAATGTCCATTATTTTAGTCTTTTTTTTTCATTCCCGTGACTTGCAGACTAAGCCCTGTAAAAAAAAACACAAAAAAGAGACAACTTACAAGAAAATGCAAACCAGGTATTTTTTTTTAATTCTAACCATTTAAAAGGAAGTAAAATTTGACAAAGTTGGATAAGAAAATGACAACCCTGGAGAATATAGAATAATGGTTGTTACAATGCACTCTAATTCCCTGTCTTCTTTAATTCAACAATAAAAAAAAGTCATGCTTAATTGCCCATTTTTTAATTTTTAACTTTGATATGTTGGGCTTCCTAAACTCTTATGGACTCTAGCAGTATGATATGAAGGTGCGCACCGGCTGCACCCTCGTCTTGTGAGCCCTGGTGCCAACCACGCCCAATATTACTTAACTTCTGTGATCTAACGAGAACTGGTGTAGTTAAGTTAACATGGCTAAGCTGTTTGCACTTCTTTAACAAGAAGTTATTAATAAACCTGTTTTACTCAGTACAGCCACCTTAATAGCAAAGATAAAACACACTACTATAAATATCAAACCTGGATAAGCATTGGTGTCAATATTAATATCTAATGAAAGTGCAGCTTCATCTTCTTCAAATAAACGGTTCATTTTCTCATCAAAAGAATGCATTTCTAATAAATTAAAGCATTTCGAAGCCCTGTGCTTTTTTCTACTCCTTTCTGCAGAACGACAAACCAAGACAACGCCAAAATCATAGCCTCCTTTATGATATTCTTCATTATCTATTTGTACTTCTGATATTCTTATAAGATTATTTCTTTCTCGCACATCTCCAACTCCCTAAAACATAAATACTTTATGATAGTAATCAAAAACATGACAAAGTACGAGGTGGTTAGAGATTCCGCTGTCATATAAAACCAAAATCATTATTTTTGTTTGCTAGGAGAAGGTTAAGAAAATTACAAAAATCAACTATGTATAGTCAACCTTAGAATTTCATCAGAGGACAATTATGTGATAGCCCTGAATATCCAAAAAAATAAACTAAACTTTAGCAGGACAAAAATAATATAAAGAGATAAAACATATTTAAACTAATAAAATAAATTTAAGTGGTCTGTTACTAAATAAATAAATTTAGTAACTCACTTTACTAAATACAACCACTATCAAAAATAATACGCAATCAATTTAAATAATCTACTTTTTTTAAAAAAATATAAGTTATGTTTGTTTCGAACAATTGACAACCGTTTGTAAGTTATGTTTCCCTAAAATTGCTATGAACCAATAATGAACTAAATTAACTAACACTATAACATTAACATTAATTAATACTTTTTAGCAAAGGAAATTGTTAATCATAACATCAGATAAGAAACAATAACTAATAATAGATTTGTTAAAAATTCGACTGGATTCAGAAGAAAACCTCAAAATTAATGTTTTTTTATTACCATTTTTCTTTACCAAAAGTACAATGGCAGTACTTTACAAAAAGTAAAGTACAAAAAATATTTGATGTCCTCAGTTAATTTATCTTTTTCTCAAATTTTTTTATACTATACTACTACCTTCCAAAAAAACGGCACTGGACGGGTTAGAAATCATAGAGAAATAAACACGATTGTGTATTTCTTTTATGTATCTGTATTTTATTTAGAATACTAAAAGCACACCTAATCATACAGAAAAACTGTGATTTCTTTTTTTATTTTACTGTGATTTGATTTTTCCTTCATCATTTAATTAGAAAGAGATGCAATAAATATAAACACATTTAATAATTATAATAATTTGCCTACAAGCACATAAATAATAGGTAATTACAAAGATGACTATGCCTTTGAACTGAATCTTTTAACAAGAGAAATTGAAAGAAAGCAGAGAGAATCCCAAATGAAAACGACAGATAATCACAAAATGTTAGCAAAGATATTTCACAAGATTTTTTTGTCGAAAATTAATTAACTTAAAAGCAAAAATTTTTATCTTATAACTAAAATTTTCTGTATTCATTTTTTTTTCATTCTATAATAAAAAAAAATAAGATTTTTTTTATTAAAGAACTTTATCTTTCTATTTTAAAATGTAACATAAACAATAGAAAGAAATTACCCCAATATTATAGGAAATATAAATAAGTTTTAAGATCTTTAGATTGCTAGTAATCAAAACAACTCGTCATTGACAACGAGCAATCGAAAGACCTTAAAACTTAGACTTTTGTTTCATTTTGCTTGGATATTTTGCTGATTTGTCATATTTCAGAGTCAGTAATAAGAATTATAAACTTTTTTATAAAAGAAATACACAATCATGTTTATTTCTGTATGATTTCTAAACCGTCCAGTGTTGTTTTTTTTTTTTGAAAAATAGTAGTTTAAAAAAATTTTAAGAAAAAGAAAAATTAGCTGAGGTAAATACGGTAATGTATTTAGGATGACATTTATACATATATGAACCAACAGTTTGAACATTGCTAAATAGTAATGTTTTCACACTACTCGTTTTTTTCTCATAATATCTGCAAAAGTTTCATAATTATATACATTAAGTGTCGCAATGAATTATCACTGGAAGCTACACTTTCTCCTTCAAGTGACTAGATAAATTTCGTTCTCATCATAGATCGATAAGCAGATTTCCAAAGACTCATACATTAACCCATATCTGATGTTTCATACAACTGTACTATTACCTCGTCTTTATTGTCATATTTGAAATGTATCCCAATTCTATGTTTCACAATAAGACAGCTTAATATATAACCTTTATGGTTAAGTCATTTATTTTTTAAGTATTTAATTTTTTACTGAAAATTAAGTTTTCCCCACACTCACACACGCAATGAAATGCATAAAATACATCATTACGAATATTTACAAATTAGTTCTGGGTACCTCAAAACATGAAATTCAGTCGGAAATTCGAAGCAGACTTATTTCATTACTGTTGTACTTAATAATACAGGTTTTTTCATTTTTCACAATAAATGTGGGAAAAGTGTACATATTAGACAACTTTATTTTTTTTAAACCAGTTATAAAGCAATCACTCTAGTAATATAAAATATACAAATTGAGTTTTGAATTAGCGAGTTAAACATAAATAATCAACACTACACAGTTCGTTAGTTTATAAAGTTAGATTGTACCAAGACTGTTTGCGACTTCACAGCTATGTTGTCCAGAGTGACGGAAACAATTTCCTTCCATTGATAAGTCACAGGGTATTCGTAGCACAAATTAAACGTTAGGGCTTGTATGAAACATTTGAATCTAAGAGGTTCATTATCTGAAACAAATCAAATGTATTAAATACTTTATAATAGCCCGTTTAGAATCCTTAAGGTATATATATAACAAGATTTCACATAAACACGTGAAATAACAGTCAATGATTAAACCACAATATGAAATGGGGAAAAAAGACTAAGATCTTTCAACCGTAACAAGCGGTCTTCGTCAGAGTCAAAAACCCAACTGAAACACTAGACGAAGAAACATCTGGTGAGGGGTTGAGCAGTGTGGGAGGGAAGAGTGCTATTTGAAAAGAGTGTAAAGTACAGGAAACGACAAATGTCCAGAGAGAGATGTTTGGGGAAACAAAAGAAGTACAGTAAGAAAGAGTAAAAAACTATCCGCTAGCTATCAACCCTCTTAGAAGAGGCTATTGCCCTTGTTAACACTGAGTCAAGCCGGAAAAAACCGTTACTAATATTTATAATATTTGATCTATTAAATTTAATCAACGAGGACTCAATAATATTTCTTAACAACATCGATTTTTCATGGGTAATAAATTTAGCTCCGGCCCAATCAATTTTATTATATTTCATTATTTATTTTCATTATTTACATGCAAGAACAAGGCGCTACTTTTTTCTTAGGTTGCATTGGTGTTGTTTTACATGTGTCTTTAAAGATTTACCAGTTTGTCTAATATAAATGTTATATCAATTTTTACATGGGATTTTATAAATACCACCGGACTCCAGCTCCCTGGGATAGTTTTTTAATAACATATTGCCTACGTTATTGAGATCCGAAAACACAATATTAAAATCAAGTTTGATTTTAAAATTGAAATCAATTGGAATCATTTTGAGTTCAATTAAAAAAAAATTGAAGGAATAGTTTATAGTCTTTAATTTTTAGTGGAACCTGAAATAAGGAAAGAAGAACAAGGAAACAAAGGACACCAGCTAAATTACATTGGAAATCATCAAGTGACTACTCGCGTGTTGAAAAGAAGCAGTTAGAGAAAAGTCAAGAAATATGTACATATTTACATATATAAATTATAATATTGCACATATTATAATGTATGATCAAACCACAATATGAAATGAAAAAAAAAAAGACAAAACTCTTATAACCACAACAAGCGGTTTTCGTCAGAGTCAAAACCCAACTCATCACTTGGTTTGGTTGGTTTTTGACTCTGACGAAGGCCGCTTGTTATTGGTGGAAGATCGTAGTCTGTTTTTCCCATTTCATATTGTGGTTTGAACATTAATTGTTATTTTACGTGTTTATGTAAAATTTTGTTATATATACATATAAATTTTGAAAAACTTTTAGTTCAATTCTGATTATATTAAAAAATGTCGCTACTAGCTAGTTCCTTCAGTTGACAGCTAGCGGATAGTTTTTTTCTTTCTTTCTTACTGTACTCTTTTGTTTCCCCAAACATACCTCTCTGGACTATTGACCTTTCCTGCACTTTACACCCTTTAAAAATACCACTCTTTCCTCCCACTCTTCTCAAACCCTCACCAGATGTTTTATGCATCAAGTGTTTCAGTTGGGTTTTAACTCTGACAAAGACCGCTTGTTGTGGTTGAAATATCTTAGTATTTTTCCCCCATTTCATATTGTTATTTGATCATTGACTGTTATTTCACGTGTTTATGTGAACTCTTGTTATATTATAATGTAAACAACAATGTAATTCAAACAGTCCAGTTTCCCTCCCTTCTATTTACGAAATAGTTGGTATTTGACTAAACTTACAATCGTAAGCCTTTCACAATGAATATTTGCCAAATCACATGAAACACCAATAAAATCTAATTAATATAACAAGAACTGATGGGGGCGACCACTGTCAACAACTTACCAAAAGTTTTGATCTTTGCTTGATTAGATACATGAAGTTTATCTGAGTCTGATGTGTTTGCGTGAACTTCTACTGTTTCAGGAGAATATCTTTCACTATCTGAAAAAAATACTTTATTTTTATGAATATTTTCATTGCTAGCAATCCGTTTATTAATTAAGTATATTTCTTTACTCATCTGAGATATGAAACCACTATTGTCAATATGTATCTTAAGATTGCATATAAATATTTGAATTAAATTCACAATATATGTTAATATTTTTATTAACAGGATAAACAATTATTCTGATGCTTATTTCAATGATTCTCACCTCACTCTTCTTACAATGTGAAATCATTGTTCTTAGTTGTTAGCACAAAGGCTTAAGACCTGTAATGTCCATGTACTTTTACTACTTTTTCTAATAATCTTGAATATCAGAAGCATGATTTGATGTGTAGCTTTACATACGCACAGTGAGCGTAGAAAGAACACTGATGTGTTCGCCAGTCAGTGATTAGTCAAAACTTTGCGACTTTATAGAAATTGTATGGTCAACTGGAAATGTGTCAATTTTTTGTCACTCAAATCGTTGCCCCAGCATTAAAAAACCATTATTTCACGAAGAGAAAAAAAAATCATGAGAATTGAAAAAAAAAATTTCCATGTTGATCACCGAAACAAGCTTCCCAAACACACTAATATTGTCATTTGCATATTATAATTTCATACAAGGAATCTAAGCTAAACTATAATTATTAAAATTTAATATGTATGAAAGGAATTACATTTTACTATTCAACAATAAAGAAAAACTAAACAAAAATAAAGAATATTTAGCAGTATATAAATTATTATTGTAAATGATAGTTACCAAATCAAAATAAAAGGACAACTTTAATAAAAACTGTTTTTGGTAAAATAAAAATATATAAAGGAAGCTGTATAATAAAAACCTGACTTAATTGGATTGTACAGTAAGACAGCTAACTTGAAACATACTAAAATATAACATGAGACTTTCCTTGCAACCGTTTGTAAAATTAATCATATATTTTTGAAGCCTATTCTGCTTTTTATTTTTTTAGGTAATTTATTTCAACAAATAATTATACGGTTAGGTAAGGTTCAGTGCTTGTCCACCCAGAGATACACATAGGCTAAAGATTGGCCCATTGTGATACCAATACCACATAATTAACATCTTACATTGAGAGTCCTAAATTTTGCCTAACTTAAATGTTTTTAAGCAGGGATCTTGAACGAGTAGCTGACATCGTACAGAGTCTGAACAGACGGCTTAACATCCACTACAAAGGTAGATTTGCTCAGATCTTTTTTCATCTTTCGCGTGAATAAATCGAGGGACAGAGTGGGTATTGAACCCTGGATCTCCCAGTCTAGAGATGAGCACTAAGCCTCTGTACTCCCCCCCAACCAAATAAATATAAGACAATGTAATACAATACAAGTAAATATCACAACTAATACAATGAAAAAGGGAATATAACATTAGTTTACACAATAATAAATTGTTAAAAAACAGAGCAGATTCTTTTTTAAGTAGCTGTTCTTTTTTTCTCTAATTACACTTCTATGTTGCAGAGGCAATGCAAATAGCAAATTTCCCAGAGACATTTTCAGGCCAAAAACATAGTCCAATAACTACTAAAATTTATTCACTACTTACGTAAGTATAATAAGAGAAAACACAAGTTTTCGACCACGTAGTCATTCTCAGGCAGAAGAAAATAATAAAATAGATAAATAACAACTCAAAGTAACAAAATAACAGAATACGACTAGAAATACATACATAAGGGATAACAATAGTAAAAGGTATGTTGCCTCTGCAACATAGAAGTGTAATTAGGAAAAAAGAACAGCTACTTAAAAAAGTCATGAATGCAGAATCTGTTCTGCTTTTCAACAATGTATGCTTGGATGAAGATCTGCTGCCAATTTATACAAAACAATAATAAATCAAGATAAAATAGACATTTGTATGTGAGAAAACAAAGAATTACAAGTATACAAAACAGGGGCTTCAACTGTATGAGCTAAATAACTAAACGGAAAAGAAAAAATCTTTCCACCTAATGAATGCAAGTGAATTAATAAAAGAACATATAAAAAGTTTACATAACACTTCAAAGATTGTTTAAGAATGTTCAAAAAGTGAGATTACAAATCTCTTAAGGAAATTTTAATGAACGCAGCATTAAAAAATGTAGTAACTCTAATTAATTACATTATTTACAAATTTAACTAATTAATTAATTCACAATATATAAGGATGTGTCTCAAAGTTTATTTTGGAAGAGTTGTTTATAAGAGCGTTACGTGATTTTAAAAGCTTGTAATATATTTAAATATTCTGAGGTAAAATGGATAAACAAACAAAAGTCTCCACACAAATGAAGTTTTATTCAACAGCAACAACACGTTTCGAACACTTTGTGTTCATCATCAGGAAGACACCAAGGATGTGGTGCTGACGGGTTGGTCCAGTGAAAACTGGATCTTTAAATATATTTTAGTTTATGATGGTTTGTTGAGTAAAAGCTGAGAGTGTGTGGTGTTTACCTCTGTGAGTCAAATGATCCAGTCGGAGTCTAATGTCAGAGGCAGAGATAAGTCTGTGGTCAGCAGTGGTCAGCTGGAGATGGATGGTGGGGCCTCTCTTAGAGACAAGAGCAATCATGTGCAGCTGCCCGACCGTGATCAGTCTCCCACTGGTCGAGCCACTAAGCGAAATACAGTTGGACCAACCTGTTCCAAATATTTATTCCTTTTTATTTCATAGAACCAATATAAAGCTTATCCTAACGTAGTGCAATCACTTATTATGTGGTATTTACTCATTGTAGGGTAAAAAGCTAATGAAATGGTCTCCACATATAAAAATTTAATGGTTTAAACAACGCGTTTCGAATACGTAGTGTTCTTCCTCAGGAATTAACTAAAAAATACAATGACACCAGAGAGTTATCTATAGTATACAGTAAATATAGTGCAAAATAAAAATAAAATAAGGAAGAGAATACGAACCTAAGGGTGAGTGTCTGTGGTACAACTGACTGGGAATAGGATGGACGTGGGTGAGGGTAAGGGGTGCATCTGTTTCATAAAATGGATTTTGCTAAACATTTAGTCACCAATAACCACCAATTTTGGTGGTTATTGGTGACTAAATCAATAATCAAATCAAATCACTAATCAAATCAACATTTACTCTCTACTCTATAAATATTTGGATGACAACAATCACCTCTTCGGTCTGGATAAAAACATAGGGAATACATATTAAAACATACTAGTGGATTATGCAAAATTTCTAATTTTCTAACTGCATCTATAAATTTACAAATATCTACTTCTCCTATTATTTACTTTGATGGTTTTTTTTTTTGTTTAAACCGATCCCCTAGCGGGTGATAACGGCTTTTTGTTTGATCGGTGATTCGAATAGATTCTACATTGAGAGTCCTAAATTTTGCCTAACTCAAGTGCATTTTGAGTAGGGATCTTTAACGAGTACCTGACATCATCTGAGTACAGGCTAAAGACGGCTTACGTTCTCTCCGAGGGACGACGTACCCAGATTTATTCACCTCCCACATGAATAAATCTACTTTCATAGGTTACACCCAGTTTAGAACATCCAGCAGCATCGTAAAACCTGCTTTCTAAAACTTCTCCGCATTTCCATCATTAATTAATCATCAGCCGTTCCCCCTCCCCAAAAAAATGAACCCCTTACAGTATCCCGTCCTCTCACATCTATCTCAACCAAAAGTAACTCTTCAATCCCCTATATATGTCGCATATGAATCAACTTGTTTAATCCTAAGCGCATTGTAACTTATTTGCATTTTAGAACCAACCTAAAAAAGAATGATATTGGTTCAAAACGAGAGTTTTTATAAAAAGTTTCTCAGTGGAGATGCTAATTCAATTTTTTAACAAAAATTATTTAGTTATAAAATAATAACGGTATGATAACACCTGGGAGCTAAAATACAACAAGAAACCTTGTAAGACTCCATAAATCAACTGATTAGCCAAGAAACATACATCCATTACTTTTTATTCTACTATGGTATATTATAACATTTTATAGGATACAATTTGTTTGAAGCACTGTAAAAATGTACATATTTGATACCTGTAATTCCTCTGGCTGCAACAATGAGAGGAGGGGGAGATGTGACAGTTTCGATTCCTCCGAGAAAGTAGTACGCAGACTTTCCTGTAGGTATCTGTAGCTTCCACTCCCAATCAGGGAAATCGTCCACCATGCTCCCACCTGTTCAATCACACTTATTTGTCATTCTGGACGCATAATTTCATGGATTTTATACTACCAGAGAATGATAATAATAATTAAATACATATACAATTCTAATTTTACAAGGAAAAAATAAAAAAAATCAATCTACTTTTCTCTACTATTTCGGCACATAAATATCTTTAACAGACTACTAGAAGAACAAATTAATCCACTATTCTGGTTGTATAAACTGTAATGAAAAAACGCATTTCGAGCTGTTTTCCACTGTTTACATCTGCTTAAATTTGAGGAACTGTATTACATTGGTTTAGTATTATATATTTATATGTAGTATTAGATATAAAATATATAATTTTCATTATAATATATCCCTCAGGAGGTCCACAAGTAATCAACTTTAGAAGTCCTCGCCTATAAGGTTACAGAGAAGAAGAGCTAAATAATAATTAATAATAATAATAATAATCAACAACTATGATCAATTAATAATAATTTATTTATGTATTATTTTATTTAATTTATTTTATTAATTAATTAATAAATTATTGAATTTAATAAAAGGAGATATACAACTCTTTCCTTCTTTCCTGATATGCATAAGCGTAATGCGTTTTCACTAAAACCACTTTATATTTCTTTGATTACCTCATATGAGTTAATGCTGAATATTGATTCCATAATTATACAGAACCAGCATTAATAAGGTGAAAATAAGATGACACCTAGAAACTTCATCCGCTTTTAATTTATATATCCAACTATTTTCATTTGGAAATTTTTAGATTTTCGTTTAGAAAGTCACACATTTATTATTATTATTTGTTATGTTTATATTAGAAATTCAGTCTCAAATATAAAAACATCAAAACTCTATTAGAGCACTACACTCAATATACTCTTGGTTTCACATTGACTCATATTGGTTTTATTCTACGATTTACTAAATTGCTTTTTAGCGTGGAGCGTACATCATTCAGGTGGGTCAATCGTTTTTTCAGGCGGGCAGTGAGCATGACTCAGATACTTATGGGTCAAACTTTTTTGCTCAGAACTTTAACTGACTTTAGTTTTAGTTTATTATTGTGTTATTCCTTATAAAAAAATTTATACCTTGGTATTAGGATTTTCTGTTTCTCTAATCCAAGGAGAGTTTAGTGATGAGGATTTATTCAATTTTTTAATCCAATGAGGGCAAGGTATTTGGATGTTAAAGCTAATTTGGTCGGATAATAGGAGAAAAAAAATTGAGATTACTTTACCAGAACAATGTCTATGCTTTTAAAAATTAACTCAAAGCACATATTTTTGGGTAATGAACATGAAAAATTTCATTTGAAAACGTTTTGATTGATCTATTATTGTATAAAGAAGAATCACCAATTTTAGAGCATTTTCCAACAGCAAGTTCAACTGAGGTGAGATTATGGATGACAATCTGCTGAGATGGCTGGTCATCAATCGTGATGTAGGTCTGACCTTCCTTGGTGTGTGTCACGACAGTCAGAGGTATATTACAAAACTCTTCTCTACTGTCCGTGCTAATTAGAGCCGTAGTAAGGTCTCGCTCTAGAGTTGAAATTGCGACTGGCGTGCTAATATGACCACCTGATTCAAGCAACAAGTAGAACTTTCCCTCAGAAGGGTCATTGCCCAAACACTGCCAGGACCCTAGAGGTGTGCCTCTGAAACAGGGTGTCCGTTGTCATAAGTAGATTATTCCAATATCAAACACAAAGAATCGAAAAAAATACCTTATATCTATTTATCAATTATTAATAATTGAGCGTTAACTCAACCAGTTCCTTTATATATAATAAGTTTTCATAATAAATACGTGAAATAAAAATCAAGTTCCAAACCACAGTAAGAAATATAAAAAAAAAGACAGATATTTCAATCGTAACAAGCGGTCTTCGTCAGAGTCAAATCTCAACTGAGTCAGTCAGTTAAGATTTGACTCTGAAGCAGAACGCTTGTGACGGTTGAAAGATCTCAGTTTTTTTTTTAATTCTTACTGTCGTTTGGACGTTGATATATGTATAACAATAAATCATTATGAAGAAAGCGATCAAAAAGGGCAACAAACGTCAGGATAAATTATAGGTAAACAGTAAATAAGTAACAAACACTTATACTCACCAATTTAGATATTTAGTTATCAGGAGACAAGAGATAGGCACGCCAAGCGCCATTGCGACGCGAATGTTGGCATCGCATTCATATCTTTTCTCCTGATGACGACTAAACCGGAAAATTAGAGACTGTAAGTGTGTTACCCATAGTTTACCCTGACATATATGTCTTTCAGCTTATTTAGTTTGTATAAAATTTTATTATTTAGTAATTAAAATTTTATTATTTATTTTTTAGTTTAGTTTCATTTTAATTTAATTTTCATTAACTAAACATGAAAGGTTAATTTTCATATGGTTGATGGAAAATGTTGTATATGCCGTCCATCGGAGAATACTTAAAGCTATTGAACCAGAATCTGAACGATGTCAGGTACTCCTAAAAGATCTCCAAGTAAAGTAAGATTTAGAACTCCTGATGTAAAATCAACCCTGTCATGTGACTCACTCTAACTAAAATGGGTACTAAATAACAAACACGCGACATTTCCTCCTCTAAAATATGACTAAAGATAAAAACCCTAATAATGCGAGCGTTGGAAACAAACATTAACATAAGAATTATACAAATGGTAATTAATAGGTTGACTGACGATAGGTTAGGAGCAGTCTGCTGCTGGAGAGGAAGAGAAAGCATGTTGGCCACCTGAGGGATGATGAGCTTGCGAGTGGTGGTAATGTAGAGCGGGATGACTGAGAGTGGGAGGGAGCTGATGTTGACTATGGTAAAGGTAGAGGTGAAGAGCAGAGTCCGCACGTCATTCACCACTTTGGAGACGATGGTCATGCAGACCAACTGAAACAGACCACTTGTCTTAGTCCTCAAGTGCTCAATAACCACAACGACCAGTCAACAGTCAGGCTGTAGTTCTACATCAAGGACCCATTGCTGCTGAATTAACAACTGTGATACACTAAGAGTCAAATCAGTAAAGTACATTAGTTAAGGCTGATTTAGTACCCTTCAGGCCTAGCAGTTGAGTCATTGGAAGAAACAGCAATCTATGTGGATTTATTGGAACATATATAAAAAGTAACCACATAATTTTATATAATTTAGGGACCCCACTTTCTACATGTAAGCTTTGGATCAGACAGAGAATTGATGAACGCGTCAAACAAGCATGGTCCGAGGAGGACACGTATCTTATTTCAAAGCAGCTGTGGTCTTCCTGTAACTCCAGAAGAACTAAGAATCTTCTCTCTAAGAATAGAAGAATGGTTGCCAATGTGATCGCTGTTTCCACTGGGCATTGGCTCATAGGAAAGCACGCCACCAGATTAGGAATGGCGGCGAGGGATTTTTGCAGGGCATGCAAGAACGAAGAAGAGGAAGAGACAGTTCCTCACGTTCTCTGTCAATGCCCTCGTTTTGGTTCAAAGAAGGGCAAAAGCATTAGCAGAGTATTTCTTTGACAATCTTGAGAACTTAGCATCCACTGGTATCAGGGATCTGTCTAGATTTATTGTTCTCTCGAGATGGTTCGAGTGTACCAGGGAAGGGGGAGAATAGCCCCAAATTCTTCTTTGTGGTATCACAAGGGTCAAATATCACATAGGCTTGCGGCCTATGTGTGTTCTCTCTCGGGACAGCAACCATAACCTAAACTAACCACATAATTTAGTTCTGTTAACAAAATAATGTGTTCCAAACATGCAATACTCTTTAGCAAATCCACACCTTACAGAATCAGCCCTCATCAGGAGTATGTGTTGATTCCAGAGAAGCAAAACCTTGCTTAATTAATTAGTAAACAATTAATTTCTTTATTTACATCTCTCTCAAAAAATGGATCTATTTTATTGATATATGAAATTATCTGAAGTATTTATTAAGAAGTTATCGTAGATTTTTATGCATAAAACGAATTAAGAATTGTATTCTCATGGAAATATTTGATCCAACACAGGACGTTTTGCCGTATACACTACAAAATCGATCTATATTACAAATATGTTTAATATGATCCATACCAAAAGAAGTAAGTAGAATAGTTCATGCAGGTTGGAAGATAAAATAATTAACAAACGGAAATAAAGTTATACTAGTCATTACTGAAATCAAATTTATCTGCTCTAGAATTTCATTAGACCCACTTGATAAATATAGCATTATTTCTAATGTAGTGCAATCAGTTATTATGTGGTATTTACTCCTTGTAGGGTAAAAAGCTAATGAAATGGTCTCCACATATAAAAATTGAATGGTATAAACAACGCATTTCGAACACGTAGGTTATTTACGTTTCTTTCTCAGTGGATATTTACTTTGTACTATAGGTAACTCTCTGATGGCATTGTATTTTTTAGTTAATGCTTGAGGAAGAATACTACGTGTTCGAAACGCGTTGTTCATTCCATTCAATTCTTATATGTGGAGACCATTTCATTAGCTTTTTACCCTATAATAGCACTATTTATTAAATTCTAGTCATACAATTAAGAATGAACTATAAAAACAGCTCTGCATTTTGAAATTGATGGAGAACTTTAACCTTTATGTTGGGGTGTACAAGTATATCAAGGGTATGATGGAATGCCTCAATTTATATGGAACAAACTTCCATATTTGCAGAACTGAAGTAACTTTGGCAGTAATCTCTTGAAGGGGTTTTAAAAAAAAAATAATAGGACTTTTTTTTTTATACCAACCCCTAATACCCGAACAGTTCTTGAATTAGTCAATTATATTCATTCTATATGATTTAAGCTTTTCGATTGGATATTCAATGAAAGGGATTGAACTTCAATATGTGTTTATACATATTTAGGTTATCCATTCAGAATTTCAAAACAGTCCTAATGTAGTGTTAACCTTGACAAAAATTTGTGTTCTATCTGTTTGTAACATAACTGGTAACCTCCAAAGACCACCAAAGTAAGAAATTTTCTGCAATACAATATCCCTCTCCTAGAACTGAAGATATGCTCTCTGGCACCCTCTCATCTCACAAACGATTTATAATAACACGTAACACAGCTATCAGTAGTTATTTACCCGATTCAAATCCTTGAGTTATACAATAAAAATAACAAGAAATATTTATTATACACAATAAAAATAGCTTAATTGAATATATATTTCATCAAGAAACAAATTTATGAGGGGTTTAAAGAGGAAGATATTAGTTTCTCATCAAAATCTTAATTTCTCTAAAGCCTTATGATTTAGCCATAAAAATATAACTTCTAACAAAATAGAAAGATATTAGTTTCTCATCAAAATCTTAATTTCTCTAAAGCCTTATGATTTAGCCATAAAAATATAACTTCTAACAAAATAGAAAGATATTAATTTCTCATCAAAATCTTAATTTCTCTAAAGCCTTATGATTTAGCCATAAAAATATAACTTCTAACAGAATAGAAAGATATTAGTTTCTCATCAAAATCTTAATTTCTCTAAAGCCTTATGATTTAGCCATAAAAATATAACTTCTAACAAAATAGAAAGATATTAATTTCTCATCAAAATCTTAATTTCTCTAAAGCCTTATGATTTAGCCATAAAAATATAACTTCTAACAAAATAGAAAGATATTAGTTTCTCATCAAAATCTTAATTTCTCTAAAGCCTTATGATTTAGCCATAAAAATATATTTAGATAAAAATACCTTATTTTCTGCAGCAAACGTCGTCTTAAGATGGCCAGTATAAGGAATCAAGCCAGTAATTTGGGGAATATAAAATGCTTGATTTTGAGATAATTCTAAGTCAGTGGACATCCCAAGGCAATGGTCTAACTGCACTGCAATATTGAAGCTAGTCTGGAATAAATAATTGTAGGTTAAATTACTGTTACAGCTATTCAATCCACAACTTAAATTATTTAATTATTAAAGAATTTGTATAAATTCATATACAAAGGAATTAATTTATGTGTGAGGCCGTTCGTTTGTATACTGTAATGAAGAGAAGAGGCGAACAAATAAATCTAAATAAACCAGTTCGAATTATATCCCGTGGTGGGGAGTGGGAAAACTGGAATTCCTAAGTTTATCTGCCCTGTAATAGAGATAGCATCTTCTTGTTATATATTACTACTTGTTAGCTTACTTTAATTTGTAGACGTATAAGTGAAAAACCGTAGTATACTTTCTCGCAAAATAAATCTATTCTGGTGAGTTAACAAACTTTTAACAAAAATTCCAACAAAAAGGAACGGTTACGGTGTTTAAAAACCAAGTTCTGAAAGTATACGCCTCTTGAGTCTGTCACTGGCCCACGATGGTTTTTTGTTACAAACGATTACATACATATCACTTCACAGTTTGCAACGTATTTGTTAAAAATTACTGTATATACATTTAAATAAGTATACAATGCAACTATTCCTATAATTTCTTAATAGAAGTGATAATAATGCACCAGGAATTTAAATGACAACGCATTCAATAAAATGATTCGACACATTGACTATAGTGATATATAGAATATTTATAAGTGAAGGGACTCACTTCAAGAGGAGGAGGAGCGACGATAGAGAGATGAGGTAGCGACACCACCGGCACTCTGTTTTGGTAGATGTAGACGTGACAGCCAAATGAGTTGATCATCAACGCCCAAGGAAGCAGCTCAATCAAAAGAGAGTTGGTCACTTTAAGTATGTTGTCTCCAAACTTGACCTTTAACCATAAATCATTAATCATAGGATTTATGAAGTAAATGATGTAATCGAAATAAAAGTTTTACTTCATCAAAAAAAAAAAAAAAAATTGGTAACCCCAGATTCTAATGATTTTATACAATCATAATATAAATATTTTCATATGATTTTACAAATAGTATGTATGTTTAAAAACAATTAAAAAGTAATATTACTGCAATGCGTATTTTTCGAATAAAAATTAAAAACTAAAAGATTTTAATTTTCATATCTTCCACAAGTACCATAACACATGAAACAGAATTATTAGCAACTTTAACACAAAGTTTATTTTGTAACCATTTTTGGTTTTATAGTTGAAAGTTTGATTCTCAAGTCAGATAGAGCGTTGAGTCTACTTCGGTATTTAGTTTCTATGGATGCATAAAAGGAAAATCCAGTTTTACATTAGTAGGTAGTGGGAAGTAGCAGCAAAGTGTGAAGTGCTATTTTTACAATAGAAAGAAATTTGGGAATAAGATAGCTCCAAAAACTAACAAGTGATCATCCTTCTACTTATGTATGTGGAACCTAACGGTTAAAATATTATATACAGTAATAAAAGAGTATTACATATTTTAGTTAACAATTATCGATTAGGTATATATGAAAAAAATAAGTTTCATGAGAGCGTCAGAAATTATATTTTATTTCATTTTTTCTAGAGGATAGGTCATGAATTAAAATCTAATATGTCATCTTCTATAATAAAGACTCACAAGCAAGTATAACAGATGGCATTTCTTGGAGTTATTCAACTCTTTGCGGTGATTTGAATTACCATTATAAAGCAAATTGTGTAATAATGATGTCCAGTGAATTAGATTAGATTTGCAGTTGAATTAAAACAAATGAATTTCTAAATCATTAGTTGTGCAATCCGTAATTGTGTGGTATTTACTCATTCTGAGGTAAAATGGATAAACCAACAAAAGTCTCCACACAAATGAAGTTTTATTCAACGCGTTTCGAACACTTTGTGTTCATCATCAGGAAGACACTATAATACAAATTATATCTAATTAGTTACAAAAATTAGAGTGAAATAATAAAAATTCAATTCAGAGAATTCAAGACATACCCAAGGATGTGGTACTGACGGGTTGGTCAAGTGAAAACAACTACATAGTAGGAAACTGATCCGTTGCGAAAGAGTGGGGATAGGCAGGCATATAGGAGATAAGGTGACAAAGGCATCGGGTATGCTTGAAAACCGTTAACTGAAATAGAGAAGGCCAGAACCAATAATTTAGAGGAAAGAAACTTTTTTTTTTAATTTATTTTTTAATTTATTCTTTGTGATTCTCGGAACAGCTTAAGAAATTTTGGACACCCTGGAATTTGATCATTAAGGCATAGAGAGGCAGAAGGATTATTAATGACGGCCTTGTTTATTTGAAAAGCTTCCAAATTACAAATTACAAATTTGAACCTCGCATCCTACATGTGAATAGAAAGTTTAATGAAATTTGTAATTTGGAAGCTTTTCAAATAAACAAGGCCGTCATTAATAATCCTTCTGCCTCTCTATGCCTTAATGATCAAATTCCTGGGTGTCCAAAATTTCTTAAGCTGTTCCGAGAATCACAAAGAATAAATTAAAAAATAAATTTAAAAAAAAAAAGTTTCTTTCCTCTAAATTATTGGTTCTGGCCTTCTCTATTTCAGTTAACGGTTTTCAAGCATACCCGAAGCCTTTGTCACCTCATCTCCTATATGCCTGCCTATCCCCACTCTTTCGCAACGGATCAGTTTCCTACTAGTTGTTTTCACTTGACCAACCCGTCAGTACCACATCCTTGGGTATGTCTTGAATTCTCTTAATTGAATTTTTATTATAGTGTCTTCCTGATGATGAACACAAAGTGTTCGAAACGCGTTGAATAAAACTTCATTTGTGTGGAGACTTTTGTTGGCTTATCCATTTTACCTCAAAATGAATTTCTGCTCTGCACCTCTAGGGAGTTTTAAAATACATTTATGGATGGAATAAAATATACAAAGGATGTTTTTATACTTTAACATTGGTGGTGGTATTTGTTTGAACAGTGGAATTCCATTGAGATGGTTGCAAGTCAAGACCAGGAAAATGAGGCCAGGTAGATGTGGGAGGGGAAGCAGAGTCGATTGTCTGAAGCAGCACTTCCAATGGAGGGATGGGAGGGGGTGCGGGTGACCGACCCTCCACCAACGAGTAAGACAGAGGGATTTCAGAACCTCCTTCTGTTTCCAAACCACTTCAACAGAAAAATCACTATAAAATTACTTCAAATAAATAATGTCTTAAAAAAAAAAATCCAGAGCCGGCCGAACAAATCAGCAATGTGCTTCCTCAGAAGACTATGCGATACTGTACACGTATAATTCAGAGAAATCTGAAGATATAATTAAACATGCGACTGAAAATTACTTTTTGGTGAATAGACTCTTAGTTTGAATACATTTATTTTACTACTTTAAACGATGATATGTTATAAAAATTTAAATTACTGTCGTGAATTATATTTATGATAACAATAAAAACAGAGTTAGTTAACTTTACATTATTTAATCAGATTCTTATAGTTTGGAATATATTTACTTTTATGCACTTTATAGTTTAACAATAATAATGTTTTTTTTTTACATTTATTCAACTATCTCAAGAATGGAGTATATTTCAAAAAACGGAATAGGGTTTCTATTATCCCGTTATAAAAATATAAAATCCCAACTGGATTTTACAGAAATTAAATTAATATAGAATACAAAATCAAATAAAACTTAGTTAGGAATTATAATTATTCTAGAGAATTGTGGAAAGTTGGCCACGAAGCAAACACCAACCAGTTTTGAAATATTACCAATTAAATTTAAAACGCTATTTAAATGAAATTCAATGTTATTCTGAAGTAACCAACCTAAATTCAAGGTATTTATAATTATTTTAAATACTGCTTATATTCTGTATTATTTTAACATTTATAGTCTTGAAAATGTCAATAAATATTGGTGAAACGTCGGTGAGAAACTGATTGGTGTTTGGTTTATGACGAACTCTTCACAATCCTTTAGAATAATTACTAAACTAAGTGGTCAACAACGGTACAACTTATTGTAAGGAGTTATGTTTCGAACAACTGTTCATCACTTGGAGAACATCAGAAGAGAAGATATGATGTGACTGGCAGTCACCCCATTTCGACCAGTCAGTCTGATCATACCTCATTTGCTTCTCCTCTGATTTCCTCCTGAACTATTATTCGTAATATCAAACTTAGCAAGTGCTTTGATATGTTCTATGTTCCATAAATATGAGTCATTGCTGTAAGACTCTGGCGATTATCAGTTATTTAGCCAAAACATCTTAGTTGTAAAAATGAATGATGATTCAAATTAATTGAAAGGCACTGACTCAATAGAGAAGTTGAGGACGTGCTGGTGACTGGCTGTACCACGTGTCCTTAAATTAGTCACATATCCTTTTCCCAGTAGCTTTTGACGGGACTCGGCTTCAAAACCTTCACTTTTGATTACAACTGAAGACTCGCAAGGCAAATACGACTTAACCAAGTACATTGGGCTCAGTATTACCTAAAATTAATAACAAGATTCAACAAATAACTATATCTCATGCAAGAACTTGTTCCATCCATCGACCTCATTAATAAAATGGTATTTAATACACCGTATTAAAGATAAATCACAGTAGCCGCTGCTTAATGTAATCATTTTCGTAAATATCAAAAGTGTTAACAATAAGCGAAGAAATGGAAATTGCCATTTTACTGTTCATGAGGCTAAAGCTGCAGGTATAACAAAAAAAAAAAAAAAAAAAGAAATATTTAACAAATAGCAAAAATTACCACAGCTGCAATACAATAAGTTATTTATTTAGAAAATCCTCCAGCTTAGTCTGTTTCACGTCTTTTCTCAGGAAATCATTTATAAAGGACTAGTACTCTTAAAGAAGTTCACATTCACAAGAGTTTCCCACATTTCCTTATTTGTTGGAATGCACAATGCTGATTGATCATCCTCTGCTTCATCGTCACTACCAAACCTTACTCCCTCCCTCAGCCTCTCAGACGTCACCGTCAGTTAACTTGCAACTTTTCCTTTGATGCTTAAGTCTCTGCATTTCTTCATTTTGAACGGGTAAGAAAATCAATGAAAATAAAAGTCACTGTCAAGGAAACTTTGTTGTATGCGTCAGATCGCATGTCACAACTGGTAGTCTGGTTAACTGAAACTGAGTGATTTAGGCAACAGTTAAAAAAGCAGAAAACTAATGTTATCTTGCTTTACCACAGATAAAATCAGGATTCTTAGAACAACTTCTCGCTGGGTATATACTCTGGAGTTGAACTCAACGAAAAAACTAACTAGGTTTGGAAAAAATTGATAACAATAACCGATGTACGGTTATTATTTATTTGATACTCAAATAAGCGGTATATTTGCAATGTATATTGTATGTTCGGGCAGAGTTCAGGAATTCCGATAATATTAACCGATTGATAACATTATCCGTGACTACATTAAATCACAGCGTCCACTGTACAACATTTTCTGTATGTACCAATATCGCAGTAAAACCATTACCAATAATCATTATTATTATTAACAATAATAAAACCACTAGGAATAACAGAAATCAATATATAATGCACTGAATATTTATGTAAATATAAATTGCTTCAATTAAAACAGCTGTTAAATCAAAAATGCTCATATAAAGAATTATGAACTAATTGTTTGTTTTAAAAACGACTTGAGAAATTTCTTTTACCATCCTGAAACCAGATTTATGTGTACTGGGAAAGTAGTGAACAAAGAAACAATATCTGTCAGTGTACTTGTAATGTTCAATATTTCTATCCTTAGTACCACAGATGTTGTTAATGATATTATATTAAAATCAAATATTTAATAAGTTATTTGATTGCCTACTACTTTAAAAGTGCTTTTTGATAATTCCTTCAAATGAAATTAATAATTTGTTCTAATATATTCATAATGTTCACTCTATTAGAAATTAAACTTATTGTCACATTAAAGATTCACGAATAGTAAAGAAACTTCTGCAGAAGCAGACTGCTTCATACAGAACGTATGTAGACATGTAATACACCATTGATCTGTGAAGTTCCTAGGATTGAAAATGAACTTTTAAAATTGAAATAGAACATTAGGCAATATTTTAACATATACTAGCCTTACATGTTACTTCTTCTTTTAATTAAAAAAAATAAAAAAACATCCATTGTTCTGATATAAATTACGAAATTGATTACAATTTTACGATTGATTACGAAATCAAGAAAACCTAGGCGTGCCTATAAAATATTATAACTTGTAATCTTTTTCCATATCAAAGAGGAATCCGAGAAGACAACATTTAAAAAAAAACGGAAAATACGTACCAACAATCTTGGGATTTCATTTGAATTGTTTTCGGTAACAATCTGGCACCAGGCACTCACATAGTTTCCTTTTTCCTTTAAAGGAACTAAAAAGACAAAGGAAACATATAAATTGAATGCAATTCAAAATAGATTAACTTAAATACGTTATGGGTATCTACAGTAAATGTGAAATCTAATCCATCTTAAAGAGGATATCAAGGACCTTGATCCTGAAAATGGAGGACTCAAGCTTACCGAACATGCCGTACAATGTATGAAATAAAACGGTTCGATTTATTCATGTTGCATTAAAATTATGAAGGATTTTAAACTGTTTTCCCTGTTTCTAAAATTTCTTCTTAATTAAGACAATGAAGACAAATTAATTATTTGAAATACAAAAGAAATATCATAGACACAATTAAAGAGACACAATGTGTTGGACTGTATAATTTTAGCTTATTTTGTATTGTTATCTACTAAGTAAAAAATCATCTGACAGCAACGAAGTTGACTGCCTGCTTGTAGTCCCCCCCCCCCCCCCTCATTACACAAACCACCACAATCCAAATTATCGACAGTTGTCACAAAGCTGTCACCGCATCATATGAATATAAGGAAGGGAGTAGCCAATTGGAATGCTTCCAATCTAGAAATGCCACAATTTTTGGCTTCACTTATTTATTTAATTTGTAGTCTGCGTATTTATTTAATGTGCATGTTCATTATAATTCACAATGGAAATATCAAGATTTTTAAAACACCACATTCTCTCAGCAAATATAATTTGTTGTAAAATGTATGTAAATTATTGTATGGTACATTTGTAACAGATTGCATTATTAATTATAAAACTATAAAACTACAACAAGACGAACTTAAGGAGACGAAATGGTTATGCATAGGTATGTTACAATATATTTAGTAGATAAAACTCATTAGAAGTTTTAAAATGGAACCACGAAGTTTTCTTAAATATATAATACATAAAAAACAATGCAAGATAAACGGTTGGTGTTGAAAGGCTTTGGATTTTATTTAGAACTTTTAAAGTTTTTTTCACATATTTATAGATATTTGGTTTTATAATAAGTTTATGCATTATTAAAAATGGTAATACTTTTAACTAGCCAGACGTTGTTGTAAGTCATGAGTGGAATACGTCCAGACCAGAGCGTGTCGGTGACAGAAAGCCTCAGATTGTACTTTGTGTCGGGTGAAAGCATAACCGTGGGCGCCCGTGAAGACGGCTTCAGAGGCACTTGTCTTTCAGACATAGCATTGGCCACTACACGACACTCCACGTGCCGATCCAAAAGACTGTACACTAGCAATTGACCTTCAACCGACACCTGCAAAAAACCTTTAATTAAATATTTAATAATTAACATTTTTAAAAATTTGAAAGCTGCAACAAAGTAGTAAAACAGACACCTCAATTGAAAGAACTAGGTCTCGGTGATCCGACATCTTTATCATGTTAACGTGTAAAAATTTCAATAAATTGATTTTAAAAACATCCACTTCTATTCATCAGAATCATATTCCCCTCACCGACAACAGGTCGTCAATAATCACAAAGCCTTTTCTGCCTGTTCACTGAGATTAGTTAAAGATTGATAAATTATATTTTGTAAAGCTGTAGACATAATACTTTTCAAATAAATGAAGTTATATTAATTCACCATAACATTTGATTAAAGTTTAAAGACTTTTTTCTATTTTTGACGCTGTATACGTAGTATTTTAATGATTTATATGAACAATACTTCATATACATAATTAATGATAAATATGAAGTTTATATATATATGATCAAACAACAATATGAAATGGGAAAACAAGACTAATATCTTTCAACCGTAACAAGCGGTCTTCGTCACAGTCAAAAACCCAACTGACGAAGACCGCTTGTTACAGTTGAAAGATCTTAGTCTTGTTTTCCCATTTCATATTGTGGTTTGTTCATTGATTGTTATTTCACGTGTTTATGTAAAATCTTTATATACATATAGTTCAATATGAAAGATTGAAGTATTTTTGTCCGTTTTGGATCGTATTTCCAACGAAAAAGTATATATATATATATATATATATATATATATATATATATATATATCTTCTAATGGAAACAAAACAAACTAAAAATTTAAATAATATTATTCTTGAACAACTAATCTATTACCTGAGTCAAAATTGGAGTAATAAACTTTATGTTGATTACGAGGTTGACAATCCTTCTACATTCGTCTTCTACTTTGAGCTTTATCACACCCTCCTTATCAAGAGATACTCCTTCGCTCCAGCCGTGTAAACTAAATAATATAACATCTCTATAGATTATACAACCAATTCATAATTGAGAAAATTAAATTAAATGTGCCTGACTCTTAGGAGGAGTACTATATATTACATCACATTACATCTATCAACGCAAAAACACCAATATGAAATTATAAAATAGAACTAATATCATTCATGAAGTACCGTTTTTTATCAAAATAATTTTATTTTATTTCAATTTTTTTTGTGAAATCCTTATACTTACATTCAGACACACACACACACACACACACACACACACACACACACACACACACATATATATATATATATATATATATACATAACAATATTTCACAATAAACACCCTCAGTTGGGTTTTGACTCTGACGAAGATCACTTGTTACGGTTGAAATATCTTACTATTTTTTTTCCCATGTCTAATTGTGGTTTGAACATTATATATATATATATATATATATATATATATATATATATATATATAGTTCAATATAAACAAAGAAACATAGAAAAATCAGAAGAACACACTTACAGTCTCTAATTTTCGGTTTGAACCGTCTTCAGGAGAGATAAGAGAGGGAAACCAAGCTTGGTTTCCCTCTCTTATCTCTCCTGAAGACGGTTCAAACCGAAAATTAGAGACTGTAAGTGTGTTCTTCTGATTTCTCTATGTTTCTTTGTTTATATTGAACTATATTTGTCCGTTTTGGATCGTATTTCCAACGAAAAAAAGTGTATATATATATATATATATTTCACTCAAAATTCGAAAAAAACGATCCAAACTGGACGCAAATCAGTTCAAAAACGAAGAAAAGCAACATACAGAGAAAGAGACACACTTACAAACTCACATTTTCGGATGATCCGTCTTCAGGAGAAAACAGAAAGGGCGACCAAGCACTCCGGAAACACAGCGGCAGGAAACCCTTGTGTTTCCGGCGTGCTTGGTCGCCCTTTCTATTTTCTCCTGAAGGCGGATCATCCGAAAATATGAGTTTGTAAGTGTGTCTCTTTCTCTGTGTGTTGCTTTTCTTCGTTTTTGGACTGATATATATACAGCCAGTCGTGGTCTGCCTGCTGAGCGACTCGTTCTATCCTCCTGATGACGAGGACAGCGAAATATAGAAATATAGTAGTGAGTTTCTGTTTCATTTCTGTGTGTTCTTTATGTCAATGTAGTTTATATGTATACATAAAAAGATTTCACAATGAACATGTGAAAAAAAATCAACATCCAAACCAGTCTTTTTTGTCATATATTATTGTTGTTTGGACGTTAATATAACAGTCAAAGTTCAAACCACAATAAGAAATGAGAATAACCCTACCAAGATCTTTCAACCAAAACAAGTGGTCTTTGTCAGAGCCCAACTAATACTAATGTATATATAAATATTTACAATCATAGAGAGAAAACACAAAGAAAAGCTAAAAACTTACTACAGAATTTCGACACCGATCACCACCAAGACAGTGATGACTAAGTCTTGGCTTGCCTTTGGGTTCACTTCATCTCAAAATGTCGTGATTTTTTTTTCTATTTTAATTTTTTTATTTTGTCTTTGTGATTTTATTTACTAATTTCGTTAAACGTACTCACGTTTGTTACATAAGGTAAATAAGCTTAACTCGAAAGAAATAGTTCAACTTAAAACCAGTTCTGATAAATGAAAAGTGAAAAAGTTGAAGCTGAAATAGCTAGAAAGTGTGAGGTATAAAATCAGAGAGTCACGTGTATGAGAAACTGTATAACGATTAGTCGGGATAGAGGAATGAAGGCAACTCTTAAGGTAGCCAAGGCTCATTAAACGATTCAGATCATGAATGAATTCATGTTCATTCATAAACATTCGTGTTCATCATGACGAAGAAATGAATGCACATATTTATATCACAATACATTTCATTAAGCCAGAGTAAACTGATAAATACATAATACTTTAATTAATACAATACTCACTCTAGCGTATTAATCGAGAATCTCAACTTCATCATTTGTTTGGAGGAACACCAGGAGTAGAAGCTAGTGTGAAGGCTCAGAAGGAATACATCTTCACATGTACCAGTTTGGCCAAATCTAAAATCAAATAATTATAATTAACAGAGTATACATTTTTGTAACCTATTTACAATGATTTTGTTCTAGACGTTATTTTTTATTTCATATGTTCCCTGTAAAATTTTACTATTTATTATAGTTATATATATATATATTTTTGACGAAAGGCCTTGGAGCATTGTTTCCAAATTTGTTTCATTGTGGTAAATTAATCCATCTATTGCATCAAGTGTTATTTTGATTATTATTCATATATATATATATATATATATATATATATATATATATATATATATATATTACATTTAAATTACACAAGCACGACACAGAAAAGAGAATACAAAGAAAACTTACAGAATTCAATATTTCGAACTGTTGTTCGTCATCAGGAGAGTAGACTAGTAGAGAGGACGAAGTGAGAGAGATCTCCCCACGTCGAAGAACGGAGCGCGAATGAAGAAATAAAGAGTCAACCGAAGAGAGCAGCACTAGCGTAAAAAAGGAGCTAGGCACTAAACGTCGGAGAACGGAGAAAGCAAAAACAATAGATAAAATTATAAAATTAAAAATTATAAATTAAAAATTATAAAAAAGGAAATAATAAAAAAAAAAAATAAAAAATAAAATAAATAAATAAATAAATAAAATGAAAAAAAAAATATATATATAATAAAAAAAGGGAAAAAAAATATATATATAATAATAAAATAAAAAAAAATATATATATATGAATATGAATATATAAGTTAAAAATAAAAGGAAAAACAAATAAAAGTTAACGCTTCTGATTTAAACCGGGATCTGATCGGGCCCCCAATAACCATATGTGGGCCTCCTCAGACGCTCTTAATGTCAAACTACGGTCATCAGTGGTCACTAGCTTAATGATTTGAACAGAAAAGCAGTCATTAAAAGAAAGGTTATGGCTGTTGGCATGGATAGCTACAGGAAGCTGTTTGCGCTGACCGACCGAAGCTCTATGGTTGTTCAAACGCTCATTGAGCTTGGTAGAAGTCATACCAATGTAGAATGCTCCACATTGTCTACAGTTCAGTCGGTAGACGCAATTCCTGGATGAGCAGGAGGTGTTAGGTGGGACGCGGAAAGAGTTGGTTGGTGAGGAGAAGAAAGGTGAAGGGTTAACTAAAGGACAGGTAAGGCAGAGGCGACGGCCGCATTTCTCCATACCAGCACGCACCACCCCAATCCCAGGAGTTTCAAGGGATCTGTGGGAAAACAGGTTTCCTAAATTGGGAGGCTTTCTGAAGGACAGGCGAGGGGGTTTTCGGAAGACGGAGGAGGTGGAGGGGGAAGAGGACAGGAGAGGAAAAATGTCCTTGATGATATTCCCGATCCTATGGACCCCAGGAAAGAAAGTAGTTACGAGGAAGGGAGAACTGTTGGGTTCAGCGGCAGTCCTAGGAAGATATTGATTGGTGGCAGGTATTAAGCGTTTATCAACAAACCTTGGAGAGTAGCCCCGCTGGATGAATTTCTCCCTAAGTTTGTCGATATGACACTGTCGTTGATAGAGGTCACTATCAAAGCAAATACGGTGTATGCGGATGGAGAGGGAACGAGGTAGGGACTTTTTTGTGTGTGGGATGGGTGACAACTATTGAAGTGATATATAACTTCAATATGTATATATATATACATATACATATATAATATGTATATATATATACATATATATATATATACATATACATATATATATATATATATATATATATATATATATATATATAATATATATATATATATATATATTAGTCTTCTGAGCGGTAGATCGGCTCCTGGGCTTAACCTCAATCGTTGATTTTTTTTTTATTTTAATTTTTTATTTATTTATTTATTTATTTATTTTTTTTTATTTTTTAAAGTTGTTATCAGCTTTTAATTTTATTTTAGTTAAATGTCTTCATTTTTTAGTTTTTATTTGGCTTTTATCTCTTTATCTTCCCTGACTACCTTTCCTCCGAAAGCTGGCTACACTCTTTGAGTGCTTCAGTTCGAACGCCAAGTCAGTCGTTATCAGCCTTTGGAGCGATTCACTTCTTTTCCTGAAGACGAGGACATCGAAATATAGTAGTGAGTTCAGTGGTTTCCTTTCTATGTGTTCTTTTTTAAATTCTAGTTTATATATATATAACAAGATTTCAAAGTAACATGTGAAATAAAAATCAAGGTGTAAATGGAATAATGTTTTCAGGACCTTAAACATGCCAATGAAACCATCATCTGGTGAGAAAAAAAGAGGAACACTTAGGCAAAAACTTGTCTGGCAACCTTCTTCATTAAATGTCAATCCATTTATAGTATCTAAATGACAGATGGTTTTAATCAAGTATTAACATATCTCATAGAACTTTACTTCATCACCTCTTTTTATACATCCATAATAAATATATTCGTAAAGAGCTAAACTGTCAAAAAAGGTTGATACTACTAATTGATTAATAGTACCAAAAAATTTAATAAGTTACAATATTTATATGTCCTTCTGATTTATATAATTTCCATTATATTAAAATATTAACCTAATCAGATCTAATATAAGGTATTAAAGTTAAAATTAAAACTTATTTAATTTTTTTTTTATTCATCTACTTCAGCTATAAAAAAATTGTATTATGAAATGATTCTAATTTAATGTCTACGAATAGCGGGAATGAGTTGATAATAACTCAAAAATTGAAAATGTTCCTTTCTTTAATTTTTTTTTTAATATATTGAATATTATGTTGGGTTCAAAACTTTTAATAACTGAACACAAAAAAAGTATATTGAATTGAAAATTTGTTCAATTTATTATATTCGAAGAATTTTCAATATAAAAAAATCTAAGAGTACGATGTAATTCGCTCTATATATGAAACATGCATACTATATATGGATAAACCAAGTTTTAAACTACCATAGTAACAAATTCAGAATCGGGACCCATATCTTTCAATGAAAACAAATGGTTTCGTCAGAGTCACTGAGCTGAGTAACAGAGTCACGGGGATGAGGTCACCCATTGGTAGTACTCGGCAACATGGGTTTTAACAACTTAATGTGAGAAATATATCTTATATTGAAAATTTGTTCAATTATTAACATATGAGAGATCTTTCGACATGCAAAGATTCTAAGAGTACAACCTATTTGAAATAGACAAATATTTCATTTTATATCTGAAGGGTGATAATAAAGTGTAAAAACTGAAGTGATTACCTGATGGGAGACGTTGAGTCATTGCAAATGATGTACGGAGTGATAAGAGCGTCGTTGGAGAAAGCTTGAAGGGACTGAATGACAGGGGGAGCCAGACTAAGGACAATGGGGGAGGCGACGGCAGACAAAGTGGGCAGAGTCTGCGACGAGAACGGCGAATCACCTTCATGACGCAGCATCAGTCTCGTCTGGAAGGGCTGCAGGCAGCACTGCTGCACCAGAGTGCGCGGGTTCAGCACGTCCACTCGAGGCCGCATCCCGCACTCGATGTCCTTCTTGCCTGCCAATACAAACCCTTCTTAAACTTCTCTCCTCAACCATTACAATAGTCATGTTATGTTTATATTTCTTGTGTTGGTACTCTTTACGCACATGTTTAAGAAATAAACACATAATTAAAATTTTCATAAGGACTGACCTATTTTCTACAACTCATGGTATGATGGAATAAAACAGTCTTCATATGAATTTTCGAAGAAAATCTCAATAACTCCATTCAGTAATACCAATACTATCTTTATTTTGAATCCATAAAATCCAATAATAATTAAGAGTTTCTACAAATTTAAATATTGAATAAAACTTATATGGATAACAATGCTTACCTGATTTCCATAAAATAAGACTAAGATCGAGTATTTCCACAAACAAGGTTCCGAATGGAATAACCGAAGGGTTCGTCGAGTCCGGGATGAACCGCGATAACAAGCCAGTTAGTTTGGAAACTCGACGTTGCATGAACCAAAAGCTCATCTGCAAATAAAATCATAAAAAACAAATGTTGACAAGTCTTCTTATAGAAATAGTAACTTTTTTTATTTCTTATTTCCTTTTAATTTTGGACACATTTTATAAATATGCAATCACAAATGTTATAACAAACATACATGATTCTACAATCAAATAAATAACCACAACATGATACAAAAAAGAAAAAAAAACATTTTTATAGAATTTTTGGGTTTCATATTTATTTTGAAGGTGAACAAACATGCATATGTCATTGTTAGAAACGAAATAAGAAAAATGATATTAAAATGTAGTTTGTAATCATGGATCCGAAAACAGTCGATTACTGTAAGTACCATATAGGTCTTTAGTAACATTTTTTTGTTAAGGAAACCGAACTACATAGGGCAGAATATGGACGGTAATTCGTAATATTCCCTGCGTTGGGAATGGATAAATGCTATTATACTGCGTTAAATAATTATAGTTAAATAATTATACTGCGTTAACGTGGATAGGGATCCACGTTAAAATATCATTGTGTTCTGCTGATCAAAGCGTGACCAAAGGGCCGAGGCATAAGAGGCATCAAAACAGTATTACATTATGATGGTAAAACGTTATACTGAAAAAGGTCTACTTTATAATGATTACGTGCAAGGTATAACGGTATATTTTTATTATTATAATATTATTACAAAAGGCAGCTGGAATGTGGGTGAGTGATTTGTACTAATACGCCCAAAATCATAGTTATAAAATAAATATAGCGTAGTCTTATGTTATAATATTGTAACTTAATTTTAAAAAAAATAATTATAAATGTTAAGTGATATAACCTGGAAAGAATGAACATTGACGGAGAGGGAAAGGCGAGGCACGAGGGCAGCACTGTGCAAGGAGTTGACTCTGAGTGCACCAGCGAGAGCTGTGGAAAGGGAGGCGGCAGGCACGAGGTCGGCCCCCACAGAGGCGCGCCAAGTGCAGGCCACCCTGGGGGGCGGCAGTGCCAGCACTGCTGGTCTGTCTGCCCCCACCTCGCTGCGGACCCAGCAATGCCAACGCCCACATTCGTAGAACTCCACCTTCACTTCTACGCACTTCTTACTGGCCTGAAAGAAATCTAGTGTTCAAAATATCTATACAAACAGTATACTTTATTGAACATTAATATATTCTTTAAGTAACCAAAGTCGATTAGCCATTTTAAATTTTTATTTACTATTTGGCTCTTTAATAATGCATTATAAATGTACTATTTACACAAATCCAACTAATAACAACCTGTATCATACATCATAATCTCATAGTACTGCTACGTTTTAAATAAAACGTCAAAATTTTGACCTTGACCCAGCTGAGTCTTTATTTTTCTTCAACACTTGGTTTTAAATATATACAGTATTTCACAATAGTTACACGTGGCTCTCTTATCAAAGGAACCACCACAAAATCAAAAGAAAATCGAAAAGAAACTAAAAAACTTTCACTGGATGGTTTTCAAAGAACTAGCATTTATAAGGCATATAATTAGAACTAAACTAATTCAAGATTCGGTCAGTCTTCCGTGTTCAAATTAAACTCTCATTCTCGGTGTTTTGGTTTTTATTTAAAATCTTCAAGAGGCAATTGATTCTCAATAGGTGTATTTTGTTTACCTATTAATGATTGAATTATATATTTTACTTAGGTTACTAGGAATCCGTTTTTTCATCCATTAATTTTTAACTTTTATTAATTCGTGATTGATGTATCCCTGATGATGTCTACAAATATACAAGAAACGTTGGTCTGTTTTGAGAATTATTCACACTGGACTAAACCTCAAGAAACAAATACTGTTGAATATTTCTGGTTGACATATGATAACGTTATATTATCGACTATACTTCACCCAACGTCGTTAATTCGGACAAGGAGAGGCAACTTAGCTGGTCTTTAGAGTATTCTAGGCTAAACCTAAAATAACCTTTCCTAGTTCTGTACAATACATTATTCATGAATGCAATTTTCAATAATATAAGGGTAATAAGAATCTCTTGTAAGCTTACAAACAAATACTAATAAAGAAATAGAAACAGGCATAATTCACTTCTATATTTCAATGATCACATTCCGATCATCGAAGTAGAACTGAGTTATGCCTGTTTCTATCTCTGTGTTACCTTCGTTTCAACTCATTTTTATTAAAAAATCCGTTGGACTGTTTCATTAAATTACTATATATATATATATATGCAGATAAATCACAATAAACACGTGATGCAATCAATGAAAACAAACCACAAGGAAAAAAAAAAAGAAAACAGATGGAAAAAATGCTCTTTTATGTCATCAGAGAGCAAACAAGGTAAGAACTAGAAAGTAACATAAAAGGTATGTACAAGGAAGGTAACTAAACAGCTGGGAAAACAAGAGTCGAAAAGGCATAATAAGAGAAAAACAAAAAATACCCAATACAATTAAACAATGCAAAATGAACAATAAGAAAATTAATTAAAATAAAAATATAAAAATATAAATAGAATAAGAAACAAGTGTTATATATAATTCCTAACTATAAACAATATATAATAAATATAAACAAATAGATACAAATTAAATTAATGCAATATCAAAAAATAAACAATATTAAATTATTAACAAAACAAGAAAACATGAGAAAGTAATAAGTCAAATAAAAATTATGTTCTATTATTAGAATCCACAATCTGGTCAGAGTTCATGTTCAACGTTGCAAGTACATTTTGAAGGTCACCCACAGGACCAATTTGCCTAACTATACCTTCAATTAAAATTTCATCCAATCTAAAAAGCCCATGACTTATATTTATTAGTTTATCAAAATTATACTTAATTAGGGCACTTTCTACTAAGTTCCTTTCCACATCAGATGAGAGAAATATCAATTCTTTGGAATCTTCCCATTTTATTGAATGATTTTTTGAATTAATATGTTGGAACAAGGCACTTGATTCTTCTTGCCGCCTAATAGTGTATTTATGTTGCTTCACTCTAGTAAGCAAACTTTTTCCCGTTTGTCCAACATATGAAAAATCACAATCTCTACAAGGAATCCTATAAACACAACCTTCCTTTTCTTTTCTTTCACAATTATTTACAAGTCTGTTTAATAATTTCCCACCACTACTGAAAACAACTGAAATATCCATTTTTTTTCAAAAATACCGGGATGTCTCTTAGAGTTTGATTAAAGGGAACAACCAGAAGGTTTCTATTTGTAAAGGGTTCTTTCTCATTTCTTGTTCTTAAGGATTCTTTAGTTTCTTTCAAAACTTTGTTTATTAGGGATCTTGGGTATCTTAATGATGAGGCAATTTGATAGATGTTTTCAATTTCATCATTCAGGAATTCTTCACTACACAATTTTAACGCTCTTAAAAACATATTTCTGAAAACACCTTTTTTGACATTTGATGGATGAGCGGAGAAAAAATGCACATAAGAAGGAACATGGGTAGGTTTTCTATAAATACTATATCTTAGATTATGCCCAAAACGATGTAAATTTAAATCAAGAAAAGGTAACTTATTATTGCTTTCAAGTTCTAAAGTGAATTCAATTGATGGAACGCACTTATTAAGAGTATTCAAAAAATCTGCAACACATTCATTGTCCGGCCAAACACACAAAACATCATCCACGTATCGAAACCATCTAGCATTGCTTGGCAAAATCCTAGGAAGAAATTTCATTTCAAAACATTCCATAAAAATATTGCTTAAAACTGGGAAAGACAATTTCCCATGGCTAAACCGAACTTTTGCCTATAAAATTTATCCCTAAATGAGAAACAACAATCACAAACACAAAGACGAATTAATTCAATAAGGACAGGCACCGAAATAGGCATGCTAAAGTTTCTTGTATCTAATTCTGTTTTTAAGTAATTCAGCGCATCTTCAACAGGAACATTTGTAAAGAGAGATTTCACATCGAAGCTCATCAAAGTACAGTTGTGAAAAGAGAGTGAGTTCAATTTTGAGACAAGGTCCGAACTATTCTTTATATGGCTCTGGGAAATAGTACCAACCAAAGGCGACAAAATGCGTACCAACCATTTAGATAATTTGTAACCCACAGATCCAACCGAGCTAACAATAGGTCTAACCGGGTTACCATCTTTATGTGTTTTTATTAACCCATACATATAAGGCAAGGAGGGAGATCTAGTAGTGAAACTGGCGATCAACTCCTTATTATTCTTAAGAATACTCTTTAATTTTCTATTAAATGAACTATTACACTTCTCAGTAGGATTGGAATTTAACGCTTCATAAGTAGTGGAATCAGATAACAAATTTTCCATTTTTGAAATATAATCTGGCATATCCATTAATACTATAGCTCTCTTTTCACAACTGTACTTTGATGAGCTTCGATGTGAAATCTCTCTTTACAAATGTTCCTGTTGAAGATGCGCTGAATTACTTAAAAACAGAATTAGATACAAGAAACTTTAGCATGCCTATTTCGGTGCCTGTCCTTATTGAATTAATTCGTCTTTGTGTTTGTGATTGTTGTTTCTCATTTAGGGATAAATTTTATAGGCAAAAGTTCGGTTTAGCCATGGGAAATTGTCTTTCCCCAGTTTTAAGCAATATTTTTATGGAATGTTTTGAAATGAAATTTCTTCCTAGGATTTTGCCAAGCAATGCTAGATGGTTTCGATACGTGGATGATGTTTTGTGTGTTTGGCCGGACAATGAATGTGTTGCAGATTTTTTGAATACTCTTAATAAGTGCGTTCCATCAATTGAATTCACTTTAGAACTTGAAAGCAATAATAAGTTACCTTTTCTTGATTTAAATTTACATCGTTTTGGGCATAATCTAAGATATAGTATTTATAGAAAACCTACCCATGTTCCTTCTTATGTGCATTTTTTCTCCGCTCATCCATCAAATGTCAAAAAAGGTGTTTTCAGAAATATGTTTTTAAGAGCGTTAAAATTGTGTAGTGAAGAATTCCTGAATGATGAAATTGAAAACATCTATCAAATTGCCTCATCATTAAGATACCCAAGATCCCTAATAAACAAAGTTTTGAAAGAAACTAAAGAATCCTTAAGAACAAGAAATGAGAAAGAACCCTTTACAAATAGAAACCTTCTGGTTGTTCCCTTTAATCAAACTCTAAGAGACATCCCGGTATTTTTGAAAAAAAATGGATATTTCAGTTGTTTTCAGTAGTGGTGGGAAATTATTAAACAGACTTGTAAATAATTGTGAAAGAAAAGAAAAGGAAGGTTGTGTTTATAGGATTCCTTGTAGAGATTGTGATTTTTCATATGTTGGACAAACGGGAAAAAGTTTGCTTACTAGAGTGAAGCAACATAAATACACTATTAGGCGGCAAGAAGAATCAAGTGCCTTGTTCCAACATATTAATTCAAAAAATCATTCAATAAAATGGGAAGATTCCAAAGAATTGATATTTCTCTCATCTGATGTGGAAAGGAACTTAGTAGAAAGTGCCCTAATTAAGTATAATTTTGATAAACTAATAAATATAAGTCATGGGCTTTTTAGATTGGATGAAATTTTAATTGAAGGTATAGTTAGGCAAATTGGTCCTGTGGGTGACCTTCAAAATGTACTTGCAACGTTGAACATGAACTCTGACCAGATTGTGGATTCTAATAATAGAACATAATTTTTATTTGACTTATTACTTTCTCATGTTTTCTTGTTTTGTTAATAATTTAATATTGTTTATTTTTTGATATTGCATTAATTTAATTTGTATCTATTTGTTTATATTTATTATATATTGTTTATAGTTAGGAATTATATATAACACTTGTTTCTTATTCTATTTATATTTTTATATTTTTATTTTAATTAATTTTCTTATTGTTCATTTTGCATTGTTTAATTGTATTGGGTATTTTTTGTTTTTCTCTTATTATGCCTTTTCGACTCTTGTTTTCCCAGCTGTTTAGTTACCTTCCTTGTACATACCTTTTATGTTACTTTCTAGTTCTTACCTTGTTTGCTCTCTGATGACATAAAAGAGCATTTTTTCCATCTGTTTTCTTTTTTTTTTCCTTGTGGTTTGTTTTCATATATATATATATATATATATATATATATATATATATATATATTCGTTGAACAGCTGACCGTATTTCGCTGATGTCATTTTCTTCACTAGTTTTTCAAGGTTTCTGAATACCTTCTTTCCTTCATCCAAACGTTGGAGAATGTTAATTAAGTTATAACCGACATGTTTCGACTGGCTTCCAGTCATCTTCAGGGTGATTAATTAAACAAAGAAGAAAATTATTAGTCTTTGGAGTTGGTATTAAGACACATTATACAGTAGAAGTTTGAAGTAGCTGCTCTTGGGCCTGGTTTTCAAGGGCTACTACTGACTGAGGTGGGGTGGATGGTGGGGTGGGGGTACTGACAGTTAACGGTTTTTTCACCCAATCAGACGTGTATAGTTTAAGCACTCTCTCGCTACTACCCGTCTGAATATTTATTGTAGGTTTATTCTGTTTAATTATTATTGCTTCTGCGATTTGCAGCCGATTGAAGTTGTTTTCTTTTCTAATTATTTTAGTTCCACTCACGAGTAGGTCTCTAGTTATTTTGGTATTATGCTTGTCCTCTGAATGTTTCTTGGGACCGCCTATAGAAAGGTGCATGGTAAGTCTTCTCGACAGTGATGTAGTTGTCATCCCAATGTATGAATCGTTGCAGGGCTCACGGTCCCCGATTTGACAGGTGTACTCATACACGAGATTAGACTCCTTCAGTTGAGAATCTTTAACCTTATTGCTATTTCTCATCACTAGGCTGCTTATGGTGGGGCTCCGGTAATAGGTTATTAAGGCGACCTTATCCTCGGGTGAGGTGCATTTTATATTCTTCTTAATTATATCCTTGAGTTATATATTATTTATTATTAGTTATATATTATATATATATATATATATATATATATATATATATACATGATAAACGAAAAACGTCCGGTAGGACAGATAACAATTAAAATAAACAGTGACACATAGACTGAAACATAACAAAAGACTCACTTTTCAATATTTCGACCGTGTCACGATATATATATATATACATTTTTTTTTTAATAGTTCAACCTTCAATACTAGTTTAGTAATGTAATTGTAATAGTTCCTTCAATTTCCAATACTCCTACTTGTGCCTTTGGAAAAAGATTATAAATAAAATCGAAACGTCGGCAATAAGAGTTTGAATTGAAAGTGAAAGAAACTGACCGCATCCCGATCTATCATTTTTTAGTTGTATATCTGTCACACGGTCGAGAATTTATTAGTGTATATATATATATATATATATCCGCCATATAAGCAGGTAGAAGGTTCAATAGAAATTATCTGTACGATCAAAAAACTCGTAATTTTACAATAATTAAATTCTAAAAAAAAGTGATTGTAGAATTACCAGAGATGGTATAGGAAGGAGACTCAGATGCGTTATCGCTCTTGTATTTGGGTATGACCAGGCGATTTGATTATAGCTAGGAAAGATAACTTGGTATGCGTGTGGAAGTTCTCTTGAACTGTTCGCACTACCACTAAAACTAGGTGTGATGAACTGAAAAGCCCCTGCCTGCAAGTCATCTTGGTAATACTGCTCTTCTCCGTCTGCTTCGCCTTCAAAAATCAGAAAAAAAAAGCATTTAGCCTGCGCAAAACTTCAAATAAATCTCTGTAAATACTATCAGACTCACTGAAAAACAGTTTAGTAACTTGAATTACTATCATTAATCACCAAGTATAACGAAAACACTTATTACACTTGAAAGAATGAACGGTACTTAATAAGTAAGACAAATAACACACTCTGAAATATAATAGAAACCCTTTAATTGAATCGATTGAAAGGAATATAGTCTAATGTAGATAAAGAAACAGCAAAATTAAAAACACACTTACATTCTCTAATTTTTCGGTTTGACCCGTCATCAGAAGAGATAAGAGAGGTAAACCAAAGAAACTAGAGCAGAGGCAGGTTCAAATTAAACTTTCATTGCTAACGTTTCGGGTTTTTATTAAGATATAAGAATAACATATGGATGTGATATGAGCCTATGAAAAAGATTTTAAATAAAAACCGAAACGTTGGCAATTGGAGACCTGCACCAATACGTATGGTTTCCCTTTCCTATCTCTCCTGATGACGAGTCAAACCAAAAATTAGAGACTGTAAGTATGAGTTTTTAATTTCTCAATGTTTTTTTATGCACATACACTGAACTCAAATTATAACCATATACCATCAAGAATGATATGCTAAAATTTACATTTCTGTCTTGTATTCCCCTTAATATTTTAAATTTTATAGATTTTAGACATCGAATTAACTTTTTAAAAATTAAATTAAACCCTTCTGACGAGATTCTGATAAACAAATCTCTAAGTTAATGTTAACAAATCCCACATACCACATCACAAATATAGTATTAATGTAATTAAAATAAATAATAGAAAAGTTTTAGCATCTTTAGTATCATTAAAAAAACAAATTACATTATTAATAAAACTTAAATGTTATTAATTTCATTTCCATTAAAGTTCTTCTTAATTGGATTTTTTAAAAAATGTCATTTAATTTGACAGGTTAAAAAGTTATCAATTTATCCATTCATCAAATAATATAAAATTGAAATAAAAATATTTATATATCAAAATGCTTAATTTAGAGTCAGACACCTCATAAATCCTTGGCTGCAGGAGAATTTGAGAAAAAGCTGGCCGAACTGTACGGGCAACAGACAGGCCAAGCTTTATATTTCGGACCCTAGCATTAAGCATAAGAAGTTTCTCCTTGGGTCTTGGGAGAACCATGCTGAGAAATCTTATTGGAATTCTTACCGGTCATTGTAGACTGAGAGGACATCTAAATATTAAAGGTGTAGAAAACAACGAGGTTTACCAAAAGTTTGGCGAAGAGGACGAAACTTCTGTCCACTATGTGGCTGACTGTCCTGTGTACAGCCTTCTTAGACTAAATACTTTAAGCACAAGTATTATAAAGATAGATAAGCTGAAGGAAATTGAGTGGAAGAATCTCCTGATCTATATAGAAAGATCGGGAAGATGTTCCTAGGACTAGGTCTGGGTCATCTGGGGTAGGCAAAAAGGGCCTACTTGGCAGGCCTGTTTGCCAGATCTTTGATCTCCCCACCTTACTACCACTAATGCTTAATTTAAGTATAAATAAGTTCAGTTTTTTTTTTATATCTAAAATAGTTAAATGGCATAAGCAAGAAAATAATGTATACAATACAATTCTGGTAGGCCGATTCAAGCAAATTACGAAATATCGAGAAGTTCCTAAACTGTTAAATGGAGAAAATATCTAAAAGGTATATCGTTTACGTGGTCCTTCATGTTAATATTCTCAGAGATATCAAGGATAGTGATAGTATTATTAGAAAGTTCATGCACACTTTTAACTCACCAGTTTCTTCAGCCGGAACAGCAGAATCAGCACTGCTACTAGAAGTGAAATACGGCTTGAATTCATCTACAACACTTCTGATTGAGTCCAAAGCTTGTTGGGATATGTCTACAGAAATGATTCCCGCTTCTAGCCTAAGAGCTGGGAAATTTGTTCTAGGATCCCAGGTGTGTGTATAAGACAGTGTCCAAGGGCCTATCAAAGTAGGAGTAACTGAAGGAAATACAGAGACGGTGATGGAAGAAATAGATCCAGAGGACTGGAAGTTGCCTTGACTCCATTCGCAAGAAGCGGAGACAGCACAGGCACTCAGCAAGCCTCCAGCGGCTGAAACATTCCATTTAAGCCGTCAGAAACAACATCGGCAACTGAGAGTTCTGATAAAACAAACTCATATTAAGCTTTAACACATTCAATCAGTCGAGTAAAATATTGTGATAAATTCATGTTATACAAAATAATGTTCTCATGTATATCCATTAAACGAATATTAGAAAAAAATATACAAAAAATCATCACCAAAAAACATATGTTCCAAACAATGAGGTTATATGATTAGCAGTTTATGTAAAAAAATGTTCTTTAATCTCTTTTATGAGTAAATACTACACAGTAACTGACTTCACACAACTACTGGGACTATTAGATATTAGTAAATTCATGAAATATGGCCAACACTTAGCTGAACAAACGACGTTTTTTTTATTTTAATTATATAAACCAAAAGAACGTTTTTAGAATGGACTTTTCTTCTATCTTTGTGCTGGGTTTGTTCGGCTTACACCCAATAGGTTAAAACAAAATAGCTAATATGTCATCTCTAATAAAAGTGGAATCACTTTCGGTACCACAATAGGAAACGTAGTCATGTTTTTTTTTATAGGTTGGATATTGCGCCCAACTTTACAACATTACAATGATTTAATTTTTGAAATTAACAATGAGTCCTCTTAAGTCGCTGGTTGAATATGGTGATCAAGCAGTGTAGGACTTTGACAATATTCATGACTAACTAATCTGAATGACCTAAGAGAAACGAAGTCCAAAACCACTTAGTCACCGAACTCAACATATTGGCAAAACATTTTAAATAAGTACTTAAAAAAACTGATAATAATTAAATAATTATTATTTACTGCAACACTTAAATCACAGTTCATTCATTTAATAATAGAACTTTTAAGTTAAAACAATTTTTAATTGTAAGAAGATACCATCCTACCCCTTAAAGTCCCTTCACCACTTAGCTGATTTGATTCTCTGGCTATCTTTTGAAGTGGAACTCAGTGTTTCACTCAGGAAGATGGAGAAGATCCAAAACCAGTACAGTGGAGAACGACATTTACGAGATAAGATGCTACATTCTTCCAACTAAATATTAACTTAAAAAAATTTAAATCAAACGAAATTTATCTAAAAATAAAAGAAATAAATACATTATGTTAATAATAATAAGTAAAATTAAAAAAAACTAATATTTAACTATAAGATATTTTTTGAATTACTTGTATATATATTATAATATTACAAAAATGCAGAGTTTCACTAGCAGACCCACCAGGAACATTTCTAGAAACCTAGGTGAAGATCAATTAACCTAATAATCAACAATAAAAAGTTAGTGGCCAGCTCAGTGGCAATCTTTAAGTTGCCACTCAGTGGCAGAGGTTATCTTTAAGCTCGTGGACGTTAAGCTATCGGTCCCGAGACTATACAATAACAGGTACTCGTTAGAGATAAATAAACTTGAATCAGCCAAAATTTAGGACTCCCAATATAGAATCAATCTACATTATGTGGTATCATAAAGGGCCAATGTTCCACCTATGTGTGTTCCCTTGTAGCACTGCCACTGCAACCTAACCTAACAATAAAGAGTTGCATGTTTTCATTTAAGAGAAACTTACTATCATCTAAAAGGCGAAAATCTAAAACGATTTGATTAGTTCTGATATTGATGACAGAGCTATTTCGAATAAAGCTTTTAGCAGTATCAAGGGAAGTAGTTGAGGTTTGACTTTGAATATTATTGCTTTCTTCTTCTGAGCCAACACTGAAACAAAAAAAAATATAATGAATTATACTAACAATTAAAATTAAATCAGCAGATATAATACACATACACACCTGCTTGAAGTCTTTGAACAACCATTTTTACTTTCAGATGAACTTAAACAGTCACTTAATAGGGCAGATAGATTTTTCATGTATTCGATGCTAGATGACTTGAGAGAAAACTTTATAGGCCTTCCTAAATCAATATCAACCTGAAAAAAAAAAATCATTTCAAAGTGTAAACAACCAACTTCAAAATAAAAATAAATAAGTTTGGGATGACATTATTTGTAGGCGACTAGAGTATGAACACAGAATAACATTGGAGCAGTAGGCAGGCCGGTATTGTATGTTATATACTGAAATACTGGAAACAGGAAAGTAAACAGAAATCACTTTGCATGATTAGCTGCCTGCCACTCAAGCGGATCACTTCTACGAAAGACAGATCTCGAAGTACAGATGAGTTTTGTACTCATTTTGGAAGTAAGATACTCTTATATTTCAACAACAATAACTGGAAATCCTCAGAGACGAATACGTAAAAGAATTTGCAGTTCGTTAGAAAGTTGTACATAACGTTACATACATAACATAACTGCTATATATATTATATATATATATATATATATATATATATATATACATTATTGAAAATGATAGCAGTTTCTGCATTCACGACCTTTTTGTTAACAGATTCTAACCTCCTGGCTATTTTCCTTATTGTAGTAGGTAAACTATAAATCAGGTTCGCCAATCACATTTCCAAGTAAATAGGTCAAATGAACGAAAGAAATTTAATAACATGATCTAAATGTATATTCACCTTACACTAATAAACGAGCTTTCAACAATCATATATCATCATCAGGTTTAATAATGTTTACTTATATATTTATTAAAAAGTTCAACTTACGTTAACACCTCTTTTAAGTATATATGACATAATTTTTTGGAGATATTTTTCTAGTTTTTCTACATTAATAGATAAGTCGAAAAATTTTCAAGAAAACGATACTTGTTCCATTTATATCGGATATAATTTGGACATTCCTGTGGAGCGAACGGACTTGAACCTTGAACATAATATACTTGAACCTTGAATTCACTCAGAAAGTAAAGGTTTTCTATGTGTCACAGTTTATTTTAAGTATATATACGTATATACTTTTTCGTTGGAAATACAATCCGAAACGGACAAATATAGTTCAATGTTGAAAAAGAACCATACAGTTGAGAATAAGAAATATCTTACCAACGGTGCCCTCAGGCCTTGCGAAGTTGACTTAAAACTGAAGAGGGCAGCAGGTATCCCTTTGTAAGGGTCGGCGAGGCCCTGTCTGTCAACCATGAGTACTATAGGACAGGTCAGAGACCCTTGCTTGCGATCAACCACGTAACCTTTTTGTCCATGTCGAACTTCCATTTGAAACAGAGAACCCTTAAAAAAAATATCATATATTATTTACAATAATGATTTACTTTAAAGATGTAACATTTCATGGAGTAAATGTGATAGAAGAAAATTATTTTATAGCTGGCACCTTGTAGACAGTGGTGTCACCTTGCTTCTCTAGTGCAACATAGGGCTGAGAAATCAGCACTGAAATCAAAGGCTCACAATTTGTTCCTAGATTTTTATGAAGTTTCAGAGATATGCCTTTCGTTGTCAGTAGTATTTCTATTGGAACAGTTTGGGACCTGTGGTGATATCTGAAACATTGTATTATATATATATACAAGATTTCACATAAACACGTGTAACCTGTAGGTTACAGATTCTGCAACAAATCCCCTCTGACTGTAAAAACCTCACCCTCCGAGCCTCCGAAGAAGCCCATATTTGGTTGCTCAATGCGCGCAGTTCACCTGGCCTTAATCTTAAGAGATAATGATTCATTGTATTAGTTTCTTGTCTCTGCATCTAGTTTTTATGCTTTCATCTTATAAATTTTTCATTTATTTAATTTAATTTTAAGATTTATTCTCTATTTTTTTTATTAAAGCTTAGTCCATAATTTATAATTTTTATTTATTAATGTATCATTTCTTCTGTTCATAACTCAGTTTTTATTTTTTATTATTTTATTTGTTTTTGTGTTTACTATTATTTTTCATATTCCTATTTTAATTTAAATTGATTCTTGTCTACCTTATTCTCTGTGACCGGGCGCGTATGTGGCAACATTGTTGGTCTCCAACCATCTCTGTACCAGTGCGCTTGGTTTCCCTCTCTTATCTCTCCTGAAGACGGTTCAACCGAAAATTAGAGACTGTAAGTTTGTGTTTTTAATTTCTCTATGTTTCTTTATGTACATTGAACTTTTCTGTCCATTTTGGATCGTATTTTCATCGAAAAAGTGTATATATATATATATAAAATTCACACAAAGGGGTTCTTGAGGATTTTGGTCATAAAACATACAAGTGCTGATTATAAGCCGATAATAAGGCTTATAATCAGCAGTTGTATGTTTTATGACTAAAATCCTCAAGAACTTTTGTGTGAATTTGAAATATCAGTGGTCGAGAAGTCTATATCAATATATATATATTATTATATATATATATTATATATATCATATTCAATGATTAAACCACAATAAGAAATGGGAAAACAAGACTAAGATCTTTCAACCGTAACAAGCGGTCTTCGTCAGAGTCAAAAAACTTGTTACGGTTGAAAGATCTTAGTCTTGTTATCCCATTTCTTATTGTGGTTTGATCATTGATTGTTGTTTCACGTGTTTATGTGAAATCTTTATATATATATATATATATATATATTCGCGCTCCGTTCTTCGACGTGGGGAGATCTCTCTCACTTCGTCCTCTCTTCTAGTCTACTCTCCTGATGACGAACAACAGTTCGAATATTGAATTCTGTAAGTGTTCTTTTTATTCTCTTTTCTGTGTCGTGCTTTGTGTAATTTAAAGTTATATATATATATATATGAAAAATTGATAATCAACAATAACTCTTGATATAAAATATGAATTAAATAACCATAATAAATAAATATATATTAGATACAATGCTCTAAGGCCTTTCATTACAACCGTATCAGAGAGCTAAAAAAAAATAACTAAACAAAAAATATAATAAAAAGTTAATAGATAGAAGTCTTCAGGATTGCTGGCTAACACATACTGTTTAATTTCTCTATGTTTCTTTATGTACATTGTATATATATATAATATATATATATATATATATATATATATATATATAAAATAAAGATTTCACATAAACACGTGAAATAACAATCAATGATCAATCACAATATGAAATGGGAAAAAAAGACTAAGATCATTCAACCGTAACAAACTGTCTTCGTCAGAGTCAAAACCCAACTCAGTTTTGGGTTTTGAATTTGAATATGTTTTGTTGTAAAAGAAAAGTTAATTTCATTATTAAGGGAAACTGTTTTCAATATACTCGTAACAAAAAAAAAACCCTAAAGCACATGTTAGTTTGTAAAACAGTTTTCACAATTGCTGAATATATTACCTTCTGGCATTAATTGATGTAGCCGTTGATGTACTCATTTGAGACACACTTCTGGCTCTCTTCGATGTTTTTGCTTCGGTTTTTCCTATAAAGATATAAAAAAAAAAATAATTTTTTCTATTACCTTCATTGTTATAAAGGATTATAGGTTCAATATGATACATAAAGGACTAGTTATAACCATTTTCGTTCATTAATTTGATGAACAACAGTTGCGACAAAACGTAGCTTCAGGTGTAGTCAAACAGCTTGCCTTTAGTACTGAAGATGTACTTAGGAGCTTTGAATCGTGACCTCCTAAGGAGATTTGAATCATGCAAGCCATCCTTCGAATAGGCGTACAGTTTTTGGTCTCAATACTGTGCGATGTCAGTTACTCATTAAAGATAAGGATCTATTTTAGTTGAGTGGGGGGAAAATTTAGTAGAATCACACCGGTTATGCAACTTACCCAAAACTAAATTTGGTGCAAAATTTCAAATGAACCAAACTACCAGCCCGAGAACACTTCTAAATACAAAATCCTATAATTGTGGACGTGGGAAAAGAATAAACAAACAAACGATAATACGTGCCCACATAAACAAAGGAATACCTTATAAAATACATGAAAATTCAAATCAACCTTAAAATAAAATAAAGCATCTAAAAGTAAGTACCTTTAGACTAAATGACCATTTATTCAGATAATTTACACTTCTCAATAAAACATCTTCAATCTAACGTTTCGTCTATATTTTTACGGACGTCTTTTTTCGGCTACATCAATATGAATTAATTACAATAACATGAAAAAAATGTTAATTATTTATATGGATAGACATTTTATGTATAATTACCAATTATATTATTATTACAAATAAATACCAATGTAAAAATATGCAACCATATAAACATGTAACATTTTTTTTCATGTTATTGTAATAAATTCTGTATTAGTATAGCCCTGAAGACGTTTACAAATATAGACAAAACGTGTGCTAAATGTGTTTTATAGAGAAGTGTTTCGCTGGACTAAACCTCGATAAAGAAAAATATGAAGTCTATTAATTAACAGTTTTAAAACCAGGCCTGCAGTTAAATAATGTTATTAGAAAAGAAGAGTACTTTAGTACGTAACTGAAATATTTAACGGTAATGTGGTCTCTGACTGACACCATGTTAGTCAAGTGAAGAACAATTCACTTGAGTCGAAGGTTTATAGTGCAAACTTTTAATTTTAATGATTGAATATTTTATTCTGTTAAAAATAACATGTTTTATGTGAATTTTCCTTGCAGGGAATTTTTATTCCATAAAATGTTTTCAAGAAAAGTTCTTGGGACCACGTCTTAAAGTTTGATAGAGTAAAGAAGGCTACTATAAAATTTGACGAAACGTCTTACAGTTTGATACTGAAATGAAGGCTGCAATAATCATGTGTTAAAATAGTTAGGACATAATAAATTAGTAGGTATGTGTTATCACGCAGGTAACACACACTACTCTTATGTGTTGAGAGGTAGAGTGTATTCAAATACTTTGTCCTTAAAAAAACAGTATTATATGATGTGTATATTGCAGAAAAGATGAAAATCTTGGGCAGACTGTAGTTTGCCTTGTGTTTATTAAGTCATACCTGTACATAAGAAGGCACACGCACCTTTTCTGATGACCCTGACGGAGCCTTCAAAGGACTCGACTCCACTGTCAAGCGCGGTCTCCGGAAGAGCAGTCAGTGCAGACCTCAAAGTACAGCACTGCTCTGCAGGAGGATTAAAAGCAGACTTGGCTTCCGAAAGCAAATCGAACACAAGTTTTATCTGCTCAAGTTCCAAAGTAATACCAATTTCGGAAACCACACTAACCTGAAAATATAACTGGTTTATATCTATATTAAAAACCTCGATTGGCTCCTACCATAAACAGAAAATTCTAAACTGATAATAACAGACACACTAGACATTAAACATAAATCAATCCACAAGAGTTTAATTAGAAAACAGAGTAACAGAACAAAATCTCTCATGTCTTGCAATATAGCTATCGTTAAATGAATACATCTAATTACAGAGTAAGACATGAGTACATATTGCAAGACATGAGAGATTCAGACCAATTATTCTACAGGAAATAGATTAGGAGGAAACTCAGAACGGAATTCAAAATTATGATAATTTATGACGATGTTCCAGAAGATGATATGACTGTAATCGGATAAATTTAAATTTCTGTATAAAAATAAATATTAAACAAAAATATGTAAATCTACTTATTGTACTTTGAAGCCTTCCGCCGAAAATAAACCCTAGCACGGATTTTAACCTAAAAATAAAGTAAGACAGTGTCTTATTTTCGGAAAAAACTTTAGCAATAGTTATGCACAGAGTTAAGTGCATGGACTTGAAACTAGTGGAATAACTTCTGCAGGTAAATTATATGAGCAAAGATAAACTTTGAGATCTGATTCGAAGTATATCTTCAATATTACTACTTATGTATGATTTGTTTTTATTAAATAAAAAAATATAATGTAAATCTTTAAAAAGATTTAGAAGTATTGTTGTAAACATTTCATGTACAGAGTGCGACATAAGTAAAACCCTTTGTTTTAGTGAAACAAAATTAGAACCTTTTTAGATTATCTTGTATTTTTTTAAACATTAATGTTTTGCAAAGTATATAGATTAATTTAAGATATCAATAAAATTAAAATAATGGTTATTTGGTTTTAAAATTATTCAATAAATATGAAATCAAACCAAATTAAAAAAAAAATGATACAGAAACCTGTGTACTTTAAAATTCATTTCAGATTGTAGGTAAAAAGCTAATGAACACGTAGTGTTCGAAACACGTTTATATTATTACATTATTAATATATGGAGACCATTTCCTTAGCTTTTTACCCTACAATGAGTAAATACCTTCCTTCATGTTCAATACAATTTTCAACTCTATAAAATTGTATATTTATACGGTTACAAACTTTTTGATACACTTCTAAGGTAATTTCATAAAATTTATCTGAAATTGTATTATTTAATTCTGGAATTATTTAAGATTGCAAACTTAATCTTTCAGTATAGCTCACAAAAAAAATCCAGAGATATTATATCATGGTTTTATAAAATGTCTCAAAAAATAAATATTTAGCAATTAATTAAAGAAAATTTACATGCAGGCATTATAAGTTGTAAAAAAAGGACGTTTCTTATGCCGCACCCTGTATATCACTATCAAGTATTATTTATAAAGTCCATCCCTTAATTAATTGTAATTACTATTACTCTCATAGTGACCAATTTAGTGTGTATGCCTAAAATTATAATTTATCTTTTCATAATTCATTCAAAGCATTAACAACTGAAAGAAAAATGTATCCTTTTCAGACAACTTCGACACATTTATGATTAAGGTAGCAAATCTATGACCTCTCTCAAAAAAAAAGAATGATTTGTACAACTAAAGTAATGCATCATGGCCACAGCTGTACAGATATGTGAAGAGAAAAAGTCGTATCATTTTAAACAAAGATACTCTAAAGGAAACTTCTATAGATTCTAAGCAGTCGCGTAGCCACCATTTTTGCCACCTCCCCTCCTCCCGTTGGCTGTTGATAATCCGTTAACCTTCAAAATTCCAAAAAGTCCTCAAAATACTTATTTTCATGGAATTTAAATCAAGGATTAATTTTAGACTCCTGTTATTAGTCCCAGACTGTCATTTTATTATAATACTCGTATACATAAACTCGTATTTTCATCAAAGAAAACCAAAGATTTTGTTAAACAAAAAACGTGTAATAAAAATAATAAAGAAAAATGTTAAATTAAATTAATTGACTACGGAAACAAATATAGTAAACTTTCAACCAATCTGAAAAAATTAAAATAAATTTATTTTTAATTTACAAATATTACAGTTTAAAAACAGTATGACACACATAAAATATAAAAATAATTAGGACCTTAAAACTCATTTTGACATAAAACTTCAGATCTTGGTAAAATCTTTGTTTATGGGTAAAGTCTAAGCAGGGGAGGGGAAGAATTATGGTATTTTATTAGTTTTTGATAAATGCACGAATAACATATGGTTAAAATTTCTTATTTGATATTCTCACTTTAACCATTTTAATTTTTTTCTATTTTTATCCCCTCAAAATGCCGCTCCATGGCACGTGCCGCCCGGAGCGGATCTTTCCCCCCCCCCCCCCCCCCCTGCTAAGCGGCTGATTCTAAGTATGTATAAATATCGCATGCTGGTCCATGGTCCTGGTCCTCATGGTCCATAAATAGAATCAACTCAGGTTATACGAAACAAATAGTATTATCTATATTCTAATTATTCGTCCATCAGATATGAATGTTATAAATTTGGGAGTTGAGGTGGTAGAATATAAAATGTACTAACCTCTGCATTAAGACCAGAAACAATACTGTTGACAGATATGATTGGGGGCGCGACGATGACTGACAAACTGACCGCGGAAGAATAGAGCAACTGGAGTCGGCGGAAGTCTCACTGCACGAGTTCCAGTAAACTGCTGGGTTTTGTCTGTTCTTCTCCTCTCCAGCCCACAGAGACTCATTCCATCTACCTGCAAAACAATGTTTTTAACAAAAGACAAAACACGCTAATGTCCAACTTCAATCACAACAAGTACACTCCATTATAAATGCCAACCATCTTTTTAACAAGATTCTTTCTTCACTATCAGTAACTTGTTATTAAAACAATGTACAGTAATCTCTAGTTAGTTCGAGGTTCAGTTTTCGCGGGTTCAGTGTTTTGCAGGGATTTAAAATGTTTAATTAAAAATTAAAAAAATATAAAACTGTAATTGCAGTAATAAATAAAAAAAATACAACCGGTAATGAAAAAGTACAGTAGTCAGTATTAGAGAAGAAAATATACAGGATTCTTCTTATACGATCGAGAAAGATCAAACAACCAGTGACTTGCTGGGTCAAAATATATTCTACAGTTTTAAATTAAAGGATAATAAAAGCTATTAAAAAATATTCAATAAAGACTAAAAATATTAGAACATAATCAATTATCACAAGAGTAACAGCATTATTATTTACTGTACAATACATTAAGGGTATAATTCTCTCTCTCTTTTTCTCTTATAGTTGGTAAAGACGTAATTTTTTTTTATTGATATTTCTTATTTTTTTCTTTTTGTTTTTCATTTTTATTTACAACACAGTACAGTATTCAGTAAGGTCAGGATTCTCTTTCTGTTGGAAAGGTCGTTGTTTGAGCTTTAGAGGCTTATATAAAAGGCGCGTCCATTATTCGCAGATTTCGCTTTTCGCGGGTGTCTTCCGTCCCAACTATCCGCAAAAAGTGAGGGTTTACTGTATACTTAATATATTATATTAATTGATCTCTAACCTTAAACTCAGTCTACCATCCTTCTTCCCAAGAGGATAGCTAAAATATTTTAAAAATAAGAAGAAATGTGGGTAATTCATTTGATTGGATTTTAGTATCTATGGTTTAAACTTAATGAAAATTACATGCGGTTCTTCCTTCCAAGGAATCATAATGGCTCCCTCCCCTGCTTAGACTTTATCCATAAACTATACAGTTATGTTTGACATCAAAGAATAGGTAGATTTTGAATCTCGTTATTTTCCAGTAAGATGTATGATCCTCACAAAAACTTAACATAAAGGTACATTATTACAACAAGATGAAGCATGGACGATAGCGGCTTTAAATTTTGTTAAATTTGTTAAAAAAAAACCTGGAAATTCATAATTTGGTAACTTTATTTAAGGTAAAGTAAAGATTTCTATTTCGTATTGCTTTGAACAAACAATTATACAACGAACATTCGAAATCATTAAAAAAAAAGTGATTTCCTATAAAGCATGAAATAAGTAAAGGCGATGATTTAGGAGTGACATATACTCACAGGATGCAAGGGAGACGACGCAGTCAAACTGGTACTGCCTGTCCTCCAGGTACGAGCCAGGGAGGGAGGAAAGACGCATCCTCTGGTTCAAGTAGACGTCAGACTTAATGAACTTACGAGTTAGCGGGTTAACTGCTTCTGATATTAGGGCTACTTTCTCTATCTGGAAATGAAATCATTATAATAATTACAATATATTTATTACAATATAATTAACAACATTATTCAGATTGTTTATCTGAAATGAACAAATTCCTCTCCCATAATAGGGAATATGACCCGTACGAGGTAATATAGGTCACTTTATGTATATAATCAAAATAAATGTTAAAATTAGAGTTATTTAAAAGATTTCTTTGTTTACTCTAATTACAATTATTTGCGAAATTCTTATAATTTTATCTCACCCATCTCTATTTCTTGCAGCTCCATACCACAATTAATACAATTAGGTTATGAAAAGCTAAAAGTTTTCAAATCCATGTTCAAACAGATTTCTTTGTTATATAGCCGGAGTGGCCAACCTGGGGCTCACGAGCCACATGCGGCTATTTGGAGGATTATTTGTGGCTCTCAATAAGTGTACCCGAGGTCTCTATTCATTTTTGTGTTATTATATTTGAAAAAATTACTATCATTCCGTTTGTTTCCACATGTATTTTTTTTCATACCTTTTAAATGCGTATTTAATTGCGGCTCGAAAAAGATTCAAATTTTGAAAATTGGCTCGGACTATAAAGGAGCTTGGCCACCCTTGTTATATAGAAATTAGTAGTATGGTATAATCCATTCGGTTGGCAGCTGGATTGAGTTTCATCTATCAGCTACCGCATATAGTCAGTTGTAAGTAAAAATAATAACTTGTTTGGAAAACTAGTTTCACAATTAAATTCACTTATTCTGAGGTAAAATTGATAAACAAACAAAAGTTTCCTCAACTACAAAAGTTTTATTCAACAACAACAACGCGTTTCGAACATTTTGTGTTCATCATCAGGAAGACACTATAACACAAATTATATCTAATCAGTTACAAAATTAAATGTTTTCACTGGACCAACCCTTCAGCACCACATCCTTGGGTATGTCTTTAATTCTCTTAATTGAATTTTATTATTTCACTCTAATTTTATAACTGATTAGATATAATTTGTATTATAGTGTCTTCCTGATAATGAACACAAAGCGTTCGAAACGCGTTGTTGTTGTTGAATAAAACTTCATTTGTGTGGACACTTTTGTTTGTTTATCCATTTTACCTCAGAATGTGTAAATACCACACAATTACGGATTGTACAACTAATGATTTAAATTCACTTAGTTGTTCGACATATGTGGGAGAACATGTAATTGTGGCTCTATAACAAATATTTCTTTTCAACTGAATATTAATTGCATCTAATAATGAAAAAAAAAAATTTGAGTTTTTAAGTGGTTTTCATATTTTGATATGAAAACATCAACATATAAGAACCCAAAATACCTTATGATGTAAGAACCCTTTTCGTATGTGAACTTAAGAATGCCTGTGACTGGGTGGGTAGGAAAGTTTTACGCATCACCATTCTTTGTGTCAAATCTACACATTTGGCGGTAATATGTAGATCCATTATTTAGCAGTTTTATCTCATAATCCGTTTTACTGCTGTCCCTCTCAGAGTATCATGTTTTGTAGGGAGAGAGTGATTAAGAAACAGAGTCCAATAGATAGTACAGTGGTACCTCAGTTTTCGACCTCCTCACTATTCGAACAATTCGGTTTTCAACAAAAAAATTCGAGGTAAAAATGCTTCGGAATTCGAACAGATTTCGGTGTTCGAACACTCTGGCTGGGAACCGTCAATAGCCGAGTGGAGCCGAAACGTACGCAGTGTCACCCTGTATGCCATCACACCGCTGTTCAAAAGGTATGTAAATGATACAAAATGGTTTATATTTCTTCTTTTTTATGTTTATTCTATATTATATACACATTTAGGTCTTTAATGCTGTTAAGATAGGTACTCGTTTTCTTAATATTTTAGGTATCTTTCTTTTGGGTAAAACGGATTAAAATACTTACCATTGTTTTTTATGGGAAAAAATGTTTCAGTTTTTGAACAAATCGGTTTTCGACCAACAAACTCGAACGAATTATGGTCGACAACTGAGATACCACTGTATTAGTATTATAGGAAATGACTAGCGCATAATATGGGAAACATTATTTTAATCTATTAAATAGAAAAAAAATATAAATAAATAAATAGCGTTAATCTATTGAAACATGATGCTTCAAGCATTATATCTCAGTAAATAGGTAAAGCGACACTTACCACCATACACCCAAAGGCACACCAATATTGAAAAAAAAAAAAAAATAACTTTACTCAAGTAAAACAAACCTGAGCGAGAATAGTATCGTGTTTCGTATCATGGGAGGACTTTGAAACCAAACGGGATTGTACTGTGGACGGTAGGAAGAATCTGACGTAAGGTATGTCTAGGTAAAGTAGAGGAAGAGAGCTCTTGGAGTAATGTAGCATCTGTAAACGAAAATATTACCAATATTCAATCGCATATTCATTGAATCGTATCTATCAACTAAGACACATAGAACCTTGACTTTACATAAAAAACGTTACCACATTTAACTATTAAAACACAACTGTATATCTGTAGTGTGTATGACTTGTATAAATATGGTGGAGACTCAACCAATCTACATCAAATTTTGTAATTAGCTTTCTTAAGACCCTGAGAGGACTATAATTAAGTTTTAGTGTAAAAACTTCTTTTAACTTCTTTAATCTTTCATGATCAATATTTCAGTTTACTTTTCTTCAAAGATATAAGGTGTTACAGAAAGAAATTCTTAAAAAAAAATGAATGCTATTAATTCTATGTTATTTTATTTCGAGAGTTGAAATGAGGGCCTGTTCAGAAGCTACACCTCTAACAATCAATGATCAGTTTGGGTTTTTGATTCTGACGAAGACTACTTATTACGATTGAAAGATCTTAAGTCTTTTTTCTCCCATTTCATATTGTGGTTTGATCATACATATTAATATGGAAGTTTATAAATAACATTATTTTGAAGATAACACAAGAACAATACTATTTCATCAAATGCTCTTATGTTTATCCTAGGCACAGGCCTAATCATAAAAAATAAGTGAAATACATTTTCTTGTACTATGATGTTAAATAGATTATAACTGTGACTTAAACAGTAGACTGTCATCCAAACAGAAACATTAAAGGGTAAAAAGCTAATGAAATAGTCCCCAAATATAGAAATTTAATAGTATAAACAGACGTTTGTAAAAACGTAGCAATCTTCTTTAGGTATTAACTACAAAATACAATGTACATCAAGTAAGAGTTATCTAATAGTACTAAAGTAAATCACTACACTATCATTAAGTAATACGCGAACACTGCGTGTACGAAACGCGTTGTTTATACGATTAAATTCCTATATGTGGAGACTATTTAAATTAGCTTTTTACCCTAGCAATGAGTAAATACCACATAATACACTGGTTGCACTATTTTAGAAGACAAACAATACATTAACACATAACTAATCAAATCTCAAGAAAGTTGTTACTCACTGATTAGTCCACTAATAGGAGAACTGTCTGATTTTGACCCAAAGGAAAGAGGTCCTCGTCTTTCAAAAATGGCTCCATTATATCGAAGCAAACGTCTACCAACTAACAATTCGAGGGTGACAATGACAAAATCTAATGGTCTCAACTTAGCCAGAAAAGCCCTTCAACAATGGTCATATTAGAAACTCCAATCTGGGCTGACAATTCTATCTGTAAAAATACAAACCAAAAAATTAAACAATCGATGATTTTGAAAAAAAAAAACTAAATTATCTGTGAAAAATTCTAGACAACAGTTTTATTACCCTGGTTTTTAAAATATTAACCCATAGAAATTATTAACTCCAGGATTAGCATTAAAATAACTATAAGAGGAGTTTAAACAAACTGCCTCAGTAACAGTTGAAAATCTAAAGGATAAGTTAAGAACCAAAGCATTAGATAGAGTTTAGATTCCAATAAGGTAAATGGCACATCAATGTGTATGCACTTTACACAGTAAACTAGTAAATCGAGGTCCAATTTAGAATTTTCTTCCCTAGTTTGGTATAAAATTCTTTCAATTCAAATAAACTTTTAGAAAAAATCCACCAGGAATTTTTGAAATATATTTCTTCAAAAAGAATAGAATCTTCACATCCTTAGTTTTATAACTGTAGTTCTTGATTCAAAATTGTTTTCATGTGCAAACGGAACGACTTTAATTGATTGCCTATTAATTCAAGACGTAATACATGCTAATACTGATTGTAATGAATTAGGTTCACAGATATTTTAATTTTCCCTAAAAAAAACTTACGGAAAAACAACTTGTTATTAATTAAAATTGAAAAGAGGTATTATTATTTCTATTTGTCAGTTCCCAGATATTTATGAGCATAGAATAAATGTTTTTAATAAATTCAGAAACTCATTTGAATAATTAGTCAAATTCCTTTTAGAAATTAATCTTAAATATAGGCATATATGATATAACCATCTTCGTGTCAACTTCAAATTCCGAAAAACGATGCAAACCGGACAACAGGTGTTCAAATAAGAAAATTAACACGTAGAGTAAGGAAACTCACTTAGTAACTCTAATTTTCGTGAATATTCGTCTTCAGGAAAGAAAAGAGAGGGAGACCAAGCACGCTTGAAGTTGCCTTCGGTCCTATCTTCGGTGTACTTGATCTCCCTTTATTTTCTTTCCTGAAGACAGATTTTCCGATAATTACAGTAAGTAGATCTGTTTCTTTACTCTGTCTATTACTTTTCTACCTATTTAAACTTAATAATGGATATATGCATATTTAACATTAAATCAAATCAACAAATAAACCAAATGAAAAATCCTCATCAAACATGTCTTTTCTCAGAGATAAGGCAATATTCGTCAGAGTTGAAAACATATATGAAGGTATAGAAAAATTGTTTTTGATCGAAATGATTAGCTCCTATTAAGGCCGAGTAAAAATTAATGTTAAATGTGCTCTTAACAATTAATAATAATTGTTTTGATTCCGAGTTTATAAAAACTCGATTAGCAACTAAGTAAAAGTTTTAGTTTACATATATATCATTAATATAAATAAGGTTAACAAGAGATTACTTTGTTGCCTTGATTCAAACGAGCATGAAGATTGGCAGAACTCGCTCTGGTGACTGTTATAGCAATGAAGCCGTCAGAATCATTGCTGTCTGGCTCGTTCACTCTCATTAGAATTCCACCGTAAGGACCAGACTTCCAAGAGTAGTTTGTTGCTGACCTATCAAAAATCATATCACACTGATGTTTCTGAAATTATATTTTACGCTAAAACAAATTGATAGTTTCATTGTATTAAAGGAAGTATTAATTAAATATAAGAATTGAGGAAGAAAAATTCATTGTCTGAACCAGTTGAAGGACTGGTGTTATAAAAAATATATCAAGAATCTAAACTACAAATTTTCCAATAAAAGTTATCATCCTGGAGTCGACCACACTTTTCCATTCTTTTCTGCTACTCTTCCATGTTCTCCTAGAAAAATTTTATCAGAATCCATCCCACTGCTTTTGGCAAAACAATAATTGTTAATCTTTGAGACACTTTGGTTATCTTTAACTTCTTCAAAACCAACAGTATTGATAACCAACTTGAGCCTTGGAAAGAGAAAAAAACTACACGGATTTTCAAATGACTATGTCATTTGTCCAAACTTGTTTGGACAAAATTTGTTAGGCACAAAGATTGGTGGTATCACAGTATACTCCAGTGTGATTACACTAAAGGTAAAAACTTCTAACTTGTAGTTGGATTTAGAATAAGTTTTTTACGTCATGGTACGTTAATCAGCTGGTAAAATAGTCTCCACATGCAGATGTTTATTGAGTATAGTCAGATTATAAAACCAATATTATATTGATTTTTATCCTACAATGAAAAATACCATTTAACTGATTGCACCTTTAAATCAGGAACTTTTCTGACCGGCTTCACTTTATCAATTATTAATTCAATGGGAAATATAGTTAAAGGATGAATCAAGTTATTTTTTAAATCTTCTTTGGATTGCTGGATAATGTAGTCTACTTTTAAGAGAACATAAAATAAATCGCACCTGGTGAAATGTTTTGCCTGAGCTGCAGCCACTTTGACTTTCATCTTCTGATAAACAGACTCAACATCCAAAGTAAGAAATACATCATCAACTTCAGTTATAAACTTAACATCTTCTGGACACGATTTCGTTTTGAAGCCATATATTGAAAAAGAGAACCGAGCCAATGTCCACTGAAGCCACATTGTTATTTTCAAATCTTCAGACGGATTAACAACTGATGTTCCTAAAACCAAAATAATAACAAAAATGATGTTACAGTAATTACCGTCTTTTCCGTAAATAAGTCATAGCGTGATTTTCGGGACGTTTTTGGACTATAAGCCCTCCCCCAAAAATAGGCCCTAGTTAAGATAATGTGAAAAATATAATTCGTTAAAAAATTGCTGTTGAATGTAGTAGCTATCTCTAGTTGTAATATTTCAGGGAATTCTTTGGAAAAAAATATTCCAAGAAATCCCTTGTTTATCTCTAAAGTTTGTTTCAAGCAGGCTACTTAGACAAGAAATATTCATTTAACGATAGCTATCAATGATCAACCCCTCACCAGATGTTTTCTGCATCTAGTATTTCAGTTGGGTTTTTGACTCTGACGAAGACCGCTTGGTACGGTTGAAAGATCTTAGTTTTGTTTTCCCATTTTCATATTGTGGTTTGATCATTGATTGTTATTTCACGTGTTTATGTGAAATCTTTTTATTAACGATAGCAATATTGCAAGATATGAGAGATTCAGACCAATGATTCTACAGGAAATAGATTTAGAGGAAAATCAGAACGGAATTCAAAATTTTGATAACTTATGACGATGTTCTAGAAGATGACATGACTGTAATCGGATAAATTTAAATTTCTATATAAAAATAAATATCAAACAAAAATAGGTAAATCTGCTTAATGTACTTGAAGCCCTCCCCCGAGAATAAGTCCTAGCACGGATTTTGACCTAAAAGTAAAGTAAGACAGTGTTTTATTTTCAGAAAAAGACGGTAATTAACTAATAAACTATTTTAATCCCACATTATAAAGTCCTAATGAGATAATTTAAAGATGATTTTTGTGATTCTACTATCCCGACCTACTACTGAACACATCCATCAATATTGTTATTTTTTGGGGGAAAATTTCACTTCCCCCAATAAGTGAAAAAAAGAGTCTAATAATTCTTGGACACTGATTTTGAATTATCTTTTTTTTTAGTCATAGGTAATAATAAAAAATTCTTATCAATTGCTTCATTCTATTTCCTGTCATTCAAGTCTTGGGTGGATTCAATATAGTTGTACAAATAAACTTTAATGTATTGAATAAACTTATGTTTTTATTATAACAGAGGTTGTTATTAACATCATTGTTATAAAAATATACCATTTTACTTCGTACGTTTTCCTTCGAAACTCGACCCTATTTAAACAGCAAACTTATTTTCTCTCAGTCTTTGGGCAAGTTCGGAAAGCAGTCAAAGCATGAGGACACTGTACGAGGAAAGACAATATATTTTTGTAAGAATGATATCATATTGATGAACAGATAGTTTCCTATATTATTTTTTTTACTTTACTTTTGGGTAATAAACAGGCAAAAAGATTATCTGTTTTAAACAAATGCCACAATCTGCTTTTGAAAACTGATGTTTGTTAAAAAATTTTTTCAGGATTCAGCAATTCTAGGGGATTAAAGTTCGTTTGTTATAGGAAAACAGGTTAGTTGAGTGATATTACCCGGCCTGGTGGACGTCGAGTTGGAAGCAGTTTCGTCTGAGTTCGTCGCAGGAGGCAGAGGAGGCACACACTCGTGGAGTGGAGGAGAAGACGGCTGCTCCATCAAACCTTCCTGTTCAAAACTATTCAACCCCACGGACACTTGATTCAGAGCAGCCTTCAACTCACTCAAAAGTGAAATCTGTTAACAATAACCATTAATCAACAATTCAATGGATTCGAAAAAAACATATAACAATTTAAGAAAGACATTATAAAATAGAGAGGAAAAGAAACACTAAGTCCTCATATACAAAAAAGGATTGAATGAAACGACACGTTTCGAACACTAGTGTTCATCTACAAAACAAACAAAAATATACATAAACACTTTGAAACTGAACAGAGGAAAGAACCAAAATTTAAACAAATATATAAACTAAAAGGAGTTACATATCTGACTCAGCAGGACGACATTAACTGATTAGGGAATCAAAATGTAAATTTAAATTTAACTTTTAAATTTAGTAAAAATTAAATTATATGTTTACTACATTTAAATTTACTAAGTTAACATTTAAAAATGTTGCTATAACGTAAGTTATGTGTCAATCCCATGTCACTAAGTGGGGTATACAAACTGTCTTTTGGTAAATTGTCCCTGAATTTACCTAGGCATAACTAACAGGTCATTTGAGAAAAGTACTCAAGATATGTCAAAGAATTATAGGCGTAACCTGACATTTGAACACTAAGTTCGAGACAAGTAGTTTGATTAAATCGTTTTTATGTGAAGACTTACCGTTTCTTTTCCTCTCTAATCAAGAGTAAACTCTACACAATAACTGTTTGCATAGCTCGTGACATTATAAGAAATTTAAAAATGTCTTAATTGTAGAAATTTCTCCATCGTTAATTATTTTATCAGGGATGAATTTACGTTCATTTTAAATAGAAACATTTAGTTTATTTCTTTCAATGAATAAATGAGATTTCTAATAAAACTTCTTTCCACCCTCTCATTCTTCATTTATAATTGGTATTGATCCCATTAAGGAAGGAAAAAAAGCAAAACTAACGTTAACAGGATCAAAAAAAGATTAAATAGTCATTTCGTCGGAATTTATATCAAAAAAAGAGTACAGAGAAAGATAGTATGAGAGCAGAGGAGAGAGAGAGAGAGAGAGAGAGAGGGAGGGAGGGAGAAAGAGAGAGAGGGAGAGACATAAAAATGCATTCACAGGAGCATTACCTGAGGATAGGAAAGCGATACTGCAACAGGAGTGGTGTCCAAATGTAAAAATACGGAGACAGAAGATAACTTGGTGTTGTCCAGGTTGAGCTTAGTGGTCACTGCCACAGTGAGCGACATGGAAGTAGGGTGCAGAAGAGGCAAACTAGAGCCGTCTAGATCTGTCCGGCCACTTGCCTCGCTCAGGAACACACTCCAAGGTACATTCATCTTGTCTACAAAACATCACTAGTCAGCAGAAATAACGAACACTAATTTTTTTTTGCCCCGTAGCAAGAAACTTTATTTCCATAAACAACAACCTAATTTACAAAACATACTATCGTATTAAAAGTCATAAGATTGCTTTCACAATAGAAGTAAATGTCTCAATGAAATGAAGAAAACAAAATTAGCTTAAGACACAACCAGTTGATCTATAAATAATAAACTAAATTACAAATTTAATATGTATATTTATATTCGAAAATTATCATCGTTGGCATTTATTCTATGTATATGAAAATATTCTGAGACGTCATCCTATGACCTGCCATAATCATACCATTTCTTGCATCTGACCACTCGTCACTATTTGAAGAGCAAACTTACTTGCTTTTACTCTTTCTAACAAGTCCCGAAAGCAGTCTTATATAAGAAAGCTATGTTTATAAGAAGTTGTTTTAGATGTACATTGTTTTCTTGAAGTCTCAATTATACGTTGTTGGGGGGGATGTTAATGGCAAAGTACTCGTCCCTGGACTGGTAGATTCGGGGTTGAATACCCATTCTGGACCTCTCTTTATTCACGCTGGAGGAGAATAAATCTAAACACGTCCTTCTTCGTAGAGGACGTTCAGCCCTCGGTCTCGAGCCTGTACTCGTCCTTCGGTTCTCTTGTGTTCCCTTGTGGGACTGCTACTGCAACTAAACCTACCCAAGCTGTTAGTCCCTAGCCTCTATGATGTCAGATACTCGTTAAAGATGTCTACTCTACATATACTTGATTTTAGCCAAATTAAGACTCCCAATATAGAATGTTCATTGTGTAGTATCACTAATGCTCTCTAGTAAGATTGCCCCTGCAAACTAACTTCACCTAACCAGCACGCTGTTTTATAAGTCTAGTAAACAGACATTGAGAGGAGCTCGCTAAAGAAAGAAAGAAATAATAATGACATTCTATCAAAAAAAAAAACATATTTTAATGAAGTACAGTAGTCAAGACCAAAGTTTCCTTCTGCTGAATGTTTAAATATTTTATTAATAACATTAATTAAATAACCAAACAATCGTTATCTAAAATATTAAATGGCATACTTTGTGACCAAGTGGGGAGTTCAATGGGTAGACTAGTAGGATCGTAGTTGATCTTCCCCAGAGATGACTTCAGTGAGACTGAAGGAATCGTAAACACCAGTTTTGATTTTTCAGGATTAGTAGGACTAGGCCAAACGAATGAAACGTCCTTTATGTCACCAGACACCACAACACTTAGGATTCGGCAATTTCCTGAAGACATATCCTAAAATATAACGTTCATTTAACATTTACAAAAAAAAATATAATTACACTACTAGTCAACAGTTATTCACAAGGGAGTTGGTTAAGGCACATTTTAGATTTCTTGCATTCCAGGAATGAAAAGGGTGAATAATTATACTCTTTCTCTTTCTCACACTACACACACACACACACTTATATATAGTGAATACTTATATTTTATAGTAAATATATATATATATATATATACCGTAACTCTTAGAGCATCCGAGGAAGCTCACATCTGGTTGCTCAAGGCACGTACCAAACCCGGATTAAACCTTAAGCGATAAAAATATTTTATTTATTTATTTTTATTTTAATTTTTTTATTATTTATTTAATTATTTATTATTATTATTATTATTTTTTAATTGATCATATCCTCGTATTTTCAATAGTTTTTCATCGCCTTACCAACTCTGTTATCTTGCTTTTAGGTATTTTTCACGGTATTCCTTTTCATACTTCATTTATCTTCTTGTTGTTTATTTTACCATCAATCAACCAGAACTGCTTGTCTTAATTTTAATTTTAATGTTATTTTTTCTGTTCGTCTCTACTTCATTACTTCCTGAACTGGGCGCGCGTGGCGGCACACTCGGTTGCCGGGAAGGTTTCCTGCCGTTGTGTTTCCGGCGTGCTTGGTCGCCCTTTCTATTTTCTCCTGAAGACGGATCATCCAAAAATTTGAGTTTGTAAGTGTGTCTCTTTCTCTGTGTGTTGCTTTTCTTCGTTTTTGAGCTGATTTGCGTCCAGTTTGGATCGTTTTTTTCGATTTTGAGTGATATATATGTATATATTCAAAATATGGAACGGTCCGTTAGGACAACATATCAAACGATTACAAGAAAAGAACACGTAGAAACAATGCGCAACTCACTCCAATACTTCGATCTCGTCGTCATCAGGAGAAGGAAAAAAAGTTCTAGTTCTACCTGAAGGAAATCTATTATCCCTTTTAATTACACATTCCTGGTAAGGCCAAACTATATTTAAATATATATATTTAAAAGGCAAACTGCCTTGTAAATATAAACTGAACAGTTATTTGGGAATTATGTACCAAACTTGTTACAAAGTAACTTGGAATCACAAATAATTTCTTTGGTTTTCTGAATTAGATTTTGGATATTTTTGATTAATATGAATTATGAGATTCCACATAAAAGTAAACTCATGAACTATGGAAGGCAATATGACGTACATGTCACACCATGACATGCATTTAACCCAAACTAGGAACCTTTAGACAAATTAGTTTCAATTAGTAATTGTGTGGTTTTTAACTATTGTACATCAATTCTGAAAATGATATAAAACTCCTTAATAGATTTCAACTACTTTGCTGTTCAAAATTTAAATGATTATTAGTTAATATACTAATTACATGTTGTCTTTATAATAACTTTCAAATGTCCACTTACCAGATCTAAAAGATGTTTGCGAACTAAAGAAGAAAATGAATTGATTTCCGTTAGAGACTTCTTTGAATCTGACTGTAATTTCCTTTGTGTACTGCTCAAACTACAATTTGAAGCTTTTCTCCCCGATCTGAAATAACAAAAAGACACAAAAATCTCAAAATCATAAATGTTGACAACAAACCGAAAAACAATGTTTAAACGCTAATGTTACAAAAAGTTGATCAACTGTCTTCGACTTTTCCTTATTTACTTGTTTTTTATTAACTTCTGACAAAGACTAATTGAAAGAAACTAGTTTCCTTTCAAGATATACTGCATATATATAACAGATTCAATAATATATCGACCATTTGATAGAATAGGTGTGTTCTCTAATCGGGATTAGGTCAATTTTCTAGGATAAAAAATCAAACTCTCGTTGCCGACGTTTGAGTTTTATTTAAAACCTTTTTCATAGGCAGAAGAATTTGTTAACAAAGAAAATGAAATTTACATTTAAAGGAACAACAATGTCAATTTCATTTTCTTAGTTAAACAAATTCTTCTGCCTATGAAAAAGGATTTAAATAAAACTCAAACGTCGGCAGCGAGAGTTTGATTTTTTATCCTAGAAAATTGACCAAATCCCGATTAGGGAACACACCTATATGTATATACTTATTAATTTCTCATAAGACTTCTTCTCTACTCAACTAGTTGCGGAACGTTGATTGTCAGGATCCTGCTGGAAGTGTTTAGTTATGTTGGTCTGTTCTTTTGTCAATCAGTGTTTCTATTTGCTGGTACTGTAATACTTTATTGTTTTCAAAGTTCTACAAGTACGTCTCTTTGAAGTATTCTCTCCAGTTAATAATATTAACTTAAATTAAGTATTCTCTCACTCAAGTGTAAGCAATAAAAGTTTCAAAACTTCCTCTAACCATAATAATTTTCTGGTTATATCATTTTACCTATTTCATTGTAACAAAATAGAAGAACAAAGGAAACATGAACAAGAAGGAAATCTGTACTGGATTGATTTTTAACAGAATTTCTTCCTATGAAATGGCGCAAGAGGAATATTGTTTCCATTACAATTTTACAATCTGAAGCTTAACACTGACTCCAAAATTGTGCATAAGGAGTAAATAAATATTTTCATTTACAGACTTAATGCCTATTAAATTATTTTCTATTTATTCTTTTAGATCATCAATGTCATTCAGACTAAATAAAGAAAAGATTTACTTTCATAAAACTTTCAGATAATAACAATAGAAAATATTCAAATATTAACAACAGATAAGGTTAAAACTAATTAAATAAAAGAAACATTGCTTACCCACTAGGCTCGATGACATGAAATGGCCTGCTATGATGACTTTGGGGATTGTAAATTAGCCAGAGACAAAAAGCAGGGCCGAAAATCAAGTTGAAGCTCTGGCACTTTACAATCAGCAAGGGAGCAACTCTCCAGCTCTCACCTACAGGCCTCTGGCAAACAACTGAACCAAAACAATCCTCGCAGATTATCTTCACATATTATATACAATTAAATAGATCAAAGATTTCAACTGTCCAATAATTTCTACAATAAAATAATTAGAAATTAATAAATTCCATTATTATAGAATTTATAATTATTATCATGCTCCAATTATAATCATTAAATAATAATAACTATATTCGAATTAAAATCAAAACTATTGTTATAATAAACATATTTACTATACTTTACGTGTAACCAAGTATAACCTACACTATTGTTATTATTATATCGTATAGATTAATTGTTGTTCATGATATAAATTCAAAATCACAGTTTGGAACAAATTCATCATTATATAATATTAATTAAATATTTACTAATATTCTATCATATATATTTATTACAATATAATATAACATGTTTCCACTATTATGTATCATTCAAAATCATTAGTACTGGATCAATCATAAACATACATAATCATTTATCATATAAATTTACTACTATTCTATCATACGAGGGTCGTCCAGAAAATAAGTTCCGTTTTGGTCTGTAGGGCGGTAGGAGTGGTTTTTGCCAAATCCGGCAACACCGCTCGAATGAGGAGAGGTGGGGGAATAGAATGAGAGGTGGGGGACCTCAGTCGGTCAATTACCAACGTCAGGGCAGGTAGTTGAAATGGAGCCCTCCATGTCACGTCCCGCCACCTCGATCCCCGTTCCCTCTCGAGTTGTTTTGCGCGGAGTGATTCAATTTCTTTATGCACAGGGTTTCAAATCAGTTCAAATTCACGAACAGCTCATTTCTGTTTATGGAGAAGGTGTAATGAGTGAATCAATGGTGAGGAGATGGGTACGTGAATTTAAGGCGGGAAGACATTCAGCTCTCTAGGGACCCACCGGGCGGAAACTTTCCGAAAGTCAAGTTTTTCCGAGGCGATCTCATGGATGAGGGATCGTGAGATGTCTGGGAAACTCAGGTGGAGTTCATCCAGGGTTGAACGACGATCTTTGCGAATTGCATTGTCGATTTCTGCGACAATTTCGTCCGTCACAACTGAGGGTCTGCCTCTCCCACTTTCATCCTCAAGTGAATGTCTTCCCGCCTTAAATTCACGTACCCATCTCCTCACCATTGATTCACTCATTACACCTTCTCCATAAACAGAAATGAGCTGTTCGTGAATTTGAACTGATTTGAAACCCTGTGCATAAAGAAATTGAATCACTCCGAGCAAAACAACTCGAGAGGGAACGGGGATCGAGGTGGCGGGACGTGACATGGAGGGCTCCATTTCAACTACCTGCCCTGACGTTGGTAATTGACCGACTGAGGTCCCCCACCCCTCATTCTATTCCCCCACCTCTCCTCTTTCGAGCGGTGTTGCCGGATTTGGCAAAAACCACTCCTACCGCCCTACAGACCAAAACGGAACTTATTTTCTGGACGACCCTCGTATTTAACATGTACATTAATTAGTATTATACAACCCATTGTTATCATATATATGGTAAACACTTTCATACAGCTCTACTGTTATTGAATTCATTAAATTCCAACAAATCGAACACATTTGGCTATTGAATCAAACATCACTGCACCACTGTTATACGAATGAATTCATACAAACATTGTTCTTTAGTAAACGCTGTTCCAAGTCTGAGGGTGGAGCAGAAGACAAAAAGTGAAACGGAAGACAAAAAGTGGAGGAGAAGGCAAAAAGTGGAGCGGTTGGTGCATTTGAAGAAAAAACCACCTTCGTTAGCGCCTCTTTTTTTTATATATTTATTTTTTTTACTTATTACAGCCGCTGAGTGAGCAGTGTTCTTTCATCTGTTGTACAACGAACTATTATAAGGTTCATAATAAATTTAGAATTAAACAACTATAGATCTTAACTTAGTTAAAAAAAAAAACAGTTTAGGGACGCTGCATTGTCTTATAATCTCGAGTGCTTAGTTGAGCTAGGCAATTTAAGTGCGGTTAATAAAATATAGAAAACTAATCATGATTGGATGACCAAGGTCAAGTCTTACAGCTGACACGATCGAGAGATTATTGACTAATGACAAAATCGCCTAAGAAAGAAGTCCATGTCAGCATTGAATGTGAATACCTTGGCTTTGGGAATATGATGAGTGCTTGATCTCACCATAAAGCTGGTTTAAGAAAGGTTAAAGATATGTGAGAGATCTTGAACTGATTTCGACAATATACAGGCAATTGTTTGATACGCACTGTCATATGTGCTGAGGAAAGAATCTAGTATTAATCTAGACAATCAAAGATAGCGAGGGGAACGGTGAAAGCTTCTCAAACCTCCTAAAACCAGTCTGTCAGTAGAAAAATTTCTCGTGACAGATTTTCCTCAACTCAGACAGAGTTATGATCATTGCCATCAATATAAGGCGAATGTATTACTATTCCCAGTTGTTAAAGACAACAGAAGCTGCATACCAAATCAAATGAGTTATTCTCATCAAACATAGCATACATTTCATTGTCAACGTTACGGCACTCATACAATTTTCAAATAGAATAGAATAGAAACACTTGTATCACTTAATATACCACTGTCCCCTATTGGATCCATACCGTCGAAACTTAATTCTATTTACTATGACTACAACATAGAACTGGCCGATAAAACAACATAAACTAATATCACCTCATCTCTTACCTCACTTTAAACACTTTCTGGGTAAGATTTCAATGGATATCTTTTAGTTAATAGTCATAATTAATTGTAATTTTATTTTAAATACTGTAATCTTGTAGTTAAAAAAAATATATGTATACGTCAGCACCATTAGTGTAAAGAATTTTTGATATTACTTGCATATATTATTTTAGTTTAGTTAAACATGTATGTAAATTAACTGTTAAATTAATGTTTGTATGTTATACTTACTTTTACTTATTATACTAAATTTACTTATAGTTAATAATATTTATACTTATTTACACTTAGTTTATAGTTATATTTACTTTGTATTATTTATAATAACTTTGTTGTTGCATACACGTTGTACCCTGTGTGATACATGTGAACTTAAAAAGATTTCACATAAACACGTGAAATAACAATCAATGATCAAACCACAATAAGAAAATGGGAAAACAAGACTAAGATCTTTCAACCGTAACAAGCGGTCATCGCCAGTTGGGTTTTTGACTCTGACGAAGACCACTTGTTACGGTTGAAAGATCTTAGTCTTGTTTTCCTATTTTCTTATTGTGGTTTGATCATTGTGTGAACTTAAATATACCTCCTCATAACAGGGTTACTGTTGTGAGGAAAAAAAAAAGAATTTTCCAATGAGAAAATTGAAAACCCTTAACAACATTCTCTAGACTCCAAATTTCTCGACACGTTGATACTTGATACTTCTAACTATGAAAGAACGCTACGAGGGGAACAATTCCAAAACAATGAACACATCGGGGAACCTGTACGCTACTGGTTCACGACACACTTTCAAAACTGTTAAAATATCCAAGTTTGAATATTCCTATTTATACCAAAATTTAAGGAAAGTAGATTCATGATAAGACTGTTAAATAGTGATTTCATAATTTCAGTATGACAGAGAGAAAACAAATAAATTTGTAAAAATCAGTAAATTTGGATCAGAAACTTACTTTCAATAACTCTGTCTTCATCCGAGACGGCATTAAGGATAAGGGATTTGTTTTGTGGCGAGTTCTCCTTGGTAAATGTGCATCCATGAATAGAGCCCAGGCTGAAGGTAAGAGACTGACTCTGAGTACGCCCTAAATACCTGCCATTCCACTCATTCAACTTTATTTCCAAGTATACCATATCTGAAAGTAATTTTAATTGTTAAAACTTTCCAATACTAATTTCAATGACTTTTTTTTGTTAGTAATCACCGTTTCAAAAAAAAAATTATATATATTTCATCAAAGCTATAATTATTGTTCATGACACATGAATATACACTAAGGATTATATTGAATACCAAACGTAACAAAAGATACTCGTATACAACAATCAATATTGGTATATATTGGCAGCAGATTTTCTCTCAAGCATAATTTATTGAAAATGATCGCAGTTTCTACATCATTTTATTTTATTTCTGCAGTTACTTATTTTATATTTTATGACCCTGACTATACATTCGCTATAGGCCACTTCTTTCCCACTCACCTCACCTCTTCCCTCCCTCCCCCGCCCATCCATCCATCCATGCCTTCAGTTGTCAATGGAACTTAGACCTAATAGTATTTGTAATTTTCTTTGTTTAGTTTATTTATTTAATTGATGTTTATTTATGTATTAAACCTGATGATGAAAGCTCACATGAATGTTGAAAGCTCATTTATTAGTGTAAGGTGAATATACATTTAGATCATGTTATTAAATTTCTTTAGTTCTTTGGACCTATTTACTAGGAAATGTCATTGGCGAACCTGATTTATAGTTTACCTACTACAATAAGGAAAATAACCAGGAGGTTGGAATCTGTAAACAAAAAGGTCGTGAATGCAGAAACTGCGATCATTTTCAACAATCAATATTATGAACAATTCTTCATCAAAAGAAGATGAAGCTGAAAAATGTTTTCAGATATATAAACCAAGAGTTAACATCATTTTATCAAAATAAAAAAAATCTCTTTCGCTTCATCTTTCTTATGATCATTTTAGATGAAGAACTATTTTTCAAAAACATGATCACAGTAAGTGTTTTGTTTTATTTAGGGCAATTATACTACAATTTAGTATACATTTAGCCTACTAGTATACATATCAACGAAATGTAATATTAATGAAATATGTTTTAGTTAAATGTTTAAATATCATGAGATTGTTAATACATAGAAGTTAATAACTAATTCTTATAACTTCTAGAAATAATTATTATAATAATAATTATTATTATAAAATAGTATAATAAATATATTTAATTTATAATAAATATAAATATAATAAATATTATAAAATAATAATTATTATAATTTGAGAAATAGTTGGCGCGGTTCCACTATACAGGTGTATTCGAGTGTTTAGTATGAAATCCATGTTCCATCTTCTATCATAATATGGTTGGAAAAATCCTCTCCATTATTGTCATAGTGAATTGAAAATTCAAGTGCTATTCCCATCTGTTTTATCTTGTTAACTTCAGTCAAAACGATTCGTAACCATTCAGCACAGATGTTTTTACAGCCAATATTATAATTAGATTGATAAAACATCATACACTCTAAGAACAAATGCAGATTAATTACGAACAAATTAAAAATTGTAAACCAAACAAAGTAAGCATTTTGAACAATAATATTTGTTTGATATATTTCAAAGAAATGGTATAATAAGAATAAATAAATTATCAACTAACAGATAACCAGAAAATGTCTATATTACATATCAAATTTGTTTTAGTTTTTACTAATCAAACTTTAAAAAAAAACTTACCGTTATTTTGGCGGCAGTCATTAAGAAGACTAGAATGGTAAAGTAGATTACTTTTCTTTGATCCGGACAAAATAGATTTCGCTATTTCCATTCCCAAAAGTAATTTCGGTTTTGAAAATAGTACAGTCACATTTTCTAGAAAGAAAAAAAATATATTACTTAGGTTATTAATATTGGCTGTGAACTTGTTACTCAATATTATCAGTAATAGAGATATTTTTTTTATTACAATTACATATTTATTGAATGACATCTTTTATCATTCATAAAATCTACAGGAAACGTTACTTCCATTTATGTATGTGATATATACAATAGTTATCCAGAAAATAAAGAACGACGTATTGAAACACTTTATTCAATAAGTTACAGTACACTTTATTTTTGATGCAGTCTTAATAATAAATATTCTAACATGGTAATAACTTTTCATTGACATTGTTATACTCTTCTTCAGCCAGCATTTAATGCTTCTTTAAAGTTTCAACGTTTGTAAACTGTTTTCTATACAAAAATTACTGTAACTTGTAAAAAAAAGTGTGAATCACTTTGTACCAAGTCAGTTATGAATAGGATGTCTAAAAATAGGAATATTTTCAAACATCTTGGATTATATAATAATATGCGTACTGACATACGCAATGCTGTGGGTGTGCAGATACATGCGACCAAACGTTGCCATGGCTCAAAAATATGTTATATCTTTTCTTTTATGTGGAATATATAATATATAAAGTCTTGGAGTTACCGACACTCGTAGATTCCACCATTCTACTTCTCTTGTGTACTTAATTTTTTTCTTTATTTTCTGTGTTTTGAGAAAGAGTTGACGCGGTTCTACTAAACGGGTGTATTCGAGTGTTTAGTATGAAATCCACGTTCCATCTTCTATCATAATGTGACTGGAAAATCATAACCATTATTGTCATGGTGGATCGAAAATTCAAGTGCTATTCCCATCTGTTTTATCTTGTTAACTTCAGTCAAAAAGATTCGTAACCATTCAGCACAGATGTTTGTACAGCCAATGTTCCGTCACTCTTTTTTGTAAGATAGATAAACTGGCCGCACAAAAAGTAACATTTTTATCACCAGAATGTGCAACCTGTAGCAATAATTGAAGCAGAGACCGTTGAAGTTGGCACTGGTAGTAACAGCAGACTAGAATGATCACGAACGGATCACTAGGTAATTCATACGGATCATTAGTTGTGCAATCCGTAATTGTGTGGTATTTACTCATTCGAACACTTTGTGTTCGAAACGCGTTGTTGTTGAATAAAACTTAATTTGTGTGGAGACTTTTGTTTGTTTATCCATTTTACCTCAGAATTCATATGGAGCCTAAGTACAGCAGATGGCACACCTACGTAAAACGAATCACACTTGATATGCTTCATACAGTATTTGCACTAATTGTCACCTTCTTTAACACAACATTATCTTTATCATCGGTACCTTCATTACTTTAGTTCACTCATACTCACTGATAAATATATCTATCTCGATGTTCCTTTCTACAAAAATAACCATAATTTGAAATAGATTAGAGACTAAGATCTTCATCTCAATTTACTTTCTAACAAGTTCGTACAGCAGGTTTCCCACCCAATTTACTGGCAAGAGTGGTGATTCTGGCAGTGTACCAGTTAATACTGTGTCTGTTTCCCTGCCCTCTTATATTGGGTATACCTGCTGTATCATCCACTGATTTAAGGTAGGACATAATAGAACATGGTGATAACTTATCATTGACATTGTTATACTCTTCAACCAGTAGTTAATGCTTCTTTAAAGTTTCAACGTTTGTAAACTGTTTTCTACACAAAAATTACTGTAACTTGTAAAAAAAAAAAAAGGGTGAATCACTTTGTACCAAGTCAGTTATGAATAGGATGTCTAAAAATATCCGAACTGATATTCGGAATATTTTCGAATAAGGGCCTCCTTCATATCAGCCCCCCCCCCCCCCCACTCCAACCTTGTTAATTTCTTCTACCATTGGGGTTTAACTTCTAGAAGTAATACCTGCATACATGTGAGAGCAAAGTTGTGTGAAAGGCGTGGAGGCTGATTTGCTCTATTACAACACTCATCCCCACTTCATCTTTCCTCACACAGCACACGTCATATTATTCCGAAAAACACCTCTTTTTCCTCCAAACCATATTGCTGTTTTGGAGAGTTCTAATTGTGTTACATTTTGCGTGATCTGGCATCTATACTTTTTAAACAAATTCATATGTTTCATGTTTAACTTCTTTAATTTACTTGTACACCTATTTTTTTATTTTTGAAATAATTACACATTTAAGTATTATTGCTATTAGCAATAATAATAGCAATATTATTTTATTTCTCAATTTTTTGTAATCCGTTATCACAGTTAACATTTCATTTATTATCTGTCTACCTCTTCAATTGCTCTTACTTCATTTTTCTACCTTCACTTACTTCCTTCCTGATAACTTTTCTTTCTTACTTTTAACTGGACACTTACTTAGCAACACAGTTTGTTGCAAACCACATCATTGGCGTTTTTTCCATCTGGTTCTTCTTTCTTATGATGACGGTTCACCCGAAAATTAGGGAATGTAAGTGTTTTTTTTATTTTATATGAACCTACAGTTTATTTTTGAACACTTACGTTGCACAGTTGTAAAAAAACTAAACATTTTTACAATATAAATATATATCATTTTGCTTATCCATTTCTATAACAAATTCCTCAAGTTTTAATGTAGAATTATATACAATAACTTAATTTATTTTTTTATTCTGAGACTGCATCTATTTGACTAGTAAAAATAATTTTGAACGCAATAAAATAAGTATACATCCCTTATTTGTATAATACCTATGACTAATTTATAGGAACTATTATTTTTAGGTCCAACAAAATCAATAAACAATAAAACTTACCAATGTACAAAATACATTGCTGTTTAAAATCGTCTTCAATTTCACTTTTAAATATCGTGTTGACATTAAAGGCTGAAGATAAGTTTGATATTTCGAACATATCCAAGCCTTCAGAATCTCCAACCACTACGCAAACTCTTGAGTCCACAACCTGAAGAAATTTTAAAGAAATCAGTGAGCAAAAATTATAATCACTATATACAAAAATTATGTACATAAATTGAACTATATACATATCATACAATTCTCATTCCATTCACAAGGCATCTATTTGTTTTTTTTTCACTAATTTAATTTGAAGTGACGAGAAATTTCTCAATGAATAAGTTATACTTACACTTCTAAAATAACATTTAGAATTTTAAAAAATAACAATACAAAGAGAAAAATATGGCGCCAGTTTGGTCTAGTGGTCAGCGTTTTTAGAGGTAATAACAAACGCAGAGATTAATGAACCAAATAAACTGTATTTCTGATTTCAAGTAAAAGATGGAAAACTTCTTTATAGTGTCCTTCAGAGAGTAATATGTCAGGTTTTCATTGAAGATGAACTATTTTAATTTATAAACAGATGTTGTTAATAACACTAACAGCCGTTACTCATACCTCTTAACTAATAACAAAAATCAGACGCTGTCCGTCTTCAATAGCAACTGATCTCTTGACCAGTCTTCAATAACAAATCATTATAGATCAGTGGCTCTTGAAGATGGACAGTATCCCAAACCGACTGAGTAACAACTGCATTGATGAGAATGAGGAAACAAAACGGAACTCGTCCAGGTGGACCCCGAGGTTAAGTCCTGGAGTCTTTAAGACCGGTTGCCACTTAGTAAAGAAATTAACAATGTTTACCGAGGAAATGAAAAAGGAAAAGGGAAGACAAGAAGAAAAGAGAAAAACGTAAGAAGTCAAAGAGTTAAGGTGGAAAAAGGGAACAGGAAAGGGGAAGAAACCTTAAACCAATCACAGACCAGCGATGACAGATAAAACTTCTGCCTTGGCGCAGTCCAAGACAGGTAAAATTTGCTAAGGAAATTCAAATGCCTTATATAGATGAAAGATGAATTCCCACCAGATAGCACACGAGCCACTGCTGACTTCAGCCCCTAGAAAACCGGTTTTGTGTACCACATGAAACGTGCAAGGTCACACGTTCTCAAACATTTACCATATATATACTATACTTCAGTAGCATCAAATTTAAGGTTCTAAATTTGAATATAAGACAGTCTTTTTTTCATCGTAAACTAAAACTACTTGCTCTCTTTTCACCTACAGACTAGCAACACAAATCACACTAGTCACTCCTAGAGTCAAGATGAATCAAGGACTTTGTCTGCTCTTCAGCCTCCTAAAATGTTCTACCCAATAAAAACCAGGAATAAAAGTAGATAATCCTAACACGTGATTTGGATTTTGCTTTAATTAGTGAGAATTAAGTAGACTTTTGTTTACAACAACATGAAAATGTGTTATATAATAAGATTGTATTTTACCCTAAATGACTGTCACAATATTCACAATTCAATATTCACCCATTAATACAATTCAATTTAAGCAAATTTAACGCCTCTTTATTTTGTTTCAAATATGTTTAGAATACATGCTAAACGTCATTTTATTTTAACAAACATAAAATTCAATAAGACGAAAAAAAACATAGCAGTCTGTCAATTTTATACTCCTGTCATATAACTTTGTAATATATTAATGCTTGAAAATATATTTATTACAGTATATAAAATATTCACTTAATTCTATTTTAAAGAACAATGGGTATCAAGAATTCAGTTCGAAGAATTAAATAATGTAACTAGTTTAGTGTGGTAATTGTTCATAATAATTACAATTATCATAATAATGACTATAGTATTTGTACTTCATTATTTTATTGTCTGAACAGGACAAACTGTAAGTAACCATTAGCTAAAATTGCATGGCAGTCTTGTTAACATTATTCTTTCGTTAACACCCGGGATTAAATTTCATTTCTCTTTTAGCCCTTATTTTAGAAATGTCACAGGGTTAATGCTACACAGGATAATAAATTATACTATACTTAAGAGAAGAGAACTTCCACAAATACCAGATAAAATATAATTGCGAAGGCGACGACTTTTTGTCCTCTCCGAGAGAACGTGAGGGATTATTAACAGAGAGCAAGTTAACCTTTAAAGCATTCCCAACTAATTAATTTTCAAAACTTAAATCATTTAACAACTTGATTCCAATTATTAGTTACAGTGGATACATGAATGTAGTTCTGTTATCTTGATATGTATACAATGGAAAATAAAAACTAAATACTTACAAGAATTGAGAAGGATGTTTGAGAATCGAGAGCAGTTTTTTCGCTTAAGTTAAAGTGATTCGAGAGGTACGTCATTCTGTTGGGATGCATGGGCCGCACTAGGTGACCGTCCAAACACTTAATGGTCCATAAAATGTAGGGAGATTGTCCTTTTGATGCTTTCATCTGGAAAGTTATTTACAATGTTCACAAATGAAAGGAGCATTACAACCAAACAAGTGTATTTCTCATCACATCAGAAAACAGTATTATTATATTCAGTTTAAACCACAATGGAAAAAGGAAAACAATAAAAATAAATGCTCTGAGGCATTTCATTACTTTTATGTTAGCTTCTCAGTTTTTTACTTTGTTTTCTCTCTGATGACATAAAGTGAAAGGCCTCAGAGCATTTAATTCTATTCTTTTCCTTGTTCCATTGTGGTTTAAACTTCATTGATTGCATCACGTGTTTATTTATTGTGATTTTTCTGCTTATTAATATATGTACAGAAACGTTACTGTTATATTCAATGTCATAAAAACTTCATTACTATATTTTAGTAATGAGAAAAAGTATTTATTTTGGTTTTAAAACAGAAGCTTAACCCAATTGTCACGCTTGGATTTTCAGCCACATACAATCGATATGAAATAATGTTGATTCTCCCTGAAACAACGTTGGTTGTTTCAAGCTGTTTATTGAAAGACAAAATCCCTGCGTATTAAGGGAAAAAATGGAGTTACTATAGAATAAAACCATTACTAAAAAACTTCCAACACGCAACTAGTGTTGCAAAAGATAGATATCGGGATACAACTACTACTGAACGTCTCTATAGAACATGCTTTGCTGAGTCTGACCGATTACCCGCTTTGGCCCATTCGGTTTAAGATCTTCTAGTGCAGAGTTTTTCAAACTTTTTTCGTCGCGGAATCCTTTTTGGTTCCAGTAACTTTCCCGGGAACCCCAGATTCTAATGATTTTATACAATTATAATATAAATATTTTCATATGCCTTTATAAATAATATGTATGTTTAAAAAAATTAAAAAAGTAATATTACGGCAATGTGTATTTTTCGAATAAAAAGTCAAAACTAAAAGATTTTAATTTTCATATTTTCCACTAGTGCATAACACATAAAACAGAATTACTAGCAATTTTAACACAGAGTTTGTTTTGTAATCATTTTTGGCTTTATAGTTGAGAGTTTCATTCTCAAGTCAGCCCCAGCATTAAGTCTACTTCGGTATTTGGTGTATATGACAGTTTAAAGGGAAAATCCAGTTTCACACAAGTAGGTAGTGGGAAATGGCAGCAATGTGTGAAGTGCTACTTTTGCAATAGTAGGAAATTTGGGAATCAGATATTTCCAAAAGATGACTAGTGATTCATCCAAAATATGAATAAAATGTTGACTACTTTTACTTATATGTAGATATAAACATTATTCGGTTTCATGATTCACAAGAAATATATAATAAATCCATACCCACAAAAAAAAAGTTTTAGAAAAATGTTTTTACTAAATGTTTTTCACGGAACCCCAGAGAGTCGTTAAGGAATCCCTGGGTTCCGCGGACCCACTTTGGGAACCTCTGTTCTACAGGGGTGGGCAAACTTTTTGATATTCAGCCCATATTGACTTCAAAAATTTCACAGCCGGGCCATATTGAAAGATGGATCTCAGCCCAAAGACAAAGATCTGTATTTTAATCTTTTACGCTCGTTTTGAATAAGTGTGTTATTCTCTATTTCCTATTACCATGCTATTTCTTTTAAATATATATGACCCAAGACAAAAAAAATATCGTCTCTGGTCTTTATTTTATTAACGTTTTCACTTTACACCACTCCGATTTCTTATGATGGTGTTAGTATGATTACATTTGCCAGCATGAATGCCAGTTTTGAAATCTTTGAAAAATTCTCTATTAATCGTTCAACAAAGAGTTCATATGCTCAATATCTTTTCCATTGATCTGATAGAATGATTAATCTTGGTTTGCATATTTAAAAATTATTTTTTTTGTGTGGATTTATTTCCCATCTTAAACAAGACTTAGGATTGTTTTAGAGTAGATGTTCTTTCTACTATTCTGAAAACCTACCACCTCTTTATCACGATGGTCAATGTAGTATTATACTTTGTAAAACTAACTTTCAGAGAGCTCATGGTATTGAACCTTGGCTAGAGTCTGGGGGGTATTCATGAATTTTGAACAGTTTTCATACTTTTTCTAATGACTTCATAAATACCTTCAATCGAGGTACACTAATTTTAGCATTTTTACGATAAATGTTTTCACCATTATTACAAAGTGAAAATAACTGGGTTTAACCTCGTTTATTGTTTACATTTTCTACAAGTAAGATGGTATTTAAAATATCAAAAAAAAACACAACTAAGTCGGTTTAACGTATAATTAGTGTTTCATTTATTCAATAAAACAGAAAAAAAATATACACCCATAAATAGATCACGTCTATGGGTTATAAGTCTTGAAAGACTAGCGGGTTGGATTGGAATGACGAACGGGTCGAATGTGGCCCACGGGCCGAAGTTTGCCCACCTCTGATCTAGAAGAAAGAAGAAGAGGTCAAACTTTCATGATTCGATATGATGTGCAAAATAAACTAGTCATCACTAAGCTGTTATTCAATTCTTATCAACAATTAAGAGACATGGTTAATCGGAGTTTAGGACCCTTTTGGAAGAGAGAGTTACTCTTTATTCTATTATTTGTTTATAATGAAAACAGGATTATTTACTGAATAACTTCCTGCAGGGTAATTAAACAAAAACAGCAGGTCATAGCCTGGTCATTCCTGTTTAGACGACCAGTTAAAATAAGCATTAGGAAAATGTTAATAAATACTATGGTCATTTCCCCTAAAAAAATAAATGAAATAGAAATATATACAAAGTTAATATAACAAATAAATATTAATATTTACCAAATTCGGTTGTGAAACAGAGTAGGAATCAGAAGGATATATTTTAACTGTAATGCCAAAAAGAGTCAACTGAGATCTGTGTTGAGCCACAAAGTAGCCTTCATCCGTCACTATGCTTTCTTTGTAGTGGTTTATTTCTCCCTGAGATATAAGCGAAACTACAAAGAAAGTAAATTAACAAACAATTATTTCAATAGAATAAATTCAAAACATTTTAAACCAAACATCGGATAATTAATTAAAACCTTTAGAAGAGTTATAATTAAATTGTTTTCTCACTTACGAAATAGCTGTATTTGTTTTTTAAGAAAGACTGAGAGATCGGTTTTTTACTTAACTACCTATCGGTAAAGTATGAAAAAAAATGTTTAAATTTGTTGATTGTTTACAACAAATATAATTTCTGTTCCTGCTGTTTGTGTATGTATTTAAGAATTTCTCCATAAACAGATAAAATAAAAAAAATAACTTATAAACTTCAGTATAAAATTCTAAAATCAGGTTAATATCTTTTAAGTAGAAAAAGTCCCCAGATGATTCTCAAATTGAATTATTTTGGAAAGAGTAACAAACATAGTCAGTCAGAAGCTACATATTGTAACTTCCGAAAATCGCATAGGTCTTGTGTTTTCCAGAACTGCAACAAACAAAACTCAAGCTGCAGTGGAAGGCAAAAGAAATACTGCAGTACTTTTCTCAGGATTTAATTTAAATATTTATAACAAAAAGAAGTAAGCTAAGACAAAAACTAAGCTAAATCCAAAATCTAAATTAATATGTCAATCAATAAACCGACATAATGCTGCAAATTACGTGAACCTCAAAGGGTTCATGAACCAACAGTCTAAGAAAGATGACATTATTTTTAAGGATACAAATTTTCTACAATACAATAACTTCTTTAAACCACTGTATTTATTTTTTATTTATTATTAATTTTCTTAATTGAAATTCTATAATTTATAAAAAAAAACTATCTGAAAATAACAGCATAAACTAGTTTTTATAATAATATAAAAAAGTTATTATTTTTTTTATAAAAAAATTTTAGTTTTTAAAATACCAATATCATCTTAAAGAAATAAATAAAAATAGATAACTAAAGGAAGGATAATACCATCAGAAGCCGAGGTGGAAGGATAGCTTGCATAATCGTAATTATTAATTGACATCTGAAGAAGTGACACCCTATCCAAAAGACCTGAACAGATTCTGATCACTAAGGGTCCAACCACGTACCTCATCAGTTGTTTATCTCTAGTATGTCTGTAACATAATTGTTTGTTTATGTTTATTTTACTCATTTTAGCTTAAAAACATAGCAAGTATAACATAATAATCATAAAAAGATATTTTCATAAGAGATTCATGTTTTATGTTATAGTGTTATTCTTTGAAAGATTTTTAATACTCGCAAGTTTTACAAAAAAACAAACGAATTAAAAATGGCCAAGTGAATCATGCAAATATATGATTCAATATTTCAATGAAGAGAAACATTCAAGCGTAATATTATGCTCCTACAAAGGAGATCCTCTGGCAGGGACGATCTAATGGTTAACGTGCCACCGTTGGTCCTGAGTTCATATATCGTTCTATCTCTAAATTTTTTTTAGTTGAGATGAATAAAATCTTGTGCACATGTTTTCCAGAGAAGAAGCAAAACTTCTGTTTAAGCACTCGGTCATATCATGGGATAAAGCTTGTCAGATGTTTTTAACGCAGTTCACTTTAGCCACACTATGGAGAGACAGCATTTCTCCGTCATAATGACGGACCAACGAAGCGATCAAGTTGTACCTCACGGAGGCGGCTACAAACGGCACACATCACTCTTACAGGCGACAATTAAAAGTTATTTTAGATGGCAAATCATTCCTGGGTACATGTATATGCATGGGTACTTTCTGATGCCATGGACAATTTTCATCTATGGCTCATGACATCACCTGAAATGAACCCATATACAAGAAGTCCACAAACAGAGACTACTTAAGGCCGTTGGTCGCGAACCAATTAGATATCAGGTACTCTTTAAAGATCTCTACTTAAATCAACAAACTTAAACACAACTCTACTTAAAGGAAGCAAAATCTACTTAAAAGGGATCTCAAATGTTTTTACGGTATACACCTGCATTATTTGAAAAGTCCCTTGGCCTAACCTACAACTACAACAGATAAACGAAGTAGCCAACAACAGACCAAACTATAACTCATAGAGGATTTCGAAAAAAAAACATAGCAATAATAGGGCTATTAAGCTTAGTAATATCATCAAACTGCTGAACAAAAACTTTATCATGCAATGTGGCTTTACTTATAATGTTAGAACCCTATAGATATTTAACCATGAGATAGAAATGGCCCAAAAGTGGTTAGAGATCAACGAATTTACGAGAAAAGATATGCATAATAATGGTTGATAGTGACCTGGAATGACTAGTGTCAGAGTCGTAACAAAGCTCCTTTTCCACTATAGTCAGCTCGTCCACGAAAAAAGTCGGAGCTCTTTCCATCATCAGGGTCTCTAAAAAAACAAAAAAATAATATCAACAAATTTGTATTGGTCAAACTTTTCATCTTGAGAAACTCCATATTTAAGATGAAGGTAAATAAACTATTTTAGTTCTTCAAACAACTTTATAAAAAGCTATACATTTCATCCATCCATGTTACCATACCCAGGTTGTAAACTTATAATTCAAACCTCATAAAGCCTTTCTCACTGTTAACATTTTGACCAATACTGCTGCAATTTAACTTCTTCAGGTAGCACTGATAGACAATCATATTTGTCTCTATTATAATTATTTAATCGTCTTTTAGTAATAATTTAGTTTTTCGTAATTTTCAAACTTCTGAAAAATAGGTGAATCTAACATATCCTTCTATTCATTTAGAGTTTCTGTGTTGCTATTTTTCGTAGACAGTCATATTTCTAAAGCTTCATATATAGTAGGTAAACACTAAATTATTCATTTGTATTTGTAATAAATTATTTATTTATGATAATTATTCTTATTACATTATTTAAATTGCCATAGATCATTATATACAAAGGATTAAAACGAATAATAGTTCAACTTATCTAAAATAGTTCACCTTAGAATTAGTAGATAAAATTAAGCAAAAAATATGAACCATTTACTCTTCAAACACACTGGTGATATTAACTACTACAGTAGATTTCCATCTCTTAGAACTGAAAGTAAAACTTTATTTCAGGAATGTTCCAACTGATTTTTAGCTAATGTAGAAAAAAGAGTTCAGAGTATTATTAAGAAATTCTGAAACTATGTAAACTCTATTAACTCAAACACTGCAGTCCAATCCTCTTGGGTTCACTAACTGTTGGATTGATTTTGTAATTTTCAGGAGTTTAAAAATTATAAAAGATGAATGAAGATAATAGAGAGAAATATAATTATGTCAGTGCTACCTGTAGGAGCTAAATTACAGTAGTATTGCAAAGCGTTATACTACCTGTAGCGTCAGTGCTACCTGTAGGAGCTAAATTACAGTAGTATTGCAAAGCGTTAGTTAACAGTGAGAAAGACTATAAAGCGAGGTACTGTTTTATGTAGTTTGTATCATAAGTTTATAGCCTGTTGATGGTCACATAGATGGCTGAAATATATATATATAAAAAGTCCAAAACCATAAAGAAAAAGAAATTCTCTCTTTTGCTTTTATTTTTCTTGTGGTTTTGGACTTCATTGATTGTATCACGAAGTCCGATACAAAAACGATATATATATTATATATAAAAGTTTAAAACGAACAATAGTAACACAGAGTAAGAAATACATTTACTAACTCAAATTTCGGGAAATCCGTCTTTACAAGAAAAGAGAGAGGGAGATCAAGGACCACAGAGACGCAACGGTAACCCAGAGGCCGATTTTCGGAAAATTTTTTTTTTCAAGTTAGCAAGTGTGTTCTTTACTCTACGTGTTACTTTTCTATGTACACATTGTTTATGTTACACACTATGTTTCTTACGTTTATTTTCTACGGTAACCCAGAGGCCGATTTTCGGAAAATTTTTTTTTCAAGTTAGCAAGTGTGTTCTTTACTCTACGTGTTACTTTTCTTCGACTTTGAAGTTTGTATGTCTACCTTGTATCATCGCTTTGACTTTATAGTGAATACATATATTTTTAAGTGTCTTTTTAATTTTAAGTCTTTCTTTACCTTACTCTTGACAATGTTAACTATTTTGTTCATGAACTTAACTCTAGACATCTACAGAGAGACATTATCAGTTAATATAGCAAAAATTCCATTCAATAATAATTTAAGTAAACGATTTCTATGTTTGAACAAAATCAATTACAAAATAATTAAAACGGAAAACGAGAAACATACTGTGAAGTATATCAGAAATAAATAAACAAAAAAAAAACATGTCATCTACCAGTTACAGTAGAGAGATGGTAATCCCAAGGTCTCTGAGGTAAGTCGGTGTCGGGGTGATGAAATAAAGATTCCGAATAAAAAGACTGCGGAATTTCACCACATTGCAAATAAGGTTCCTGAAATCCATAAAACAAACATTTATTATATTTATCTCTCTACTTTAAAGCTAGTGAAACTCCCCCCGACATTCTCCTGTTTATAACTTATTAGTTGGAAATTACTTTATAAAGTAAAATTAAATTTAAAAAAAAACTACAATGGAACCTCAAGAAAAGAATTGTATTTGCCACTGGACCAAACTCATAAATATATTTAGTCATACAACGATTCTGTTTGTCTACTTAAAATACATTAATACATTTCAAACAAATGAGCAAGACACTCTATTACAGACTTCACAAAAAAGATGACCAAACTTATTTTACTGACTAAAGTACCTAACAATAGTGTAATGCACGTAGTATGTATGATTGATATTACATCGTGTAAGCATCATCAAATAGTAAGGAATATGTTTGGATGTCAGACTAGACGAAGGCGATTTCACTTGGTTCATAAAGTTAATTGATAAATATTAATTTTTTCTTATTTTATTAACTTTCTCACTCAATTTAATTTATAATTTCAACAATATATTTGTTATTATACTTACTCTTGTATAAATACATTTAATTAATGTTATTGCGTTTTTTAACGAATTATTGCTAAAATGTTGGAAAAAAATAGCTTTGCTTTTCTGGTGACTGGGTAGTCAGCAAATTTGCAAATTAAAAGCTGGAAAGTTTGAAATTCGTATCTCAAGGTAACAAAGAGTCTGCCTTCGGCTTGAATATTGGAACACTCAACTATATTAGGGGATCTACTACACTCATAGTTATAAAATAAGGGGCTTGTCTAAAATCTAAAAGTCTTCTTTACAGTATTTAAATGAACAATGAATCTATGTAAACATGAGACAAAGCTCTTCATCTTGAGGAGAAGGAAGAAGGCTAGCAGAACAAACACCCAGCTGAAGATTGGTCCAGTCAGAGCCATTTGACGAGAGTTCAACAAACAGCCCTCCCAGTAACAACTGGCCCATGCTATCCCAACTCTTGCCATCGTCCACTTTGACCAACTGAAACATCAATCCGATGTCACCCAAAACCACTGTTATTCGATGAAAACAGGTTCGTTAATTTCATTAAATGACTGATTTTCAGCTGTACAGAATCAATCACCATTTATTCTAAAAATCTATTGAACTGATTACTGGCCATTGAAGGAACTAAACTTTCTGTTACTTTACCAATTTAGCTTCTCATTACGACGTCTGTATACTTTAAAACGAATTACAAAATTACAATATTTTTATAAAGATGATAACAGGTTGAATTCCAATAATATATACGTTCAATGTAATGTAGTATATTTTCGGAACCACAAACTTATGTTCTTCTGCAACAGAATTCGAGGCTTTCAACTTTAGTGATATTACAGATGGGGAAGCTGGCTTCCCCTTAAATATCCCTAATTCAGTTAGGTGAAATGGGAGTTTGCTGATATAGAAATAATGTCAAGTAAGATGTACAGACTCGGATCAACATCTTCACGTCCTCTCCGAGGGACGGAGGCCCATCTAGAGCATGGACATGATTCAAACTGCAATCTTCCGTGCTAGAGGTAAATACCAATGGTACCTGTTAGACCGCACCTGTCTCCTTTCTAACTATAAATAATAGGAACGTAATTTAAACGTATGTTCTCACTTTTGACTGAAACAGATAACCCAAATAAATTCCTTATCCATAGTCAAACTAATACAAAAAAAAAAGCTTTGTATCTAGGGTAAAGCAGTTGACGTAGAAGCCGAGGTGGAGTTTATGCTGGGGTGGTTGGGTGGCAGGGAGAGCAGGAGTGTCCGGCATAAGTTGGGAGAAGTTTGGAACAAAACCCCACAACCAGGCTCCCCAAGACTCCGAGTAACCTCCCCCATCATTACCTGGAACAATCACAACAAACAGTTACTTCAAGTCGTTGTCAAATATCCTGCACTCAATTAAAATGTTAATGAATACACACTAGTATTAGTGACTATAGCAGAGATCCTTAGAGTAAAACAACTCTTAAAACCGATTACTAATACTTTATACTTTTTTAATATAAACCTGAACCTGGAAAACACATATGAGGTCAACTAAAGTTCGCATTCTGTTTTACTAATGTTATCAAGGCACTGGCAAGATTAATTTATATAATCTCTTTAATAAGTTCAAAAAACCGGCAGCGATGTATCAGAGATCTCCTACTTTCGTTGGATATACGCGATAGAACACCAGTTCTTAGTTGCAACATTCCAACTCATGCAGCTGACAATAAATCGGCTTCTAGCTTTGGAATGAATCCGGAGCTGAGGTAGAGGTCTAAGCTAATAGCCAACTGAGCTACAATATCCTCTCCTAGTCCTCTAGGGTAATTCAGAGTAGTATTTAACATGAATTAACGTCAAGTATTATAGATAGCAGGCCCCACTCAGTCGTGTTGCCCTCGTCATTTAAGTAAGGCATTAGTAAACGTGTGAACATGTGTGCTCCGTGTCAATAGTAGTGTCCTCCTCATTAGTATCTGTGACAAGTATTAATAGAAAAGAATAAGAAAGTAAAATAAGTAAACCCTTTTCATTTCCAGCATCGATATGCTCAGGTAATGACCCAGGTATATGATCAGGTCATCATACAGTGGATCATGTTATGAACTTAATACATAACCGTTCAGTGTTCACACTTAATACATAAGAGTTCAGTGTTCACACTTAATACATAAGAGTTCAGTGTTCACACTTAATACATAAGAGTTCAGTGTTCACACTTAATACATAAGAGTTCAGTGTTCACACTTAATACATAAGAGTTCAGTGTTCACACTTAATACATAACAGTTCAGTGTTCACACTTAATACATAAGAGTTCAGTGTTCACACTTAATACATAAGTGTGTAAGTGTTGATGTCGATAGAACAAATAGGCTTTCATTTCAGTTTTCTGCAAAATCAAACAGAGTCCACCTTTCTGTTTGCCATATACAAGTCAGTAAAAAAAACACGTTTATGTCCACGCCTACAGATATTTTAAAGTAACCTACTGCAAATTACATCATCCATCTCTGCAAAGTTTCAGTATTTCGAAAAAAAAATGAAAAGATTTTTATATTAATTGTTAGGTGCAAGTGACGTGTCATTTATATATACCAAAAATGTTAATACCACAGTGTTACTCAGTGTCATATAATTATAGAGATTGTGCATATTTAGTAAATAATGGTAAATTTATCATTAACGTAAACTGCTTAAGACAGTACTCTGAAGATGGATGAAATATATTCGTAACGATATTATTATGTTGGGGTACCAAAGTCTTATTCATTAACCTGTTACAGAGCTTTTCAAAGTTAACACACAGAGTAAGGAAACACACTTACAGATTCAAATTTTCGGGTAATCCGTCTTCAGGAGAAAAGAGAAAGGGAGACCAAGCACGTTGTAGACGCAACGGCAAGTAACGGGTTACGTTGCAGACGAAAATTTGAGTCTGTAAGTGTGTTTCCTTACTCTGTGTGTTACTCTTTTTGAATTTTGAACTCGTATTGTGTCCAGTTTGGATCGTGTTTCGTTTAATTAATTGATATATATATATATATATATATTGGCATAGTCAACGATCTCAGTTACTTTCTGAGTAACATAATAATTATTATATAATTATAACTTACCGTCAACTTCTTCATGCAAGGAATGAAAACTCTGTATAGACATGTTTGAATGATCTTTTGGTTGTTCCATGACACATCGCATAAACAACGCCAGTCGAATTATCATTGAAACCTGGAAACAGTGAAAACTTAATAATTCTCTGTAAATCAATTTATACTCTAAAGACGAAAATAATAATTAGAAAATTTCAAAAACCCAATATGAGTAAATATAACACTATAACAGATTGCAGAAGAAATAAAGATAAAAAATTATAGTTAGTCTCTATTCATCTAATGATTTCAAAAAATGGGCAGCCAAAATTCCTCTCAATTCATGGTTGCATTTTCAAAACTCTTCGTAGTATGTTGACCTTTTCTTTGTGGTTCTATAACGTAGGTAAAAAATTCTGTAACTTTATTTTTGAAATCAATAAGTCTACAAATGTAGATTAATGGACATTATGCGCATTACAGATTTTTGAATGAAAGTGATTTTTAAATCGAATTATTTTTTGTTTAAATTATAGTTATTTCTATTTACTGACATATATCTCTCTGAGGTCAGCTAATGAATCTCTAATGAATAAGACTAATGACACAAACATGTTTGACGTTTCTTAATTGAATAGTGAGAAGCAAACCATAATTTTTGATACCACTGTGTTTGAAATATCCTGAAATGAACCAATTATGGTCAGGGTTTACTCGTTCCTTTCAGTTTTTAGGACTACCATTGTTCAATTAGGACTCGATCGTCAACCCGAAGGGAAGTGCCCATTCACCCAGGAGTTCTCGGATAGAATTCCGGACCTAGGTCCTACTGAGCCTGTCTTGGCTACAGGTAAGGTCAGTGGCCACAAAGTAAGCTGTTGATGGATAGGTACATGGGAATCCGGGAGTCTACCTCCCCAGAGAAGGAGAACTCCGGAGCCCCTAAGCCCTCGAGAGAGCTGAAATTAGCCAATGCCCTATCCAATACTTAAGCATAGGAATGTTTCCACTTGACCTGAGGTTCACTTATGTTGAAAGTTACGTTGTCTGTTTGAATGGCCACCCTAGTTGACGAGGCACATCTTGAAGAAACACTTGGGTATGACTGACTCATTCGAATTTTCAAAGAACACTTGTACAGCAATGGTTCCTAAAAAAAAAAAGTTGAATTTTTAATCAGTTATCAATTATACTATTTCATGAACAGAGACTAATCACTGACTAGATACGATTCAATCCTTCCTGAGGCATTTCTTTTATCTAAACAAATAGTTACATCCAAAAGACTGATAAATTTTCTTAAATTCAAATCTCCAGTCGTGAGTTCTGCAAAAAAAAATTTTCAAATTCATAAAAGTAGTAAACAAACAAACTTTAAAGAACAAATCCAATGTAAAGATATAAAAGTTAAGATAGCATAAAGAGCGCCCATGTTTGAAAACAGCTCATACCTAAGATTAACAAAAAGTTGTCTAATTGTAGAGACAAATCATCGGAAAATCGTATTACGTGAAAAGTATATTTGAGAGAACTCTAGATAAGGTAGGTGGAATAAAAATGTAACCCGTATGTTACATATTACTACATGGATTATTGCATTATAGAAAGGAAGATTGGAAACACAGCTGGCGAATTCACTACTAAGATCCGAGAGGTAAGCTAATAAACTGTTACATTAAATATTTTATCAAGAATGTATAACAGGGAGAGATTCGTGCTTTTCCTATGATTTTTTTTTATGTTTTAATGTCAGATAGAACAAAATAACAGGGCAACATATCTGGACAGAAGAGGGTTAGTTGACACCTTACTGATAATATATTTAGAACTCAGAATCTAATACCAACCTGTAAACGCCATAGCCCATTCAGAGTTAACTGTATACATATTGACTGTTTTTATATTCATTGAAAGTACAATATCTTCCTCTACATATTTCAGAATCAAATTCTGGCATGTTATTTTTAAATTACATATTATCTTCTTCACTAAACCATTTATATAAGAAGATGGGGCTCCGCTTTCTTCTGGATACTCTAAAAGAAATTTTAATATAAATGAATTATTTAACTTCAACTAATGATTTACTCCAGAAATGAAACAAATTTACTTCTTTTTGGAACGTGCTGGTGGCCTAGCTCCTATTGGTTTCAATTTCACAATACACTCTGAAAAAAATTACAGTATACAATTTAAAATATAGTTATAAGAAAAGTCGGTATCTGTTGATAATGAATTATAAAATTACCCCGGTTTTCAATTAATACATTTAATATAGATTCTGTTAAAACTAGGAAAGCTTCTAATAAAAAAACAAAGGAACTATGGTGAAAAACTGGAGATCAAGTCATATATACTTAAACATTTTTTTCTGTTATACTTTGTGGAATAATTAACATATTTCCTTATCAATCCATAGTTCTTTTCATTCTAACATTGAAAAGACTGCATACATACAACTTAAAAATTTAGACTCTTATTCAATAACTACCTATAGTATCAATGGTAACAAGAACGGATTCAGAAGCAATTCTTGTCCATGGTACATGAATATGTAACTTATGAATGTGACCAGAAATAAATGACAAAGGTAGATTGACTTCTTGTTCCAAAACTTCCAAATCTAAATCCAAATTATTTAATATAGCGTCACCTTTCCATAGAGATAGCTGAAAAATAATGATAAGGGAAAATAAAGCAAACTAAATATTGAATTGATGGATTAAAACTAAAAAAATATTAAAAATTATCACCTTGACATCTTTACGTCTGAAGTTTTTAACATAATGATCAACATACGTTAAAATCACAGATGTTATGTACGATTCTATTCTGTATATCATGATGACTACATCTATTTAATAAAAAAAATCACAATACAATATTATATACAATTGTCTTCTGTATATTATCCATCACTGATCTACTCCACATATTTATCTGTTTATATCAAAATTCACTGTAACCATTCTACGCTAAATTATCATATTAAAATATTTTTCCACAACTGTTTTATTCGAGGATGTATATTTTTTAATTTGAAGTATCATGAAATCAAAAAGGACCATTTTAAATAAGCTTCATCCATCAATATTGATGGAATCAACTATCAACACATTATATTTTGCAAACTGACCGGAAACATGGGCACAAACAATCGTCTAAAGTCTAAATAGTAAACGTTGATAAGAGATAAAAGCAGTATGGGCATCAAAAGGTTTCAATTTAAAAAAATTTACTACAACAAAAACAAAATTAATTCTCAGTTTTATAATTACTCAAAAGTTTATTTTAATGTTCAAGTTTTTCTAAATGTTAAAAATAGCTATTATTTTGCTATTCTTTTGAGTATTCATATATTTCCGTATTTATCTTCAGGAAGATTCCATAACGTCATTTTTCCTTATTATATATGCAGTCTTATCCATCAAAGAACTTTCTTATGGTTTGGTGGAATTTGAAAGACTGCATATATATATTATAATTACACTGACAGGATTTTTAATGCTCAAATTAAATACGTGAAAAGATATATTAGTAAGTTAGTGATTTAGTGACGTTTGGCTTAGTCACTCAGGTTACTTCTATAAATCACTCTGATGAGATGCTCTTTGAGTTAATTAACCATTGTTGTATGTGTTGCCCAGATTTTGTAAAGCAGATTTGAGTGTCTGTTAATAACAAAACAAAATTCTTCAGTTGTCCAAAAATAAATATAGTTCCTCTCTTTGCCTTCTCTCCTCAGAGTCTATAAAAAATTATTCTGGTAAGCCAAGCCCTTTGTTTATTTTGGTTACATTCTATATTGATGTCATTTGTCAGTGATGAATTTTTTATAACCCTGATAATATGCTGTAACTGCAATCATTACATAGTAATTTTAAAAGATTTTGTTCTCATGGACTTTGTACATCAGATCTGAAAATCAATCTCATTCCAGTTGCAATATAATGCTGTCAAACTCAATGTACTAAACGGTACAATGACAGAAACAGTGGGATGAAACTAGTGTAATGAGGGGTTACGATGCATCCCAATTTTAATTTAAGTGATGAAGTTTAGTTAATATCTCTAATGTGTTTAAAAATGCTAGTGAATGTTGAAAAACTAAGTATATAGTCTATCTAGTGACAGGTAAAAGGTGAGTTACAGTAGGCCCTTAACTACCGATCGCTGAAAATTCCCTTCAATCGACTTTCACACCCATTTCCTCCCCCCCCCCCCCCTCCGTCTTGATATCAATAGTTCCTGGTTTTGCCAGAAAAACTTCTTGAAATCGCGATACGATAATCATCATTTATTGAATTAACACGCATAGTGGACCTTTAGAATTGTTTATATTATTAACAGCTGGTTGATGATGTTTTTCTGAAACAATTCTGTGATTATATTCATCACAAAAGACAAGGTATGCCTTCATTATGAAAATACAGTTTTACTGAAGTACACGGCTACGAATTGTAGAAATGCAAAGGGTGGGTATTAGATGAAGAGGAGGTAGCAGAAGTGTTTAATAGTGAGGGACACTCATGAAAACATATGGTCCTAAAAAGATTTGAGGCCTCAAATACAGCACTACTGCTACGCAAGCTATCTTTAGGCCACATCCAACACTGTAAATACTGTTTAAAAAAATAACTTTATGCTTATTACGAATAAAGTTTGATTGCTTTTGTGTGAAGGTATTGACAATACTTTAAAGTTAGTAGAATTAACAAAGGCCTTTTCCCTACAAGATAGTTTGCTCTCATAATACGAGAAAGTTTGGGAAACCCTCGTCAGCATGCATTCATCAAAACGATCTCATGTTTACACGATAATAAAACTGTATTAACTATTCTATAATAATTTTTCAGATGGTTTACAAAAGTAACCTGCGAACGCTAACACTTTCTTCGGTCCCCAACTCCTCTGACATAATATGGGTGCTTACACATTTTCTGTGTGCCATCCAGGGCTGTGGAAATTGTTACGTTGATACAAATTTGTTTGATATACTAGAGGAAGAATAAACATGGGAGACACAAAAGTGGACGATACTACGAGGGTCGTCCAGAAAATAAGTTCCGTTTTGGTCTGTAGGGCGGTAGGAGTGGTTTTTGCCAAATCCGGCAACACCGCTCGAAAGAGGAGAGGTGGGGGACCTCAGTCGGTCAATTACCAACGTCAGGGCAGGTAGTTGAAATGGAGCCCTCCATGTCACGTCCCGCCACCTCGATCCCCGTTCCTCTCGAGTTGTTTTGCGCGGAGTGATTCAATTTCTTTATGCACAGGGTTTCAAATCAGTTCAAATTCACGAACAGCTCATTTCTGTTTATGGAGAAGGTGTAATGAGTGAATCAATGGTGAGGAGATGGGTATGTGAATTTAAGGCGGGAAGACATTCAGCTCTCTAGGGACCCACCGGGCGGAAACTTTCCGAAAGTCAAGTTTTTCCGAGACGATCTCATGGATGAGGGATCGTGAGATGTCTGGGAAACTCAGGTGGAGTTCATCCAGGGTTAAACGACGATCTTTGCGAATTGCATTGTCGATTTCTGCGACAATTTCGTCCGTCACAACTGAGGGTCTGCCTCTCCCACTTTCATCCTCAAGTGAATGTCTTCCCGCCTTAAATTCACGTACCCATCTCCTCACCATTGATTCACTCATTACACCTTCTCCATAAACAGAAATGAGCTGTTCGTGAATTTGAACTGATTTGAAACCCTGTGCATAAAGAAATTGAATCACTCCGCGCAAAACAACTCGAGAGGGAACGGGGATCGAGGTGGCGGGACGTGACATGGAGGGCTCCATTTCAACCACCTGCCCTGACGTTGGTAATTGACCGACTGAGGTCCCCCACCTCTCATTCTATTCCCCCACCTCTCCTCTTTCGAGCGGTGTTGCCGGATTTGGCAAAAACCACTCCTACTGCCCTACAGACCAAAACGGAACTTATTTTCTGGACGACCCTCGTACGATGAGTCCCTAAGCAGACCACAAAAAACTCTATTGATGATGTACGGACATATATACATCACTTGTGCAGACACAAGTAAAATAATTTCATAATCACTATAGCACTTAAGCCCAGAAATGAAGAACTCAAATACGGAGTTCTTCTTTACGACAGATATAAGCGATTATTTCATTAATCATTAACTTTAAGCACTGAATAAAAATTTATCATCATCCTGAAAATGTATCAAAAAAATGATAAATATAATAAATACATATATCATAATCTATATGCGATCAAGTCAAACATACACTATATGTTTCAGTTCAAATGAATAATAAAGGTGAGGTTTTAAAAAATGAGTTCTATCTGATAATTTTATTTTAAACAAAGAATATGTACAATTAAAATTAAATTTTACAATCCTAAAAAAAATCAATAAAATCAGTACAAAAATTTATTGGGGGTAGAATTCAGTGTTTAGACTGTGAAAAAAAGTTTATAATGAAAAGGCTGGAAATGTAGATGAATCCGGATTTTCTAGGTCATCCAAGAAAGCTAATATTCCTGCTATTCCTGTAAATAAAATTAATAATATATATAAATATACTTGGTCGTCAGAAAAGATCCAAAGTTAACAACAGATGTTTTGAAATTCCAAATATACAGAGAGTAGGAAAGACACATTCTCAAATTTTCATCAAGTTGAAGGATCAAAATATAATAATTCATATAAATACACTCCTACAATCCAACCAAAAATGCTTGAATATGTCTTTCTTGTTTTATATGAACCTATAGTTCATACTTTAACCTTTATACAAGCATAAATATCAAATACACAAAAAATTCAAGAGCTCCTGTTACCTTCCCCCTACAGGTACTTTCTTTTCTGATTAAAATGAATGTTGATAGGTATAAGGGACTAGTTTTCGATGTTTTTAGCTGCTATTTGCTTTACTAAATTGACTGACATTTTTATTACAGTTTTTATATGCAACTGGGACCTCACTACGAAAGCTTCAGTCAACACTTGTTAATAAGGAGAATGATGGGGGGTGAGTTTTAGTAGCTTGGGATTCTCGCAAATCGGATTTTCTCATGTCGAGAAAGATTTTTGCACGAAAGACATCTTTTATCTCGGATTTCTCGAAAATAAAGTATCTCTTTTGTATATGTTTCACTGTACATATGTTTATTGTAACATCTCTGCATACATATTGGTGTACAAGTAGTAGCACGTCCACTCATAAACATATTTCATCAAACACGTCTGAGTATATTATATTAGTTTTTCCTCATTTTTTAATCAATGAAGTATTGATAAAAATACTGGTTTTTCGACCAACCCTTTTATTGTAGTTTATCAACCCGAAAGAGGAACAGTTGTGTAATCTAAATTCTTTGTGCATTGTACCATAACTTATACGATTAACAAGGATTCATTGAGGGTGACTATAGCACTGCGTCCTAAGAACTACAGTATTTCTTTAACAAGGACGGGTTGCTGGTTGTTGATTGACCTCTTCAAAGTGCATGTTAGTCACGAATAATTGCCAACATGACATCATACGCAAGCCACACATATTTCATTCAGCTGTAAAACAGAGAGTTATGAAGAAATAAGATACTATGTTAATAAAATCAGACCACGTCTTGCAGTGCCTCAGAGTTCGTAACAGTTTCTTTGATTTCGAAGACTTGATGTCAGCAATCAAATATTTCTGTTTTACCTAATTATTTCTAGTAATTAATGATTACATAATTAATTAAGTAAACATTATGTGCAATTCTATTTTAATTATATTAATTAAATAATTAAAATTGCCAACTGTTATTACGACAGAGGTTAGTATGATTTATATTAGGAACAGGGAAACAAGTTATACCTGATAAGATGTTCTTGGAGTCATTGGAGCTCTTTCTGTCGTTGTCCATCTTCGGAGTTCCGAGTTGCGATTGAAGATGGACAACGTCCGAAAGGGCTCCAACGACTCCAAGAACATCTTACGAGGTATGACGACTTTCCGTATTTCTAATATAAATAATTAAAACGATCGAATTATAAACATTTTTTTTGTCAAGAGATTAATACCTTCGTATAAAGATTTAGGCCTATCAGGTTTCATTCCTTCTTGCTTAGGATACTTGGTACACCAGTGTGCAAAACAAGCTGCCCTATGTAAATGTTTCTCATCCTAAAAAAACAATACAACATTCAATAAAGTTTATTTCTTCATATCAATAACTGTTTGTAAGGACCTAAATAAATCACAAATAAGTTTAAAAGAAAAACAAATATTGTACAACCTTGGTGTATTTGTAGAGTTCAAGGAAAGCGTAACCATTTCCAGAAACTCCATGACATAGTGAATATCCTTTCGATACTAAACCTCTTTCCCAAATTACGTCTCCACATTTCAAAGCAGTATCAAAGAATCTATCTTGTTTGTAAACCTAAAAATAAATACAGAATTATTACTGTTTCATTTCAGTAGAGTCCTTGGAACTGTGATCTATAGGCAATCGCATTACACATCAAATATTTGTATAAACATAACTTCATAAGTCTAGATCTTTCGCTTGCTACAATTTTGAAAATAACTGGAGTGGACTAAGTATCTTTAATACTTAAAGGGCACTAAATTATTAATAATAATTAAGAGTCATTAAAACAAGACCTTGTGAGCAAGAAGTAGTAAGTGGACAAAGCCAGGTGCTCCGTGACACCACTGGACCAAGCGATCTGACTCACTGCCCGCAGAAGAGAGAAAGTTACCAGATGGAAAAGTCTGAGTTAAAAGCCACTCTAACGTAGGAAGGACAAGCGAATGTAGTTCATATTCTGTCAAAACTGGTTCAGCCTGAAAATAATAAAATAAAAATATCAACATTAATAAAATATTAATATTGATAATCAATACAAATTATCAAAAAGCATGTAATTTTACACTGCAGGTACGGTTTAACTTTTCTGAAGTGTTAACGATGGATGGTGTGATAAAGCATATCATGGATAGAGTTCATTTTGCAAGTGATTAAAAATTAATTTTTTAGATTGATTATTTTAATTATAATTATATATCACACATAAAATTTATTGACACATGTTCCAGTAAGGACTAATTCTTAACGAATCTGACCACCTGAGCGTCTTAGGGCAGTGGTTTCCAAACTTGATGTTACTGCGCCTCCTTTAATAATATTTAATCATTTCCCCTCCTGAAGATTTCTTAAAATAATAACACAAACATTTTTACTCTTATAAAATTTATTCATACAAACTAATGGAAAACGATATTTTATTATTGTTTTTAATGAGATGGATGTACTTGCCTATTATCACAATGTTTATCAAATCATGGTGTTTGTGACGATATAGCTACTCGTAGCTCTTTTTCTACAACTAAACGAGCTCGATATTTGGATTTCATTGCAGCCAAGGCAGATTCATTTTTTACATAGAAAACTTTAGCAGTAATTTGAAAAATTGTCCACTGTGACTAATTTTCGCGGTTCCAGTTAGACTAGTCCGCTCCTCCCAGTTTGGAAAGCGCTGTCTTAGGGATTCTAATACTATAGATAATAGACGCGTGGGTTTTAATACAATTAACATCGTTCTTTTTGCTACATTAAGTCGAGGTGTCGTTAACAATCACAGTTGTTGTATGCACACTGGAAAAAAAATCAGTCTGTTTATTGTTTGTTCTTTTATAATCCAGTAACACAACGACATCCATGGGTTATAGAGGAGAGTGCCGATAAAGAATTTGTATTTCAAAGTCTTTTTGTTGTTGTTAACTCTTCGTATATACTATAGATTCAAAGCTAGTCGATCCTAAAGTTATGTATCATCCCAACATAAGACCTTAATGATAGTGTTATTATACTAGAAGTTAGCCACATTCATGGCTAGTTATTCTGGGGGTAATGTTCAGTAGTTTTAAATATTTTGGAGTATGAACCAGTCTCACAAGCACAGGAAAAGCAAGAAAATTGAACTTCTTAAAAATGAAACATTCTCTTAGAGAAGATTATAAATTTTCAGGAATGACTTTAGAATTGTTAAATTTTTTCCTACTTAATAAAGCAATTAAAAAGACATTATTACCAAAAGAAGGACATAAAGAATTCCCGATACTCCATGAGCAGCTCCCAAATAATTTTTGTCGTGCCATTAATACATCAAAGGAGGAGACGTCACTTTTCTGCATTTAGCCATTGCCACGCAATATACTGAATGGAGTATAGCTTCTACGACCTAAAACAAACACAAAATCATCAACTTAATCAATGAAGAACAACATTTACTCAATGGAGAACTACTAGTATGCAACAATCACCTGCAGAGGTGTACATTACTTATATTATTATTGAGCAAAGGACCTGAGTCTTTACTGATTCATGCTCACTGCGACCAAATTATACTATTGCCGTACTCTTTATCCTTAATATAACAATTTAAAATTGTGAGGTCTTTAATGAACTGAATAATTATCTTTGGAGAAGTATCTCTAATTGTTGATTTTAGGAATGATTTCCAAAAATCTTCAATCTTATAAAGGGGAT